>OX411732.1:4866860-6080450 GCA_948252095.1 Dicycla oo | reverse complement strand
GTATCTTTGTCAAGAGTTGACAAAGCCCAGGACCTAAAGAGAAACAATAGTAATATTAGCCAAATTAGGGTTAAAAATTAAAACGTAGTTGACAATAGCAAAATAATGTCAGAAATCATCTCATACCTATCAGAAAAGAAATATATTAAAATCGGTGAAAGCTTACTTTATAAGGAATGCAATGAGCCTACTAAGTCTAGTGTCGAGCAAATACAATGGCTACGGGAGTATTGGAAACCGTAGTAAAATTTCAATAATAATATATTTTCACGAAAACACGGCGCGGACTCGAACTGCGCCATCTAAACTTTTTTTCTTAGAAGATTACAGGACTACTCGTATGCATATAATGTCGTGTAATTTAAAAATGGAACGAAATTTTTACTCGACTCATTATACCAACAAAGGAGGTAACCTAACAAATATTATATTAAAACACACTGGCTTAGCAAATAGCACTCTTTAAAGTTATATACAGGGTTATTGGTAAAACACCAACAACCTCTTAAAGGGTCATTGTAATCATCATTATGAACAACTTTTACTATAGGACCAAACCTGAAATCGCGAAAAAAATCAGTTGTTCAGTACATTTTGACGAATTATGCGATTTTGTTTAGATGGTTCTCATCATGCGTGAAGAATTGGTGCCAGACGGTGGTTCTCAATGGATATACGTCAAGAGCGATGTACATTCCATCGGGAGTTCCCCAAGGATCCTAGTTGGGACTTCTCTTATTTAATATTTTTATAAATGACGTTGCCTCTTGTTTCCTTCACTCTAATGTCTTATTATATGCGGATGATATGAAGATTTTGGGTCAAGTGTCAACTGGTGAAGACGCACGCCTATTACAGGATGATCTGGACCGGTTCCACGAATACTGCGCTAGAAATAGGTTGGATTTAAATGTATCCAAATGCTATGTATGTACGTGTAATTTACTCAGTTTGAAATTCCGCGCATTATTTGAGAAAAGTACTATACAAGCCTTGGCCGCAACCAGGCATTGTTAGACTCACGTATGTTTGCCTTGGCTTCGCATCAGTTCACATTTTCACATTCATCCATCAATGCCCCCTTTGCAGGCCACGGCAGTAATGTACTATTATTACCACCGGAGAATTTTTAGGTAAAACTTTTCTCAGTATATAATTACATACATACAAAATCACACAGTCTTCTTACAGTCTATGTACTACCTAGTTACTGCTTATGTTACCTTGTTTCTAATTATTAAATACAGCGCCTCAAGCTGTAAATACAACGATAAAGTTGTTAAATTAAACCTCCTCGCTTGGAGGTGTAATGAATAGAGTAACCGGTGCCTACGTATAAAGGTTGTCGAGGAGCTAGGGATTGAAAACTTCACTTCATTATTCTAAAAAACATAGTAATATCAACAAGACCTTTTATCAAACCACACATCAGAGTTAAACTTCTTTTACTTACTTAACCCTTCGTATGCCTAACGTAGATCAACGCAAGATAAAATGTATTTTTAATTTATATTTATACTATATGTTAATGACATGCCCCTTTACATTGAACAACCTTTGACTATGTTTGCTGATGATAGCACCATAACGATCCCATGTGAAAACCCAAATACATATGGAAATGACATAAATAATTCTCTTGACTCTATAATTAAATGGCTAGATAAAAATAACTTGATTATTAATTTAAGTAAAACAAAGGTAATGCACTTTAGACAGCGTACAAACGGTGTGCCGAACCTCGACATACATTATAAAAATAACGATATTGACGAAGTAGGTGATACCAAATTTTTAGGACTACAAATAGATTACAGCTTAAATTGGAAAGCGCATATAGATTTACTTTGTAAAAAATTAAGTTCATCTTCCTATGTTTTATATAGATTATCATTTATAGTAGTCACAAGCACACTCCTTACGGCATATCACGGTATAGTTGAGTCTCACTTGCGCTACGGTGTAATTTTTTGGGCGAACTCAACTGACAAAGACACAGCATTTAAAGCTCAAAAAAGATGTCTACGAGCAATGTTTAAACTAAAAACGACCGACAGTTGCGAGCCATATTTTAAGCGGTACAATATCCTGACACTCCCGTGTATTTATATTTTGGAAGTAGCTATATTCGTAAAGCACAATGCAAGTCGTTTCGAACGTATGGCTGATGTAGCTCCAAGAAATAGACGTGACAACAGTAGGTTATGTCAGTTGAGCTGTCAAACCGCTTTGATGCGCAAGAGTGTTTATTGCATGGGCCCAATTATTTATAATAAATTACCGAGAGATTGGAAAGATTTAAATGTATTGCTGTTCAAGAATAGACTACGTAAATTTTTGATAGAAAAGACGTACTACAGTGTGACTGAGTTCCTATCTGAGAAAAAGATTAGTTGACTTGTCTAGTATTCGTTATATATAAGGAACTCAAAATTTTTAATTTTTAATTTTTAATAATGGTTAATTTAATGGTATATAATTTAATAATAATTGACCTATAGATAATAATTTGATGTAAATATTTGCATGCTGAATAGCAAAATATGGCTGTTCTTGTACTGTACTAACACCTATTGATGTATCATCTACCCATATTTTCAAAAATAAAATTATTCTTATTCTTATTCTAATTGTTTCTGTAATTATCGACCTAGGAGTTATTAATGTAGGGTGTAAGCTTTACCCATCACAGAGCTTTCTACTACGCGTTCTGTACATCAAACAAAAGTTGTGCAAAAATAACCATGACCTGCAATATCTCTGTAACCAAAAGGTTTTCAGGCATAATTGAAAAATACCATTTTTACCAGGCTTACCTGGAAAAATGACCTGGAAGAAAAAGTGAGTCTTGGCATCGTTAAGCATCTTTTGGCACCGCAATGGCATAAAAAAAAGAAACATAATCCATTGCTTCATATGTTTGAAAAAATCATCTGCTCGACAAGATAAATAACGCAATGAATATTTTCGAAGTGTCAAAATGAAAGGCATTGCCGTTATACTCGGTATTTTTGAATTAGTACGAAGCTCAGGACAATCATAAAATCATAATGTCCGTATTATTTCAGGATATTCAGGAATGTCCCAGGATATTATGCTATCTTCCATCTCCGACTTTCAACACCAAAGGCAATCAGCCCCCGTATTTAAAGAGCGGACCCGTATAGCACGGTACCGTGTCTTACCGAAACAAATATTTGTATGCAAACTGTGTATATTTACCAACATGTGTAATTAATTAATTGTCGTAAATAATTCGGGTGTATGTGGGTGCCACGAAACTAAGTAAAACCAACCATTTTTCTAAACTAGCGCATCCCGAACATCTTTTGCTCTAGCCTTTTCCAACATTTTTTTTTTTTTTTTTTTATTTGTGATGGGTTTGCTCTTGACTCTAGTCTAGGTCAGAGCTGACAGAGACAAAGTCGACGATGGAGTGAGCTTACCCAGAAGAAGCCTGTTCACTCTCACTTTGAAGAGATTAGGATTGTATACGTTCGGAAACACAGACGCAGGTAGTGAGTTCCACTCTTTTGCTGTGCGCATTATAAAAGACATTTGGAAGCGCTTAGTGCGAATTGGTGGAATAGCAACCAGGTAGGGATGGTAACTGGCAGTGCGTCTAGATGTCCGGTGGTAGAAGGGGGCCGGTGGAATGAGGTCGTGGAGTTCTCGGGCACACTCTCCGAAGTACAATCTGTAGAAGACCGACAAGCAGGCAACCTTGCGGCGATGAGCCAAGCTATGAAGCTTGGCATCCACCAGTTTTACGTCGCCAATGAGCCTCTTAGCTCTGCGTTCCACCGAGTCAAGCGCGGCTAGTTGGTACTTAGCTGATCCATCCCAAAGGTGACTGCAATACTCCATGCAGGATCGGACTTGCGCTTTGTAAAGGGTTAAAAGCAACATTATTAGGGTCGGCTTCCAGTCTCCCCGGATGCAGCTGAATATCAGTATTTTACATAGAGCGACCACAACCCAGTTACTCGGTAACCCCTCTTGGTAAGACTGGTTGTTAAACTTTCGGGGATCGGCAAATGACAGCCGGGTCCAACTGCTTATGGTGATTTCTGAAGCACGGAGGGTTCTTGATATGTAATGCATAGTCACCCATCCACGGACTGTCTTTCCTCGGCAAACATCTACCTTTGATCGATCCGTGCGGCTGTTATCACTTAGCCCTTTGTGGTTCGCGAACATGGTGCCAAATATGCTTTTTAATTGACATGTGAGTTACAATAAAAAAGACATATAGGTCATGTCAATATATGCTGGATCACAACTACTCTAAGCCCGCGGTCGCCATTTGATGATGGTGTTTTACATTTTTAAATAGGATATACATTTGTATACATATTATATATAGAGATATTTCTTACGCACACCAGTGTGTGCGTACCACGTGTCAGGAAAATGGTAACATACAGAAATAAGTAAATACCTGTAAATTGAAAACCACATCTGTTTTAAGTCGATAAAGAGGGCTAACAAATACCAATCCCGTTGCAGTTCCAAACAGCACGTGAAAACCCACTCAATTCAATTTTTTATCAACAATGTACAATTCATTTCTTTTCGTAGGTACATTTCTTTGGTTGGAAACTATTGACAGATTTTTGTTTATGGAATGAAATGAATACGAAAACCACCCTTAATGCTACGACATTAAGGCGCTTTCACTGTTAAATGGTTACCACTGATGTGTGGTTGACTGTACAGTGCACGCCCTTAGTTTTACAGTTATAAATGATAAATGATTAATGATAAATGATGATAAATGATTTTTATTTCTGTAAGTAGGTTTGTACAAACACTTTTACAAGTCAATATATATATATTTTTTTTTTAAACTAGATGAGGTCGGCGTTTCCTAGCTGACTACTCTGAGAAAAAAGGCCGAAACAAACTCAGAGTCACTCAGAGAGTTGACAGTATTCATTAAAAAAGTTTTCTCGACAAATCCTTTATTCGTCATACCTACGTGCTACACGCGAGGTGCACGGTGAGGTCCACGAGGAGCTCGTGGCTAAGTAATAAAAGCTGCACGGGTCTATCCATCAGGTTAAGCTACTCTTGCCGGGGTTGGTCCGTGGATGGGTGACCATCTTTACATACCGAGATTCCTCCATGCCTCGGAAAGCACGTTAAGCCGTTGGTCCCGGCTGTCATTCGTGGATCTTTGACAGTCGTTACGGGTTGTCAGAAGCCCGAAAGTTTGACAACCAGTCTTACTAAGGGGTATAGTATTAGCCAGTAGCTCCATGTGAAATACTGGTATTCAGCTGTATCCGGTTAGACTGGGAGCTGACCCCAACATAGTTGGGAAAAGGCTAGGCAGATTGATTTGACATACGTGCTACACGCGTAAATGGCAGAGGGAACTGCAGCCGTCGACAACGTGACGCTCGTGTATTTGAGTAAGTACGATGCTAAATCACGCGAGCGGCACGTTATCGACGGCTCCAGATGCCTCTGCCGTTGACACGTGCCGCTCGTGTGTATGAGCACTTTAGCGGATTTGAATGTTTCGTAACAAAAATAAATAACATGTTACGAGTATCTTGTAAATGACTACTACTAACTATAGAAAAAATTGTGCAAACAGTTCGACTTTGATTTTTTTTTAAACAAAACAAAAAACCGACCACGTGCGTGTCGACTACGCACAATGAACGGTTCCGTAGTGGTGATGAATTTATCCCATGAAGAAACTTAACATTGTAGTTGAAAAACATGTTCTCCCATACATTTCAACTGCAAATGTAAGTTTGTACGCACAATATTGACAGATTTACCATGTTATTTTAAGACCATAGACTTCTTTTAAGTTTCCCTGTGTATTAATTATTTTCTGTCTTTTTTTTTAATTTATTTTAGGGTCAGTAGTTTCGGAGATAGGTAAGGGGAGTATGGTCAATTTTCGTCTATTTTCTTAAATAACATTAAAACAATTTATTTTAAAATTATAATAAAGATATATTTGAGACCCTCACAGTAAGTCCTCTTATTATACAGGGTTATTGGTAAAACTCCAACAATCTCTTAAGGGGTCATTGTACTCATCATTATGAACAACTTTTACTATGGGACCAAACATGAAATCGCAAAAAAAAAAATTTGCTGTTCAGTACATTTATGTTCGCATAATTCGTCAAAATGTACCGAACAGCTGATTTTTTTTTACTGAACTGCTGTTATTTATCACCGTTGTATTTAGCTGTATGTCTTCCAGTCTTTAAATAAATAAATGGTTAAGACATGAATCAAAATTTAAGAGAATTCTCTCAAATGAGTGATTTATTTATTTACGGAGCTTTAGATCCGTATAATAAGGGAAGAGCTCCAAGCCTAAATTGTAAACAGTTTAAATCTTTGAAAATGTTTAGTGAGAAATTAAACAGAAACTCAACGTGCTAATAACTTTGTTTCGTGGCTTTTCCTAACTACCTGGAGATATTTTACATTGGCATACGAAATTATCTCGTTTTTTTTTGCGAACTAAACCAAAATCAAGAAAGTAAGAAAAGAAAAATGTTTATTTAAATGTTAGGTACTTACAACAAAAGTTCACTATCTCCCGGTCTTTTCCCAACTGAACTCAAATCTCAACTCTAAGACTGGTTATCTAAAGTCCAAATTCCCTTGCAGATTGCAAATCTACATACATCAAGTACGAACAATTGTTTGTAAAGTAGTGTCTGTGGGTTTGCCCGTATTCCGAATGTGTGTACGTTGTCTTGTCAAATAACATCTGGGTATTTGGTACTTGCAATCGGGAGCTTGCAATCAGGGTTGATAAATATGATTGTTGGTGAGGAAAATTTCAATTTAGCTTGGAATTCGGAGTTTTCAAGTTTTTTGTATGTTTGCTCGTTTGGAAGTCAGCTAATAGCCAAGCTAGTAGGTACACTAGCTGAGCTTTTAACTAACTTACAAAAAGAAGAAGGGATTGTTCCAAAATCTTAAAAGGGACATTTTGAATTGAAAAATCATTTCGGAAAAGTTTTAGGGTCTTACAGGATACCTTATATCCATGTTATCTGAATGGATTTGCGTGATAACATTGTTCTATAGATTTGATAACATGAAATAGTGAACAGTGTCATAGGCAAAAAAAATATATAGCTATCCAAATAACTAGGTGTTTTTTCTCTTTGTCTTGTGCCATCTCTGGCCACGTTAGCCCTGCAAACAAGAGCAGATCGTCACACCACCTTCGCCGCGGTCTACCTCGACGGCGATGTCCTCTCTGAGGCATCCAGTAAGTGACGATATTTGCCCATCCTTGCGGGTGCATTGCATCCGGGTGCCACGTGGCCTGGCTGTTTTTCCACAAACATCCACTATTTCAATTGTGTTCAAAATAATGAGTATTCTATTCTATACTTGAGATATAGTTTCTATACTTGGGATATGGTTCTAACGCGATTTGTAGGCTTGATACCTGTTATGCTGCGCTCTATTGTCCGTTGGCAATTTTTTACAATATTTTTACATACATAATTACAATATTTACCGGATGAACACGTCAACTTATCACATACTATTATATATCTTACCACAATAATGTCGCCAATATCTAATAATTACACATATTTTACTAAGCCAAGCCTCATAGCAATTGCTCCAGTCCCTCGGAAATATGATATTTAGATCAGTTTCATAGGTAATTTTACTATAATCTGATCTCTAAGCCCGTAGGGAGTTCCATAGGGAATATCTAGGGTAATAAGTAATGATACGATGACCTAAATAAAGCGGCTATACACATGTTTCTCTTAACACCCATGATTGCTGCTGTGGTCTGGTGGTCGCAAGCGCCAACTACCTAGTACCTCGATGGTCTAATTAAGTTGTCACAAGCGTCTCGCGTAGTGGGAGAGCAGTGCTAGCACAGTAGTAACAGCCCCAACTTAAGAGTTGTAAGGTCGTAGGTTCAAACCCAGGCAGGCGCTTTACTTTGTGTATATAATTCCATCACCACTGAAAAAAGCATGTCCTAGAAACTAAAATTACAAGACATGTGACATCTACCAACCCGCACTTGGCGCGCGTGGTAGATTCCGTCTCGAAGCCCAGTCCGCCTCGAAAAGAGGAGGCCTGTGTCTCAGCAGTAGGAACAATAAAGACTGATTATGCATGAAGTGTGACTTTTAAGCGTAGGTTCCTGGGTTTGATACCCGCGTCAAGAAACGTGTCATTGAGGTTTTCGTTTAGGACATTATCAGTAAGTAGCACCTAAACAATCCCTGTGCCATTAGGCATTAGGGTCAGCCCATATTATATGGGATTCATAAGACGGCTGAAAGTTTTGACTATGAATGTGGATGTTTATAAGAGTAGGAAAAGACAAAAGAACTGTGTGAAGGATGATATGGCTAGAAAGGGAGTGACTACCGAGATGACGACTAATAGAAGTATGGGAGAAGAACACATGTTGCGTCGACCCCGAATAAATTGGGATAAGGGCAGAAGAATGATGAATGATGATGAAGACAGCTGATGATGAGGCGGTTCTAACATCTCTGACAATCCTTATACTAATCGTAGTGGACAATAAACGTTATGCAATAATTAAATTTCTTCATTAAATTAGTTAGAACGTCTTCTTTGAACAATGAAAATATTCCTAATTTTAATGATAAATGCTGCCATTTTATTCGTTAAGCGGAAGTGCTATTAGTAGCACCTGTTGCCTTCTCAAATTATTATTACCTGCTTAACGAACTCTTGTTAACAAGGAGGGTTATATACAGTACAACTATTTTCTCAATATCCCTCGGCAATCGCAATCATCGCATATCCAAATAGTATTCGTTTGTACGAATGCTAATTTTCATGTCCATCAATGATTAGATTTACCGTGTACATTAATTTGAATTCAGAACTAAGTTCAGACTACTTTATTGTTGTTCAAATCAAACAAAGCAACAACAAATTTATTGTTGAAGTACTTAGTCATTAGTAGTAAAGACCAGCAGTGCTATTCTGTACAAATCTCACCGTGAAAATGTAGGTGAGGTGAGCGTGGAGTAAGCTGTCAATAGTTTTAATTCCTAGCATCTGGTGGAATGACGGCTCACTTCAAGCTCACTTCACCTAAGTTTTCACGATGAGATTTTTACAGAATAGACCGGCTGGAGCCTGTTTAATATAACTAAGAATGCAACGTTTTTGTCATAAAATTAGTGCTTTATTAAACAGCACCTGTCGTGAAAATGTGTTTTATAATTTTGTGACAAATACGTTGCATTGTTAGTTACATTAAACAGACCCCTGGTCTTTCTTGCCTTGGCTTACGAGACATAAGTCTCTGTTTTCTGTCCAAAAGCCGTCAAGGCACCGGTTTTCGCCGGTGTAGCTGATATCATTATGAATCTGCACCCTTGTAGCTACGACGTAGCTGGCGCTACGAGATAACGAGATAATGCTACGGCGTAGCAGACGCAAACTTATCGAATTCATTACATACTGAGTCATTCTAAAACTTGATCGATTTAAGAGGATTGTGAAGCTGTAAATTTTCTTACAAAAAGCGATAACGTTAAATTTAATTTTATAAATATTTAATTTTCATAATTTTTGGAAATGTTGTAGGTAAAATGAAATACTAGGTCCGTAAGTTTTTTATTATAAAGAAATTTTACGTACGATGTAAGTTATTAGCATCTAAATATCTATATTTTGGCTTAAAAACTTCCTTGAACGTTTTTTTTTTTTTAATTAAACTAAATTGAATTACTAATAAAGAAAAATGTATAGATCTTGATTAAGGTGTACTAAATCTAATGAGACCAAAATTGTCTAAATTTGTAAAGGTTTTGGGGGGTGAAAACGTTATCGCCCGAAACAATATTTCAGAAAGGAAATGTAGGTCAAGACTCGCGCCGCGTATCGGCACTTCACAATCCTCTTAAAGAGTACAGTTTATATACACAGTATGAGTTTAGAATTTGACAGCTTTGTTTTATATTCTACTGTTATAACCGAACCATAATTCGACAAGTTTGGCAATAGGCACGCACTTTGTTACATGGGAATCAGTGGCGAAAGTACCTTATAACACGATTCCTACCGGCTTTCCTTCGGAGATTCGGATCAGCAACTCTATCGCTACTTATTGAAAAATGCCACAGTCAATAATGTCTAGTAGGTATTGCCAAAAATATAGTTACGCTATGGGTATTTAATTAACCATAAAATTCAAACGACAAAAATGCCTATTCAATCTGCCTAGCCTTTTCCCAACTATGTTGGGGTCGGCTTCCAGTCTAACCGGATGCAGCTGAATACCAGTATTTTAACCCAGTAACGGGGTAATACGATACCCCTTGGTAAGACTGGTTGTCAGACTTTCGGGCTTCTGACAACCCGTAACGACTGTCAAAGATTAACGAATGACAGCCGGGACCAACGGCTTAACGGCACGGAAGAGTCTCGGTATGAAAAGATGGTCACCCATCCTCGGCAAGCGTAGCTTCAGCAGATGGATCGACCCATGCGGCTGTTATTACTTAGCCACGAGCTCCTCTGTCAAAAATGCCTATTATTATTAAATTACAACAACAAAAATGTTCTGAAATAACCCGGCGCCAAAACGTCATAATCGGGAACTAAAAATTCATACAATAGCGATCCCGTTATGACGTCACTTTAGGTCACGTGGCACCGCTTGATATAGACAACAGTGATATTATAAGTAAAAAGACGTAGATAAGTTATCTACCCAATATTCGATGTTCAAAAACGGCACAAATGGCGAACTATTAGATGACACGTGGAAGTAGGACGGCAGGTCGTAATTATCGAAAGCGAAAAAGAGACAACACGACGAAATTGTGGCTAATTAGCCGCATTTTCACGTGCCACTTTCGGAGCGTGTATAACCTATCTTCCCCTTTTTACTTTTAATATCATTAGACGACAGCAAGCCGCTGTACAACGGGTTACGATAGAGACAGATATACAAAAAATGCGTCAGCGAAAACGAGATGGAGAAGTATTGCATATTTTATTTAGTTTTCACTTGTTCAACTGTATTGTATTCGATTCTTTATAATGCCATATTACTTTTAGAATGATAGTCCTTAATTTGGTTAACTTTATTTCTCTTAAACATTAAAAGTTTTGTTTGTGTAGTGAGAACGTCTTTTTGGTTCTGCTATTTGATGATAGATGGTGTTAAATGAAATAAAGAAAATACTTTTATTTTTAAGTTAGTAAATTCATTCTTACTTTATTGATAAGTAAGTAAGCTTCGGCTTCTCTTACGTCTATAATAATATGTGTGTTGGTGCATCATAGGAAAAAAATTAGCTGTTCAGTGCATTTATGTTCGCATGATTAGTAAAAATGTGCTGAACAGCTGATTTTTTTTTTTGCGATTTCAGGTTTGGTCCCATATTAAAAGTTCTTCATAATGATGAGTACAATGACCCCTTAAGAGTTGGTGGTGTTTTACCAATAACCCTGTATAATAATATACCTACCTCACACGTAGGTGTACCCATCTCTGCCCAACTCTTCGAGGAATAAAAGCGTGGTTTATGTATGTTAATACTAAAACTTCCAGTTTCCTTCCTTCCAGTACCAGCAAACGTCGAACTTCTATTTATCTTACATAACAAAATAAACGTTACCTTTGTGAAATTCCCACACGTCATCATATACCACGTAATAAAAACCCATTATCCGTATCAAAATATACTTTCAAAGACCCATTATTTGTGAATAAACGCCGTCAAAAAAAAGCTTAGGGAATCTTATGGAAAAAAATGTTGTTAGGATAGAAAATTGATATATAATGGATTCGATCAAAGACTTCTTTGTGCACCCCAAAATTATTTTTCATTGCAAGCCAAAGACTTTGATAACACAGCGTTGTGTAGAAATTTCTGAAAAAGTTAATTACATATTTAATAATTTGGTCTTTTAAGTATTGAGTCCATAAAGAAATTATAGTAACTTCATTAAAAAATGAAGTGTGGCTTATTAGAATGCGATTTTCTAGTCTATAAAGAATTTGTAATAGTGGGGTGGGAGGGAGAGTTGAGGGGCTTGTGGCTAAATAGTCGTTCGCTGATGGGTGACCATCCAGTACGTATCGAGCTCTCCGTGCCTCGCAAAGCACGTTGAGCTCGGCTGTCATTCATAGATTTTTGACAGTCGTTACATGTAGTCAGAAGCCCAAAAGTCTGAAAACGAGTCTTACGAGGATGTCGGCCCCAACATAGTTAAGAAAAGGCTAGACAGATTCAAGAATTTGTTATAATTTTTGGTATTATTTCAGAATTATGTGATATTGGTATTTCACCAAAGAAACGATGGATTGACTGAGTAAAAGATGATATTATACTCGTAGAAGAAAGAAAAAAATTTATTTAGGACACTCACTGGAAATACAAACCGTAAAAAAAGAGTATTAATAAATAACAAATAAATCCGGTCAAGAGCGAGTCAAACTCACGCACCGAGGGTTCCGTAACATCCTACTATCCTACTTCCTACTTCCTATCCTACTTTCCTACTAATATTATAAATGCGAAAATTTGTGAGGATGAATGGATGTTTGTTACTCTTTCGCGCAAAAACTGCTGAACGAATATCCATGAAATTTGGTACACAGATAGCTTATACTTACGCTTAGCTTAGCTTACCTGGATTAACATATAGAATACTTTTTATCCCGATATTCTTACGTGTTCGTGACTTACGCGGGTGAAACCGCGGGGAGCTGTTAGTCGTATATAAAAAAGTGTGCTATTTACAGACATCGTTTTATTTTTCCTGTAATCTTTACATAAACTTCTATAACGCAGAATAATTTCAGATTTTTCTCTGTGCAAACTTTGGAGAAAGGGGCAGCAAGATAATAATGATGCTGGTATAATAATAATAAACGCCTTTGCCCTGGAGACCTTAAAGCAAATGACACCAGCAGGACTTGTACCTACTTTTGATGTTACCATACGTGCCATATAACCTTGATCACTGAACTAGCATGTCTTATGCACATATATCATACAATATGTAGAATCTAACACTAAAATAAAGTTACAAAAATAATATCCTAACCAACTAAAACTATTAAAAAAACTTAAATATTGTGTCGAAAAATTGATCCGTATCGCTGTCATCTGGTAATGTACCCAAGAGACTGGCGGCGTTGCCACGTTGTATGGTAATGCTTAGACTCTGGCCAAGGTAAAAGCCTGCCCTTGGGTCACGGGAAGTGTCAACCAGCCGTTTGGAGATTTTGTTAAACAAACCATGAGCACACGGACCCCTCGGCCCGAGGGTTTCAAAAATAATATTTAAGAAATGAAATGAATTTTTAACGTTATATTAAAAAAAGCCGGCCAAGTGCGAGTCCGACTTCCACACGAAGGGTTCCGTACCACCGTACAATGTTTACCACAACATATTTAAAAAAATGCTTCAGTTTAAATAAACACGTTTGTTTGCAAATAGGGGAGGACCTTGTTTTTTTATGATTTTTCATCTTAAATTTCAACAATAACAAAGATAACTTTGTTTTTCACATGATACTGTGAATTACAGAGGAGTTCGTGGCTAAGTAATAACAGCCGCACGGGTCGATCCATCAGGTTAAGCTACGCTTGCCGGGGTTGCTCCGTAGAATGGGTGACCATCTTTACATACCGAAACTCCTCCAAGCTTCGGAAAGCACGTTAAGCCATTGGTCCCGGCTGTCATTCGTGGATCTTTGGCAGTCATTACGGGTCTTACCAAGGGGTATCGTATTACCCAATAACTGGGTTGTGGAGGTCAGATAGGCAGTCGCTCCATGTAAAATAGATACTGGTATTCAGCTGCATCCGGTTAGACTTGAAGCCGACCCCAACATAGTTGGGAAAAGGCTAGGCAGATTGATTGATTGACTGTGAATTACAATGTTAATTTTTGCAGATGTAAAAAACCGTCCATATTTAAACAAAATATCTTATGGATCGGCATTTTTACAGCCCGCTGACAGAAAGACGGACGGATAGCGGAGGCTTAGTAATAGGGTTCCATTTGGTAGCCTTCGGGTACGGAACCGTAAAAATATAAAAAAATAAACTAAACGTAGTCAACATTTCCTATCTGATTACCCCTGACAAGAAATGGCGAAACAAACTCAGGGGTCAAAGTCTCTTTTAAGTCCAGACATAATCTTGGTCAAAAATCATGTGAGGACCATGTAGATCCGCGTCTGAAATGGTATTTTGAGGAAAGAACCACACTTTGAGTGGAACTATCCAGTCAGTGCAAGCATTGGTCAGTAATCGTGTAGCTCAACTCAGGACTTAAGAAGCTCAACGACTGTCTACATTTGTAGACTCTACATTTTTTTTTATTTTTTTTTTATTTATTTTATTTCCAAAAAAATTAACGAACACTATCGAAGAACGACGAACGATAAGCCATCACACAGCTATCTACTCTCTAAGATTTAAGGCGCCGCTCCATAATGGCCTACGGCTAAGCTACGTAAGTACCTGTACCTTCGTATTGTATGAAATTGCTAGTGGGGTAGTCCACTGCGACCCACGCACGGCCGCACTGCGCACGCATGCGTGGCTGACAAACAAATGAATTGCGTAGCTATGGCTTTGGTCTCAGACCAAATAAAAAAGTATTTGGTTTCCTAAGAAAGCGATGAACGTTCATACAGTAACCGCTCTCCAAACACAGGGCGTTTTTAGACAGCTTAATGTCAAATACTATTGAAAATAACACTTTTTCATGACGGCCGTCATAATATTATGGAACCGCTCTTCAAGGAAACCGTAGCTTAACGTGGTAAGCATCTCCCTACACTGCACATCCTACGTATATTATTTTCATCACACAAAGCGACACGCGTTGTACTTGTGTTTACTAAGACTTGAAGACGAGTAGCGTCAGCACACAACACACAAACACACGCACACACACACTTCGCCATTATCTCGGACGGTACCGAGAGAGCTCCTGCGCTTACACACACATTCACAGCGTGTTTGTACACTTGGTAACCACAAGTAAAGCGTGTGTCGCTTCGTGAGATAAAAATACTTGCAGTATACCTTCGACGTTATTCTTATCCAAGTTTTCAAAGCAATATAAAAACGTCAGCTTCAAATCACCCAAAAACGTCCAATCTACATTTAAATTAACATATTCAGCTAATCTATTATCGTCTATCTAAATCCTTGACCTATAAAAAGGACAATTAATTTGGATCAACGAATGTAATAAATCTGTTCGCACTCTGCTTTATGCTTCCTTTGTTTTATTAAAACACTAACTTTTTAAGTGACCCGCTCCAGATTTAAAGGGAAGAAATATGAATGTGTTCTATACTAAATATTTCTTTAAAAGTTTACCTAAATGGTGCTGTAAACCACATCCTAATCCTAACTATCCTAAATATAAAATAATATTATTATATTATAAGTAAGTTTGTTTGTTTGTAAGTAAATATCCGACATAGTAACTGTGACATTGAAGAAGTTAAAGTAGCAAAATTCTTACGTTTATTCCTTGATAACCAACTTAACTGGAAGGCCCACATAGATGGCCTAAGTAAGAAGATAAATAAATCAGCATACGCACTTTTCCCAATTGCTAGAAAAATAAATATGGATGCGCTACTAGTTGCATATCATGGCTTAGTAGCCTCAATTTTGCGATATGGTATTATTTTTGGGGCAATTCTACTGATAAAGATATAATTTTTAAGGCACAAAACAGATGCATAAGATCAATGTGTGGTCTGAAAATTGATGATAGCTGTGTACCATTTTTTAAATCGCTGCAAATACTTACCTTACCCTCATTCTATATTTTTGAAATTTGTGTTTTCGTCAAAACAAACATGAGGTTATTTGAAAAAGTGTCAACGTTACGAGATGTTGCGATTCGTAGCCAATACGCAAACTCTTTAAGCAATCAGCGTTGTAAGACTGCCTTAGTGAGAAAGAGCGTTTTGGGTATGGCACCGCGCATTTACAATAAATTACCAGATACCATAAAAAGTTCGAATGTTATACAATTCAAAAAAAAAATAAACTCTTACTAGTTGACAAATACGACTGATGAATTTTTAAATGATATATTAATCTAGACTTATTTACTCATTTCACTGGAGAAACAATTTTTAATTGAATATTGTGACTAATTGTAATTCATGATTATTTATTTATGCATTGACTGTAGAAACTATTCCATTTTGTGACATCTATATTTTTTGTTTTTATTATTTATCATCATTATATTAATTTTGACATACCTACCAAATAATTTACCTCCCGCATGACCAAATTTTATTTCGCATGCAACCATATTTGTACGCCTCTTGGCATAACATAGCGACTTATGAACTCTGTTATAAGAACTGTATTTACTATCTATGCTATACAAATAATAAATGATTATTGGTTATTATTATTATTATTTGTTTGTTACCTTTTCACGCCTAAACCACTGAAATTTTGCCTATACATTATCAGGTGTACAGACACGGACATAGGGTAACTTTCATCCCGAAAAAAAGTACTGTTCTCGACGAAAACCAAAATAACGTTCTTATGATAATAGATGGCGCCACGTGTCTTTCGAATCATGATTCTATTATATTATTATAAAACTATAGTAGTGTGTTAAGAGTTTTTTTAATTTTATTTGAGTACCTAACACATTTTTTCCGATAGACGGGTTTTTCATCCTCCTAACTATCCTATCTAATATTATATTAACGAATTTGTATGAATTTTGGCACATGGATAGACCATGACCTGAGAAAGGACATAGGGCTACTATTCATCATGGATCGCAGAAGTCGCGGTCAACAGCTAGTTATATATAATCTATTAAGTAGTTTAGAAAAAATAATAGCGAATACGCAGGCAAACAACTTTGTTTTACACAGTTTTCAAATGAATTATGTTTATAGCTACACAACTCCTATTTATTAAGAGAGAGCGTATTTTATGGAAGGAATTTCATAGTACACATAATATGACAATTGATTGAATTTTCCTTCATTTTGACAGTTCTACCACGTTCATTGCGTTATTTACGCTGTTGAGCAGACGGATTTATTAGACCTATGAATCAATGGATTAGAAATATTCTTCAAAACTCACGGATTGTGATCGAAACTGTGTTACGCAACTAGGGTACTGGAGTCTGGATTTGTTTCCGGATGATAGCAATAGGCTCGCCCTATTACACGTCAGCCTAATTGTTCAGAGAAAACAGGCATGATAATTTCATCATGCCTGTTTTCTCTGAACAACTAGGCAGACGTTGAATATTGTATCTACGTTTATATATTGATAATGAAAGAAAGAAAGAAAGAAAGAAAGAAAAACAGTTTATTCGCGTGAAAATGACGCACACAAACTATACAAGAAAAGCGAAACATAAAATAATAAAACATAACAAACCACACAAAACAAAAAACATAAGTACACACAATAAAGTTTTTGGAAATGTGCGTCACTACCCCGCGAAACGGCTACACGCTCAGCATAATGCCGCGGCCCGTGCACGAAGGCACGAATCCACGGCGCTGGTTTTCAGCGTAAGCCGGCGGTGTGTATCGCTGTCAGAGACCATTAAAATAAGTAACTAAAAAAACAATAAAAATATATAATATGTACAGACATAAATAATAAAATATGTGGCAACATTTCAACGCGTCTCAAACCAGAGACAATAAAGTTTGTCTGTCATCGTTCGTGTCTTGAGAGAGGTTTTATTTTCTGTGCTTGCGTTGCGCAACAGTTTGACAAATGAGCCATGCGTCCGACCAACCACATCGCACGAGAATTGGAGTTATGTAAACCTGAACATCAATGGCGTCAGGAAAATGATGATGTAATGAGTGCCACTGTGCTACAGCAATGATTGTGTCAATGTTTATAGTGTTTATGAGTGAAATGTTGAATAAGAGTATGATGATGAACCTACGGAGTTGGAGGGAACCCGTGCAATGCACATGTGCCACGCTTACCAAAAGCACTATGGTAAGAGAATAAAAATTATGTAAATAATATGTTTAAACAGACACACAACATACAAACATACAAACAAACAACAAACATATGACGGCGCGTGATGATTTAGTCGATTTATTGTAGCACTTTTTAAAAGTTGTAATCTATTATTTTTACTCTGTGGCTTAGAATTTATTTATTTAGTGGTATTTTAAATTTAGAGTGGGTAACGCCGAATGGGGTTGTGAGTGTCATAGCGGCGGTGGCGATTACTTTTTGATGCGATTGTCACGTGGTGCATATACACAAATCCATTGGCTCTAAATGCAAGTTTAACAATTATTGTGTTTTGACTTAATCAGTGATAATCATTGTAATAATTATTTTTATGGTCAAGTTTTGTTGCTATGTTTGTGAGTAAATTAAGTGCTTTATTTTGAGAGTATTATTTTTCAAACACCTACACGTACGTACCCACGGTGGAGGACGAACAGATGACGGAGCAGCAGCAACACGTTGTGTCTCAGCCGCTCAAATATCCGTCATATTTATCAACTTTTATTTATATATTAGCTTTTATATCTTAAGTTCTCACTCATTTGTTACTCTACGGGTCACAGCAATGAGTAATAATACCCCACTGTAATACGGCACGGGGAGTATTGTGACTGGCGGCCTTAAATATTGTAATGTCAACAGTATACTTAAGGTAATAAATTGTGCACAAATATGATAAATAAATAAATAACTTTCAACAAAATTCAGGAAGACATCGTGAGGAAACCGGTATGTCCTAGAACCAAACATACGAAGACATGTGACATCTACCAACCCGCACTGGACCCGTGGTAGATTACAGCCCACTCCCTCTCACAGAGAGGAGGCCTTAGTCCAAGCAGTGGGAATATTATATGCTGATTATGATGATTGTTGATCTGCTATGTCACAAATCCACAAAACCTTGTACATAGGTACATAATATTACTTTTTACCATAGACACTCATGTGACATTGACGAGAAATCTAAATTACATTCAAAATAATTTTGGATGAGATCTTGATAGCGTATTATCTACATCGTGTTCGGTAAAGAATGGATAACCTTGAAATAGCATATAATAGACCTAATGACCGTTCTAAACAAAAAAAGCAAAATTATTAATTTTATGAAAAAAAAAAAATACTGTGCTATTTCTTAATCACACGCACCTCCCCCCTCTCTCTCCTCCCCCTTTTTTTTTGTCCCGGGGTGGAAAATTCTCATGGATGTCCTCCGCCCTGGGTTGGGCAGAGGGGTCTGTCAGACTCTTACTGACTAAAAACCACCCCGGTGTTCCCTTCCCACACTTGGACCGGGGATCATGGGAACTTGTGCGCCTTCCACGATCCCCTGATAGTGCCGCCCGCAAAGCCGGGGGAGTGAGGTGTGAAACTCCCCCCGCGACGTCCATTAGGGGCGCGCGTGAAACACTACGCGCCGCCGCCTCGGGTCCTGCTGGATGAGGGGCAGCGGACGTTCCCGAGTCCACCGTCCCTCCGGACCTATTTACGAGGGCTGGAAGAGGGCGTTGTCCGCCCTCCGCCGACGCCTAGTTCGTCTGCTGCGGGTCGGGAGAGTGATTTCAATCTCCGTCTCCCTTTCCGCAGCCTCCTTCTGCGAAATCACCGTTTCACAGAAGGAGATCACCGCATCCCACGACTCGGCGCCCCCGGCCATAGAACGAGCGACGGCCGGCTCCGACTACTGATACGAGGGCACGGCGTGGCTCCACCCATGCAACACACTCTGCCAGTGTGTGCCACGCCGTGTCATCCCGACAGTGGACGCAGTGATGGCACTGAGCGTCCGGCTCCCTGCCTATGCAACACAGGTACTTCCCGAAGCAGCCATGCCCCGAAAGCACCTGCGTCGCCCGAAACGACAGAGAGCCGTGCCTCCTCCCGAGCCATTCGCCGAGCACTGGTCCTCTCTCCTCCCCCCTCACCCAGCCTTCTGTCTGCATAGTCAACGTATAATATTATAACAACAAATAAGTAGCCGATGGAATTCATTCATTTGTGGTAGTAATGAAGAATATAAAAAAGTTACAATTTTTTTTTTCTGAAATATCTTATGTAGGTACTTTCTGAGATATATATATATATATATACAGCGTGAAATTTCAATGGTTGTTTTCCTGCGGCAGAACGATTTGTACTCAGTAGAGCTACCGATTCATGGAGTTAAATTTAAAAAATAAAAATGTTTTTGTTTTCAAATAATTATAAAAATATGATCTCAACTCGAAAGCGTGAGAATCAATAGTAACTCACGTGCGCCCGCTTGCCACCTACCATCTTTGAAAATACCACGCGGCGGCGCGGTACAAAGTGATGAGCGATTCGTAAATGTTTAGAGCAAAATAAACTGTCGCCCGAAGTGATACGGCATAATCTAGCCCGCAAGCACGCGACGAGCGCTTCGCCACGCACCCCCCGCCCTCCGCCGACGCGCCGGCTCTCTCACTCAGTTGTCCCCGCGACCGCCGCACGTCGCACGCGCAGTGCCAGTGCGTTATCGTAATTTAAAAATGGATCGCCATTACAGTTTTTCAAATTTGGAGTACGTCGCTATGGTGCAACTGTACGCTAGGGCTAATTATAACTCCCACTCTGCCCGGAGACTTTACGCGGAGCCGCATCACCTGGAGTCGCTCCGTTTTCGCGGGATTATGAACCCCCAAGTCCCACAGGCCCGGACGATCGTAGCGGCGACACAGCGACTACTGGATCATGGGCAGTTCAAGAGACCAGCACATGCACAGGGCAGAGGTCGATCGGCCATCCACTCGCCACAGCTCGACGAGGAGATCATCGTGTACTTCGAAAGGAATCCTCGTCAAAGTACGCGTCTGGCTGCAGCAAGGTTTGACGTAAGCCAATATTACGTCTGGAAAGTGATCAATTCAGAAGGACTGCATCCTTATCATTTCCGAAAAGTACATAAACTCTACGAAAACGACGCGACGGCCAGAGTAGCTTTTAGTCAGTGGTTTATTAATTTGAACATTTTGTGGACAGACGAATCAACTTTTACGCGAGTTGCACTCTACAACCAGCACAACGAACATTTTTGGAGTTTTAATAACCCACATGTTATTCGCGAGAGTGCGCATCAAGTGCGTTTTATGTTAACGTGTGGGCCGGCGGTATAATTAATGGCGAACTCATTGGACCGTATTTCGTAACAGGACACTTGACAGGTGGAACTTACCTAGAAATGTTACGTAACGTTATCCCGGACTTTTTAGATGATTTGCCGCTAACGGTGCCCGTGGATAATCTGCACTACCAGCATGACGGGTGCCCGGCTCATTATCAGCGCGCCGTGCGAGAGCACCTGAACTCGGTGTTTCCCCAGCGCTGGATCGGACGCGGCGGGCCAGTACCTTGGCCAGCTAGAAGCCCGGACCTAAATCCGTTGGACTTTTACTTGTGGTCTGAGCTAAAGCGCCTGGTGTATCGCGAAGAACACGAAACGCGCGACGCGTTAATAACTGCGATAGTGGACGCTTTTAATACCTTAAGACGTGACAGAGACACCTTATTAAAATTAAAAGACAATTTATTAAAACGTGCTCGATTGTGTGTTGAACGCAGTGGCTTGCATTTCGAACAATTACTACGATACCGTGAAGTGTATGTACCTACTCGTAACTTTATAAATAACAAAAGTAGGTTAGTTAGTCTGTTAAAATCATTATAAATAAGTTGATTCCAATTTTTTAAATACGCCGTAAATACTTACTTCATTGTCCAATTATTCAGAAAATATTTTTTGTAAGTTATTCATAAACTTGTTTCTTAGTTTCGTGTTCAGAAAGTTGTAAGTAAAAAAAACTGGCCAAGTGCGAGTCGGACTCGCACACGAAGGGTTCCGTACCACAAGGCATAAACGCCAAAAAAAACACGTTTTTTGTATGGGGGGGTTCCCATACAACAAACGTGTTTTTTGGCCTTAAATATTTATTTTAATTTTATTATTTATTATTAAATTAAAAATACAACTGAGTATTTTGTGAATATTTCAAGTGCCTACCTGTTTCCATTATTGATATCGAGCAAAAAAGGGCAAAAAAAATCGCGTTTGTTGTATGTTTGGTTTTTAGTATTTGTTGTTATATCGGTAACAGAAATACATAATTTGTGAAAATTTCAAATTCAAATTCAAATTCAAATTCCTTTATTGTTTGTCACAGGTGGAAAAGGATTTCTTACCATAATAATATACAGATCGCTGTAACATACCCATAGGGCGTACAATATCTAATAATCGTTCAAAATCTATTTTATCATTAAATCATAATTTCTGTCAAAATACATTATCATTAATATTAGACTCATGTCAAAATACATTAACATTCATTCATTAGTATTATTACTCATGCCAAAATATATTATCATTAATTAATATGTCAATATATGTCATAAATTACATGCCAAAATTAGACTATAAATTCATTAATATTATTTACTCATGTCAAAAATACATTGTCATTCATTGATATCAGCACATTAAAACAGTCTACATAGTCAAATTTAAAATTTACACATACTTTATGTCAATGTTTTTACGTCAATATTTTTGTCATTTAAAAAGTCATTGATCGAATAGTATGCTTTACTTATTAAGAACTCTTTGAGTTTAGCTTTAAAAATATTCAGGTTTTCAATGCTTTTTATATATTTTGGTAGTCTGTTATAAATTTTTATCCCTATCCCAAATATACTCGTTTTAAATTTAACTGTCCTACATTTAATAACACTCAATTCATTTTTATGTCGTGCGCTTCTTAACGTTTCATAATTACTAATATCGCGTTTTATCATCACTGCAGCCTCATAAATATATAATGCCGGGAGAGTTAAAATTTTCAACCTAGTAAACACTGCTCTACATGTATCAGTTTGTTTAAGTCCACATATACTTCGAATACATCTTTTTTGGGCTTTAAACGCAAATTCTCTGTTGGGTGAATTACCCCAGAAAAGAATCCCATATTTGAGTAAAGAACCCACATATGCGTGGTAAGCGCTTAGTAGTGCACTTTCGTGTACAACCTTTCTTAGCATGTGAAGTGCATAAGAGGACTGATGCAATTTTTTGCAGACATGATCGATTTGCATTTTCCAGTTCAGCCCAGAGTCAATGTGAATGCCTAAAAATTTTGTGTTATTAACTTCTTTCAATGTTTCGTCTTTATAGTTAATGTAAATTTTTGTCGTTTTGAGTTTTTATTTTTGAATGTCATGTAGCTTGTCTTTCCTATATTTATTTTTAGTTTGTTTATATTTAGCCAGCTTATGATATCGTCAAGAGATTTGTTAACATTTGTTTCATAATCACCTTGTTGGTCCTTAGTAAAAATAGCTGTGCTATCATCAGCAAAGAGTATTAGTTCCTGTTTTATGGATTTGGGTAAATCGTTTATGTAAATTATGAACAAAAGTGGTCCTAGTATACTTCCTTGGGGCACTCCCTGCTGCACAATTCTGGTATTCGACTTATATATTTGTTCATACTTTGTGCCATTTGTTACTCTAGTTATTTGCGTTACTTGTAATCTGTTTGCTAAATATGATTTTAAAAGATTTAATGCAACTCCTCTTACCCCATATTTTTCTAATTTATTAAGAAGTATTTGATGATCCACATGATGTTATTTGTTGCTTTGTATCAAGTCCTGTCATTACTTGTTTTAAAAATTTAAAAAGAGCAGTAGTTGTAGATCTACCCTTACGAAACCCGAATTGCTCATTTGCAAATATTTTATTATCTTCAAAGTAATTGTATAAGTTATTATAGATTACCTTTTCAAAAATTTTTGCAATAACTGGTATTAATGCAATTGGCCTGTAAAATTTCATCTCTTTTCTGTCATCTTTTTTGAATACGGGAGTTACGAGTGTTAATTTTAATTTTGAAGGAAACACCCCATGTTTAAGAGACAGGTTTATTATGTGGCTGAGTACTGGAGCAACGAGATGCGATACTCTTTTGATTATTTTTACGTTTATGTCATCGTAACCTGTACTGTTCGTATTTTTAAGCATTTTTATAATTTGGTCAACATCTTGCGGATTAGTTGGGTTCATGAAAATAGAATTTGGATTATTATATGTCAGGGTTTTAAGAGCTGTACCGCAGTCATTGGTTGTTGGTTTTATATCGTCAATAAAATAGTTGTTAAAAGCCTGAGCTATATCTGTCGGTTTGGTTACTAATTTGTCTTTTACTTTTATTTCGTTTATTTCTTCTTTAGGTGTTACTGTCTTGCTATCATTTATAATCTTCCATATTGCTTTACTTTTGTTAGTAGCTGAATTAATATAATAGTTGTTTTGGGATTTTTGAGTCATTTTAATAATAGTTCTTAGTCTTACCGCGTATTCTTTTTTAATTTATCTTTTGGATTTGATGACAGCCGATACTTCCAAAGTAAATGACGTTTCCGTTTTGAGCATATCCTTATTCCTTTACTTAGCCATTTAGGTCTCTTAGCAATTGATATTTTAACTCGTTTTATAGGAAAACATAAATCATAAAATAATTTGAACAGATCATAAAAAGTATTGTAAGATAATTCAGGATCATTATTGGTAAAACATTCCGTAAAACTAAGGCTCTTAATGCAACGTGTAAATTTACAAATATTATCTTCACAGTAATCTCGTTTAGATCTAAACCAGTGTGTTATGGTGTAGTTTTTTTTTACGGGGCAAGTCAACAACTGTGCTGTATGATCAGAAAGAGCAAGTTCCAAAACTGTAGATTTTGCTCCTCTAATATTATGAGCTATATTATCAATGCATGTCATGCTACTTAACCTGGTCGGTTGACTTATAGTTAAATTCAAATTATAATTAGCTAATAAATGTTCAAATTGTTGAGATATTTTATTATTTTTTACCCTGTTTATGTTGAAGTCGCCACATACTATAACTTTTTTATTTGTGAAACTTATTTTGCTTAACAATTCCTCTAGTCTGGCAAAAAATAACTCAATTTGGTCATGTCTACTTTTAGGTGGTCGATAAACGCACAATACAATAATTTTATGATGAATAAGTTCAATGCCACTACACTCGAATATGTTACTGATACTCAGGGTTTTCGCCTCTGTTATTATTTTAAATTTATGACAAGATTTAACCAATATGCATGATCCCCCATTTCTATTTTTCCTTGTGAAATTATCCCCCATTATATAATTGGACAGTTTAAATAGCTTCGCGTCATCAACAGTCATGTTATGTTCCGTTATGCATAGAATATCAACCGGATTGTAATTACCATCATATCCCAAAGAATGTAAATGTACCGTTAACTCATCTAGTTTAGTTATTAAACCATTAATGTTTTGGTGCAGAATTTTAATATTTTTATAGACGAAAAAAATGATTAGTGGTAGGGGATTTTTCATTTCCGTTGTAGGTAGACTCTGTCTGAGTATATTTGTCAACAAAATTAATAGCGGTGTTGGTATTAATGAAGTTTTCGCTGACATACTGGTTATATTTTTGTTTATATACCGCGCTCAAAATTTCCATCAATATTAATTGGGATGCATGTAATGCTAAAAATCGATATTTTGGCACATATGTCGAGTAATTCATGTCTAAGTAGGTTGAATGACTGAAGTGAGAACAGATAAATTTAATTTTATAATTTAACTTTCTTTCATTTAAATTATTGTTGAATAGTACTTCAGAGACCATAACATTTGTATTTCTAGAATTATTCAAAAAGTTACTGAGGCACAGTTGTGTTTCTTCCGGGTTTTTATCATTTATGCCTCCCAAAACTACTACAAAGTCATCTTTATTCAACTGTCTAGCTATCGCGGTTCTTGAGATACAGCCTGGTGACAGACAGACGGACGGACAGACAGCGAAGTCTTAGTAATAGAGTCCCGTTTTTACCCTTTGGGTATGGAACCCTAAAAAGTATTTATGACGGTCCTAAGCCCGTAAAAGTATGAAGGGAAAATGGGAATAACTTTTAGATAAGTACCTACCTATTGTGTTTCGATAGCAAAAGAGTACGTAGTATCATATCAGCTGTAGGTAGCGCAAGGCTCAAAGTCACGCGCAGTCGTCCGTTTGCGCTGTAGCTATACTATTGGTTCGAGATCGCGTTCGAGTTTTGTTTTTCACAAATGTAAATCTGCCATTTTTTAATACTTTATGTTTATTTTTTTATAAATCGATTGTACTATCAAGACAAAACCATTTCGCTTCGGGAAAATAACCATTAAAATTTCACGCTGTATATATTTTTGTATTTTTTTTTCTAGAACAGTCACAGGTACTAGTATATGCTATTTTAAGGTTATCCATTCTTTACCGAACACCTGTATTTACGAAAATATCGAGACGGTGAAATAAGGATCTGAGTTTTCATACATATTATTTTGAGATTATTCCGATCTGTCCCCCTGTTTTGTCCCCTAGACTCTTAAAGGAACAGATCGGAAAAAAGTTTGATCTGTCCCACAGTTAGCAACTTTATTCACTCCTATCTGTCCCAGATAGGAGTGAATAAAGTTCGAACTGTCCTCTCGTTGATAACAGGGGGAGAGATCAAATTATTTTTATAGACAAAACAGGGTGACAAATCGGAATAATCCTTATTTTGTAAGATAATCTTTATAACGCTCCCGATATAGCGGACTAATAAATGTGAAGGTTTTGTCACTGGATTTCAATTATACACACAAATCACGTTTGTATTCCGCTCAGGGATAGGGGTTGTATTTCACTGCCATATTTTACATGTTATTGGGGACGAGCCGAATACCATTTTCAGGAAATTGCCTACTATACATTTTCAGGACCGGTCGATGTGCGTATGGCCAGCAGTTTACGTCTTACAAATGAAATAGTGGTGACGATGGTTATGAATTTTCTAATGAAAAAATCTCAATAACACTTTAACTGGACATAAGATAAAAAGCGTGTTTTTCGAAAACAAAGATGAACCACAGTAAAATCCAAGACAACCAGTCTTCATCACCACCTTAAAGGTCCTGAGTCTGGGTGTAATTATATATATAAGTATGTATTTACAAAAAAAAAAACCGGCCTAGTGCGTGTCCACGCACAGGGTAGGGTTCCGTAGTAGCCCGGTACGATTCTGTTGTTCTTTATTCTGAATATAAGTAATGGTAAAGATATTAGGAGTTAATGGTTATAATAACAACAAAAATATATGACAAGGGTGTCCAGAGTAAAACAAAACTTTAACACATACCGTAACCACGGAGGTCATACTCGTACCTTGCAAGAAAATCTTAACACCGCGATCTACAAAAGTAACGTCACGGCACAACGCTATCTATTGTCGAATAGTGATACTAAACTAATGATAGTGTTGATTTTCGAAGATTAGACATTAACCAAAATTATCCAACACCCAAGTTCAACGACTATTACTGCTATAGTAATAAAGTTATCTTAACCGCTATAATTTTCTTTTCAAGTTCATGAAATGCACTATTATCGCGAATTTTTCCAGATTTTTCAAACCCGCAGTTTAGCTTTTAGATAGGGGGACGCCCTATTGGAAAAAAAAATTGTATTTTAAGGTTTAATATTTCGTAAATGGAGCATTAAATCGAAAAAGAATTTTAGCAACCCCCAACTCATTTTAGAAGACCTATTCAACGATACCCCAAACGATGTGGTAGCCGACGAAAAAAATATTCATCCCCAATTCACATGTAGGGGAGCTACCCTAAAAAAAAAATATTTTCCAAAATTATATTTTACCACTTTGTTGGCGTAATTGATATACACACTCCTACAAAAATACAGCTTTCTAGTACTAACGGTCTCTTAGCTAAACCTCGGACAGACAGACAGACGGACATGACGAAACTATAAGGGTTCCATCTCAGAACTACGGAACTCTAACAAAGTAGTGTATGTAGTATATCAGTTATCTGGTTTCCATAGTACAAGCTCTGTGTGAATAATGTCCTAGGATGTCCCAGGATATCACAAAGAATAAAATCCAAAACAACAATCATAATGAAACAAAATACATACGGATCGAATAAAGAACCTCCTCTTTTTTAAGTCTGTTAAAAATAAAATGACAAATAAATGAAATAGTTAGTTTATTTGCACCTTCAAGTAAAAAATATAGTTTACAATAAAATAAGCGATGACACGTATACGAATATAAGTGTTTACAATATAATAAACGAATACCCTATCTATTAAGAGGATTGTGAAGTGCCGATACGCTGCGCGATTTTTGGAGGCAATTACCTACATTTCATACAATTATTTACATAAATATTGTTTCGGGCGATAACGTTTTTACTCCCCTAAACCTTTACGGAATGAGACAATTTTAGTCTCATTACATTTAGTACATTTAATCTAGGTGTGTACGTTTTTCGTTTTTAGTAATTCAATTTAATTTAATAAAAAAAAATAAAAATGCTCGAGGATGTTTTTATGTCAAAAATATAGATATTTAGATGCTAATAACTTATATCGTATGCAATGTTTCTTTATAATAAAAACGTACAGACTTAGTTTTTTATTATACCTACAACATTTCCAAAAATTATGAAAATTAGACTATGTTTACGGGGAGAAAAACGTTATCTCTTTTTGTATGAAAATTTACAGCTTCACAATCCTCTTAAATAGTCCGCCGGCAGACATAAAGAGTGAAGCTAATAAAACGAGATTTAAAAAAAAATACTTTTAATTATGTTAAAGTGCTACCAACCTAAGTCTTAAGTTTAACTGGATTTAAAAACTAAATTTAAAAAAAAATCTTTCAAATATGTTAAAGTGCTACCAACCTAAGTCTTAAGTTTAACTGGATTTAAAAACTAAATTTAAAAAAAAATCTTTCAAATATGTTAAAGTGCTACCAACCTAAGTCTTAAGTTTAACTGGATTTAAAAACTAAATTTAAAAAAAAATCTTTCAAATATGTTAAAGTGCTACCAACCTAAGTCTTAAGTTTAACTGGATTTAAAAACTAAAAAAAAAAACTTTGAAATATGTTAAAGTGCTACCAACCTAAGTCTTAAGTTTAACTGGATTTAAAAACTAAAAAAAAAAAAAAAAACTGAAATATGTTAAAGTGCTACCAACCTGTCTTAAGTTTAACTGGATTTAAAAACTAAATTTAAAAAAAAAATACTTTGAAATATGTTAAAGTGCTACCAACCTAAGTTTTAAGTTTAACTGGATTTAAAAACTAAATTAAAAAAAAAAATACTTTGAAATATGTTAAAGTGCTACCAACCTAAGTCTTAAGTTTAACTGGATTTAAAAACTAAATTAAAAAAAAAATACTTTGAAATATGTTAAAGTACTACCAACCTAAGTCTTAATATTAACTGGATTTAAAAACTAAATTAAAAAAAAAAAAATCTTTCAAATATGTTAAAGTGCTACCAACCTAAGTCTTAAGTTAGTGTTAAAATACTCGCCAGATCGCACAGTCAAACCACTATTACGGTTTTGTGCGGCATACATTGTAAGATATTTTGTATCAGTGAACCTATAAATAAATAAAATAAATAATAATAATAATAATAAGACTTAAAAGTTGCATGTCAGAGCTGCAGCCAATACCTAAGCTAAAATACTATCTTTCGATAAAATAAAAAACTGGCCTAGTGCGTGTCGGACCACGCACAATGAAGGGTTCCGTAGTTGGGATGAATTTATCTCAAGACCAAATTTAACATTGTAGTTGAAGAACATGTTCTCCCTTACATTCCAACTGCAAATGTAAGTTTGTACGCACAATATTGAGAGATTTACACGAGAGACAGTAACACGTTATAGTTTGCAAAACTTTTGTTTTTAATTTTCTTATTTGCCCCTCAAAAGAACCCATATTCAAAATGCCTGTATTTATGTTACACGTCTGTGTTTGGGTCACAGAAATTCACAGAGATTCGGAGCAAATTGGCTGTGACAGACGGACAGACAGACAGACAGGCACACGAGTGATCCTATAAGGGTTCCGTTATTTCCTTTGAGTTACGGAACCCTAAAAAAACATACTGAAGTCTTATTTCTTAAGAGTTTTACCTACCCCATAAAAAAGTATAAAGATACATAAAACCTCTTTGCTAATACCGTAACGCGTAGGCGTGGGACATGCGTTTTAATTTCTCGCTCCATTCACGCGGTAACCTTGTCAATGCGAAATTTATTGTCGTTGAAAATGTATAGGGTCGCTCGCTGTTACAAGGATTATCTGCTAACCCTCGTTGAGGGCGAGTTTTTAATTTGCTTTTTTTACTAAGTTGTTTGAATTGGAGAATTGTCTTCAATTAGGATTAGAGGCGGTAGGTTGCCGTTTTCAAAACCAAGTAAGAAAAAACGTGACTATTTTTATTTTGACGTCTTAACTGTTTTAATTTTATGATGACGTTGTGTGAGGAAAGTTTTGAGTTTGAATGTGGATGGCTAAAGGGTAGGGGAAGACCAAAGAAACGATAGATGGACTGTGTGAAAGATGATATGGCTAGAAAGGGAGTGACTACCGAGTCTGGAAGAAAAAATACATGTTGCGCCGACCCCAAATATTGGGATAAGGATAGAAGAATGATGATAACGTGCAAAAGAATAGGAAAGGTCTATGTCGTGCACTTAAGCTATAGACTAGTCTTTATCATTGTTATGTGAATGTGGCTAATAAAAGCCGCACGGGTCGATCCATCAGGTTAAGCTACGCTTACCGGGATTGGTCTGTGGATGGGTGACCATCTTTTCATACCGAGACTCCTCCTCCGAGCCTCGGAAAGCACGTTAAGCCGTTGGTCCCGGCTGTCATTCGAGGATCTTTGACAGTCGTTACGGGTCGTCAGAATCCCGAAAGTCTGACAACCATTCTTACCAAGGGGTATCGTATTACCCAGTAAGTGGGTTGTGGAGGTCAGATAGGCAGTCGCTCCATGTGAAATACTGGTATTAAACTGCATCGGGTTAGACTGGAAGCCGACCCCAACATAGTTGGGAAAAGGCTAGGCAGATTGATTGTACATTCTCCCCCCTACCTATTTACCACGATTCACCTGCACATTCACCTCTATTCACCACCATTCACACCACCATTGATCTACACATTCACCTCTAGTCACCTACACATTCACCACACTGTTTGACTGCTTTTATTTTACTTTTAATTTTTCTTTTCTTTTCATTTAAATATTTATTTTTTGTTTTAATTGTTCAGTAGAAATGCTTACATGCTACCTGCCTGTTTTACTTGTATGATGCCACTAAGTGGGGCCTGGTGACCTGTAATACAGGTTTTTCTAAAACCTACCTCAGGCACCAGCTCTCACAATGTGAATTTGTATAGTTCAACATTGTTAAGTGATACAAAGCCATTGTGAGAGTGTGAACACCTCAATTAAGTAAGATGCAGAGTAAACACTATGGTCCTTCTCTAAGGAGGCTATACCGTCTTCTACGGCCTCAATGGTGTCATCCTAATTAGCTAACGATCGTCCGAGTTAACAATGCGATTTCGTCGCGCGAAGAAAATGATCGTGCGATGGACCAACAGGTGTCCTAATATCACGCGCGATATTGCCGTGCCGTCACTGCAACGGCGCCATTTCAACAATGTCTGTTTACAGAGATGCACAGTTTTTTTCCAGCGTTGACGTGTGACCAATTAGGATACTCAAAAGAGATATGTAGCTTTGATTGCACGATCGCACGATCAAACCGGCTGCCCCATTTCAAAACCTAGCAAGGACTTCAAACGAAATTTTACAGGAGAGCGCAAAAACGCAAAGTGGTCACGGGGCATTGAATGGGGCACTTAGGTTTCGATGCGTAAATATATCTGCTTATTTGTGAGTTTTTAACGCTGTGTTTTTGTATTTGGTAGAGATTTACTAAGTTAGCAAGATTAAGCAATAAAATGATTTTTGTAAAAAGTGTTCCTTACTAGGTTTTGAAATGGGGCAGCCGAAACCCATCTTACGACCATTATTAAACATTTCCTGTGCCTGAGCGAAGACTTGCAAGCTTTAATTAGGACATTCTAAAGAAATGTGTGCGTTTAATCTCGTCGTGCGACGAAATCGCATCGTTTGCCCGTACGATCGTAGCCAATTAGGACGACGCCTCTGGCTCTCAATAAACGTATTGCACTTAGAGCACGTCTTTTATTTAACAGTAGCGACGAGGTAAATTATAATAAAGCGGTTACGCTAAATAAACTAAATAAAATAGAATGAAGACTAAAGGCATTTAGATCTGACGCACCTTTCATTTCATACTTTTACCAGATAAAGTTTTTGCCGAACAATGGTAGCTAGGTTTTATTTGACCAGAAAGCGGCCAATTGTTTTTTACGCACCCACGTATGTTATGTAATGACCTGTGGTCGGAGTAGGTAGAGCTGTTTTTGCTACTTGCGACATGCGGACATAACATGGATATACCAAATATTATAAAAAATAATATGTACTTATATATAATATTTCCTAGAAATTTCCTAGAAATATATAATATTTCCTTGTGCAGTAAAGTATATTTAGTATTGTTTCTAACAGTTTTACTTAATTAATTAATATTTCACCAAGCTACCTCTAACAACATTCCAGGATCCCTGTGTGTGTATATAAGTAAGTATATACTGTTTGGGTGCTCACCTACTACCTGCTCATAACGGCCCACTTACCCATATTAACTCACTTAAATCAATCGACAATTTCAAAATCCCGGGATTTCAGAGGCATATCCATGTTAACATCAATGTTTGCGGTCATTCACCCCAAACAGCTCTACCTACTCCGACCACTGGTAATGACTCACAGATGTTCCTCATCTAGCATTTTCCCAGACTATTATTAGGATTCTGGAAGCCAGACTCTATAACGTTGTACATTTTTTTTTTTTTTTTGTATTAGACTTTTACCTATGTTCTTTATTCACCAGTCTGTCTCACAAAACGTATATTAATATCCTGGGACATTTTTCACACACGGTCATCTGGTCCCAAACTAAGCAGAGCTTGTACTATGGAAACCAGATAATACATGTTCATGCACACAAATGTTTGTCCTGGATGGGAATCGAACCCACGACCTGCGGCATGACAGGTGGTATCTTAACCAACCACGCCAACTGGCCCGTCAAATATAGCATAGTATAGCAAGAGGGGTCGGGCTTAGTCTGGCGACGTTGGTCGACATCGCTCAACGTTGCCTGACTTCTCCAGACATACTTACTATGTCTACTGTAGTTCGCTAGTGAATACGAGCTTTTAACCACAAATTAGGCAAAGCATTTTGTAGCACGATAATACTAATTGATAAGATAAGCCAGTTTAAAATACTTTCAACATACGTACGGTTTTATAGATGGTTATTTCCTCTTTGATCAAGAGCCTACGAGATATACGATTCTAGTATCAAATCCTCAGAGCTCACGCCATAGATATTTACACGAAACACATAACACATACACCCATTTCTTTTCATTAATAATTTCTTACCGAATCGATATACACTTTAGTCGGAAATATTCAAATCATTGAAGTAACGTAGAACACGCAAAGTTTAAAATTACCAAAATGCTTTTCAGATTATCTCTTAAGCCTTTCCGCTTGCCTTAACATCCGTACTCATTCTAAAAATAATATCAATTGAAAATAGACCTTATTGCGTCGGTGGCTACTAAACAAAATTGAATGTGATCGTTCAATAAGCAATGAGGTTTGGATTTTAAACTGATTGGGACCGGCTGTATGTAATACACAGAGTAAAAAGTACAGTAATCTAACTTTGTTATCTATGGCAAACTTTTAGACGCACTATTCGTCATCATCATCATCCACAGCGCGATTTCACTCACCCCACTGATGATCCTCTCTTTTCTTGTGTCAATCCCCACACTCCTGTGCCAGCCTCATTTTCCAGGTTCTATTCGCGATGGTAACACTGTCGTCTGCCGATCTTGCCGCCGCACAATTACAATATCCATACTTTTCACATTTTAACGGCTGAACGGATTTGGATGAGGTAGACCATTGGGTTAAGACATAATTTATATCCCGGTAGTACGTTTCAGTGGGATAATTTCCGACATCGACGCAGACGAAACCGCGGGCAAAAGCTAGGAATGCACTCTCTGCAAATAATGTTGATAAATAAACATTTGTTTTAGTCCGTCATGTAGATTATTAAAATATGTTGGACACGTATTTTTTCTCTTCTACCTAATCAAAAGAACTATAATAAGAATAATAATATAATAATAATAATATCCGGGGACATTTTCACACACGGTCATCTGGTCCCAAACTAAGCAGAGTTTGTACTATGGAAACCAGATAACTGATATACTACATATAATACTTTTTTTTTGTAAATACATACTTATATAGATAATTACGCCCAGACTCAGGACAAACCGACATGTTCATGCACACAAATGTTTGTCCTGGATGGGTATCTTAACCAACCACGCCATCTGGTCTGTCACTATGGCGATACAATGAGTTAAAATGTGGCATGACGTCACGCCTTTGTAGATTTTATACGTAGAAGTGACGTAGCAAGCCCCCACTCCCGAACTTTAATGCGAGTTATCTAAGTCATTTTTTTATTCATATGATAAAGCAAAAAATACGTGTCTAATATTTTTTTATTATCTGAATTTCGGACTAAATAGAATTTTTTTTTTTACCCAGGAATCATCCCAATTCTGTAAAGAAACTATCAAATTAGAATTTTTCTGAACATACAACAAAATGGCTGTTATAAGGAAGTTCGCATATCAAGCGATCTATTAATAAGTAGAAGATCATAACGATACCTAATCTCCGGTTGTCTGAAAACCAATATTCATTTAAGGTTGTTGTCAATTTACACGGCAACAATTTATATCTAACAGGTATAAAAGTATAATTACGGTTATAGAAACAGATTAAAAAAGTTTTTCTTTTTAAAATAATTTGAAAAGAGTAGGTACTTATCTATGCTTAGATGGTTTGGTCATGTTGAGAGGATGAATGAAAGGCGACTAACAAAAGGTATTTACAAGGCAGATGTGAGTGGAACCGCCGGGAGGGGACGCCCTAGAAGGGCATCATAATTTGCCTAGCCTTTTCCCAACTATGTTGGGGTCGGCTTCCATTCTAACCGGATCCAGCTGAATACCAGTATTTTACATGGAGTGACTGTCTATCTGACCTCAACAACCCAGTTACTGGGTAATTACTTTCGGGCTTCTGACGACCCATATCGACTGTCAAAGATCCACGAATGACAGCCGAGACCAACGGCTTAACTCCCTTGAAGGACATTATTGGTGATGTTCTTCAGAAAGGTCAGGTGCGTAGTACTCGCAAGTCGCATGCATGTAGGACCAGATGTATGAACGTAAACGAAGCAAAAGGAGTATGTAAGGATCGTAGCAGGTGGCGTACAGTCTTGACGATAATTTCATAAACCCGCACCATAATTGCGTAACACACTATCAATCGGAATCTAAATCATTTTGAAACAAATTGTCGTCTCAACAACGTAAATCACGCAAAGAATGTTGTTGAACTATCAAAATGAAATCGATTCCGATTGATAGTGTGTTACGCAATTAGGATACTGGTGTTTGTTGCTTATGCAAACCAAAGTGCAGTAGGCCATACGTCAGTAGTAACGCCTTGAGCTGGCCTAGCGTAGTATGAAATTTCAATAAAAAATGAGCCCAGAATATACTGGCTTTTAACCGACTTCAAAAAAGGTTATATGTTAGTCTGAACGTATTTTTCGTTTTAAGTAAATTCATCGTTATTTTCATGAATTGTGGATTGATTTTGAAAATTCTCTTTTCATTTGGTAGAAAAATCTTGCGCTGTGGTCCAATATATTTTTTATTAACTTTGCTTTTGTAGTTTTTGAGTTAGCTTCGATAATACGTATTTAGTCTACTTTGTGTACATAGTCACTGTTGTTTACATAGCAACTTATGGTACCTATCCCACACCAATTCATATACCCCTAGGTATATGAATTGGTGTGGGATAGGTACCATAAGAAAGAACTGGAAAATAAAAATAAAAAAAACCGACTCCCAAAACAAATATTACAAAGTGAAAAATAACAAATTTCAGAAGTCGGTGGCAAAATACTAAAATACAGATCCAAAGACACCAACTATAGACATTATAAGAAACCGAAATTAGTTATTTTTCACATTGCAGTATTTTTTTTTTTGGAATTCAGTTGTTTTTTTTTTTTTTTTTGTAATAAAAGTCGACTGTAACACAATGCCCCATCAAACATTTAGCTGTTCTCGCATAAATCAAGATCACTTGACCCAATTTGTGTGGAGGATTTATCGATACAATGAACAACGCAACTGTGGGCAGGACAAGCCTAACACAATTTTGACGGAGGTAGGCTTAAACCGTCAGAGTAATATCAGTTGTTTGTATTTCCAGATAACATTAACATTACAGTACGGAACCCACATATAATAATATACTCGTACTTGTGAGAAAGCTAGGCAAATGATGAATAAATAAGGTATGTTGATGAAATTATCCCAAGTACAAACTTAACATTGTAGTTGAAAAACATGTTCTCCCACACATTTCAACTGCAAATGTATGTTTGTACGCACAATATTGAGATTTACCATGTTATTGGAGGATGCAACACAGACAACCGGGGTCTGTGCTGCATTATCTTGCGAATGTCAATCGATACCTATCTGTAATTCTTATAACGTACATAATAAAGAGTATTTCTATTATATTCTATTCTACTCGTATCTCTCGGAGCTTGTGGCTAAGTAATAGCAGTCGCACGGGTCGAAATCAGGTTAAGATACGCTTGTCGGGGTTGGTCCGTGCATGGGTGACCATGTTTACATACCGAGACTCCTCCGTGCCTCGGAAAGCACGTTAAGCCGTTGGTCTCGGTTGTCATTCGTAGATCTTTCACAGTCATTACGGGTCGTCATAGTGCTCCATGTAACATACTGGTATTCAGTTGCATCCGGTTAGACTAGAAGCCAACCCCAACATATTTATGCAAAAGGCTAGGCAGATTGTTTTTTTTTTGCATCTAGCATATTTAAAGAGTGGCCCTTTTCATTTTTTTATTCTGTGGCTAAATCGGATTGGCGAATAAGAAGAATTTCTGGAATGTCGTCGAAAACGAAATAGCAATAAAGAACAATGTTCACGAGCCAACAATTTTATAGCAGGTTTTGAGGGGTGGCACACACGGATGTAGGAAGGTTCTATTTCCATTTAACATGGATCATATTTATGGGTTATTGGAACATGGAAATACCTACTATGACAGTTTACCTACTATTATAAGGCAATTTTTTCTCAGTAACTAATTTTCACAGGCTGTTCTATCCATGAATATCAACAACTTTTACTATGGAACCAACTCTGAAATCACGAAAAAAATCAGCTGTTTCACACAAAAGTTCAAACCCACTCGACCAAAATATATGAAACAGCAGATTTTTATTTCGTGATTTCAGAGTTGGTCCCATAATGAAAGTTCTTTATATTCATGGGTAGAAACAGCCTGTGAAAATTTGGCTACTGATAAAAAAATTGCCCTAAATAGGGTTTTTGGTTTCTGACTGCCCCGTTGGTCTCGTGGTCGCAACCGCGACTGCTGAGCGTGGGGTTCTGGGTTCGATTCCCGGGTCGGACAAAAGTGTTTGGAAGTTGGTGGTTTGATACTCCCGTGGCTCGGAAACCACGTTAAGCCATTGGCCCTGCGTCTGATCTCTCTCCGGTCGTATCGGATTGCTGTCCCATCAAACTATGAGAGTGAAGAAATGCATCTGTGTCTACGCAGACGCTTGTACATTGCATGATATCTCCCACGCTGAAGACTGGTCTCCACTAAGATTGGTCGCCATCCCTGAAATTCGGTCTGGAAGAGAGTTAGGGTTTCAATCTTAGTGCAAATCGAACGTGCACAACAAAGATTCCAAAGTGTATAAGTATAGGTATTGTGGACGAAAATATTTACGACACAACGGTAAAAGGCAAGTTCAAACTGACACTGTTTCTAATTCTGATGTACATATTTCCATGTACATTCCGGCCGTCGAGAGAATACGTTCCTGACACGTGTCAGTTGGACAATTTCTTATTGTAAATAAGGTTCAAATTCGCAATACATATTAAGTATGAAACTGACAGGGGTCAAGAACGCATTCTCTCGACGTAGCGAGTATGTTACTTGACGTCTTTATGTGACACTTCACAAACTGTCACTTTTAGACTGACGTTTGGACACATAACTTGCTACTTGAACAAAACTCGCTACTTAACTAATGCATTTGGATAAAGCTTTATGATAGATGGACAGACACCATTGACTGCAGTAAGAGTTTTTTTTTTAATTTTTTATTTGTGATGTGCTCTTGACTCTAGTCTAGGTCAGGGGTGACAGAGACAAAGTCGACGATGGAGTGAGCTTACCCAGAAGATCCTGTTCACTCTCACTTTGAAGAGATTAGGGTTGTATGCGCTCGGAAACACAGACGCAGGTAGTGATTTCCACTCCTTTGCTGTGCGCATTATAAAAGACATTTGAAAACGCTTAGTGCGAATCGGTGGAATAGCATCTATCTAGACGCATTGCCAGTTACCATCCCTACCTGGTGTAGGGATGGTAATTGGCAATGCGTCTAGATATCCGATGGTAAAAGAGGGCCGGTGGAATGAGGTCGTGGAGTTCTCGGGCACACTCTCCGAAGTACAATCTGTAGAAGACCGACAAGCAGGCAACCTTGCGGCGATGAGCCAAGCTATGAAGTTTGGCATCCACCAGTTTTACGTCGCCAATGAGCCTCTTAGCTCTGCGTTCTACCGAGTCAAGCGCGGATGATTAGCAATATCTATACAACGTGTTCCTTTTGATATCCCATAACTCAAGGGTGAGAGAGAGAGATGAGATGAGACCATCGTTTTGATCAACTTTTACTATGGGACCAAACCTGAAATCGCGAAAAAAAAAATCAGCAACTCCCTACATTTTGACGAGTTTTGCGAACGTAAATGTAGGGAACAGCTGATTTTTTTTTCCACGATTTCAGGTTTGGTCCCATAGAAATAGTTGTTCAAAATGATGGTCTCAGTAATATCATAGAGTTATGGGATATCATAAGGAACACGTTGTATATAAAAAATGAATCGCCGAAATGTATGTACGCGCATAACTTCCGAACGACTGCACCGAATGGGATAATTCTTTTTTGTTGTGTTTATAATTGTCAGGACAAGGTTTATATGAAAGAAAATTTTTGAAAAGTTGCCGGGAAAATTGGAAAATTCGAGAAAACTGAAAGTGTTTTTCTATTGGAATTTTGTATGAATTATTGAAATTTTGACAGGACAACGTTTTTCGGGTCAGCTAGTTTATAATAACGTAGAATGCAAGAAACCAATTAACTTGTTAATCTCTTCGAATACGCTAAATATGTATTTTTTATTATTAATATAAATCATGTCACGTCAATAGAGGAACAAGAGAGAATTCAATCACTTAACTTTTCAGATTTTGCTTCAAAGTACTATTATGTATTGCTTAAGGAGAAAGTTTCAAGGTAGCCCGCGAAATTCAAATTTTCTTACGTTTTTTGCAATTTTCAAGTCAGTATAAAGTTGTATGTTAAATAAAGTATGATTCGCGGTCGCAACAAATATGTATTTACAGAATTATAATCATTAGAATCAGTAATACAAATCCTTAAGTTAGTACAATCCTGAAATGTCAAGATTTCATGAAATAGTCATGCATTAGAATTACCTGGTTTTAAAGAGTTGTATTGATCATTTTAATGATTCTAATTATGTAAATAGTTACGGCTGCAAATTATATTTTGATCAACGTACAATCTAATACGGACTTGTAAATTGCAAAAAAACTTAAGAAAATTTTGTATTTAGCGGGCTTTAGTCGGCACCAGGAAATCTTGTTATGGGAAATACAACATAAGTGGTAGCTACGAAAAAAATGTCTGTCAAGCTAAAAGTTTCAGCAGTCAGAGAAAAAATCTAATTGAGGATAAACGTAGATGATTGTTAAAAAACTTTTTAGCAAAAAATAAAACCGACTTCCAAAACAAAACACTACAAAGTGAAAAATAATTTGATTATTAATAATTTGAATTGAAATTTGAATAACATTCGCAAGATGGCGCTGACTAGTAAACACTGCTCAAAGTTGTGCTCATGATAAAATAATTATTAAAACTATTTAATCTCATCTCTGGACTGTGTATCGTTCAAAAAAGTGTAAATGGATATACAAATTAACCGTGACAGTGTTATTCTCGATGAATAGTGTTGTGTTACTAAATAAACACTGAATCTCAAAAATGTAAACAGTGACTTTAAGAAGCTTTAAACTTAAGAAACAAAGTGCTGCGGTGTTAAATGTGACCCCATTTGCTTCAATTTCGACGCAATAGTGTTCAAAAAGATTGCAATTATTCTAAACAATATTGACCAACACAAATCTCGACCACGAAAATCGTTTTTTATTCAAATAATAATCAACACTACAACACCATCTAGCATAATTGACATGAACTAATATTATTTGTGTTGCCACAGCTACAACAGTGTTGGCAGAGTAAATCATTACTATTCTGCAATACATATTGAAAAAAGTGACATCTATTGTTGCGAGAAAGACTTACATTGATGAAGAGATATTAGATCGACAATTTCGCCGCTTCTAGTACAAGACATATTAGTCTAGCGGTAAATGCACCGACTTGACGACGGCGTGGTCGTACGTTCAAATCTCACCAAGTGATATTCTTTTTGAGATACTTTGAAATTTAAACTAATTTACCAATATGAATTTCTTAGAAAATGTTGTAGATAATATCACGTTCCGGCGCAACCGCAATACATCGGAATCAAATAATGATGGTAGTGACGTTATCCAACAAACGTTAGATTGTACTATCAACAGTATGCCAACAATGTCAGAGGATGAAGATGAAACGCAACTAAACATGTATAGAAATGAAATAGCAAACCTTAAATCTGAACTTAAAAGTGCACACCAAGAAATAGAAGTATTGTCTTTGGAAAATAGTAACTTAAAGCAATTAAATAAAGATTTATTAAAGAAAAATGAAATGTATAAAAAAATTGCCATTAGCCCAGTTAAGCAGAAATTCCAAACACCAAAGAAGAAGATTGTATTTGAAACTACTCGCACGATAACTAAACATGCAAAAACTTCAGAAATCACAGGAGTACATTGCGCGCCTCAAATTGATACCAGTACAAGTAGCACTCAATACAGTCAAAACCCCGCAATATCACCTAATGTTATTACTGAAAAGAAACCTACGTCGTCTCTAAAAAGACCTAAAATTTGTATTCTAAGTGGCGAAATATCTAGTAGGTTGAATACAATGAGAGAAAAAACCCCTATCTCTAACTATAATTTCTGTCACTATCGTATGCCAAAATGTGGATTAAAACATATTTTAAATAATATTGAGTCAAAAGTACGAAATTTTACATATTCTGACTACTGTATAATTTATATTGGCGAGGAGGATTTCAGGGGAACGCATAATTATGTAGAACTAGTTAAGTTTACTCGTGAAAAATTGCAAACATTAAGTCACACTAATTTTATAATATGTTTACCAACTTTTAAATATATGGATAACGGCAATATTATGTTTAACAGCCGTGTTGACACTTTTAATAATTTGATTTACATGGATGTGGAGACGCATGAATATGCGTTCATACTGGACTCTAACCTCAACCTTCCATATACTTATGATACTTATAGCCGTCGATATGGGAGTATAAATAAGAAAGGCTTAAATATTGTAATATCAGATTTACAAGATCTTATTTTAAACTTAAACACTAAGAACGCGACTCACTCTGAATCTGACTGTTCCCAGAAAAATCAGACACAGTTGATAACTGAAGTGCAATCGGAAGCCATATCTCAGTTTTTTCTATAGTAATTACCTTAATATTCTTCATCAAAATATTGCAGGACTTATAAATAAATTGGATTTACTGACAATTAAGTTAGACGAACTTTTTAATAATGGAATAGATATAGATGTTATATGTGTCACAGAACATTTCGTTGAGACAGGTAATGAGAGCTTGTTACATCTACCAAATTATCGCTTAGCTGCCATCTTTTCGAGAAATATTAAAAGAGGAGGAACCTGTATATTTGTTCGTACAGGATTACATTATAGAGAGTTAACGGAAGTAGCTAAAAAATCAGTGACCGGTGTTTTCGAGTGCTGTGGTATTGAGCTGATATCTCATGGTATTATTATTGTCTGTGTTTATCGAATACCTAAATTTAATTATAACGTGTTCTATGAAAAATTGGACGATATATTGAGAAAAATTCGTTCACTTACAAATAAAAATATAATTTTAACAGGAGATTTCAATATCGATGTTCTAAAAAGAAACAAAAGTACACTGGAATTTGAAAATTTTCTCTTACAGTATAATCTTAAACTTGCCCTCTATGAACCAACTAGATTAAGTAGCAATTCTTGTATCGATAACTTTGCACACTCTTACCGAAAAGAATGCAAAGCGGAAATAATTGATCTAGTTCTTTCGGATCATACTTCACAGTTACTCAGAGTACCTATTAATAAAGTCTGTACACTAAAATTTTGGAAAACCAAAAAACAAGACATATCAGCATGTAATTTATCCAAATTCAAAAATCACTTAAAGTGTTTATCTTTTTTGCAAGTGTACAACGCCAAAGATGCAAACGAGTGTTACGACAAATTCATAGACGACTTTTCGTTATTATATCGTTTATGCTTCCCTGAAAAAACTGTCACTATATTTACTAATAAAAAGACTAAATGGTTATCACGTGGGATTAAATTATGTAGTAAAAAACAGAGACAGCTACTCTGGGCATATAGACTTAATCCTAACTCAAAAAATAAACTTGTTTTAAAAAAATATTCCACCCTTTACCGAAAAATAATAAAGTTAACTCAGAAAGCTCAAAATAACCATTTAATTAATGTTTCACAAAACAAGTCAAGGGCGGCCTGGCAAGTGATAAACAAATCAAAAATAAGTTTGCCACAAGAACCAATATTATCTTTAAAAAAGGATAACTTAATTTTAACCCACCCGTTGGATATAGCAAACGAATTTAATAATTTTTTTATTGAGACGGTCGAAAACAATCAACAAACGCATTGTACGTCGACAAAAAATCATTTTAGTGAAAATTCGACATCGCATTCGTTATTTATGATGCCTGTAGTAGAGGATGACATAGTTAAAATAATTACCAGCCTGAAAAACACAAACACTGTCGGACATGATGGTATTTCAACCAAAGTGATAAAATATGTAAAGGAAGTTATAGCGAAACCACTATCACATGTAATCAATCTTTGTATCGCTGATGGTATATTCCCAAATAGTTTAAAGAAAGTGATTATTAAGCCCCTTTTTAAAAGAAATGACAGAACTAATGTTAAAAATTATAGACCGATTGCTAAAATTCCGATATTTTCAAAAATAATAGAGAAAGTAATTTATAATTCTATTTATGCTTACTTTGAAAAATTTCAATTATTTTGTAAGGAACAAAAGGGATTCAGAAAAAATGTCAATGTTAATATGGCACTGTTTGACCTATTATCAAATGTCTTGACATCTGTCGATAAAAAAAAACCTGTTTGTGCAATATACACAGATATGACGAAGGCATTTGATTTTGTGGATCATAACATTTTATTGCAAAAATTACATAGTTATGGCATTAGAGGGAACATCTTCAAGCTTTTAAAATCATACCTAAGTGACAGATTACAATGTACAGAAATCTCTAGAATATGTCCTACAACAAAATTAGAAATTACATATACCTCTGAACCAAGGTACATAAAATATGGCGTACCTCAAGGTAGCGTTCTAGGACCACCGCTATTCTTGGTATATATAAATGACCTCCCAAAATGCATAGGGCAAAAAATGGTACTTTTTGCAGACGATAGCACAGCTATTATAGAATGTAATAATCCAAACAATTATCAAAATGACATTAATAATTCTTTAAATAAAATAATAAATTGGCTTAATGATAATAATCTAATAATTAATTTAAATAAAACTAATATAATGCACTTTCATCAACGGCTTGAGAAACCACTAATTAGTGTTGCTTATGATGATTATGAAATTGAGGAAGTTAGCACTGCGAAGTTCTTGGGTATAACTATAGATGAAAAACTGACTTGGAAACCTCATTTGGAAGAAATTTGCAAGCGATTAAGTAAATCAGCATATTTGTTATTTCAACTTTCCAAAAAAGTTAATATTGAAACACTGTTGATGGCATATCATGGACTTGTCGCCTCAGTTCTGCGATACGGTGTTATTTTTTGGGGACAGTCAACAAATAGGGAACTTGTTTTCAGGATGCAGAAAAGATGTATACGGTGTATGTGTGGTTTAAAAACAACAGATAGTTGCATTCCTTATTTTAAAAAGTTAAAAATATTACCTCTGCCGGCTTTATACATACTAGAAATTGCATTATTTGTCAAACTGAATCCACATTTATTCATAAAACTACGTACAGTAAAGAAAACACCCATGCGTGCTCAGTATGTTAATGATTTATGCCTTGTAAAATGTAAAACTTCTCTTATGAGGAAAAGCTTCTTTGGTAATGCACCGCAAATATATAATAAAATACCCAATGAAATAAAGTGTATGCCAGTGCAGAAGTTTAAAAAAACCCTTAATGAGTTATTACTAGAAAAATGTTATTACACTCTAGGTGAATTTCTTAATGACGAATCTCTGTGACTTTACAATATTGACATTTTTACATAAACTTACTTGACATTTAAAAAATATTTTTAACTTATTTTATTTTTAATATTAATCTTCTGAACTGACTATACTTTTTGACATGGAATGAAATTTATTATAAATATTAAAATTTTACTAGCATAATGATATTGTGATGAATTCATATTTTAATTTAGTAGCATTTTTTTTTCTTTTTAATAATTTGTATGTCAATTGACAAAACATAGCGTACTATCTAATTTTTAAGATCTTGTATTTAATTATCACCTATGTTTACGAATAAATGATTCTGATTCTGATTCTGATTCTGATTCTGAATAATTTGAATGTCGATGTCATTGGTTTTGTATTTTCTTGTTATGCCACCGACTTCCGAAATTAAAGTTATTTTTCACTTTGTAGTGGAAGACGGTTTTATTTTTAGCTAAAAAGTTTTTATTTTTCACCTTTTAGTTATAGTACCTACCCCACACAAATTCGAATACCACTACCTGCTATTTAAATAACAGTGATAGGAAGTCATTAACACATTAAGTGCGGCAGACACACATGCGCGTTTTCATAACTTTCTGCGAGTGCGGCGCGGCGCACATGTGCGTTCGTTGTGCATCTCTATTGTTTCGAAAACATCGTAAAAAAAGGGTCGGTAAGGGTGTAGCATAAAGAAGCGTTTGCATAAAGAATTCAGCAGAGAATGTGTTAAAACATCATCCAGATAAACTAAGTGGGAATAATACGCATTATTGAAGCTAACTCAAAAACTACCCAAGCAAAGTTAATAAATTTATAAGGGACTACCTTGGAAGTACAGCCTTTCAAACGAATAAAAAAATTCTAAATCGGTCCATCCGTCTTTGAATAATCGCGTAACAAATATACAAAAAAAAAACATACAGACGAATTGAGAACCTCCTCGTTTTTGAAGTCGGTTAAAAATAAAGTGATTCAATCACTAAAAACGTGCAAAAATCACCGCCGTATTTTGATAACTTTGGCGTAAATAAGAATTCCCCTAATTAATATTATACTTAGTTAACGACAACAAAGAACAGTGAACCCGCTGTTTTTTTCTGTTTTCTATAACATTGATTGGATTTATCCACTGACTCGTAAAACTCTGGAGCTAGCCAGGCGTTTTTCTTTTTGTCGTGGCTACTTCTTCATGTTTTATTGTTTCTTCATATGTTGCCCTGCGAGTTTATGCATCTCTCTTGGTCTTGCCTCACCTATTTCGGCAAAGTGAACTCTACCGGCACAGACCTAGAGTTTAGGAGCGCGGAAGCCCCACCACGACGTCAACGTAGAGGAGCGGTGGTAGGGTTATTATTATTAACAACCCTTGTTGACAAAATTATGTCCACATTAAAAATTAGACCCAGATTCCAACTCTTAAAGGCACATGAATAATTTAAAATTAGGAAAGCAACAAGGTCGGTTAACCTATTAACGATTTTCTCGCTCAGGAAACGTATAAAAGATCGTCGGTCCCGTGTAATTAAACTTTTTACGCAAAACACATATACAAGGTGTAACTTAAATAACGCACAACCTTTGAGGAGTCATTGTAGTCATCATTATGAACAACTTTTACTATGAGACCAAACATGAAATCGCGTAGAAAAAAATCAGCTTTTCAGTATATTTATGTTTGCATAATTCGTCAAAATGTAATGATTAGCTGATTTTTAATCGCGATGTAAGGTTTGGTCCCATAGTAAAAGTTGTTCATAATGATGAGTACAATGACCCCTTAAGAGGTTGTGCGTTATTTAAGTTACACCTTGTATTAGTAGTTAACAGCTGACTTTTCTCACCGCGAGTACTCGTTTGTCGCAGCTACACTACGAGTATCAAGAGAGAGTACGACGCTCGTTCGCTCTTATCAGTCTATAATGTTCCCATCGCTGGAACACTGGCCTCCTCTCGGTGAGAGGGAGTGGACCGTAATCCACCACGCGGCCCCAGTGCGGGTTGGTAGATGTCACGTCTTCAATTTCTTCTAGAACATGTCGGTTTCCTCACGATGTTTTCCTTCACCGTTTCGAGTAGTGGTGATGAAATGATTTACACAAAGTAAAGCGACTGTTTGGCTTAGACTGGTGGAGCAGTGGTGGCCCAGTAGTAACGGCCACAACCTTGACAGGCGCTTTACTTTGTCTAATTTATTTCACAGAAACCTAATCGACTTTATTATGAATCAAGGTTTATCCTTAGACTCAGGTTTAAAACATCAGCTATTTTTTATTTCGAACACTATTCCGACAAAGTTAATGTTCTAATTACAAAAACTGAAATCAAACCCGAGTCTAAGTTGTCAATTTTTTATTACGAACTTTACCGTGTTCTGAATAAAGTTCATAATACAATAACGAGTTCAACGGTTTGGGCTTGGACTTAAGCTAGAACTCGTTTTGTAATAAGATGGTATATGTCCGCATTATGTACCTTCCCTCTAAGTACTTTGAATATGTACGAGGTGAGTGCGAGATTCCACCTGACCCTCAGAACGTTATATCCAACCATACCCAAAATAAATAAAGTTGGGTACATAAGCGGATAAAATAGGTAAATATACCTAAACATCACCGGCGAAATATAGGTATACTGTGTACACTTATGCCCTGGCCCTTCCGAGAAAACACTCGTGATGTTATATTTAAAATAAAATCAGTCAAGAGCGAGTTGGACTCGCGCACCGAGGGTACCGTACCGTCCTGCTTCCTACTTATCCTACATCCTACTATCCTACTAATATTATAAATGCGAAAGTTTGTGAGGATGGATCGATGTTTGTTACTCTTTCATGCAAAAACTACTAAACGGATATTCATGAAATTTAGCACACATATAGGTTATAACCTGGATTAACACATGGATACTTTTTATCCCGATATTCTTACGGGTTCGAGACTTACGTGGGCGAAACGGCGGGGCGCTGCTAGTCATACAGTATGTTAACCAACAGAGGGCGTTCCCGTTAACCCGCAATAGTATAGCATCCATACATGCTAAAAAAAATATTACCATTCAAAAACAAAATGGTTTTTATTTTTTTTTAATATCAAAATATTCACTAAAATATTCAAAAAAATATAAAAATATTCACTAAAAATAAAAACTAAATTGCGATGTTTCCGTCCTTCAAGTACGCGTGTACAGAGTAATTCTTTTACGTATCAATTTAACATTTTTAGTGAATATTTTAATATTAAAAAAAAATAAAAACCATTTTGTTTTCGAATGGTAATATTTTTTTTAGCATGTATGGATGCTATACTATTGCGGGTTAACGGGAACGCCCTCTGTTGGTTAACATACTGTATATAAAAAAAGTTTGTTACTTACAGATATCGTTTTATTTTTCCTGTTATCTTTACATAAACTCCTATCACACAGAATCATTTATTTAGTATTTTTATTTCTTTCTTATTTGAAAAAATAGTTGGGCAAACATCATCTAAAACTATTCCAAAATTCAAGTTGATAGCATTAGTAGTTCTTGAGATATCCAGCTGTGACAGACAGACAGACTCAGTCGCACCGTAAGGGCTCCTTTTTTACCATTTTGATACGGAACCCTAAAAAGCAGGTAAAGAAAAGTTATCCAAAAGTAATACGTCTTTCTCACACAATATTTTTTGTCTGACAGCCCTAAGGGCTGCGCCAACTGTTGAAATACTTATTGGTCAGAAAAAGGGTACCTAGGTACAATAATTTATACATTAGGGATGATGCTTGGGTAAAAATAAAGAAATTCTATTTAGTCCGTCAGTCAGATAATAAAAAAATATTAGAAACGTATTTTTTGATTTATCATATTAATAAAAAAAATACTTAAATAACATGCATTAAATTTCGGGAGTGGGGGCTTGTTACGTCACTTCTACGTATAAAATCTACCAAGACGTGACGTCATGCCACATTTTAACTCAATGTACCGCCGTAATCTGAGGAGCTCGTGGCTAAGTAATAACAGCCGCATGGGTCGATCCATCAGGTTAAGCTACGCTTGCCGCGGTTGGTCTGTGGATGGGTGACCATCTTTTCATGCTGAGACTCCTCCGTGCCTCGGAAAGCACGTTAAGCCGTTGGTCCCGGCTGTCATTCGTGGATCTTTGACAGTCGTTACGGGTCGTCAAAAGCCCGAAAGTCTGACAACCAGTATTACCAAGGGGTATCGTATTACCCAGTAACTGGGTTGTGGAGGTCAGATAGGCAGTCGCTCCATGTAAAATACTGGTATTCAGCTGCATCCGGTTAGACTGGAAGCCGACCCCAACATAGTTGGGAAAAGGCTAGGCAGATTATTGTATCGCCGTAATCTTTTGATTACGTAAAAAAAGGAAAAATATGTGTCCAATATTTTTTACTAATCTACATGACGGACAAATAAAAAAAAATTGTCATCATCCCTTTATGTCTGCGGCTGTCTAAAGTTAACCCACGGCAACGTACTATCGCGATAAAAAGTATTCCTTGTGTTAACCCATGTTATAAACTATCGGTGTGCCACATCTAAATATATAATAAGCATAATAATAAATAAATAATAATAATAAATAAATAATAAGCATAATACTAATGATTCAAGTATTATCGTTAATTCATGAAAGCCTAGTACTTTTTTTTAGGTTTACTGCTCAGAAATTGTGCGTGTCGTGTCTTGAATTGATATACCTACTATCTTGAATTCATGCAATCCTAGTTAGTACTTTTTGTAAGGTTACAGAGGTATTTCTTTCCGACGCGTCTGAGCTGCACGGGGTACCTTACCCATAGAAGGATCTATATATTTTTTAAATAAATTATAGCCTATTTTACTTCCCGATATTTAGCTTTCTATTGTTGAAAAAATGGTTACAATCGGTCCAGTAGTTTCGGAGCTTATTTGATACAAACAAACAAAGAAACAAAAAACAAAATATTGTACACCTTATAGGTATGTTACAGTGCTATTATCATAACTATAAGATCTTTTTCTACGTGTAACAAACAATAAACGAATTTGAATTTGAATCTCTTCATCAGATTCTGACTTAGTGGTAAAGGGCAAGAGCAAGAGCATTCAAACCTTTAAAACAAGAAAAAAAATAATTTTGCAAGTCCGTTTGTACAAGACAGAGTGATTCCCGAACATACATTAAAAAAATATACCGACACTTCTGATACTTCTGATCAATCTGCCTAGCCTTTTCCCAACTATGTTGGGGTCGGCTTCCAGTCTAACCGGATGCAGCTGAATACCAGTATTTTACATGGAGCGACTGCCTATCTGACCTCCACAACCCAGTTAATGGGTAAGACTGGTTGTCAGACTTTCGGGCTTCTGACGACCCGTAACGACTGTCAAAGATCCTCGAATCAACGGCTTTCCGAGGCACGGAGGAGTCTCGGTATGAAAAGATTGTCTCACCCAGCCGCAGACCAACCTCGGCAAGCGTAGCTTAACCTGATGGATCGACCCGTGCGGCTGTTATATTCATGATAACAAATAACTGCTTCTATAGGACTAAACTTGAAATCATGAAAACAAAATCAGCTGTTCCCTACATTTTTATCCTTTTTTATCCCAACATACTACATTTATGTTGGGATAAAAATTTGACAGCAGCTAATATTTTTTTCGGAATTTCAGGTTTGGTCCCATAGTAAAAGTTGTTTGTTATAATGAGTACAATACTGCCGTCGTAAGCAAAAAGGGCACAACTAACATTTAAAAAAAATTGAGTTACTTACATATTTAGAATCAGAAAAAAAAGGCTAATCTGCTCAATTTTTTGTAGATTTTTTTATAGATGTTAGTTGTGCCCTTTTTTCTTACGGCGGCAGAATACCAGTCACTTTATATATATAGACATCCGAAATGAGAACCTCCACTTTTTTGGAAGTCGGTTAAAATGAAAAACCGCCAGCAAGTAAAAATATACTACAATAAAAACCACTTGAATAAACAGCGAGTAAATTACCTGCGGCTGATCATCAAATGCATGGATAAACATATTAGCAAACTGTTTTTGAGCAATTTACTAAAATGTTCATTAAACAAGCTGCTGAAATTCAGAAATGAGGTACATTTATTTTGCCCCGGCGGTACACGTTTGGTTGTTGGATTAATTGAATTAAGTTTTCAGTAAAATTACATACAGTGAAACAATTTTGGGGTTATCGTAAATGGATTTGACATTCTTTAAAATAATGACTGATATTTTGCCCGATATCATCTGCCCGTGAATGGCATATTCCAAACAAATTTCAAAAATCCTTGTCTAAATCATAAAGGGAATCTCTGTGGAAAATTTTAGTTTTCTAGATCCAAGATTCAGGGCAGGGCGTTGATGAGTCAGCCAATAAGTGAGTGAGTTTTTTTTGTTATAGGATCACTTCATTGCCCGTCTGTCTGTCTGTCAAGACCGTTTTTCTCAGGAACGCGTGGAGATAATATCAAGTTGAAATTAAAATCAAATACGTAGGACTACGGTCCCAAGCTTCTATGTCAACACAATAAAAAATACGATCATTTATGCTACATATTTTGGTACTCACAAATAAATAAACTGTAGGGTACTTTCCATTGACCTAGATCCTAGAACCATGAAAGTAGGAAAGAAGCAAGGTCTCACAGCACAAGTAAAGGAAAATGTTCAAAAATCGATACAAAAATATGTTTTTACGATTAGAAACTTACATAGAGCAAACTCACTACAAATAAAAAATAAAAAAATCAGTTGAAGAATTAACCGTGACGTAATTTAATATCGGTCTATGTGAGTACATGTTTTTCGACTACAATGTTAAGTTTTTTTTAGCTAAATTCATCCCAACTCTTCATCCGTGGTCAGACTCGCACTTGTCCGGTTTTTTTATATGGCGTATTGATTTCGTTTCTTGAAAGATTAACAATGAAGTAAGTGACTACAATTGCTACGCCGGCTACGAATTTCGTAGCAGGCGTAGCAATGCTACAAAGCATTGCTACGTTAGCAATGAGGTCTGTGTAAAGTCAATAATGAAGGTACACTCTTCTTGACCGGGCTGAGTTTCTCATTATCTTTTATTACAATAGTCACCTAATTAAGGTGATTTAACACCGGCGAGGCAAGGCGTGGATGGGATAGGCGAGAATAGAAATTTGAATTTCTATACACGCCCTTTACACTAAAGATGGGCATCTTTGGTGTAAAAAATCAGCTGTTCGCTGCATTTATGTTCGCATAATCCGTCAAAATGTACTGAACAGCAGATTTTTTTTTCGCGATTTCATGTTTGGTCCCATAGTAAAAGTTGTCCATAATGATGAGTACAATGACCCCTTAAGAGGTTGCTGGTGTTTTACAAATAACCCTGTAGGTACCGTATGTACCTATGTATACCAAACAAAAAAAAAAAAAAAATAATTTTTGTCTGTCTGTCTGTTTGTTCCGGCTAATCTCCAATACGGCTGGACCGATCAGGACTTTCACTGAAAGATAAGAAATAACATAGGCTACTTTTATTTCAGAAAAATACAAGGATAGGTACCGCGCAAAAAAAAACCCATAAAATAGTTAACAAACTCCTATTCAAGTATTCACTACTTCTTCGAGAAGATTCTCTCATTTTAGTTTAGTTACTGAACAAGAGAATCGGTGCCATTTTCTGATTCTTTAACTAAATAAATAGTTAGTAACATAACCAATTATTTATACAGGGTGTTTGGAAGCTGGGTGAAAAGCTTTAAGGCGGGAGGATAGTTCACACCATTTAGAGCATTTTCAGCCATACATGTCTTAGAGGAATTCTTAAGTAAGATAGACGAACTATCCATGTAAAATACTGGTGTTCATCTGCATCCGGTTAGACTGGAAGCTGACCCCGACATAGTTGGGACAAGGCTAGGTAGATAATGATAATGTCTTAGACGAAGTGGGTTTTTTAGTTTTAACTGCTATTTTTAGTTTTTTTTTTGCAGTAGCTCGTGGCTAAGTAATAACAGCGGCATGGGTCGGTCCATCTGGTTAAGCTACACTTGCCGCGGTTGATCCGTGGATGGGTGACCATCTTTTCATACCGAGACACCTCCGTGCCTCGAAAAGCACGTTAAGCCGTTGGCCCCAGCTGTCATTCCTGAATCTTTGACAGTCATTACGGGTCGTCAGAAGCCCGAAGTCTTACCAAGGGGTATCGTATTACCCAGTATCTGGGTTATGGAGGTCAGATAGGCAGTCGCTCCATGTAATATACTGGTATTCAGCTGCCTGTCCGGTTAGACTGGAAGCCGACCCCAACATTGGCAAAAGGCTAGGCAGATGATAATGACTATAGGCTAAGTAGTGCAATGTGCGGGATTGACATATATTTTAAGTGGAAATAGAGAGGTGACCAAAAGAAAAACGAACAAAAAGAAATATATAAATATGACTGGACGCCGACCTTGGGGTCGGCGTCCAGTCATATTTATCGCGTCCAGTAGTTGCGAAAAGGCTAGGCAGATTGTTTTTTTGTTTTTTGTTTTTTAAATAACACAATTTCTGACAGTTAATTGTCAATAGCTCAATAGTGCCCAGTTAAAGTTGGTACGGTAGGTTATAAAAAAAAAAAAAAAAACTATAAGTATGCAGTTAAAAGTAAAAATAAACATTCGTTTAAGACACGCACGGCTCAATGCTCTAAATGATGTAGACATCATTTAGAGCGTTGAGCCATGCGTGTCTTAAACGAATGTTTATTTTTACTGCTGGGTGCAAATCTTTAAGGGGGTGATAGTAGACTATCACCCCCTTAAAGATTTGCTTGCAGCTTCCAAACACACTGTATATACACTTTACAAAATATTTTATACAGGAGAAGTAAACATTTTGACGCGGCGAGACTTTATTTTGTATTATTCTGTTTATCTTTTACTTTTTCACAGAAATATTATGCTTTGCCGTCGGTTATGTCAATATTACGCTTATTTACAGTACTCTTGGGATTTATTTTTTAAATGAAGAGTAGTTATTTGAGTTTCCCTAGCGTTTAAGAGAGTGTTTAAATAAGTAAGTGCCTCTTAATTCTGAGTACCTGGATTATTGGCAGTCCTATAAAATGTTTATACTTACTGTATAAGGTAGCAAACCCACAAGGGAAATTCGGGAAAAAAGAAACGGTAGATATATTTTTTTTTTTCTATAGCTATACTCATAATAAAGCTGAAGAGTCTGATTTTTGTATGTTTGAACGCACTACTAGGAGGAGCTCGTGGCTAAGTAATAACAGCCGCACGGGTCGATCCATCAGGTTAAGCTACGCTTGCCGGGGTTGGTCTGTGGATGGGTGACCATCTTTTCATACCGAGACTCCTTCGTGCCTCGGAAAGCACGTTAAGCCGTTGGTCCCGGCTGTCATTCGAGGATCTTTGGTAGTTTTTTTTTAATTTTTTTTTTTATTTGTGATGGGTTTGCTCTTGACTCTAGTCTAGGTCAGAGGTGACAGAGACAAAGTCGACGATGGAGTGAGCTTACCCAGAAGAAGCCTGTTCACTCTCACTTTGAAGAGATTAGGGTTGTATACGTTCGGAAACACAGACGCAGGTAGTGAGTTCCACTCTTTTGCTGTGCGCATTATAAAAGACATTTGGAAGCGCTTAGTGCGAATTGGTGGAATAGCAACCAGGTAGGGATGGTAACTGGCAGTGCGTCTAGATGTCCGGTGGTAGAAGGGGGCCGGTGGAATGAGGTCGTGGAGTTCTCGGGCACACTCTCCGAAGTACAATCTGTAGAAGACCGACAAGCAGGCAACCTTGCGGCGATGAGCCAAGCAATGAAGCTTGGCATCCACCAGTTTTACGTCGCCAATGAGCCTCTTAGCTCTGCGTTCCACCGAGTCAAGCGCGGCCAGCTGGTACTTAGCTGATCCATCCCAAAGGTGACTGCAATACTCCATGCAGGATCGGACTTGCGCTTTGTAAAGGGTTAAAAGCTGTCCAGGCGTAAAGTATCGCTTCACCCTATTTAGGATGCCCAGTTTCTTGGCCGCAGTTTGGGCCTTGTACTCGATGGTGGCGCCGAAGTTGAGACCAGATGTCAACTCCATGCCTAGGAGCTCAAGTCGATCAGTTACAGGAACAGATGTACCCCGAAAAGTAGGAGTTTGGGCGAAACGACTCTTTTTAGCGGTAAAAAGACACGCCTGCGTTTTGGTGGCGTTAAAAGAGAGCAGATTATCATCACCCCACTGGGAGACAAAGCTTAAGGTCAAATCTGTCCGCTCTACCATGGCCTCTCTCAAGAAACGAACTTCAGCCCCGCTGGTTTTTGCGCTGGACAAGTATCTCTCTGAAACTGTACTGTCATCTGCGTACCCAACAATACCAGGCCGAAGCAGGTCATTGATGTGCAGCAGGAAAAGAGTTGCAGAGAGAACAGACCCCTGAGGAACTCCGGCATCAATAGCCATAAGGTCAGAAGAGCAGCCATCAACAACTACTCTAATCGACCGTTCACTAAGGAAATCTGATATCCAGCAACAAAAATCAGCTGGGATGCCATAAGCAGGAAGCTTGCTGAGCAGAGCAGCGTGCCAGACCCTGTCAAAGGTCTTCGAGATGTCAAGCGATACAGCCAGTGCTTCGCCGTGTTTCTCGATGGCTTCGCCAAAGCAGTGCGTGACATACACAAGAAGATCGCCAGTTGACCGTCCCCGGCGAAAGCCATATTGACGGTCACTGAGAAGTCTTCAAGGTAGTTCAGCAACTTATTGTTCAGTACCCTTTCCAAAACTTTGCACAGAATGGAGGTAATGGCGATCGGACGGTAATGGGCAGGGTCTGCACGGTCGCCTTTTTTGCGCACTGGTTGTACATTTGCAAGCTTCCAGGATTTCGGCACCGTTCTTTTTTCAAGAGAGAGGCGGAACAAACGTGTCAATACAGGAGACAGTTCAGGCGCACACTGCCTCAACACTCTCGCTGGAATGCCGTCAGGCCCGCTGGCCTTGTTCACGTCTAGACTGCACAATACTCTTCGGACCTCTTTAATGTGTACTGCGATCTCCGGCATCGAGGAGTCACAATGAGGTACAGTAGGTGGTTGCTTTGAGCCAGCGTCCAGACGTGAATTGCTTGCGAAGAGAGATGCAAATAAATTTGCCTTCTCAGTTGCAGAGTGAGCCAGCGACCCATCAGGTTTCATCATAGGAGGTAAAGTGGGACGACAGAAATTCGTTTCAACCGCTTTAGATAGGGACCAGAACTGTTTACTACCCGGAGGGTGCGAAGCCAGCCTGGCCCCGATATGTCCGACATGGTCAAAACGTGCCCTACGCAAAACCCGCTTGCAGAACTTGGCGGCAGAATTAAAGGCTCTCTTCTTCGCGCGAACCCTGCGCGCTCTAACTTTGCGGTCGCGGGCCTTGACCCAGGCTTGGTAGGCAGTCTCTTTTCGGGCCTCAGCGTGGGCACATTCTGCATTATACCAAGGCCGGGATTTGTGACCGAGCGGGATGTCGGAAAATGGAATAAAATATTCCATCCCCTGCCGAATCACGTCCGCAACCGCGTCAGCACAGCGCGAGGGGTCACCCGAGGAAAAGCACACTTGCCGCCATGGATAAGACGCAAAAAAGTGCCGCATCTCATCCCAGTCTGCTGACCCGTATCGCCATACTCGCCTCGTGCCTCTAGGGCTCTCATCTGGAGGAGAGCAGGTTGATATGGATTTCACCAGACAGTGGTCAGACGTTCCCAGCGGGGCTGAGACCGATACTGAATGACTGTCCGGATCAGATGCCAGCAGAAGGTCGAAGCAATTGGGTGTATGGCCGTCAACATCCGGTACCCGCGTTGCCACATTCACCATCTGGGTTAGATCTAGCGTTAAAGCAAAATTGCGCGCCTCCAACCCAGCATGGTCAGTTTTCTGGTATGGGAACAACCATTCTTTATGATGGGCGTTGAAGTCCCCCAGAAAAATGAGCTTCGCCGTTGGGTACCGTTGCTGGGCTACGTCAGTCGACTCCACGAGGAAATTAAAGAGCGCTGTTGTCTCCTGGTCACCGCTATGCGATCGGTAGATGCCGATGTAGAGAGATTTCTCCACGCCAGTATCCACAAGTAGCCATATGGCAGAGAAACCCGATTTCTCAAAGCAACGGAGACGACGACAACAAATGTCATCGCGGACGTACACACAGACCCCAGCTTGCTTCTTGAACTTGTGTTCAAGAGAGTACCCCGGGTAGTTGAGGTACGCCACGTCCGACGGGGTTGTTATCTTCGTCTCCGTTAGGAAAAACAGGTGCGGCTTCTCGGTCTCAAGGTGGTGATGGACCGAATCGAGATTGGAGTGCAACCCCCTGATATTCGTGAGGTGCACTTTTAGTGGGAGGAAGTCATTACGGGTCATAGTCATTACGGGTCGTCACAAGCCCGAAAGTCTGACAACCAGTCTTACCAAGGGGTATCGTATTACCCAGTAACTGGGTTGTGGAGGTCAGATAGGCAGTCGCTCCATGTAAAATACTGGTATTCAGCTGCATCCGGTTAGACTGGAAGCCGATCTCACCATAGTTGGGAAAAGGCTAGGCAGATTGATTGAACGCACTACTCTCTGGAAAATGATTTTTGAATTTGGTACCCCGGTTGTTGAGGAAGACTATAGGCTATTTAACATCAGGCCAGGATCCTTAGGAGCCGAGCAAAACAAAGAACGCTAAGCATAATCGAAGTAATAGCGCGCCATAAAATAAAATACATGTCGTTCTTTTTATTAAATATGTAAACGCTGAAACAGGACAAGTTTAAAAAGCGTAAAATCGTATCATTCGGTGTTTTAACGCAGCTGTAAATAATTGGATGCTGTATTTTTTTTTTAATTTGAAGGTCTTTTCAAAATGAAACGGGGCTTGTGTTTAAACACCGATCATAGAATTAGTAGGTAGGTACTAGACAGTAAAATCGAGTCGATTTTACTATTTTATTTAGGTACTAATTCTTTAATCGACCAACACAAATATCGTTGTCGGCAAATTGTAAGTACAACAAAACCTGTCTATCTACCACTCCCTGTTATATTTTATATATATTTTTTGTGGACGTAAACGAAGCAAAAGGGGTACTTAGGTATGTAAGGATCGTAGCAGGCGGCGTTCTGTAGTTTCTGCCCCCATGGGAAGGCATGATTTTATGTGCTACATACTCGTATTTATATCTTTCTTTTTGTTCGTTTTTCTTTTGGTTACCTCTCTATTTCCAGTTAAAATATATGTGAATCCCGTACATTGCACTGCTTAGCCTATAGTCTTTATCATCTACCTAGCCTTTTCCCAACTATTTTGGGGTCGGCTTCCAGTCTAACCGAATGCAGCTGAATACCAGTATTTTACATGGAGCGACTGCCTATCTGACCTCACCAACCCTGTTACTGGGTAATACGATACCCCTTGGTAAGACTGGTTGTCAGACTTACGGACTTTTGACAACCCGTAACGACTGTCAAAGATCCACAAATGATAGCCGGGATAAGAAAGCACGGAGGCTTCTTGGTATGTATAGATGGTCACCCATCCACGGAACAACTGCTGCAAGCGTAGCTTAACCGGAGAGATCGACCAGTGCCGCTGTTATTACTTAGCCACAAGCCCCTGCATTAACTAGGTACATGTTTTTTACTCAATCCTAGCAAAAGATTGCTAAGATGAAAGAAATAACTAACCTCTAGTAATGTGCCTTCATTTGTAAAGAAATTATGACAACGCAAAATGTGTACCTTTTTTGTCGACACTTAGCGAATACGCTAATAGCCTCACTACCGAAGTACTTTGATCAACAATACAATAAAAATAATAAGAACTTATTAAAAAGAGAAGCGTTTAAGGCACTTGTCCTACCGCTGACGAAAAACGATTGGGTATCAACGATTTTCTCGCTCAAAAAACGAGCAAAAGATTGGTCCTGTGTGAGTAAAAGAGATACATATATTAATAGTTACTGTTGATCGCTGACTGTTCACACCGTCGGCGAGTACTCGTTTGTCACAGTAGAAAGAGCTATCTAAGAGCGTACTCGCTCAGCGACGCTCACTTGACGGGCAGAACACTCGCCGATAGATTCGCACTTAGTACAACGTATAATTTTTGGTGCGTACATTTGTATAAGCACGCACGGTAATGCTGCGGATTTATGTCATTTATGCTTTTCGCTTATCTCGGGACCCTAGGATCCCCGGACCTTTCGCACAACCATTCGGACAACTCGCAGAGGCCCGTTTGACGCATTTAATGAAATCAAGCACCAACCGATGATTATCCCTGTACGCGCTATGCAAGTGCACCCAAGGACAACCCGCGATTGGTGTAGGACTACTGCAGGAGATGAAAACAAATAAATTGGAATATGTGTTGGATGGCTAAAGTGGACTAGTTACCTAGAACTATGAAAGGACTATGGCCCCTGCCTGATCAATGTTTTATTAGACACGGAAAAAATGGTACGGGGTGACTTGCACACTCAGTAGTGGGCCCCCTGCAACTGTTGCTAGCACTTAGTGACGTAGCGACAAGGGGGCACATATCCTGAGGTGCTTTTATTTAATAATAATAATAATAACCAATAAATAACCCCACCGCTGTATCTCTACGTTGACGTCGTGGTGGGGCTTGCGTGCTCCAAACTTTAGGTCTGTGCCGGTAGAGTTTGCCGAAACGGGTCTAGGATGAGGAGCCAGACCAAGAGAGATACAAAAACCCGGGAGAAATCTTGTCCTCATCTCTGGCTTGCCTTTATTGGCCGGCTGGAGTGAACACTGACGAGGAACAGAGCTGCCACCTCTTTCTTGCCTTTATTGGCCGGCTTGAGTGGAGATTCGCAAGAGCAAACGTGCTCGGAGAAAGGAAGTATTCCAGTAAGGTGCTGGTAGGGATCTTGACCGTACTTCCGGGATTGTCCTGATAGCCGTGGAATACCTCTCCACTCCTCAAGCACCTCAGGAAGTGTTGCCCCCTTGTCGCTACGTCACTATGTGCTAGCGGTTCTCTCCGGGGGCCCATTATTGAGTGTGCAAGTCACCCCCTGCCATTTTATCCGTGTATAATATATAACATTGGTCAGGCAGGGGACATAGTTCTTCCATAGTTCAAGTTGCCCAATCCACTTTAGCCACCTAAACCCATAGCCCAATATTTTTTTATTTCCACGTACAACAATAGTCCTGTACCAACCGGGGGTTGTCCTTGGGTGCACTTGCATAGTGCATACAGGGATAATCGTCGGTTGGTGCCTTCTCATCATTTAAAATTATCTAAGGGGCCTCTGCGAGCTGGCTTCGGCTCCTCGTACGCCTTCCAAAGGTCCGGGACCCCAGGGTCCCAAGAAATATCAAAAAATCAAAAAATAATAATAATATATTTCATAAAAAAGAGTGGTACAGTCTGTTACAAAAGTGGGATGAGAACTTCGGAATAGTTTACATCTGAGATGAGAAGGTAACGATACAAATTTACGATCTGATTAGTACAGTCACGAACCGGGATTGTTGAGCCACTGGCTTATCATCTTAACTTGGTTGTGTTACACGAATGTCGCCCGTGAAATTTGACATGTGACATTTCAATAACGAAAAACGGGCGACATTCGTGTAACACAACCAAGTTAAGATGATAAGCTAGTGGCTCAATAATCCCGGTTCGTGACTGTACAAGAATGTGTGGGTACGCGCGCGTCTGTTTGTTTGTGTATGTGTGCGCGTGCGTATCTGTGTGTGAATGTGAGTTCTGTGTAAGTGTATTATGAGTTACTTCATTGTTGTAAGAAGGGATTCCGTATCATCATAATTTTTGGTAGAAAGAAATTCAGTAATCAGCTTTTTGCATGTTAGCTTACAACATGTTATGTTGTCGTGTGTTATTTGTTCACATAATTGGTTGCAACTTTGTAAGTAAGTATAGTTGCATTATAATATTCTAAGTACTGTTTATTTTATTTTATTTTACTAGGTATCTATTTATGTGCAGTTCATTAAACCTGGCTTGGTTACCGTACTTATTTTTCGGGTGAGCACTGAAAATCAGCGCTGTGCTGTGGGCCTCCCATAGCACAGCATCATGCTGAGTGGAAGCCTTCTAATCACAGTCATGACGTGCCAGCAGCTGCTGACTATTTTTGTTTTGTGCTTTTCCTAACTTTATATTACGCATAAATGCGAAAGTAAGTTTGTTTGTTTGTTTGTTACCTTTTCACGCCTAAACCACTGAACCGATCATCCTAAAATTTTGCATATACGTTGTCACGTGTACAGAAACGGACATAGGGTACCTTTCATCCCGAAAACAAGTACTGTTCCTGAGGAAAACAACAATAACCTTCTTATGATAATAGATGGCGTGTTTTTCTAATCATGATTTAATTATGTTATTAAAGAACCTTTAGTTAAGAGTTTTTTTTTTAATTTAAGTACCTAATACATTTTGTGAGTCGTAGAGTGTCGATAGACAGGTTTTTCATAATAATAATAATACTTATAAATGCGAAAGTGACTTTGTTTGTTTGTTACGCTTAGACGCTAAAACCGCTTAACGGATTTGGATGAAATTTGGCACATGGGTAGACTATGACCTGGATTAGGACATAGGATACTTTTGACACCGGTAGTGCGTTCCCGTGGGATAATTTCCGACAACCATGTGGGCGAAGCCGCGGGCAAAAGCTATTGATTATACAGTATGTTAACCAACAGAGGGCGTTCCCGTGCAACTGCATAAAGTAAAAAATTCACTTGCTAACGTTTAATGACGTCATTACCATTTAAATCCTAGCCTAACTGTCTAATACTATGTATTTTAATTTTAATGTTATTGAAACGTGGCTTAGATAGGTAGGTACATGAATTTATGTTTTTTTATTTACCTAAAACCAAATAAAAACCATTTTGTTTTCGAATGGTAATATTTTTTTTAGCATGTATGGATGCTATACTATTGCGGGTTAACGGGAACGCCCTCTGTTGGTTAACATACTGTATAAGTAGATCTAGCTATTTTGTTTTATTTTTTTATTTGTAAGTATTACTCGAGCTAAATATCTTTTTTATATAAGTTCGTGTTTCTGTAACTAATAAACTTACTTTTCTTTCTTTCTTTCTTTCTTTCATACGCATACTAGCGTCTACTAGTCTTCGCTTACTCGCTGCTCTTTGCTCGCCAACTCGTTTTTAGTTGCTAGCTCTACTCGCTTCTCGTTAATCGCCGGCGGTGGGACAGGTGCCTAAAGCCTTATTTTTATTAAATTAAGTACTTAGGCTTTTGTTAAAAGCTATGTTTATTCATGTACAAAAAATGAAAATGGTAATTGGGATATAACATTTAATTTCTTTTATATTTTCATAATGAATTTCTGTTGTGTATTTTACCACTAGAATGAACATACTGTAGTACATTGAGATACTAATTTAAATAATTGTATCCATATACTGTTTACACTTACACCCTGTAAGTGTAAACAATGCCAACTTTTAAAGGGGTCATTGTACTCATCATTATGAAGAACTTTTAATATGGGACCAAACCTAAAATCGCGAAAAAAATAAACTGTTCAGTACATTTATGTACACATAATTCGTCAAAATGTAGGGAACAGTTGATTTTTTTACGCGTTTAGTCGTTCGTCCAATCAAGTGGTTTCAAGCGTTATAACTGAGCGGGACCAAGATTCGATTAAAAAATGTGGGCATACATTTATATTTACATTGACAAAATTTTCAGGTTTTTCAATTTTAATGTGTTTATTTTAAAAATTCAATTGCAAAGAATGTGCGCAACATTTTTTTTTTTTTTTGTAAAACGGCGGTGTTTACTGAAATATTTATAAATGCAATTCAATCTAAACCAGCTATATGGCTAAGTAAACATCCACACCATAGTATATGCACAATAACACAAAAAAAATGGAGCAAAATAAAAGAGAGTTGTATTTTCACTGTGGATGCACATTATGAAAGTTGTCGTTGGTCGCTTTCAATTCGTTGACCTAAGGTCACGTGATATTTTGATAGCTTATGTCAACCCCATACATTTTTGGCTTTTCTCCTAGCGTCATCGCTAATCGAATGTTACTTTGTCTAGACCCGCTGGTTGGAACGAAGTTCATTTCGCTGTATATTATCCTATTAATACAGAGCCATCTAGTATGGTATCTTACTTTTTAGCTTGCTAAAAACTTATTATTATTGTTCTGTATTAAAAAAACAAAAACTTTTGTCACTTGAAGCGGTTTTTTCGGGTTTAACGCTTTTTCGTTACGTGACGATCTCGACCAGTTTACTCCTACGGCAAGCCGCGTTAAAGTACTTCGTTCCAAAAACAAAATGGCGGCGTTATTTCTGATTTTGATCACGCGCCAAAGTTCTTTGTGCCGTTGTACCTCCTTAATTAATCAATTTTCATTTATAAATAATGACAATGACGCATCTTTCAGTCAGCTCGTCAGTCAGTCAGGGCAGGTAATTTGGGCCACTGATGGCAGTAATCTGGTTCGTGAGCTGACTAACAACGTGGATGCAGACGGAATATAAATCAATTGTATTTACACGCCCTTGTAGCTTCAGGGCTAAAGATTTTATCGTGTTTATTTAGAAGGAACATGTAGCACTTTACCGTATTGTAAAATATTCAACAGTATTTTTTTTGCATTCTTCGCAATACCTCAAATAAACCATGCACTACTAATCTTCTCGTTTCCGAAAGCCTTTCTTAAAATAAATTTTGTAAAACGTGTTAGCAAAATTGTAAAAAATATTTTTCTTTGTCAACAAATGTAGTTATTTATGCTACAAGTGCGGAAAGTAGGTATTCACCGACGGTGCAAAAGTCAACACGAAGTGAAAATCATCTTGCACGTGTATCATACAAGGTTTTAATATGTATTGTGTAAGGAAATAAAAAAAAAATTGAAAACATAATAATTAAAAAAATTAAACAACTCCTGCCCGGTTTCTATATACAGATTAAGTAATACATTTCGTTTTTGGGCACGGCAGTCCTGTTGTTTATTTTTATTTTTTATTTTTTTTTATACATTTTAGTGACAAATTTTGTCTGGAATGTGCTCATCCAGTCCTTCAATTTGATACCCATATTGTAATATATGATTTTTTTTTTCACATTTGATAATGGAGCCATGCTGCCGCTATATTGATATTTCTCTATTCAAATAAATTATATACAGTGTCACTCGGGATATTGTAGGGATCCTAACGATTTTAAAGTTATGGTGGAATAAAAAACTCACAAACATACATGAACCCTGAAAACATTACACTCCTTTTTTGGGGCAGTCGTGTAAAAAGTATTTTTCTTTTGATTTAACCGGTAAGAAAGAGGCTTTTGTTGGCATTTCGTGCTCATTGAATAACAACTTCCGGGGTTAAATTAATTGATTCGTCACTTGAACTTGACATTTTTAGCAGATTTACACAGATCGACCCGAACTAAGCAAGAAATAAGTAAAATGGCGAGCTTATTTTATTTGTTTATCTATTTATTGCAAAAAGGCACGAGCAAAATATACGTTCAGCCAAACATATTTAATGAATATTTTAAATTAATTTATTGATCAAAATCTAAATCTAGAGTAAGTAATTAATAACACGTTCAATGAAGTATTAGTTTTATATAACCTTTTATATTAATGAAAAGTAAAAAGCACTAGTGCGAAAAAGTGGCACTTTCCGCATAGTTTGACTGCTTGAAAAACGCTCTTTTCGAGCACATGCATTGGAAAAACTTTAACATGCTTATGGAATTGTTTGTGTCCTACGGTTCCAACTGAAAAATTCAGTTGTTATACTTGCTACATATACGATGAGCATATATTATCTGTGAGAAACAGATAATATATGCTCATCGTCAATGAACTCAAACTCAAAGCATTTGCTCAAAGCAATTACAGGCACTTATGAATTGTCAAGGGGTCGGTCAGTCAGAAAGATAAGCTAGTTGCCCATTTCAAAGCGTAGTGGGTTCCTATGGAGAAGAATGGGCAAGAAGCTCAATGGACACTCTTTTAAGTCAAAATATGGTTAAACAATATAATAAAACAACTGTATTTTTTTGACGATTTTAATTATTATAATTCTGTAAATACTACATATTTTTTATGGCCGCGAATCATATTTTGATCAACGTACAGACGCCAGCAGGTCAACCTACCCGAAACTGTCAGATTTTCCCAATCAACCTTGAACCTAATACCTTGGCAATAAAGTCGAAAATCTATTAAAGAAATCTGACAGATTGTAGTAGCTTGATGTGCTGGCGTCTGTACAACCAAACACTGACCTGCAAATTGCATAAAAAAATATGGCTGCCCTGGCGCTTTTGCTTTAATAATCCTACAAAACTGCCGTACTTTACCAGTTTTTTTTTTCAAGTACCTACCTAATAGTCGAAAACCAACCCAACAAATAACCTTAAAAGTAACATTATTTATACATAATATGTCAAGTTCAAACCGGTACGGATAAATTATGCCACCGATCCTCGCAAAACCGTGCCCCGGCTCTCGATAAGGTAACGTTTCTTGAATACAAATCATTGGCACTTTCTATACAATCTGCTTATCGGGAAAAATCGGCTAATGAAGTCTTGGAAGTAAGAAGGAATGTTTTGAGTAAATTTTAAGTGTTTTGAAGGTTTCAGATTAGCCAGAATAATGTTTATCTATGCTATATAATAAAGCTGAAGCGTTGTTTTTTATTTGTTTGTATGTTTGAACACACTAATCTCTGGAACTAGTCGGAATTGAAAAATTATTTTTGCATTTGATAGCCCAGTTTCTTAATAAACACTTTATTTTCAAGATGAAGTCGAGACGAAAGTTACACCTAGCGTGCCTGCTTTTTGGTGTCGTTAAGTCCAAAAAACCGAAGTATTTGTACGATAAGCTTAGTTGGATGGCTAGTAGACGAGATTGCGCGCCCAGGCAATGTGCACAACAACTGGCAACACAGTCTCATATTATATAGGACAGCGGCTTTCAGAGGCACTTTCCGATACGCTGCATCTAAGGTGTGGAATAATATCCCACCACCATTAAGGGCACTGGGCACTATCCACACGTTCAGAACACGTTTACGGCAGTATCTAATAGATTCACAACAGAAACTTGATATGGTCGCCCTTAATGTATCACTTATATGAACATGTAATATCGTGGCAGACTGGTGCCTAAACTAAGCTCTAGGCCTATATTCCAGGACACCAAAACTAAACTATTTATTATTGTTTTGTATCTTAGTTTTTATTATCAAATTATTTTAAGTATATCAGTCAATCTGCCAATCTGCCTAGCCTTTTCCCAACTATGTTGTGGTCGGCTTCCAGTCTAACCGGATGCATCTGAATATCAGTATTTTACATGGAGCGACTGCCTATCTGACCTCCACAACCCAGTTACTGGGTAATACGATACCCCTTGGTAAGACTGTTTGTCAAACTTTCGGGCTTCTGACGACCCGTAACGACTGTCAAAGATCCTTGAATGACAGCCGGGACCAACGGCTTCACGTGCTTTCCGAGGCACGGAGGAGTCTCGTTATGAAAAGATGGTCACCCATCCACAGACCAACCCCGGCAAGCGTAGCTTAACCTGATGGACGACCCGTGCGGCTGTTAATACTTAGCCACGAGCTATTATAAGTATATATAACTATTATATATATATATTTTTTTTTTCAAACAACCCACTTACTTTTTTTAAATTTATTTATTTAAGTATATATATAAATATTATGTAGGTAATAGGTAATACAGGCTGGTATCCGCAAACACGTCAATGCGCGAATCGAGCGTATTAAAAATATTATGTATTAGGTATGCTGAAACTGTGTGTACTCCCCGTCACTTGTCCCTAAAGGTTCCTTAGAAAACCAGCGTCAGACAGCATCTGTCTGGCATTAATGCTGAAGTGAACCTTTGTGACACAGCCGTGAGGCACACACTAGTGGTGATTAGACATTTTTTTTTTAATATTTATTATTTGTATTATATTTTGTGTTTCACGAACTGTGTCAAATAAATGTTATTCTTTCTTTCTTTCTGTCAGTTCTTGAAGAAGGCTGCAGGTTATTTCACATTAATTTAGGAGTCGAGCAAAAAGAAAAAACAGACCGAATTAATGCTAAGCGAAAACGAAGTAATAGTGAAGCGATGCGTTGCGACGGGGTCGGGGAGGACAAGAAATTTCAGGCGGACGAAGTCACGGGCAGAAACTAGTATACAGTATATAGTACTTCACCGTGTCCTGCGACAGCAATAGACTTTTATCCCTTTCGTGAGATCTATGATGACTTGCAGAACCTTGTAAACCCGGTCAGACAGAGTGTGTGTGAGAGTAAGAGCTGATGATCATGATTGTATGTATAGGTTATGAAGGCTTTGGGCGACTATGTTTAAAGACACAGATAATGTCATGATTTTAAACTATTTAGTCATGTCATGATTTTAACGTATAAAATACATTAAAAATATATATTATTGAAGATAACTCATAAACTACCCAAGCAAAGTTAATAAATTGTACATAGAACCAACTTCGAGGTACACCTGAACAAAATAAGAACCCTTCAAATCGGACAACTTTGTAAAAAGTCAAACATAAAAAAAAACTGGCCAAGTGCGTGTCGGACTACGCACAATGAAGGGTTCCGTAGGTGGGACTTATTTATCCTAAGAACAAACTTAACATTGTAGTTGAAAAACATGTTCACCCATACATTGCAACTGTAAATGTAAGTTTGTATGCTCATTATTGAGAGATTTACTATGTTATTTTAAGACCATTGACTTCTTATAAGTTTTCCTGTAATCTGTAGATAGGTATATAACTATTTTCTGTATTTTTTTTTTCAAAACTTTTGACTCGGTAGTTGCGGAGATAAGGGGAGGAATGGTCAATTTTTGTCTATTTTCTTAAATAACTTTAAAACATTGTATTTTAAAATTATAATAATATATATATATTTGATACTCTCACACCACACACCACATTACACCTAATGTGGGTTGGATCCTTTTTGTTTAACTATGGACAAATGTAAGTTTGTACACACAATATTGAAAGATTTACCATGTTGTTTAAAGTACCATCGACTTCTTATAGATTTTCTATAGGTATTGAACTATTTACTAAATCTTTTTTTCAAAATTTTAGGCTCAGTAGTTTCGGAGATAAGGGGGAATGGTCAATTTTCGTCTATTTTCTTAAATAACTTTAAAATAGTTTATTTTAAAATTATAGAAAAAATACGTTTGAGACTCTCACAGTAAGCCCTTTCATTTGATATGTCACACGGTACCGTTTGCAAAACTTTATTTTTTTTATTTTTCTTATTTGCCCCCAAAGTTGACCCCCATATTCAAAATGTATTTACGATACACGCCCGTATATGTGTCATGGATTTTGGGTCACAGAAATACATATGTGTACCAAATTTCAACTTAATCTGTCCATTAGATTCGGAGCAAATTGGCTATGACAGACGGACAGACAGACAGACACACGAGTGATCCTATAAGGGTCCCTTTTTTTTCTTTTGAGATACGGAACCCTAAAAAGAGAAAATGTTTGAGAATGAGCAAACAGCGCTCTTTCATATGTTTTTTGTTTTTCACATACCCTAGTAGCCCCACTTCGAATTTTTAAGAAACCCTTTCAGTCCCTGTTACAAACAAAAAAAATCTATTTTACTTGCAAAATAGTTGAGAAAACGTCATCTAAAACTATTGCAAAATTCAAGTTGATAGCATTAGTAGTTCTTGAGTTGAGAGAGCTGTGACAGACAGACAGACTGAGTCGCACCATAAGGGTTCCTCTTTACCATTTTGGTACGGAACCCTAAAAAGTGCAAATTAAAAACTAAAAAAAAACTACAAAGTGAAAAATTACTTTAATTTCGGAACTCGGTGGCAAATAACGAAAATATAATACAAAACCAAAGACATCGACTTCCGAAAAAAAAATTAAAGTTATTTTTCACTTTGTAGTGTTTTTTTTTATTTTTTGTTGGAATCCAGTTGTTTTTTTTTTTTTTGTAAAAAACATTTTTTATCTACATTTCGCCTTTCTATCTATCTGAAAATTGTACAATTCATCTTGCTTGTTTTAGTTGCTGTTGCAACTAAAACAAGCAAGATGACCCTTTTACGTTTTCAACTCAAGTTGGATTTGTTTGTATACCAATTACATCTAACAGATCTTTTCCTGGCAACATCCAATTTCAGCAGTAGATAACAAAAGATTATTTACAGCTGCTTTATTTTACTTTCCTCACAAAAAAATGTAAGATTACAGGACGAAACACGGAAACATAGTTTCCGCCATATTGTCTTCCCATGTAACACAAAGACGATCAACATGAAACCGTTTTGCAACCAAAACCTTTGACCCTATGCTACATTGAAAGCGGGTAGCGACGAGCGGCGCGAGAAACATAGATAGGATTTGAATGACTTCAACGATAAAAATCCAGACTCAAGGCCGCTTAGAAATTCCAGATGGAAAAATCCTGTAACACCATATCTAACCTGGGAATCGAACCCAAGACCTCATGCTCTAAAAATAGCTTAAATAGTTATAACATTTCAATTTGACTATTGAAGGATAGAAAGTCAAAAATCATAAAAAAAAACCGAATTGGCAATTTAGGATACGCCATGATACAGTAAAAATAAAAGCTGATAGATTCACACCAGTTCACACCAAATTAAACGCTGGGTACTGGTGACAATAGTGTCATTACTAGTATCTGAATACTAGTAATGACACTATTGTCACTTCTAAGCTTAAATTTTAGTTTCCAGTGTTGCATCGCTCATACAATTCCCGCCATACCTCACACCGCGCTGCCACTACTCGCGCTCCGCTTACAACGTAGCTGGACCTCTATCCCGACCATTATTCACCTCTATTCTACCCGCTCCCTAAGGGTAAAGGCGTGTATTCACACGTTATCGAACGATTGAACTGTTAAATTGAATGTGCTGTGCGAATATTAATGTGTTCTACATATTTGGAGCTAAATGGTCCGTGGGCTACAAATCTATACGTATAATGGTGGGTAAAATTTTGTGTGAAAATGTTTGAGTTAGGCACAAATAGATTATCTGAATATTATGTTAAAGGATTTTTATGGTAGTGTGATTCGAACGCTTATCCTAATGTCTAATGACGTTTATAAGGAACAAATTCGTTCAGCAGTGGCAATTTTTAGGGTATTATTAATTTAAAACATCGCTCTTGGATATGACAGGTTTAGCGCTAAATGCGTATTTAGTGGTTTGTGGTGCAAGACGGCCTTAATGAATTATCTGCTTGACTGATAATATTAACTTGATCATAATTCGGTGAAAGAACCTTAAGGCGCCTGTTTCATCACATCCGAGTAGACACTATTTACCTGATAAATTAACCATAACCAATAAAATATTATCGCATTCTACTAATATTACAGCCAGAACATGAAATCTCTTGGTATTTGACATAATTAATGCTGGTATAAATAGGGGCCTGTTGCTAAGTAATAACAGCCGCACGAGTCGATCGATCAGGTTTAGCTACGCTTTCCGCGGTTGATCCGTAGATAGGCCTCGGAAAGCTCGCTAAGCCGTTGGTCTCAGCTGTCATTTGTGGATCTTTGACAGTCGTTACAGGTCGTCAGAAGCCTGAAAGTCTGACAACCAGTCTTACCAAGGGCTATCGTATTACCTAGTAATTGAGTGGTGGCGATCAGATAGGCAGTCGCTCCATGTAAATACTGGTATTCAGCTGCATGCGCTTATACTGGAAGCCGACCCCGACATAGTTGGGAAAAGGCTAGGCACATGATGATAATGAATGCTGGTATAAAAATTTCTAAACTCAGTTACTTGGCCTTCTCTTGACTAAATATTAGATGTGCACTTTATAAAAATAGTTTTATTTAAAAGTTTAAGCCATAAGATTATCAACAAAAAAAACTTTTTAGCAAAAAATAAAACCGACTTCCAAAACAAAACACTACAAAGTGAAAAATAACTTTAATTTCGGTAGTCGGTGTCTTGGCTTTTGTATTTTCGTTTTTTGCCACCGACTTCCGAAATTAAAGTTATTTTTCACTTTGTAGTGTTTTGTTTTGGAAGTCGGTTTTATTTTTTGCTAAAAAGTTTTTATTTTTCACTTTTTAGTTGTGGAACCTACCCCACACAAATTCGAATACATAATTGAGTACAATAATTGTAAATATAGCCATGTAAATAACAGTGATAGGAAGTTATTAAAACACCATCACATCATCCACATAAAATAAGTGGGAAATATACGCATTATTGAAGCTAACTCAAAAACTCCCTAAGCTAAGTTAATAAAATTTATATGGGACCACCTCGGAAGTATACCCTATCAAACAAAAAAAGAATTTTCTAAATCGGTCCATCCGTCTTTGAGTAATCGCGTAACAAACATACAAAAAAAAAAAAATACAGACGAATTGAGAACCTCCTCCTTTTGGAAGTCGGTTAAAAAGTACATACACCCTTGAACAACCCGTCAACGTTGTTAGAGATTCCGCTAGATAGCTGCTCTTATATAACCTTATACATGGGAGGACGTACCTAATGTGCTTAGGACTAACTTGTCAGGGTAACACTGCCGCCATAAGGGAAAAGAACGTATCCACAAAAATATTGAACTGGAGAAAAAAAATATTTTGTCCTGTTTAAAGTACAAGATACAAAGGCAGATGCGTCTTTTATTAGTAAGAATTATTAGGTTTTCGTTAAGTTTACGCCAATATAAAAATACCGATAGATGTGTCTTTTTTTGCTGATTCCGAATATGTAAATAACTCTATTTCGAAAAAAATGTCAGATACGTCTTATCTCCTTATGACGGCAGAACAGGTGTGTGTTGGGTTAGCCTGGAACTTGTTTCTTTTAATTTTTACTGTCACCTTACGGCTTTATGGGTTCCATAGTCAAACAGGATTTTTTTCTAAAATGATTTTAGATGATGTTAGTCTGTTTGTTCGTCTGACGACCTAGGCAACACCTTGTAACTTTGATTACGCGAAAAGAATAAAAAGTTGTCTTTTAAAGATTCAGCAAGTTCACTTCGTTATCATTTGCACAAGATGTACCAACTATACCGATATTTTACATTCGATTTATAGTATTGTACGAGTATTTAAAATAGATTTTTTTATTTGATTGAGAATTTAATTGAAACCTACCTGGACGTATTTAAGTAATAACAGCCGCACGGGTTGACCGATCGGAATAAGCTACGCTTGCCGCGGTTGTTCCGTGGATGGGTGACCATCTTTGCATACCATGACCCCTCCGTGCCTCGGAAAGCACGTTAAGCCGTTGGTAGCAGCTGTCATTCGTGGATTTTTGACAGTCGTTACAGGTCGTCAGAAGACTGAAAGTCTGACCACCAGTCTTACCAAGGGGTAACGTTACCATTACCTAGTTACTGGGTTGTGGAGGCCAGATAGGCAGTCGCACCATGTAAAATACTGGTATTCAGCTGCATCCGGTTAGACTGGAAGCTGACCCCAACATAGTTGGGAAAAGGCTAGGCAGATGATAATTACCTGGACAAGGTTAATCATAACATAAACTGTAACCGAAATCAAAACAAAAGAATATATTAGTGAACCCTGAACCACACAAAAAAAAACAGGTCAAGTGCGTGTCGGACTATGCAAAATGAAGGGTTCTGTAGTTGGGATGAATTTATCCCAAGAACAAACTTAACATTGTAGTTGAAACACACGGTCTACCGTACGTACATACATACGTAACATACATACGTAAGTTTACAAGTACAATATTGAGAGATTTACCATGTCACTTGAAGACCACAGACTTCTTATAGGTTTTCCTGTAATCTATAGGTATAGAACTATTTTCTATGTATTTTTTCAAAATTTTAGGCTTAGTAGTTTCGGAGATAGGGGGGAGAATGGTCAAGTTTCGTATATTTTCTTAAATAACTTTAAAACAGTTTGTTACAAAATGATATAAAACATATATTTGAGACCCTCACAGTAAGCCCTTTTATTTTGATGTATCACACAGTACAGTTTGCAAAACTTTTTTTTTTTATTTTCTTATTTGCTCCAAAATTGACCCCCGTATTCATAATTCATTTGTTAACGTTAAACGTCCGTGTTTGAGTCATAGAAATTCATACGTGTGCCAAATTTCAACTTAATCGATCCATAAGGTTCGGCGCAAATTGGCTGTGACAGACGGACAGCCAGACACACGAGTGATCCTATAGGGGTTACGTTTTTTCCTATTGAGGTACGGAACCCTAAAAATTTAAAACGCTTCTCCACTATGTTGGGGTTGGCTTCCAGTCTGACCAGATTCACCTGAATCCCAGTATTTTACAAGGAGCGACTGCCTATCTGACCTCCGCAGCCCAGAGTATCAATCATGATACACGTTGGTAATACTGAGAAAAGAACATAAATATGAAATATTTTCAACATCGATAGCCTAATTCCTCCTATTTATTCCACCCAGAATTTCTCCTATTTATTCCAGTCTCATGATTGAAAACCCACTCGTGTGGTTTGCATACAAATTCAGTTCCAAAAAGTTCCCACGAATACATAAGTACATAGGTAGATACATCGTGATGCATTCACGAAGCGAGCTCCACATTTCAAATGAGTAAAATATTCACAACCTGTTTTATGAACTCGGGCTTCGTAAACGCACGTGATAAATAGGCTATAATATAGCTCGCGCTATAAGTAGATCGCTGTAGATCACTGGAAAGTACCGCCACGGTACACAAATATGTAAAGTATTTTATCTTCATAGAAACGGTCGGTACGCGAGTCATACCTACGCGCCTCGAGTGTAGTCTGCACTAAGTCGGCAAACAGTCGCGAATGCGCCGCTGTGACGAACGGACGGTGCGGTTTTGTATGCAGTAAGCGTGCGATTTGTGGCGATAATAGACTATATTGTGTTGTTTTTGGTTGCTTAAATTCGTTAATAACTTACCCAGAGAAAACATTTTTTATATTACCTGGAAACTCCGAAAGGTAGGACTATAAACAAGTTTTTATACTTATACCTACTAACGTACGTAATTTGTTTATTGTTTAATAGTTAGGTATTTCGCATTTTTCACTGAGTAAAATACCTAGATTAATAAATAAATAAGTGGATAGGATGAAAAAATTGACGCACGAGTGACTTACTTACGCTCGCGTTAAAAAACTAGTAGGTAGTTTCCTAAGCTAGGCGATGGCTAACTCAATAATACGTAGTATGTAAGTAGCTAAGTACATTAGTGATATACTTACTTATGTACTTAGCTACTTACATATATTATTGAGTTAGACGAAATATCGTTATGAAATGATTATAAGAGTAATAAATGGTCGGTACCTACGTAGTAAGATTTAAGTACAATATAATTTACTTTTTATGTAAGATTTTGTAGTACGCGATGAGATGACTGATAATGGTGCCGACTCCCTTGTTCACAAACTAAACTAATTTTAAGTTAGTGCCTCTTTTTCTTTCAATTTCATTAAGAAAAGGACAGAAGATAAATATTAGTTTAGTCCTGTCAAATTAGTATAGCCAAGTTTTTAATCACGTCTAAACTTGTCTTTGGAATATCTTAATAATATGGTAGGACTAAACTAATATTTATCGTCTGTCCTTTTTTAATGAAATAGAAAGAAAAAGGTGCACTGAATTTAAATTTAGTTTTAGTTAAGTAACGTTTGCAGAGCGGTTCGACATCGGATGGGTGGCCAAAAGAATTGTTATTTCTAGTTGTTCCATGCTGTATGTAATGGGGACGTTAATAAGCTGAAAAAATATATTATAATTACTTGTCAGCTTTTTCTTGCATTTTGGTTGAGTAGGTAGGTGTTGAAGTTTGTATGGATTGGAGTTTGGTAACATTCGACGATAGGAGTTTGTTTTATTAAATAAAATGTTAATATTTACAATCACAAAACTAGAAAGAAACTCAAGCAGGTGATGGTGGTAGGTAGGATGAAATTAAATAAGTGGGCAGCCCTATCACGTATCGTAAACACGTGATAGGGCCGTGACGCTGAAGATAATTATTTCAAGGCCGGGGCCGAGTCACACTACTGGTATATATTTGTACCGTGGTACCGCTGTTACACTCGATGTTTTTCGCACCTAGTCACAGCTATGCAGCACCTATGTAGCAGTGTATACAGGTATGGTCACAAGCGTGACTGCTGTGCGATCCTGGATGTGATCCCTGGGTCGGGCAAACTTATATTGGGTTTTTCTATTAATTTGTTCTGACGGAACGATCATAATGCCTTGAAAGGTAGGTAGGCCTTTGGTGTAGGATGCAACGTGTGTTGCATCCCTTGCGCCATCCCATCTTACTAGCACGGCGGGCAGTGCGGGGGCGGCTGCTGCGGGTGCGGAAAACAGTTCAAGTCATTTGGGGTTTAACACTCGGGCCATGGGGTCCGAGTGCCCTCTTAGTTTTTCAAGACATCGCCAAGCGGTTGGTTGACTCTACACGTTACCAGAGGGCTGGCCTATTTTTTGTCCAAAGAATAAGCATTGCCATACAATGTGGCAATGTTGCCATCCTTTTGGGTATTTTTCCTGTTGACAGCTATGCGGACTTTTTTGATGCCCTATGATTATTTGCCCTCCTTTTTTGTATACTTGTGCATATTATTATTATTATTTTAAAACTGTTAGCTTTTAAATTATGTAAATATAGTTGCAAAGTTAATCAATTCATTTGTTTTGGAGGAATTTAATAGTGAATGTCTGTGGACGCTCGCTAAGTCGGCACGCGATTGGCTGTGCAGTGCGGACGAGCTGCTGGACATCTTCGCGATAAAGCGACGATAGGGCCATCGACTAGGAACTTTGCGTGAGCGCGGAACCGTCAATTATCTAATTTTTGACTCCGTGAGTGAAAATTTACAATACAATACAAGGACAAATTATGCATTACAGTGTTTTGTTACGCGAGCCAGTCTCCGTGGATAACGGTACACTCAAAAGACCGTATAAATCAATAATTGTGCAGCAGTGCCGCAGTACAACCAAAAGTCAGTCGAACTGAGATGTCTCTCTGTTGAACTTGTTACTTGATTTGGTGGACTAGCAGACGCTACATTCGGAAAGAACAACCTATTATCAATCTACAACCAGTAGTCTTACAGTCCACTCCTCTTTTCCACACTATTATTAAATTCTTATTGCTAGCCCGGAAAGACTAAGATGTCTGGATATGTGGTCAAGAGACTTTTAACAAAGATAAACGTTGTAATGTGAATGATACGCCTCTGCTGCTAACTTCGTAAAATACCGGTGTGATGGTATGCCCTTATTTAATTTATAAAAGCAGATATATTGTATTTTATAATAATATTACAAAGGAAACACTAACTAAAATGTTCACATGAACAACATACTCGTAATTTCATCAGGGCTGCCAAGGCCCACCCACATTCAGACGTAGGAAAACCACAGAGAACCATTTTCTCACCACAAGTTCTAACAAGATGCGCGCGCTAATAAAACCAAGAATAGAATAGGTATGATTTATGATATGTTATGAATTTATGATAATTATGTGTTTTGGACTTGTGGCTAAGTAATATCAGCCGCACGGGTCGATCGATCTTAACTGCGCTTGCCGCGGTTGGTCCGTGAATGGTTGACCATCTTTACATACCGAGACCCCTCCGTGCCTCGGAAAGCACGTTAACCCGTTGGTCCCGGCTGTCATACGTGGATCTTTGACAGTCGTTACGGGTGGTTAGAAACCAAAAAGTCTGACAACCAGTCTCACCAAGGGGTATCGTATTACCCAGTAACTGGGTTGTGGAGATCAGATAGGCAGTTGTTCCATGTAAAATACTGGTATTCAACTGCATCCGTTTAGACTGGAAGCAGACCCCGACATAGTTGGGAAAAGCCTAGGCAGATGATGACGTATGTTTGTGTATAGAATAGATATTATTATTTAACTTGAAATAATGAAGATTGACTTGTGCGAAAACTGCTGGATATTGGAAACTTTTAAATAAGACAACAGGCTCAAGGGGGAAGCGTCAGGGTAGCCCGCAAAATTCAAATTTTCTTACGTTTATTGCAATTTACACGTCGCGTCGGTTTAGATTTTACGCTGATCAAAATATAATTTGCGGCCGTAACAAGTATCTGTTTACATTATAAGAATCATTAAAGTGATCAATACAACTCTTTAAGACCAGGTAATCCTAATGAATGACTATTTCATGAAATCTGGACATTTCGGGATTATACTAACTTAAGGGAGTTGTATTAGTGATTCTAATTATAATAATTAATTTAATACATATTTGTTACGGTCACACATCATACTTTATTTAACATACAACTTAATACTGACTTGCAAATTGCAAAAAACGTATGAAAATTTGAATTTCGCGGGCTACCCTGACGCTTCTCCCTTAAGTACAATGGATTTCCGTTTTGTTTTTTTTTTTAAGTAATTTATTCAAACTAGGCTGAGAATCAGCACGTTTTGAAAGTCAAAATTACATAAGACAGTCCCCCAAAACGCCCGCCCTTCACCACTTCCTAGTGCTTCAGCTGGGGAGAAGAAGTGGCGCAACAAACTCCCCAGCAGCACAGCTGTCTGTTCAGTTAAAAAAAAAAATTACAACAAAAACAATTTTCTTTATGCAAAATATTACTTATAGCTTAATATTGTTCTAATTCTACTATCCTACTGATATTATAAGTGTGAAAGTTTGGGAAGATGTTTGTTACTCAATCACGCAAGAACGGCTGAACGGATCTGGATGAAATTTAGCACAGACATAGATTATAGTCTGGAATAGCACATAAGATACTTTTTATTCCGGAAAAATGTACGGTTCCTGTGGGATAATTTCCAACATCCACGTGGACGAAGCCGCTAGCAAAAGCTAGTATTATGTAATGCGAAATTGAGTTGGTTTGTTTGTTACGCTTTCACGCTAAAACAGCTGAACGGATTTGGATGAAATTTGGAGAAGGATATAGGGTAGTTTTCATCCTGGATCGCAGATAATGTCGCGGGCAACTGCTAGTTATGTATCTCTTTTATAGATTCATAGATGTTTCGATTTATTCTTTCGATTTCCTATTTTGTTAAAAACCTAGCTATTGTTGACAGGCCTAAGCTGTCTCCAAACCATTAACACTGTATGTAATTTGAAAATATCGTAAAAAGCTATGTATTTTAAAAGAGTAATCGTGCAGCATTTTGCCGACTCTTCTCCATAGGAAACGACCAATTGAAACGAAAAAATGTTGAATGATTATAGTACTTATCGACTCAGTTACAAGTCCAGCTAATACAATAGAGCAAATATTAACCGTGTCACTACGGTACTGGAAACCACTTAATAATCCTTCAAATATTGTGTTGTTATCGCTATTTGTTTTAATTTAATTTTTTTATCTTATTTTAATTTGTGAATTGAAATTATGACTAATAAATTGTTCTCACCCTATCCTATATTACCTGGAACATTTTAAAAATAGTATTTTTGTTAAGCACAGTGGTTTGTATATTATGTGACACTGTAGCACTTAACCTCCAACTCCGTAGGTTCATCATCATACTCTTATTCAACATTTCACTCATAAACACTATAAACATTGACACAATCATTGCTGTAGCACAGTGGCACTCATTACATCATCATTTTCCTGACGCCATTGATGTTCAAGCTTACATAACTCCAATTCTCGTACGATGTGGTTGGTCGGACGCATGGCTCATTTGTCAAACTGTTGCGCAACGCAAGCACAGAAAATAAAACCTATCTCAAGACACGAACGATGACAGACAAACTTTATTGTCTGTGGTTTGAGACGCGTTGAAATGTTGCCACATATTTTATTGTTTATGTCTGTACATATTATATATTTTTATTGTTTTTTTTTAGTTACTTATTTTAATGGTCTCTGACAGCGATACACACCGCCGGCTTACGCTGAAAACCAGCGCCGTGGATTCGTGCCTTCGTGCACGGGCCGCGGCATTATGCTGAGCGTGTAGCCGTTTCGCGGGGTAGTGACGCACATTTCCAAAAACTTTATTGTGTGTACTTATGTTTTTTGTTTTGTGTGGTTTGTTATGTTTTATTATTTTGTGTTTCGCTTTTCTTGTATAGTTTGTGTGCGTCATTTTCACGCGAATAAACTGTTTTTCTTTCTTTCTTCTTTCTTTCAAACTATTATATTTATATTGCTGTGCCCCAGCAGGGTCATGTATGAAACCTATATACTTGTAACAACATGTAAACTACATGAATGCAATAAATGATGATGATGATGATGAGGAGCTCGGTGGCTAAGTAATAACAGCCGCACGGGTCGATCCATCAGGTTAAGCTACGCTTGCCGGGGTTGGTCTGTGGATGGGTGACCATCTTTTCATACCGAGATTCCTCGTGCCTCGGAAAGCACGTTAAGCCATTGGTCCCGGCTGTCATTCGAGGATCTTTGACAGTCGTTACGGGTCGTCAGAAGCCCGAAAGTCTGACAACCAGTCTTACCAAGGGGTATCGTATTACCCAGTAACTGGGTTGTGGAGGTCAGATAGGCAGTCGCTCCATGTAAAATACTGGTATTCAGCTGCATCCGGTTAGACTGGAAGCCGACCCCAACATAGTTGGTAAAAGGCTAGGCAGATGATGATGATGATGATGATGAAATAAGTAGTGTAGAGGTTTTATTCAAAAAGCAACCTTAGGTGATGCAGGCTTTTTTTTTGGATGGGAAATCATCAAATAACTTCTCCCGCTCTGGGCGGAGCGGGATATCGTGACAGACTTCTACTGACTAAAACCTACCCGTGTAGAAAACGGATAATGTTAATCTGCCGGTTTGCAAGATGGAGATGGCCGTACTAAGGGCGGAGTTCACCGACTTTTAAAACGACTGTTTAGATATTTAATCAGTTCTTTCCTTAGGAAATTTTACATAAACCAACTGTTTAAATACCTAACCGGTGGTTTGAATGTTGGTGAACACAGGTCTAAGGGGTTGAAAATGGGGAAAAAAAATAATCAAGCGCGTTTGATATTTAGAAGAGATGTTAAGTAAACCCTAAAGGAGCTCCAAAAGACTGACGATTTGGACGCAACCAAAACTCATAGTCGATTTAGGAAAATGCAAAAAAACATCGTGACATTGAAATACTCGAGCGCGTCGGATTAATAAACAGATGGTTCACCCAAGTAGCAAACAAGGACAGTGATTAAATCTAACATATCTGTACTTTATCTGAAGTTGGATTCTGCTAATTCTAAAATGAGTTCGTTAAGTCTTTTCTTTCTTTAATACTAAATCGTTTCAAACTACCGCTCAAAACCTAATATTAAGTATGCCTACAGTTAAAACTAAAAATATTTTTTTTACTTTACTCAGATTATTTGAAAGCTCACTTAAAACTCACTATATTTTTACCCTTTAGTTGCCTGTGCCAGGGCCTCGGTAACTCTTTCAAACAATCCGCAACCCTGGCGGGCATCGGCCCTAGCGGACCCCTTCATCTAGTGCTGACATCTCTTTGAGGCACGCATGGAACACAACGCGCCGTCGACCCGACCATTCGATCATTCAAGCAAGACGTGTCGAACTACATTTGTATCTAAAAATTTAGCGTTTTGTTGGGAAGAAAAAGAGATTCGAGTTATCATAGGCAGTGCATGTTTATTTAAGGGCCGGTTTTTTGAACCGTAGTGAACTCAACCAATGGTTAAACATAATATAGTAACTAATGGTTGAATTTTGGCTAAATGTAAAAGGCAAAACATATGTTTTTAACAAGAATGTATTCATGTTAACTCAGTTATGTTAAAATTAGTAATAATGGCATTTTGGCATTTTGGCAAACACATTTATCCAAAATTCAACCACTGTATTCACCAACATTCAAACCACCGGTTAGGTATTTAAACAGTTGGTTTATGTCAAATTTCCTAAGGAAAGAACAGATAAAAAATATAAACAGTTGTTTATCGGTGAACTCCGCCCTTAGTCACTATGTTTAACCATTGGTTGACTTAACTACGGATCAAAAAACTCGCCCTTAGATACAACTGATAATTAATCGTTGAAAAATAAGTACTTGATAGCTTTACACTATTATTGTTGCTTTATTGACCCCGCTACGTCCCCATAGAGACTAAACGACTCTATAGTTGCTAATGGAGATCATAATCCTTACAGAGCTGCCCTGCCCACATCCCCAGAAATTGGCCAAAATCAGCCACAATCAGATTGAGCTCATATATTATACGTATCTTCTATTCCAACGATTTATCTTCGGATGGATGACGAGAACATACGATCCTAATGCTATTAGATAGTAAGGTTCCGGTGATCACTGTGTTGTGGCGACTGATAGTCGTATAATGGTCTCGGACCGAACAGTTCAAGTTCTGGAGGCCTACTCTGAAGCGAAAATCCGAAGTATCGACCGAATGTTCGGAAGATACAGGCACCGTCTTCTTCGGAGACCACTGCTTATAACAAAATGAATGTACCAACAGTTACAGACAGAATGCAGTAATTTGTTAAACTAATTAAGTAATAATTGTAACAATGTGTGTGTGTAACAAGGCGCTGAGTGTGGGGACCTATTGTACTCACGGACACACTACACTCTCCAAAGACACATATGGTACATCTATTTGTTATAAATATTAATACATATATATATATATCTCATATATCAGTTATCTGGTTTCCATAGTACAAGCTCTGCTTAGTTTGGGATCAGATGACCGTGTGTGAATAATGTCCCAGGTTATTATTATATTATTATTATTACTTCCTGAGGTGCGTGAGGAGTGGAGAGGTATTCCACGGCTATCAGCACAATCCCGGAAGTACGGACAAGATCCCTACCAGCACCTTACTGGAATACTTCCTTCCTCCGAGCACGTTTGCTCTTGCGAATTTCCACACAAGCCAGCCCATAAAGGCAACAAAGGCGTTGCTCTGTTGCTTGTCAGTGTTCACTCCAACGGGCCAATAAATTATTATTATTATTAATTACTGGTACCGAGATAAAATTATTCACATCCTAAAAATACAGTGCTCGTTACTGCTTCAGAAAAGCTCATAGAAGTTCTCTGAATAATGTGAGCGTAATAACCGGAATTATAAATAACTGCCTACTAGTTCTAGGAATATATTTTACCTGAGAAGAAAATACATCCGACGCTCTACACCAAATTAACCTATATTTTTACGAAAAAATGGAATAAAATCGTTGAACTTAAAGGATTGAACTTTATTTTCAGGGTAGATATCCGTTATCTACCTACGCAGCCCTGCTTTCATCCCAAATCACTTAATCATTTATCGCTAATTATAACAAAAACGTCATTCTGTCTCTGTCAAACGATTGGCAGAAATAGAACGATGCTTTAAATTCGTTTAGCGCTAAATGTTTTAAGTAATTACAGTCCGGCCGTCCGCGTCGTCGAGTGAATGCGTTCTTGATAGCTGTCAGTTTCATATACTCGTATATGGATATGTGTTCGGATATGTGTTTTCTTTGTATCGGTTATGTGTTTTGCGAATTTAATCCTTGTATTTATTACTCCATCGGTTTAGGTAATTAAATAAAGGTAAACAAATCGTAAAATGGGTTTTTATAGACGACACTTTCTTGTTAAAAAATATATATATATATATATATATATATAAATTGAAACTACAAGTAATACTAGTCCACACAAGTATAGCAAAATTAAATATTAAATTAGAAACCGTAAATTAAAAAAGTTATTTTTTCAAACAAAATAAATATCAAAATAAATTATATGAAAGTAATCAGTTAATCACTCTGTTAAGATCAAAATCAAAAAAAAAATCAAAAGTCATTTATTCAAACTAGGCTGAGAATCAGCACTTTTTGAACGTCAAAATTACATAAGACAGTCCCCCAAAACACCGGCCCTTCACCACTTCCTAGTGCTTTAGCTGGGGAGAAGAAGTGGCGCAACAAACTCCCCAGCAGCACAGCTGTCTGTTCAGTTAAAAAAAAAAATTGAATGTATACAACACTGCGCATAATAATTTAGGTACATTACACAACACAAAACATTAAATTAAATTATTTGCTATACGTAAGCTAGCACACGCCAATATACCAAAAAAAAAAATAATCGAAAACTATACTCAAGCAGAAATAAAAATACAAAACTAAAAACGTAAGCAGAACTTTATACCTAAATAAAGGCCTCCAGTAATAAAGGATGTGCCCACTCACTCCATCGTCCACTTTGTCTCTGTCAGCTCTGACCTAGACTAGAGTCAAGAGCAAACCCATCACAAATAAAAAAAAACAAAGTATATCGTCAGCAAAGGCGATAACAATATGTGGTTTAATTTATTGCATAGTGGGTCCCCTACCGTATAATAATATCATTGCCCCACAGTAAGTTCATTATGAGATTAGCAACAAACAGATTTTGCATCCGGCCCGACCTTGTAATCGGCTAACACCCAGAATACAATATCACATATCCATTAACCAATTGGATTGTGGGAATCAGGCCGGCAGTCAATGATAAGGGTTGTAACGGAACTTCGCCTCGGCCTCCGCAAATGCGCAACTTCCGCAAGAAATCGTATCTCCCTACCGACCTATGCCTACTTTTAACCCTAGAACACTAATTTTAATTTATCACCGCTGAATAATAATGATTTTCTGAGAGACTATTTTATAAAAAAAATACTTTTTAGCAAAAAATAAAACCGACTTCCAAAACAAAACACTACAAAGTAAAAAATAACTTTAATTTCGGTAGTCGGTGTCTTTGGTTTTGTATTTTCGTTTTTTGCCACCGACTTCCGAAATTTAAGTTATTTTTCACTTTGTAGTGTTTTGTTTTGGAAGTCGGTTTTATTTTTTGCTAAAAAGTTTTTATTTTTCACTTTTTAGTGGTGGAACCTACCCCACACAAATTCGAATACATAATTGAGCACAATAATTGTAGATATATAGCCATGTAAATAACAGTGATAGGAAGTTATTAAAACATCATCACATCATCCACATAAAATAAGTGGGAAATATACGCATTATTGAAGCTAACTCAAAAACTCCCCAAGCAAAGTTAATAAAAGTTATATGGGACCACCTCGGAAGTATACCCTTTCAAACAAAAAAAGAATTTTCCAAATCGGTCCATCCGTCTTTGAGTAATCGCGTAACAAACATACAAAAAAAAAAAATACAGACGAATTGAGAACCTCCTCCTTTTGGAAGTCGGTTAAAAAATATCGTTTTACTTTTTTAATAATATTTCTCTAATTTAAGAATCTTCAAAATGGCTTTATTTTCAGAGAAATTCTGACTGAATGAATGAAATGCACCGACCCCAGCGTACTTTGACCAGACTCGATTACACGAATGAACCCAAAGATTCACAATAGCCCCTATTGCCTCATGTTACATGGTCATGGGGTCTCAACTAGAACAAATTATAATTAGTCTCGAAAATAATCCATAGATGGCAGCATAGGTAACAATTATGAAATTAACAACCAGTAATAAGCGTTATACGGCAGATTTTGGCTGAAGTAAGATTAGTAAAAATCAAAACGTCCTTGTTTAATGTTGATTTATCTATTTACACTCATATTTCACGTATTTTCAACAAAAACGATACATTAAGCCTTTTACTTCAATCCGAACCAAATAGTATGTTATAAACAGTTCAAAGTAGCCTTCTGTCATGCATTTTGTTTTAGGGCTCTTTGCAATAGATGGCGTTTTATTAAACTTGTCATCACTTTTACCGCCACGGAATAGAAAAAAAACCGGCCAAGTGCGTGTCGGACCACGCACAGTGAAGGGTTTCGTAGTTTGGATGAATTTATCCCAGGGATGAAAAATATGTTCCCTCATACATTCCAACTTTTGGAATGTACGGAAGACATTCCAGCAGCAAATGTAACTTTGTACGCACAATATTGAGAGATTTATCATGATATTTTAAGACCAATACATTTCGGGAATATATTATATTGACGCAATACATTTCGGGAAACTCTGCATGCTTGACTTTAAACTAGGAGGTGACCAGCCAAACAAACGTCAGAATTGCTGGTCAAAAAAAATATTTTGTTTCTAAATATATATCCTATGTAGCAATTTTTTATTATATGTAGCAAATATAAGCAATTATGTAGCAATTTTCGAAACAACTCTCATAGACCAACGCCACAGACTACCAGCCATTCTGACGCACACAATCCCCAACGTAATTCTTTGTTACATTTTTTATGATATTTCTACTGTGTGTAGCAAAATTGCTACTTACAGTCACAGTAGAAATATCATACAGTATTTTATCTTCATACAAAGGGTCGGAAGGAGGTATTTTGCTTTTTCCACCGAGTAAAATAACTGGATTAATAAATAAATAAGTGGATAGGGTGAAAAAAGTGACACACGAGTGACCTACCTGAGCTCGCGTTAAAAAAAAACAAGTAGGTAGTTTCTAAGCTAGGCTATCTACTTACTTATATATGTATTTAGGTACTTACTGAGTTAGACGAAATATAGTTAGGAGAAGATTATGAGAGCAATAAATGGTAGGTAACTACGTAGTAAGTAAGTTTAACATTATAATTTACTTTTATAAGTAAGATTTTGTAGTAGGTAGTTAGAAGATTTGATTGCTGTAGGTAGCGCACACGCGATGAGATGGTTGATAATAAGTAAGGATTGCAGAGCGGTTCGACATCGGAAGGGTGACGAAAAGAATTATTATTTCGAGTTGCTCCGTACTGTAGGTAATGAAAACGTTAATAAGCTGAGATGAAAAAAGATATTTAATTTCTCGTCAGCTGTTTCTTGCATTTTGGCTAAGTTGGTAGGTGTTGAAGTTTGTAATAATTGGAGTTTGGTAACCATCGGCGACAGCAGATTATTTTTTAAAATAAAAGATATAATATTTACAATCACAAAACTAGAAATAAACTCAAGCAAGTGATGGTGGTATGTAGGATGAAATTAAAATGCTGTAGGCGGGCAGCCCTATCGCGTGTTTACGTACCGCGCGGCTGTAGGTAGTTATTTCAAGAACAGGGGTTGAGTCACATACTGTATGATATTTCTACTGTGTGATATTTGCTGGAGACACATATGTTTTCATTTGTCATGTTTTTGTGCTGGTAGGTAATAAAAAAATGTGGCATAAGTATGTACCTATCTACTGATCATTTTGCAACGTTCTATCAGTACTGTTATGTACTTGATTGAAGTATTAAAATATTTTTATAAAAATATTCCGTTCGTTTTTATTTTATTTATGTAGCCTACCTACATAAATAAAATAAAAACGAACGGAATATTTTACTTCATACCACAGCTTATATTGTACCTACTTGTATTGTTTCTTCCTACTTCCTTAGGTACTCATAGTACCTACCTATTTACCTATTTAATTTCATTTCCTTGCTGCAGTAACATTATTACCGGTTGAATTACAAGCAATTTTATAGTTTTGATTGATTTGAGTAGATAATAAAATTTAAAAACATGAATACCTACTTATCGTAACATTCGCATAGCGACCATTTAGATTTTAGTAAGTTACCGCGGACATAAGCAGATAATAAAATTAAGCGCGTTTAGGAAAAAACCCATTTACAGCTGCACGAATTATTATGTACCTATATGCCGCATGGCGTAAAAATAAAATATAATTATTTGGCTTCGCAAACACGTCGTCTCCTACTAAAGCTAAAAATGCTAGCTCAATCATCAATCACACAAACGAAACAATTACGCCAACTCAAGATAATTTTTGTCCTTGAGCGCACGGTACGATTACGACGACATACTCGATGTGAGATGGAGAATCTATAGGTACCTATCTAGATATAGCCATCTAAGTAGTATCGATGCCACCTAGCATCGATGAGACCTAGTGTCTAGGCAGACTCCTAGATGGTGTTGTAAAACTACAGTATCTGGTAATTAGTGAGTCGCTGATGCAGCCATCTGTTATAAATTGAAGGAAAAAAAAATAGCCAGCTCAATAGCCAGACTTAGGGAGGTGTCATTTCTTTGTATGGGATTGGGTATCTGTACGTAGTATTGTAATATCTGTGACATGGTGCAACAGAGACCATTGCATATCAAGGAATAGATCGTGGGGCGCGATAAGACGTGCCCTTAGGAAATGGAAGGATTGTTAGAGCCGTATAGTCCATAAAATAATCTTAAATATACCTACCATTTCACCTTCTGGCACAGCCTTATGGAACGACGCTGTCTGTGGAAATCTTTTACAAATTATAAGTCAGAGAGTTTTTATAGCCCACGCAATTTTAATTTACTAAAAAAAAAAGAAACGGACTACAGGCAGCCCCTCGGGCGATGATTAGTACTGTAGGGCAACACCTACACGTTTGTAACGGAGGTTCTAATAATGAAAAACACGCCGTTGATCCTTTAAAGTAATATGTAAAAGGCGAACTGGGCGGGAATACGAAAGTGACAGCGCAATTCTTCCACATGCGAAAAAAGAAAGCGCAAGAATGCACTGGGGTTCTCTACTGTGTTCCCTAACTTTTTTATCCATAATCTAAAGTGCCATATTTTTTTTTGTCCTAATCATAACTTGCCCGAACTTAATGTCACATAATACTAATTTCTACATGCCATAAAATTTAAATCCCTAAATATAATGTGCCCTACATTTGTTTGTTATTAATCAATAATATACAAAAGACTTAAAACCGTTTTCAATAAAAGTTATGTGTGCAGCAAGCATGCAACATGCAGCAAGCATGCGGCATGCCAGCGAGCATGCAACATGCAGCAGGCATGGTTTCTGTCACGGCTCCGGCGCTGCGGGTCTCCAGCGGTCCCACGCTTGCTAATCGTCGCAGATGGCTTTCGCTCACCACCGCAGCTTCAGGTTACTGACCGGCTTCGCCAGCCAGCCTCAGCCGCGGTGGCTCGCTCGCAGCCACGAGCCGCCTCGCCCCTACGCGCCTACGCGATTCTAAATTACACTCTAGGGGTAGGGCAGACAAGGCTGCGTGGAGTCGGATTTACAGCGATTCGTTTCTGTCACTAAAACCTAATTTTTTAGCAAATGTTTTAGGACTAACAATTTTATTATAAATGAACATTCGGAACAATACAAGTTATATAATACAATACTTAGGACATATGACTTTATTTCATACAAATTAGGAGATTCAATTATTATAGTACTCGATATTATGACAGAATAGTTTTAGAAGTGAAGATAATTATGAAAAAAAAAATTTCGAATTTTTGAACATTATGGTTACTGTAGTTTATATGTAGCAAACGTGTTATGGATAATGATTTTCGGACAAACAATTATAGGAGAAGAAAGGGAGTACCATGCGCTGGAACCAAAATAAAAGCGCCAAACCAAATAAATATTGTTTAGAAATAAATTAAGCTATACAATATCAAAAATATTTTCAGCCAGAGCTTTCTACCTAATACGCACATTTTGAATGCAATTTTGCAATGAAATTACTTAGGATTTTAGAATTACAGACAAATATAAAAATAAAAAAAGCTTTTTAGCAAAAAATAAAACCGACTTCCAAAACAAAACACTACAAAGTGAAAAATAACTTTAATTTCGGTAGTCGGTGTCTTGGGTTTTGTATTTTCGTTTTTTGCCACCGACTTCCGAAATTAAAGTTATTTTTCACTTTGTAGTGTTTTGTTTTGGAAGTCGGAATTATTTTTTGCTAAAAAGCTTTTATTTTTAACTGTTTAGTTGTGGAACCTACCCCACACAAATTCGAACACATAATTGAGCACAATAATTGTAGATATAGCCATGTAAATAACAGTGATAGGAAGTTATTAAAACACCATCACATCATCCACATAAAATAAGTGGGAAATATACGCATTATTGAAGCTAACTCAAAAGCTAAGTTAATAAAATTTATATGGGACCACCTCGGAAGTATACCCTATCAAACAAAAAAAGAATTTTCTAAATCGGTCCATCCGTCTTTGAGTAATCGCGTAACAAACATACAAAAAAAAAATAACAAAAAAAAATACAGAAGAATTGAGAACCTCCTCCTTTTGGAAGTCGGTTAAAAATAGATGTCTTTTCGGAATTAAATTCTATCGAGGTTTGCGTGTTCTTTCAGTCAGAGTATTAATAAAATAGTCAATAAACATATATCCAAAAATTAAATCCATGCATGGTATAATAGTGAAATAATAAATGGTTATGAAAAAGCACCCAATTTATTTTGGTATCACTTTAATGTGGTGGAGATGTAACTCGAAGATTCAAGTTTCTCCCAATGTCACCGCCGCCGCTGCCATATTTAGTAATAAGCACAGATGTAGCTAAATCTGTGCTACCAAGGGAGCAACTTTTTAGTGGAGCCGCCCGGTTTTATTTATGAACCACTATGAAATCGTCTAGATTAGAAGGTGAGAAAGCCGTAAAACTATATTTTATGAAATAGTTTGTGAAAAGCAACTAACAAAAGGTGTTTGCAAGGCAGATGTGAGTGGAAACGCCGGGAGGAGATGCCCTAGAAGGACGTCTAGTGACCTTATTGGTGATGTTCTTCAGAATGGTCAGAGACCAGATGTATGAACGTAAACGAAGCAAAAGGAGTATGTATGGATCGGAGAGGCAGGCGCTCTGTAGTTTCTGCCTACCCCATGGGAAGAAGGCGTGAGTCTAAGTGTATGTAGTTAGCCCCTTCTACCCATGGTCGATTTTTTCTTAAAGAAATGTTTAATTAGTTCTTTTTGCCTTTATTTTTCCACATCCGCCTCCGCCTCCATTCGATGGCCGCCGTTACATCCCTAGGCAACATTAGCTAATCAGACGCTGCCACGTCACGGCTCGTACACACGGCTACATCGCTTACTAGCTGATCTCTTATTGTATTGTATTTCCGTACAGTGAGAGGTTAGCTTATACTGGAAAAGCATATCTTGATATTATTATGTAGCCGTGTTGCCTGCAGCCGTCAGTTTGTTAGAACGTGAACTGAATTTAGATGTGTTCCAGGTTTGAAATCAAAAGTTGGCACGTTTTGTGTTAATCAAAGGAGGCGTTTACAGAGCTAGCCTTGACAGGGGTTTTAGTTTTATATCAAATGTAAAAATAATAATATTCGACCAAATGCTAAATAAATAAAAATTTCACATTGTCACATCTGTAGGTACCTATAGCCAGCTGCCTAAACAAACATTGTTAGATAACTGAACGCGATAACAATGCCCATATAATATTTTGTTTTGTTGTCGGTGTATATTTTTATTATTATTTTTTGTTGCTGACCGGGCCTGCTCTTGACCTCGATCACGCCTGATGGAAAGCGATGGATAAGGTCTATGATGGAACGAGCGTGCTAAGAAGATGCCTGTTCCTTTGAAGGCAGACGGGTTATATGTGGAAGGGAACACAGACGCTGGCAGAGTGACTGTGGCATTTTGCCTGTGCGTATAATAAACCACAAAGAACCAGACTGGACGACCTAAGCCATAAACTACAGAAGATCATGCTGAAGTAGCAGTGAGGAGCTCGTGGCTCGTGGCGTGGTCATCAACCCATCAAGTTAAGCTACGCTCGCCGGGGTTGGTGCGTGGATGGGTGACCATCCTTACATACCAAGACTCCCCGTGCTTCGGAAAATACGTTAAGCCGTTGGTCCCGGCTGTCATTTGTGGATCTTTGACAGTCGTTACGAGTCGTCAGAAGCCCGAACATTCGTCTAAGACATGCATGGCTCAATGCTCTAAATGATGTCTACTATCACCCCATTAAAGCTTTGCATCAAACATTTGCTTATGTATATACACTTTACAAAATATTTTATACAGGAGAAGTAAACATTTTGACACGGCGAGACTTTATTTTGTATTATTCTGTTTATCTTTTACTTTTTACAGAAATATTATGCTTTGAAGTTGGTTATGTCAATATTTCGCTCATTTACAGTACTCTTGGGATTTATTTTTTAAATGAAGAGTAACTATTTGAGTTTCCCTAGCGTTTAAGAGAGTGTTTAAATAAGTAAGTGCCTCTTAATTCTGAGTACCTGGATTATTGGCAGTCCTATAAAATGTTTATACTTACTGAATAAGGTAGCAAACCCACAAGGGAAATTCGGGAAAAAAGAAACGGTAGATATTTTTTTTTCTATAGCTATACTCATAATAAAGCTGAAGAGTCTGATTTTTGTATGTTTGAACGCACTACTAGGAGATAACAGCCGCACGGGTCGATCCATCAGGTTAAGCTACGCTTGCCAGGGTTGGTCTGTGGATAGGTGACCATGTTTTCAAAATCAAAATCAAAAGTCATTTATTCAAACTAGGCTGAGAATCAGCACTTTTTGAACGTCAAAATTACATAAGACAGTCCCCCAAAACGCCCGCTCTTCACCACTTCCTAGTGCTTTAGCTGGGGAGAAGAAGTGGCGCAACAAACTCCCCAGCAGCACAGCTGTCTGTTCAGTTAAAAAAAAAATGAATCTATATAGCACTGCGCATAATTTCATACCGAGACTCCTCCGTGCCTCGTTGAGCACGTTAAGCCGTAAAAAAAAATAAAGCTGTATCATATCATTGCAAAATAGTTGATTTTATGGTATGCACAGCATTAAGTCAACGTCGTAACATAAAAAAAAAAACATCGTAGGAAAACGTTGCTCAGGCCGTTCGACGCAGTATTTTTTTCTTAATTTCAATGAAGTAGAAAACTAATTTTGCAATTTTTTCGAGATACTACAAAATCGCTTTCCAGGGTGGATTGATGGCGCCATGGTGTAACAGACAGCGCCATCTAACAATTAGTTTTGTAACTGATAATATCGATACCGGAAACGCAAGCGCACTCTACCGCGTGGACACGATCGTCGGTAGAGGGGATGCAGTGGGGACTATTGGAGGGACGGAGTGTTGCGACAGTCGAACAAAGTGCTCTGTGAGTCGAACTCTAACAGTCTTGGCAGACGCTGTCTACCAACAAAAATTATTGTGACTTAAATTATTCTTCGTTCGAGTACCACTACCTCTGACACAGTGTGAAAGCGTTTATATATTTTTTTTTTTAAGTTTTTTTTTATTTTTCGCTCTTCAGTTACCTTTTTTAACACTATTTAGAGCATTTTGAGCCATACATGTCTTAGACGAAGTATGTTTTTTTTTTTTTATTTTTGCCCTAGTATTTTGTTATTTTTACTGAAAGTTTGCAGTTAAAAAAAAACTTCGTCTAAGACATGTAAGGCTCTAAATGATGTCACCTATCACCCCAAGAGGCCTGGCAACCAGCTTGCAAATACCCAATATAACATATTCATGGTGTTATTAGTGTTCTGACTCATTCGGAAAAACATATAAAACATGTTACTTCGCCCAGACAGTTTATCGAAGAGAAGGTAATAAGTTCTCTCTAAATATCGCATTTGTAGAATAGGAGACCAAATGGTTCTTTTTCGATATCGTTTTTTCCGCCGTAAAACCTGGAGGATTTTTTTACCGTCTTGAAAAAAATAGGGTACAATAGGTGAACGGAGTAGAAGCCTATGACATAACTAGTTTCTTTTTTTTTTGTTTTTCAATAGCTTAGACAGAAATTGCTCTATCAATAAACACTACACATTTGAAGTAAACTAGAATACTAAAAACAGACATTTTGAAAAAACTTTATAGATCGTTAAATGAAAAAAAAAACCTAGGTAATGGTTTGGTATGGTTCACCTATAATACCCTATTTTTTTCAAGACTGTAAAAAACGTCACAAAGTATAAAAGATAAAGCAACTTGTTCACTGCTGCCATTATTAGCTCGACACTTTTGGAATCGCGCGGCGATGTAAGTTTTTACTAGCGCAACGCAACTATTCGAGACTGCTGCGGCATACCGCATGCTAAATGCTACATTGTGTCACATACCAATGTCGTTTCAATATTGTCGGACGACATAATTGTCGTCAGAGGCGACGATTTGTCGTTGTCGTTATCGTCGCAGTGTGAAAATGCCCATTGTATGAAACTACCAGTCTAACGATATCGTCCAATGTGAAAACGGTCATCGTCGTCTCGATATTGTATAGTTATAGAAGCATAAACGCACTTACGTGTATATTTATACATCCTCTATTTTCAAAGAAAATTCACACTTACTCATCATGTCTCAACCATACTTCTCTGTAATGGCTATCATTAGTAGTTAATGGGTTTTAGTAACACTTAATATATGCCATCAAAAAGGTTTATCACGGGCAAACAGATCTGTTACGCAGTGAGGTTGAAAATAGATCAAGTTGATGCTCAAAACACTTATTCACGTGAATAGGCATTTGCAGATACATATTGCTAGTGTCTTTACCAAAAATTCTTCAAAATTAATGTAAATAAATAATTCAAATATTCTTGCTTTTGTGCCAATTTGATAGCTCACCCCTTATTACTTGGAACTGAAACATAACTGGCGAAATGTTGGTGTACTATAGGTACACCTCTGCTTAACCCTTCGGGAATTCCAGATGTTATGTGTGTGTGTTAACTTAATATGTCAGCTCAAAATATGATTTATTTTATTTATTTTCGGAAGGCTTACAGACTAATAACATTATAATAACAATAATATATAACTAAATTGCTAATTACAAGCCTCCACAGATAAATACACACATTATTACTCCCTCATAGCCCAAGTTACATCTTATCTATTCTATTCCATATAAGTTTTCCCTCAAAATTAGTCCGTTCTTTAAGCCAGTCTGGACAAGGTTCAAGTCCATGCAGGTGCCTCTTGCACAAAGTTAGTCCGTTCAAATTTTAAGCCAATCTGGACAAGGTTCAAGTCCATGCAGGTGCCTCTTGCACAAAGTTAGTCCGTTCAAATTTTAAGCCAATCTGGACAAGGTTCAAGTGCATGCAGGTGCCTCTTGCACAAAGTTAGTCCGTTCAAATTTTAAGCCAATCTGGACAAGGTTCAAGTGCATGCAGGTGCCTCTTGCACAAAGTTAGCCCGTTCAAATTTTAAGCCAATCTGGACAAGGTTCAAGTCCATGCAGGTGCCTCTTGCACAAAGTTAGTCCGTTCAAATTTTAAGCCAATCTGGACAAGGTGCAAGTCCATGCAGGTGCCTCTTGCACAAAGTTAGTCCGTTCAAATTTTAAGCCAATCTGGACAAGGTTCAAGTCCATGCAGGTGCCTCTTGCACAAAGTTAGTCCGTTCAAATTTTAAGCCAATCTGGACAAGGTTCAAGTCCATGCAGGTGCCTCTTGCACAAAGTTAGTCCGTTCAAATTTTAAGCCAATCTGGACAAGGTTCAAGTGCATGCAGGTGCCTCTTGCACAAAGTTAGTCCGTTCAAATTTTAAGCCAATCTGGACATGGTTCAAGTGCATGCAGGTGCCTCTTGCACAAAGTTAGTCCGTTCAAATTTTAAGCCAATCTGGACAAGGTTCAAGTCCATGCAGGTGCCTCTTACACAAAGTTAGTCCGTTCAAATTTTAAGCCAATCTGGACAAGGTTCAAGTCCATGCAGGTGCCTCTTGCACAAAGTTAGTCCGTTCAAATTTTAAGCCAATCTGGACAAGGTGCAAGTCCATGCAGGTGCCTCTTGCACAAAGTTAGTCCGTTCAAATTTTAAGCCAATCTGGACAAGGTTCAAGTCCATGCAGGTGCCTCTTGCACAAAGTTAGTCCGTTCAAATTTTAAGCCAATCTGGACAAGGTTCAAGTCCATGCAGGTGCCTCTTGCACAAAGTTAGTCCGTTCAAATTTTAAGCCAATCTGGACAAGGTTCAAGTGCATGCAGGTGCCTCTTGCACAAAGTTAGTCCGTTCAAATTTTAAGCCAATCTGGACATGGTTCAAGTGCATGCAGGTGCCTCTTGCACAAAAAATGGCTTTGCTTGTAGGAAGATTAATGATATTTGGATTCTCGATTATTTTGAATGTAGCTTAGGTTAAGTGCATTTTGTTGTGTTATTAATGATTTAATAAAGATATTTAAAAATGAAAAATGAATGATATTTGGAGCTGTGCTTTCAGTCACCAAAAGTTTCAATTAGTTTAGCGTCCATCAGAATTTGCTCTGTTTCCCAAATCTCCATTATTTACTTAGATCACACAACTATACATAAAACTTAGCCCATACCGAAATGACGCGGTACGGAAACCATTACAATCTCCATACGATGGACCATATCGCGTCATAAGTAGAAATGAAAAAGTGTACCGCGTACAGTTACCTACCTGACAGACAAGCAAACATATCTATAGATCGCTTAAAACCAGCATACTTATTAATAGATAATGAATCGCCATCAGAAGAAGTAAATAAAAACACATTAAAAAAAAAAAGATAATATAAAAAACAAACAGGTACACAATAAAAAACAGAAAAAAGTAACGTTTCAAACAAGCAAACCCAGTAACAAAACATATACAACGAGAACTGGACGAATAAGCAAAAGACCATCAAAATATAGAAATTAGCATGTTTATAATGTAGGTCAATTAATTGAATAAAAGTACTACGTATCGGAATTGAAACTTAGTAAGAATTCAAACAGTCGCGAAATTACATCAAGTACACCAAGTTAATTAAAAAATGGGTACCAATCAGACAAAAGAAAAAGTTATCGTTAACGAAAACCTATCAAACGTCGCACAAGTGGACAACAAGTTAAATATCATTGGCTGCGTCATGATAGCTATCATAATACTACTTACCATATTGTTAATCTACGCAGGAAAACGAAGGTTTATCAAAGGCATTCGGAAGTGGTTGAAGAAGGAAATAGTGGCGAGTGTGATAGCCACACCGAGCATAAGGGTAGAAACGGTGCAAAAACCGCAAGAATCGCCTAACCCCAAAGTCATTTTTTAAGATAACCTGCTCAATAGCCATCGTCCATTCAAGTCAAATTACATGAAGTGAGGTCCCAAATTCCAAGTGACGTTTAACGATGCACGTGCTAGAATGTGTAAATGTTGTGAATTATTGTTATGTGTGTGTATTAGTAATTGGCGTCACCATGATGAATGCTGTGGACTCCGCAGGGGTGCTAATTTTTTTATGGCAGAGCATGTCGTCATGGTGACTACCCTTAACGTTGTAACTTTATATAGTTAAGTACATAAAATGTCAAGACGGCACCTGTAAAAGCAGGTGGCCGCACTAGTTTAAGAATAGGTAGTAATACTACTTAATATAAAATGTTAGATATAAGATGTATTTCTCCAAATGACTTTGTATTTCATTACCAAGTAGTTTTCATTAAAAAAAAAAAAATGCATTTTAAGAATTTGTAATAATAGCAACTATATTTTTAATAATTAATCAATTGCTCATACAAATAAATTGCACACTGCTTATACCATTGCAATAACAGCGTAAAGATATGTAAACTTAGAAATGTAAGTCATAACATGTATAAGGCGTCAATATCAGGTGACGCAATCACGCCAGACATCCGGTTACAACATTGTTATTCAAACTAAATGCTGATTGTAACTTACAAGTAATACTTTTAGACAGAGATATTGTAATTAGTAATACTTTTTAGAATAACAGATTTTATTGTAAAAAACCTACAGTTTTTTTTAAAAAAAGGGGAGGAATAGTGTAGGGGCGCTGACGCATTCGTTTTATATTCCTCACACGCGTAGCGCCCGGCGAGTTCAGTTCGCCTGAAACCGCTTTCAGCTATACACGCGCTACAATATAACTTTGTAATATTGACATCGAGTAAAGATTATACAACGTACAACAATCCATTTATTTCTCTCCGCACACACTACCCTGGATCACACACAAAAATCTGAATACCAGAAACCCACAGATTTCTGTAAAATTGTGCAACATTTTAAGAGTGCTTGCTTTGTCCAAAACTCTAAATTACCACTATTATTAGAGCTAACGGGATATTTACCATGTATATTAATCATTTTGAGTTTCCGATATTAATATAAATATACATGGTAAATATCCCGTTAGTTCTAGTAATAGTGTTTAACCCTTTCGGTTTAAAAACTCAAGACCCTCAAGCGGCGCAAATATTGTAATTACTATAGTTTTGAGCCGTTTGGGGTCGAAACTCTCGGGTCATGGGGCCCAAGTGCGCGTCTTCTTTTTAAGGAAATTTGTCGCCGACTGGTCGACACTTCACATGACCAGAGGGTTCTGGTCAGGTTGGTCAAAGAATTAGCATTGCCATTCAACGTGGCAATGCTGCGAGTCTTCTGGGCACGTTTCCGGACGACAGCGATGCGGACGAGTACTTTGACGCCTAAAATTCCAAATTTTTGTATGTATTTTGTAGTTAGTTAGATAGTAATATAATTTTGTACATGGTGGAAATAGTTATAAATTAAATGAATAAAGTATAATTGACATGCAAAAAAAAAATACCATTAAAGTTGATTAAAAACCTAAATTACCACTGAACCCTTACTATATGAATCATGTGACAATTCCCTTACAATTAATTTGTTGCCTTTTGTCTGTGTGATAGAGTTGGATGCCGTTTGGCAGTCACTACTGGACAGTGGTAGGCATTTGTCCCACCAATGATAAGGCGACTAGAGACCAACTTTTCTCTCGGTTATAGTAACGTTATTTTACGATTCCGTATTAATAAAAGAGATGCATATCATGTATATAGTAGTGACATTGCTGGCGAGATCGCTATCCCAATTCCAGGTATCCTACATTTGCAAGTTTTTGGAACGAAGTTCTTTAATTCGACTCGCGGTAGGATTTCACTGGTAGAAATTGTCCGCGTTCATACTTTAAAAGCGCATGCAAGACCAATTTTTGTCCTCAAACATTACAAAATACAGCGAAAGGAACTCCGTTCCAACTGAGAGTCCCACGACACCTCCCGACTTTTTTGTTCAGTTTGCGCTAAAACTTCAAATTTTACGGTTCCGTACCCGAAGGGTCCAAATGGAGCCCTATTGCTCTCACTTACGTGTCCATCTGTCCATCCGTCGCCTCTTACACAGGTTTTACAGTCAAACGGTTGAAGCTACAGTTTTCAAATTTTCACATCTTGTTGACCAGCCATAAAACAAAGATGGGTGCGAAAAAAAATTGACCTACCCCATCAAGTGGGGTATCGTTGTTTGGACCTCGTTGAGTTGATAAATATGATATTTTTGTTTTAAAAAATATTGGAAAACAAAGGAATGAGAAGCCACCAAAGTCAGCTATTTTTACAAAATTTTGTTCCGAAGAATTTTTTAACTTCCCATTGACCTATGAGCTTAAATTTTGGTGATAATGTTTATTATTTCGTATCTTTTACCAATAAATACCAATATATTGATAAATCAGATATTTTCTTTGAATTTACCTCATTTTTCCTATTACAACTTTTTCTCCTCTAACCTCAATTCCTCACAAAAAGTGTTACTGAAGTCACTCACCTACTGCGTATGAATAATTCTGCCATTCGGACGGCTAATATTAAACATTTGGTACGGAACCCTAAACGTGCCCAGTTCGACACCCACTTGTCCGGTTTTTTATGGCTTGAAAAGTCAATAAGAAGTAGAATTAGTCATTCTAAAATTATTTTACCAGTAGGTAATATTTATTTTAAGTGTAAATAATATCAACTGGAAACAATGATTTAAATATGACATACGAGTACAGTGTTTTGCAGGAAGGTGCAAGTAACTTGTCGCCTCAATTTTATTTCATGCCACGAACCTTGCATCGTGTAAATGGGGAAATCAAAGAAAAACTCGCTTAGCCACGCTTTAGAAGAAAAATTATAAGTACTATCTGTTGTTATAGCCACTATTAATTGTTATTTACCCAAGAAACCAATTTCTGAAAAAAAAAAATATCAAGCTTTATGCAAAATTAACCTAAAAAATGATACTTGTGCTTTAAAAAGATTTTTTACGTGCACATACATATATAAACTCACGCCTTCTTCCCATGGGGGTAGGCAGAAACTACAGAACGTCACCTGCTACGATCCTTACATACTTCCTTTGCCTCGTTTACGTTCATACATCTGGTCATACACGCACGCCGGTTGCGAGTACTGATATGATTGTAGATAAAAGTTGTTATATCTACACTCATATCATAAAGTTCTGATTATGAATTTAAAAATAGTACCATCATGATAGATTGCATATACAACTCAAACAAAATTAAAAGTTTTATTATGATACAGAATTCTCAACAACATAATGCTATAAAATAACTTGTTTTGTATTAAAGTACACTTCGGATCTACCAAGGAGTTTTCGATTCGATTTTTATCATTGTATATGTGGACCGCGCTAGGGCGCATGCGCGGTACCTATGATATAGTTGCAGGCACGAGTCGTGTACACAAATTCCAAATGAAATTTTGCTGCCATCGTCAACGGGCTCTTGTATTCTGTTTTCTACCTGTACATAAATAAGTTTGATCTTATATTAACCTCACTGCCCCTGCCCGTATACGAATCGCCGTAATAGAAAAAAAGATTTGTAAGGTTTAAAAGTTGAATTTGTGCTCACGACTCGTGCCGGAGACTGTAGCTCCGTACCCATAGTAAAGCAATCCACGCTACTATAGTTTCGGAGCCATTCGTGTATTTATTTACTTTTTACTAACGTTTGGTTTTATATTTAAATAGGTAACCACCTATTGCATGTGTATGAAAGTGTATACAACTGCGCTTATCTAGGTATTGTTTGTTTTATCGTAATAACTCTCATTATGCAACAGTTTCATAAAGTACTATTTTAATATACTATCGGATGTTAGTTTCATGTACAGACGCCCGCACATCAAGCTACTACAATCTGTCAAATTTCTTTAATAGATTATCAAGTTTATCGCTGAACTATTAGGTTGATTGGGAAAATTTGACAGTTTCGGGTAGCTTGACCTGCTGGCGTCTGTACATATGAGTATACTTTCGGTAATAATTCAACAGTGTATATAAGTTCTCCCGCTCTCTGTGGGACTGTAGCCTAAGGGTAGAGACAAAAACTCCAGTAATCCTTCGGGATCTGATCTTTGTTGTTCGCCGATACGGGTTTAGGTTACGTCCGGCAATGGATTAGCCACGTTAGTAAGTCGTTGAGAAGGTAAGCTGTGAATGACAGCTATATCTTTCAATCCGGTTTAGGAATTAGGTCTTGTATTTTCTGAATTAGAGTTATTAATTTAGTTTCCTAGTTCTTTTGTTGGTTTAATTGAATTTGGTGTTTGCTTGTATCGATAGAAAGGAGGACAATAAAAATATTATGGAATTCAAACACTTTTTATCAGTAAGGCTCATATTCACGTAACATCACTAAACGCGTTTAACGCTAAACAAGTTCAACAAAAAAAAATCGGTCCGTTTCGTTCAATCGTTTGAAGATGACAGAGACAGAATGATGTATTAAACTCGTTTAGCGTTAAACGCGTTTAGTGATGTGTGGTGAAAATGAGCCTAAATCTGTCACAGTTTGATTTATGAGTTAAGTTATAACCAGTCTTAAGTTTTAGCTCGTAAGACATATATTCATTTGTTTAATCCTGAAACCACTATCAGTCGAAGTGTTGACATTTAATTGTTTTCCCTCCAGAAATCGAACTCGCAATTTCCCATCACAATGCCCATAATAGCACCAAATGTGCGTCAATTCTTGTTTGCTTTACAATATAGATTACTAGCTGTTCCCCGCGACTTCGTCTGCGATCCAGGATGAACAGTAACATACGTATGTATACTTCGCCAGGTTATGATCTACCCATATGCCAAATTTCATCCAAATCCGTTGAGTCGTTTTAGCGTGAAAGCGTAACAAACAAACTCACTTTCGCATTTATAATATTACTAGCTAGCCCACGTGCATGTCGGAAATTATCCCACGGGAACGTACACCAGGTTAAAAGTATCCTATGTCCTAATCCAGGTCATGGTCTACCAGTTTACTAAATTTCATCCAAATCCGTTGAGCCATTTTAGCGTGAAAGCCTAACAAAAAACAAACGCACTTTATGAAAACTGATCACAGAAAATGAAATTCCAAAATTTCTTTTAGTGCAGAATTTCATCATTTCATTCCATCTGGGGTAAATTAAATTCTATATCGGCTATACAGCGTTTTGAACCTACGAAAAAAAGAAGGAGGTTCTCAAGTCGACGCGTAGGTACTAGCCATTCGCCCCGGCTTCGTACGTGTAGCCTGGTCACTACAAAACTTCACAGGATCCACCTGGGATCAAACCTGAAATCGCGAAAAAAAAACCAGCAGTTCCCTACATTTATGTTCGCATAGCTGGTTAAAATTTAGGGAGCAGGTGATCTTTTTCGCGATTTCAGGTTTGGTCCCCTTTTTTTTTTTTTTTTTTTTGTGGATGGGAAATCATCAAATAACTTCTCCCGCTCTGGGTGGAGCGGGAGGGCGTGTCAGACTTTTACTGACTAAAACCCACCCGTGTTCCTTCAGTTGCCTATGCCAGGGCCACGGTATCTTTTTCAAACAACCCGCGACCCCAGCGGCATTGGCCCTATTGGACCCCATCTTTTGCTGACATCTCTTTGAGGCGCGCGTGGAACACAACGCGCCGTCGACCCGGGCCTGGTCCTCACCGGACGGCGAGCTACCCACTACTCACCGTCCGCAAGCCCGCGCCTACGGTGGCCGGGAATAGGTTTGGTCCCCTAGTAAAAGTTGTTTGTTATCATGAGTAAAATCATTTGTTTAAGTATCGATCACTAATTACCAGTTATATATTTGCAATAGGGGGAACAGACTAGCATTAATTTACTTTTTATTAAAACTTATTTTACAATCGCATAGCTTTTGTCCGAATAAACAAAATATTTTTGATTGATTGACACATCCGTACATACGCTTCGTTCGTACACATTTAAAATGAGATCAACCAAATAAACCACGCAACGAACTACCCACATATGTTTTTCTTAATCCGGCCTAAGCTACCGCCAAGTTGGCAATAGGTAGGTAACGATGATCATAAAACATAGGAAGAAGGCTGAGTTTTCTTATCATGTCAGCGCTTTAGTATGAAGCATCAATCAACTTGGTGATTTAGTATGTACAAAGAGGGGCTCGTGGCTAAGTAATAACAGACGCACGGGTCGTTCCATCAGGTTAAGCTACGCTTGCCGCGGTCGGTTCGTGGATAGGTGGCCATCTTTACATACCGAAACCCCTCCGTGCCTCGAAAAGCACATTAAACGTTGGTCCCGGCTGTCATTCGTGGATCTTTGACAGTCGTTACGAGTTGTCAGAGCCCAAAGTCTGACAATCATTCTTACCAAAGGGTATCCTGCATCTAGTTAGACTGGAAGAAGACCCCAACGTAGTTGGGAATAGGCTAGGCAGATTAATTGGATCCAAGTGCCCGATGGGATTGGGATTTGAGTAAGGGAAATATTTAAGTAATCCTCTAAAAACTTCTTGACCTTCTAATGACGATCTTTAATCGAAAACCTTATCTTTCTGACCTTTTTTTTTGGGTGGGAAATCATCAAATAACTTCTCCCGCTCTGGGTGGAGTGGGAGGGCGTGTCAGACTTCTACTGACTAAAACCCACCCATGTTCCTTCAGTTGCCTGTACCAGGGCCACGGTAACTCTTTCGAACAACCCGCAACCCTGGCGGTTATCTTTCTGGTCTGTTCTCACAGTCTGTCGCAGTAACTAAGCCAGGGCACCCCGACCAAATGGGTTAGGTTAGGTTAGAACTGTGACCAACCGCGTAACCGCTACTAGTGTGTCGTAGTTACTTGGCTATTTAGTATTTATATAACCCCAAAATATATCCAAAATAATTTCAAAATAGGACTTGTTAGAGGTTATTATTTATTTATTTATTCATCAAACAATTTTCATTGTGTTCGAATTTTACAAAATAATACAACAAACTAATAATACTAAGCAAACTAAAATATATTTAAAAAAAATATCATATTACTATCTCCTCAATCAAAAACCGTTTACATGGTTCAATACATGTCTTTGGTTATGTACCGTGCCAACTGTAAATATCAGTTTGTTGTAAATAAAAAATCAAGCCTAGCCTTTTACCAAATATTTTGGATTCGGCTTCCAGTCTATCCGGATGCAACTGAATACCAGTATTTTACATGGAGTGACGATATACAACGTGCTTTTTTTTTATATACCATAACTCTGGACAGCGATGCGGACGAATTTTTTTATGCCCAATGAGCGTATCCCCTTTACATATATTTTTTATTGTATACTTGTACAGACGCCAGCACATCAAGCTACTACAATCTGTCAAATTTCTTTAATAGATTTTCAAATTTATCGCAAAAGCGATTAGGTTCAAGGTTGATTAGGAAAATTTGACAGTGTCGGGTAGCTTGACCTGCTGGCGTCTGTACATAATGTATATATAGAATCATTTTTTTTTTAACTGAATAGACAGCTGTGCTGCTGCGGAGTTTGTTGCGCCACTTCTTCTCCCCAGCTAAAGCACTAGGAAGTGGGGAAGTGCGGGCGTTTTGGGGGACTGTCTTATATAATTTTGACGTTCAAAAAGAGCTGATTCTCAGCCTAGTTTGAATAAATGACTTTTGATTTTGATTTTGATATATTTTACTGTATTTAATTCAAATAAATTTTACCCAGATAAACAAACACCATATAACTCTAGGGTATTAATGAGACCATCATTTTGAACAAGTTTTACTATGGTACCAAACCTGAAATCGCGAAAAAAATCAGCTATATAATCAGCTATATCATATGTTCGCAAAACTCGTCAAAATGTATGGAACTGCTCGTTTTGTTTCGCGATTTTAGATTTGGTCCCATAGTAAAAGTTGTTCAAAATGATGGTCTAATTAATATCCTAAAGAAATTGTATATAAAAAAAAATACTTTGTATATTATATGTTTACATTGCTAGGACTGGATGTCAGACTTTTGGGCTTCTGACGACCCGTAACGGGTGTCAAAGATGTAGATCTTTGACAGTTGTTACGGGTCGTCAGAAGCCCAGAGGTAAAAGAATAACAGCCGTGACCAACGGCCTAACGTGCTTTCCAAGGCACGGAGGGGTCTTAATATGTAATAGATGGTCAACGAAACGACCGCGGCAAGCGTAGCTTACCCTTCGATCGACCCATGCGTCTGTTATTATTTATTCACGTGCCCCTCTCGTTGTAAATAAATAAACAATAATTCTCATCGGCAAAAATTACGACTTCCATAAATAATCTTGCAACTTCTGTTTACCCCTATAACCCCACGTTCGTAATTAGGAACTCTTGTGCAAAATTTCATGCTATTAGTCCCCAGAGTTTTAGGCTGTGCGTTCTGTCAGTGAGTGAATGGATTTAAGATTATTATTTAATATTCCCTTATTTTCTACTCAATAAAAATCTTATAGGAGCTCGTGGCTAAGTAATAAAAGCCGCACGGGTCGATCCATCAGGTTAAGCTACGCTTGCCGCGGTCGGTCCGTGGATGGGAACTTTACATACCGAGACCCCTTCATGCCTCGCAAAGCACGTAAAGCCGTTGGTCCCGGCTGTCATTCGTGGATCTTTGACAGTCGTTACGGGTCGTCAGAAGCCCAAAGTCTGAAAATCAGCCCTAGCAAGGGGTATCGTTTTACCCAGTAACTGGGTTGTGGAGGTCAGATAGGCAGTTGCTCCATGTAAAATACTGGTATTCAGCTGCATCTGGTTAGACTGTAAGCCGATCCCATCATAGTTGGGAAAAGGCTAAGCAGATTGATCGATCTTCCCTTATTTTAAACCCGTATAGGCACAACTGTGTTTATGCCTATGACATAATTTCAGCTTTGTCTCTGGGAAGGCCACACATTGCATGGTATTGTAGATGTCCATAGGCGGGTAACGCATCGCTTGTTTGTTTGCTATATAAAAAATATATCTCACTCACTCGTTTGTAACTGTCCGCTAGACAAAAAGAGTAAGCACGTGTATTGATGGCCACACTACGTGTTAGCGATTCTAAACCATAAATCAGGTTTTCTCACTTTGTTTTCCGTCACCATAAATGTAGTATACAGCAATAAAAAAAATAGACTTCAAAAATAAATTAACTCAAAATTATGAAATAACTTTAATTTCGGAAGTCGGTGTCTTGGGATCTGTTTTAGTTTTTTGCCACCGACTTCCGAAATTAATCAGAACTACGAACCCGAAGCCGACTTCCGAAGTTATTTCATAATTTTGAGTTAAATTTCTTTTTGTTTTATTTTTTTATTTCGTAATTTTTAGTTTTTTGTAAAAACTGAAATTTTTGTTTGTAATTAGTAATTGTGTTATAAATATTGCACTAGAATTTGACCAAGGTTTTGAGATATTTTCCCTTTGACACCACACCCGTAGCTCGTATCAATAAGCTAGGCCGTCACACTTACACGTATTAGTCCATTATCTTGAAAGCTACTGAACAGATTTTGATGAAACTTGCACTGTTACCTAAGTTGAAGTAAATGTAAGTCAATAAAAATTAAATGATCACGGACTGATAAATAGTTTCGGAGAAATGTGTGGACAAACATACATACATCTATAAAATGTTGTATATTAGTTTGGAAGCCCTAATAGATGATCATATGTGAATATATTGCAGTTCCAATAATATTACATAAGTGCATATACGTGTCGAATTGATAACCTCCGATTTTTTAAGTCGGTTAAAAAGTCTTACCACATGAGAAGCACCATTCCCAGTGTCGTGTTGTGTTTTAGGGTACCGTACCTCAAAAGAAAAAAAATAAGAACTCTAGAATCACTTCGCTGTCCGTTTGTCTGTCTGTCAGTCTGTCAAGACCCTTTTTCTCAGAAACGCGTGCAGGTATCAAATTACAGTCCCTTGGAGCTTTAAAAAATCAAGCTTCCAAGTCAACGCAAAAAAATACGGCCATTTTTGCGACATGTTTTGATAATCGCAAATAAATCAAACCACTTAGAGAGTACTTCCCGTTGACCTAGAATCATGAAATTTGGCATGAAACAAGGTCTCACGAAGTCACGACACAAGTAAAGGAAATGTCCGACAATCGTTTATTTATAATTTTGTTACATAAAAAATATTTTTTGGTATTGCAAACTTAGTAGGGCTCAAAACAATTTTGACAACATAAAATTCGTTAATATGACATTTAAAATAAAATCCTATCGGGAAATGTCTTATGCGTTGAGAGTCGTGTAAGTGGGCTAAGACCTTCTGCGATGGTTTAGAAACGTCAGGTTTCGGCTTGTTTGTTTACATTTTACGCCGCTGCACGAACGTGGCTCAACGCGGGCTCAAAAGTGTTTTGACATGCATTTAGCTTTATGGATTCATACACGATACATATTTCTCAGGGACTACTCACTTTTATTCAGCTCTATTCAGCTTATGCCCATAGAAAACAACGATTTTATATGGACAAGCGTACGCATCCGTTTAGCTTTCCGTGACTATTCAGCTTTCGCGGCAATCAAGTATAAAATGAGGACAAATTTGTTATTATCATGCGAGTGCTATAGATAGAGTTCAGCACTGTTCCGCCGCATTCAGCGTCGAACGCGGCGGAACAGCGCTGTACACGGATGGTTCTCGACTCCTCGTCGACAATTTGCGACCTGCATAGTTCCTGCATAGATTTAATTTATTATTGCGTAATCATTATCATCATGCAAGGATTGAGAGAGTTGGGACGTCTTTTAAAGTAATTATAATTATTTTATTTTTACGAAATAGAAGCGATAGAAGCGATTCAGCGGAGATAACACGCTATGCCGGCTTTTTTCATTCTTACGACGCTGTACGCGGCTGATAGAAGCAGAACTGTATAAGTGTGATCAGCGAAACGCGAATGGAGCTGAATAAGTGTGAGTAGTCCCTTAGTTTTAATTTTCTAACTTTTGTTAACTTGTTAATGTTATTTCAATATGCTTAAGTGCAAAGAATATTCTAGTGATTTTAGAAAAACCTTTATAATTTTTTTTTTTTTTTTATCTTTCATCATTATATAATATGTTAAAAAACCACAGAAGCCTTTGATGGCTTATATATGGCTAGTGAGTTCGGAAAATATATATCTAATATGCTACTAGAAACAATGTGTTTTTAAGTTTTACTTACAAAAAATCAAAATAGTCTTACTTTTTATATAATATAATAATAGCACAATTAAAAATGGTTGTAAGTATATCAAACTAAAGTATATACTCATAGTTTGTAATTTGCAGAAAATGTTTTTTTAGTAAGCTTTTTGCTTTCTTAGGGTAACAGAGGTATTCACTTTGTATGTCCGCAGGAAGTTCATTTATTATTTTTGGTAGTATGTAGGTGTATGTTCTCATACCATATGTATTGTTACATCTGGGCAAGGTAAAAGTTTTTATGTTAGCTAAAGTTCTTAATTTAGGATGACGTGTTCTTTTATTTAAATTATTTATATTGACATATTCATCTTTTAGTATTGAAAGTCTTGTCATGTTTTGTATTGGCTATATGTTGCAATAATGAAATAGTTCAGAGTAATCATTTTGGTATTTAGTTTTAATTTTAGGTGGTACAATATTTTTAAGGATTCGTTGTTGTAGTTTATAAATTTTATCTAAATTAGTTTTGTATGTTCTCCCATAGCTACTGAGACCATAACTAATTATAGAGTCAGCTAGGGCTAGATATAGTAGTCTTAAAGTTTTATATGGCATTTTATGTTTAAGTATGATTATTCTACCCAGGATAGATCTTAGTCTATCACATAGATAGTTAATGTGTGGTACCCAATTAAATTTGTAGTCGATTATGAGACCAATGTATTTGTGTTCCTTGACGAATTCTATTGTTTCACAGCTACAACTATCAGTACATACTGCGTGTAGACAGGCATGGTTATGCGCTTTGATGGATGGTGTGTAAGTGGCTTGATTATGTGAAGAATGTATGTGCATGGCTTTGGTTTTGTCAGCATTTATGACGAGACCAACATCATGCGACCACTTACATAGTAAGTCAAAGTTAGTTTGAAGAAGACGCTCGGCCACTTCAGTGTCTTTATCAGCTACCACGATGCAGGTATCATCGGCAAAATGCACTAAAGCAAGGAATAAAACAAACAGAAGTTGCTCGTATATAAAATGTGTCTCGGCAGCTTGTTAGTGCATGGAATAAAGTGTTTAATAGACGAAAGATTGTCGAAAATAAGTCTCGAAGTGGCCGGCCGAAAAATACTTCTAAAGTCGATCATATTATAAAACAGTTATCAACAAGTGATATTTGGATGACAGCTGTAATGATAAAACATGAATTAAAAGAAACATATATTTACGTTTCTACGGTCAAAAGACGTTTGTAATTTTTAGATTAGGTACATGGCCGAAGACCGACAAAAAAACCTTTTATATCCGCGAGAAACAGAAAGTCCCGACTTTCATTTGCGAAACGGTACTTATACAAGTCAAGTTCAGACTGGTCTAAGATTTTGTGGAGTGATGAAAGCAAATTTAATTTAGTGTTAACCGCTGGAATCAAGTATATTCGACGACCTAAGAATAAAATATATGATTGTCAATACCACATACCCACAGTCAAACATGGAGGTGGTAGTGTTAATAGTTTGGGGATGTTTTTCACGCTCTGGAGTTGGACCATTAGTTCAGATCGAAGGAAATATGGATCGGTTCGTGTACGTAAATATATTGAAGACTCGCATGCTACCATACACCAAACACCATATGCCAGCTAGGTGGTATTTTTAACATGATAATGATATAATATAATATAATATCCTGGGACATTTTCACACACGGTCATCTTGATCCCAAACTAAGCAGAGCTTGTACTATGGAAACCAGATAACTGATATACTACTTTTTTTTTTTTGTAAATACATACTTATATAGATAATTACACCCAGACTCAGGACAAACAGACATGTTCATGCACACAAATGTTTGTCTTGGATGGGAATCGAACCCACGACCTGTGGCATGATAGGTGGTGTCTTAACCAACCACGCCAACTGGCCTGTCAATGATCCCAAACAATAATGCAAGTACATAAGTGATTTCCTAAAACGCGACAAAGTCAAGGTTCTGTAGTGGCCAAGTCAAAGTCCGCATCTGAATCCTATGGAGCATTTGTGGGAAGAGTTAAATCACAGAGTAAGAAGACAAAATTAATCGAATAAAAAAGCTTTTATGAAGCTCTTAAAATTGAGTGGAATAAAATTCCGATGAACCGATTACAGAAGTAAATTGATTCAATGCCGGCGCGATGTGAGGCTGTTATAAAGGCCAAAGGATATGCTACTAAATATTGATTTGCTTATCTCTGTAGATAATAATTATGTGTTACAAACATTTTTTTTTTTTCAACAGTGTCAAAATACTTTTGATCTATCCTTTTCTTAACTTTTAAAAAATTAAACTCTATTTTGTTGCTAAATGGGTCGATTTTATTACTATTCTATAGAATATTGAATATCTTTTAATAAAATAAAGTAATGAATTTTATGCTTCATATTTGTTTATAATTAACCCAATTAATATATTTGTCAAAATACTTTTGAGCGCTACAGTATGTGTACATATATTTTCTGTTGAAGAATTGACCTTGGCGTATATCGATGTAATTTCAACTACAATGTTAAGTTTGTTTTTGGGATAAAATCATCCCAACTACGGAATCCTTCATTGTGCGTGGTCCAACACGCACTTGGCCGATCTTTTTAAAATCATCGGACGACTGTAGTTTCTAACTGTTGCTTTAGTAAGAAAGAACATAAAAATAAAATACCATTTTTTGCGAACTGTAGTTTATCATGCCGAAGTATAAGCGAACTGCTCCATTTAAAAGCCACGACATTGAAAAGAACTTCTATCTATCTCACAACCCTGTCGGAATACTCACATATCACGTTCGTAAACATAAGACCACCATCTTTAAAACACACAAAACATCCCACATTTTTATTCCACGATAAATATGTCAACAAAAATCCATTAATCCAACCTCTACTCGTACCTTTTAGACAAAGACAAAATGATCCAAATTTCCAAAACATGAAAAAAGCGAAAGCGGAGCTGAGGATTAGGATTACAAATGAATTTTTATTTAAGGCCTTTATTCCCGTCAAGAGGGGTGGGTTTGTCACTTATCACCCCTGAACATTGACAGGGGTGAAATATGCCTGTATTGGAAACCTACTTGATGGTCAACTACACTTGTATCGAGTATTGGTCGATTGTTGGGTATATTTTTTGTTGTGTAGGACTTTTATAAGGTCGACAAAAGCGTTAGGGGTGTTGATATAGTATTTTTATCCCACGAAGCGACACGCACTTTACTTGTGTTAACCAAGTGTAGAAACATGCTGTGAATGTGTGCGTGAAAACGAGTAGCGTCAGCACATAACACATACACGCACTCACACACTTCCAACTTCGCCATTGTCGGACGGTACCGAGAGCTCCTGTGCTTACACACATTCAAAGCGTGTTTGTATCCTTGGTAACCACAAGTAAAGCACGTGTCGCTATGTGAAAATAAAATACTGTAAGAAAGCAATATCTATGTACGAGGCAGGCATTATCTTTTTACGATTAAAGGAAAAAACGGAACCCTTATAGGATCACTCGTGTGTCTGTCTCGTGTGTGAAGTTATTTAAGAAAATAGACCAAAATTGACCATTCCTCTCCCCCCTTCATCTCCGAAACTACTGAGCCTAAAATACAGGAAATAGTTCTATACCTATACTTAGATTACAGGAAAACCTATAAGAAGTCTATGGTCTCATTGTGCGTGGCCCAACACGCACTTGGCCAGTTTTTTTTAGATAAAATGCGAATTCAAATAAACTATTTCAAATATTTAACAGAACAAAAATATAAGTATCTGCTTCAGGCCTAAGTAGGAATGTCTTTGGTCGACAAAGTTAATGTCACAAATAGGTTTAAAATCACTTTATTTAGGCAAAAGTAACTTATTTTTTGTGGGTGTAGGTACAAATCTGACAACGACCCTATAACAGCATATACAAGGTGTAACTTAAAGAACGCACATTCTCATAAGGGATACATCATTTACTAAGGGACCAAACCTAAAGTCGCGGAAAAAATCAGCTGTTCCCTTCATTTATGTTCGCATAACTCTTCAAAATGTATAGCGAACGGCTGATTTTTTTGACAATACAATCTCATGAACATATTTATGAATACCTACGCAAACTCAGACTAAATAAAAAATCAAGACGTCACTGTTGACAACAACAGTGACGTGAGGCCACGGTGTAGTTTAGTTGTAGTTTGGTGTAAATGTGTGCGTGTATGCACAGAGTGAGTTGTAGTATTGCGCATGCTTCACTGTATTGTTCGCAGCGCTAGGTCTTGGCTTTTTATTTAGTCTGAGTATGAAATATATAATATCAAACAAAAAAAAAATCTCAACCTCTGAATAAGGGCTGTATTTTCAATTGTCAGGTAACTTTCATGTGGAGAATAAAATGGCGGTTTGACATCACTATCACTAATTATTCGTATAAAACAAAGTCCCCTGCCACGTCTGTCTGTCTGTCTATATGTTCGTGATGATCTCAAAAACTCCTGAACAGATTTTAATGCGGTTTTCATCAATAGATAGAGTGATTTAAGAGAAAAGTTTATACGTACAGTTTTCTAACATCAATGCGGGCAAAGCCACGGGCAAAAGCTAGTATTTTCTATAAAAAAAGCTGCCAAACCGCAATTTTCGTTCCTCAGAATGAAATTATCTGAAGATTGAAAAATCAGCTCTGTCTTGAAACAAAACAATAACCTCAAACAACACTAAGCAGTTTATGCCAGACGATTTCTAACGTAAATAAATGATTGACCAGAAACATTAAAACACACTTAGTCAATGCACTCTACATTTAATAGGTCATAACTTCACCCCCTACAGGAGATCTAATCGAATAGGCAACATAATCCCTGGACAGTCGTGAAAGTGACTGAGGAATTATTTAGCACTTTAGCAGGATGGCTTTCCAGAGCTGCCAGCTGCATAGACCATTAAACCATTATATACCTCCTAGCTTTTTTAGGCTATTCTGGCCAGTGTTCACAAGTCTTTTTTTATCTTTATCTCCGCTATAACGTCCCGACTACCATGGTAGCCGAAAAACGGATAGTCGACGCCAGCACATCAAGCTACTACAATCTGTCAAATTTCTTTAATAGATTTTGAACTTTATCGCTAAATCATTCGGTTCAAGGTTGATTGGGAAAATTTGACAGTTTCGGGTAGCTTGATGTGCTGGCGTCTGTAGTTTCGTCAGGAAAGTTTTGAGTATGAATATGGATGGCTATACGAGTAGGGGAAGACTAAAGAAAGGATGGACTGTGTGTAAGATGATATAGCTAGAAAGGGAGTGACTACTACCGAGATGACAACTAATAGAGAAGTATGGAAGAAAAAGACATGTTGCGCCGACCGCAAATAAATTGGGACAAGGGCAGGAGAATGATGATCTATATGTACATAGTACTACTTTCAGTGGCTGTCTGAGTGACCGCGTTGTTTTGCTAAATTACGGAAAGGATTCTGATGTAGTTTTCACTATCATTTAGTTACATAATTTATTTCGGTAGGCTTATGAATAATATTAAACGAACATACGTGCATACGTTGGACGAATAAAGAAATTAAGTTATTTTTTTATCAGTTCGTGAAAACCATGCGAAGCAGGTCAAACATACGAAGTCTGGGCATACAAAGTCGTTTTTCGTGTTTGTCTACGTGACGGCTTAACGTTCAATTGCAATTGATCAATTGCCATCAATTTATATTGTAGTAATATTGCCAATCGCTTCAATTGCACTTGGCAGAGCATCCATTTGCGCATCAATGTGTATCAATCACGTAAAAATTGACAATTGCAATTGATCGTTTTGGGGACCCTTTACATCTTCTAAAATAGACAATGGATTTTAATGATTTACGCGACTAATGGCGCCAGTATGAACACCTCCATACAAATTAGTTGACATCGTTGCGAGCGAATTTCAACCCGCATCCTGCGTGGTACCTATTCGCTTCAGTTTGACTAGAGCTTCGTACTATCCGACCATTAACCTTAAGATCACGTACCTACAATATTAATAATCTAACTTTGGTCCTAGTCCACGTGGCACTTTTTCTGTTAAAGGTGCTACGCACTTGTTGGAGTAGTCATTATTCGCGACAGCTGTGCCGAATCATACCGACCCGAACAAAAGTACAGCACGCCTTACCTCGCGTTCTAATAGAAAGCGACTAAGTGTCCATCGCAAGTTCGCGCGAACTTTGTTCGTACGAACTAGCGATCAAACGTACCGGAGTCGAACCTCTGTCCTAATTGACATTCGTGCGAATAAAATGTTCATACGAATATGCGATCAAACATACTGGTACTAAACAGGTAGCCTTTCGCGCGAACGTTATAGCGTCGCACCACACGCGATTGGGGGAGGAGAAGGCTGAGGTACAGAGACTCGTTGTTTGTGGGTTTCTGTAGCATTTTTTTTGAAATGTAAGTTTTTATCTGCGAGTTTCTGACGGGAATTGAAATGTGACATATTGATGCGAATAAGCGATGCAATCGTACATCTTCGGCGATCGCTTATATTAGGACACACATTTTGACATCGAGCGAATCGCGATCGCATTCGTGCGACGATCGTGTACTCGCTCGACGATCGCGTACTCGTGACCTGGGGGCCGACTCTACTTACAAAATTGTTAAAAAAAATCGCAATTGAATGGCAGCTGAACCACGGCTCTTGAGCGTTTTCGCATTCCACTAATGTAACAACGATCCAACTGCGGTTACGTTTCAGTTCAGTCACCGATCGATCGAAACAATGTCAAAAGCTATTCTGCTAACAAAACCGAACATGAGCGTGACGTTTAGTCGCATCATTATCTTTTTGACATAATTGAAACGTTTCGTTTCACAGATTTCGCAAGCTGGGGCCGAAAACGAAACGTTCTTCTGAGTTTTTATTATTTATAAAATTGAAATGTTACAAAAAAATATACAGGCTAAAAGTATAAGTATGGTCTAGATATGTTTTTGTATTAAAAATACTTTTAGTAGCACTTATTCGTATTTAGTAATATTATTAAATTCAACTATTTTTTCTGTGGTATTATTAAAACATACTATTTGGAATTTTGGTCACACAGGTTACCCGCTGTTACGATCCCGTTACGATTCGGTTTAAGTTTAGTTTCCATTTTGCTTATAGAATAGTAGAATGACTTTTTTGCTAACTATCGAACGGCGATCGAAACTGAACTGTTGTTGAAACACAATTGAACGTATAACGTTGCAAATTAGTAGAATCGGCCCCCTGAAACTTGTCATAACTTTGTGAAAAAGAAACGGAAATAAATCTCACCAAAAACTGCTTTTGTTTTTAATGGATTTTCGTGTTATGTAAGAGAAATCGTTCAACGACGTTATGTAAAGAGGCAAAGCAGGCGTCGATATCACACTTTCATGTTCGCTTGGCACCTGTTCCACCGCCGGCGATTAACGAGAAGCGAGTGGAGCTATCAAATACAAACGAGTTGCCAAGCAACGAGAAAAATTTGCGCGACGGCGACGATTACTCACTGGCATATGCATAATATGTATAAAAGCGTCAGTCTCTCAGCGAGTATTCTGCCTGCCAAGCGAGCGTCGCTGAACGTGTACTCTCTTTGATAGCTCTTGTCGCTGCGACGAACGAGTACTCACCAGCCGTCCGTCATACGGGACCTATAATGTTTTGTTTGTTGAGCGAGAAAATCGTCGAGCTAGTCGCTTCCTCGGTATGATAGGTAGGACCTTTGAGCGAGCTTTTGAAGATATTAATGGGTTTCGATGATAACAATTCGTCCATCCTGATAAGTTTCGCGTCTCCGCGAACGATACTATTTAGCAAATGCAGTATTTCCAGATTCTGTTCTTTCTTCTATAATCTGACTACCCTTGATACGGTCAAATGCTGATCAATTAATAAAATACCAGAGAAGTTAAACCTTAGATACCTAGGTACCTATAGACATTTCAATTATGTATATTTTATCCCGAGTTAGATTTCATAATGAATCTTTTTTTAGTATTCACAACACTTTTTCATTCAGTGTAGGTCGTGTAAGTACTTTAATACGAGTATACACCTTTTTATTTCTCTCTTATGTCATGAATGGAGAGCAACGCTTATGGTCTGGCCACGCTAACTCTGCAGAAGTAAAAAATAGTTGAATTTGAAAATCTATAGACGGCAACACCGTCTATACTACGGAAAAAAGTATTTGATACTAGTTGTTTTTTTTTTTTTTTTGATAGGTTATTTCGTTATGTCCAGCTTGAAGATTAGGTTTTAATTCTTCACTTATTCTACCTGGAATTTACAAATAATGAGTACCTGTTATAAATTTACTGTTTATAGCAGTTTCACAGTGAGCGATTACCGAATAACCACAAAATTTGTTATTTTGCTTCATATGTTGTAATTTGACACGATCTTCTTGTAAACAACATGAACAGGCGTAAGAGTATTGGAAATAATGTTCTTAGATAAATAATCTATTGTGCGAAAATCAAAAGACAAAATATCAAAATCATTAGATCTACTTACTCGTCAACTTTTAGTACACCTTAAGGCAAAAGCGTCAGGGTAGCCCGCGAAATTCAATTTTTTTTACGTTTTTTGCAATTTATATGTCAGTATTAGGTTGTACGTAACAAGTATGTTTTCACATAATTATAATCATTCAAAGTGATCAACACAACACTTTAAGACGAGGTAATCTTAGTGAATGACTATATCATGAAATCTTGACATTTGAGGATTATACTTACTTCAATCAATCTGCCTAGCCTTTTCCCATCTATGTTGGGGTCGGCTTCCAGTCTAACCAGATGCAGCTGAATACCAGTATTTTACATGGAGCGACTGCCTATCTGACCTCCACAACCCAGTTACTGGGTAATACGATACCCCTTGGAAAGACTGGTTGTCAGACTTTCGGACTTCTGACGACCCGTAACGACTGTCAAAGATCCACGAATGACAGCCGGGACCAACGGCTTAACGTGCTTTCCGAGGCACGGAGGAGTCTCGGTATGTAAAGATGGTCACCCATCCATAGACCAACCTCGGCAAGCGTAGCTTAACCTGACGGATCGACCCGTGCGGCTTATACTTACTAAAGGAGTTACATTACTAATTCTCTATTTAACATAATACTTTATTTAACATACAACTTAATACTGACTTGCAAATTCTAAGAAAACGTAAGAAAATATGGATTTCGGGCTACCCTGACGCTTCCCCCTTAAGTAAAACTTTTTGGGGTTGGCCATTTATTCCATGGCAGAGTAAGCGTGGCCAGACTCTAATATCCTTTGTCCTCCTCATTCGGGCATCCTCTTACACACTGGTAATAAGAAACTATAAAGCACACTAATAGTACACAAATGTAATTAAACCAGTGTTCCCTCCCACACACAATGCTTTTCTCCTTTTGTGCCAGACGACTAAACGACTAAAAGAGACAAAAATAAAGAGGTTTCTTTTTAGGATTCCGTAGTTAAGTGGTAAGATTAAATTATTCAGGAGTTAAGGGACCCGTTTTGTAGTTTCGAAATAGGCACTCATCATCATCTGCCTTTTCCCAAGCTATATTGGGGTCGGCTTCCAGTGTAACCGGGTGCAGCTGAATACTAGTATTTTACATGGAGCAACGATACCCCTTGGTAAGACTGGTTGTCAGACTTTCGGCCTTTAGACGACTGTCAAAGATTATGAATGACAGCTGGGACCAACGGCTGAACGTGCTTTCCGAGGCATGGAGGGGTCTTGGTATGTAATAGATGGTCACTCTTCTACGGAGCGTCCGCGGCAAGCGTAGCTTAACCTGATCGATCGACCCGTGCGGCTGTAATGACTTAGCCACGAGCCCCTCCTTCACCATATAGTCCCAGAATATTATCATAAATGTATCTCCAATTCCACTTAGCTATTTCAGTCACAAACTAAAACCTATTTCAGACTAGATTCTAGATCGTTTTTCTTCAATTCTGAACTTATTTTTATCTAACTTGTCGAGACAAGATTCCCAACCCACGTCAGACCACAATCCCTTCTGACATAAAACCTATTTTAGCCTAATCCTTCGTGTTCTGGTCTACCAGGCATTTGGTAGATCTAAATTGAATTTATGTGAAATTTTATGTATATTACGAATAGAATAGAATGTAAAAACTTTTTGTGCACCATATTGATCCAAGATAATGCAGAAATTTTACATAGGGTGACACAATGGGCGGTCTTATCGTTAAGCCTGCGATAGTTTTCTAAGCTAACAAGATAGTAACTCTGGCTTCGTATATACAGAACTAGCGTCATTTCTAGGCTAGTAAACTAGTGAGCTAGTCTACCATCTCAAGCCAGGATAGTTTAATATGCCCGGGATACATGAGGCTATAAGAGGAAGTTTGAAAGTGACACCGGTGACTGAAAAGTTGTGTCGAAATCGGTGGTCATGGTATAGGCATGTGATGCGGAGGAATGAGGAAAATGTCGTCAGGAAAGTTTAGAGTATGAATGTGGACGGCTATACGAGAAGGGGAAGACCAAAAAACGATTGATGGACTCCCTCCAACCTTCCCATGGTCCTTCCAACGTTCGTTATACGGGCCGAAATGTGGGGTGGCTGCGGACCTAGCACCCTTGGCAATCTTATTTTATGGTCCGCAGGCGCTTCTTGATCCCTTACAAATTTGAAACATGTGTGTCCCTAAAGCAATTCTCCCCCAGCGGGGGCTGTGTGAAAGGTGATATGGCTAGAAAAGGAGTGACCACCGAGATGACAACTAATAGAGAAGTATGGAAGAAAAAGATGATGTTGCGCCGACCTCAAATAAATTGGGACAACGGCAGGAGAATGATTATCAAACGAGGCTAGTTTTTTAAACTACTATTGCAAGATAGTGCAAGTAAGCTAGCAAGCTAATAGCTCTAGTCTCGTGTTTACATAGCTATCCTCATTTTTACGCTAGTAAGCTGGTAGTGAGATAGATAATAAGCTAGTGAGATAGTGTGTGAGATAGCGGCGTTGAGCCGAACGTGTGAATAGGATGGGGCACTATTTTTGAGCTAGTACGACCGATTTTACTATCCTGATTTGTGTACTAGCCTCGTGTGGCCAGCTAAGATAGTAGCTAAAGTAGCATTTTACTCTACGGACTAAGGGTTATTTATAAGCATCGTGTAAACAGCTCTAGCATGGTGCCAAGCCAAGATAGTCAATCAATTAAATTAGCCCTTGCACTCAAACGATCTATTATTTTCACCGCTTCACAATGTTATTCATTGACGAACCCTGCATTATCTACTGCCATTGGCAGCAGCTAATGCAGGGGCTGTCAATGTCGAAAGACTTGTGACTTGTGTATTGTTTTGTTTCTAGGCTTAATGGATGTTTCTGCTACATCTATTGTATTTTAGTTTTTTTTTTTTCTATTTGGGATGGGTTTGCTCTTGGCTCTAGTATAGGTCGGAGGTGACATAGACAAAGTCGACGATGGAGTGAGCTTACCCAAAAGAAGCCTGTTCACTCTCACTTTAAAAAGATTAGGGTTGTATGCGCTCGGAAACACAGACGCAGGTAGTGAGTTCCACTCTTTTGCTGTGCGCATTTTAAAAGACATTTGGAAACGCTTAGTGCGAATTGGTGGAATAGCAACTAGGTAGGGATGGTAACTGGCAGTGCGTCTATGTGAACTCGCACCGAAGTACAATCTGTAGAAGACCGACAAGCAAGCAACCTTGCGGCAATGCGCCAAACTGTGAAGTTTCGCATTCACCAGTTTTACGTCGCCAATGAGCCTCTTAGCCCTCCGTTCCACCGAATCAAGCGCGGCTACTTGGTATTTAGCTGAGCCATCCCAAAGGTGGATGCAATACTCCATGCAGTATCGGACTGCGCTTAGTAAAGGGTTAAAAGCTGTCCAGGCATAAAGTATATCTTCACCTTCACAGTTTACAAGCATACACAAGATAAGATGATTTCTGAATCTGATTAAATATTCTATTCCTGAGAGAATGAGCGAGTGACGTCTGCAATGGTGATGGTGGGACGACAACTGGCGCCTCTGGCGGTGCGAAATAGAGACGCGTGCGCGGCCTGATTCGCGGTGGCTATACTCAGGCATGGCAGTAGTAAGTCCTGCCGAGCACCATCTGGCGGCGGCGGGGCCGTAACAGCTCCTAAACTTCAATGTTTTCGCGTGAACAAGTCCTGTGCAATACTTATAAAAATTAAACTCTCTCAAACTTTTGTTCAATCATTGTGCAATCTTCAATATTATCCCTAAATGGTCAAAAACAATGTGCAATATAATTGATCTTTTAGGGGCCACCTGTCCCTACATTTTAAGTTTCGACATAGCTTTTACAGCATTGCACTGTGTGTCATGTTAGCAGATAATCTTACAAAAGGACCAAATTTGAGTTTGTTGCACCACTTCTTCTCCCCAGCTAAAGCACTAGGAAGTGGTGAAGGGCGGGCGTTTTGGGGGGCTGTCTTATGTAATTTTGACGTTCAAAAAGTGCTGATTCTCAGCCTAGTTTGAATAAATGACTTTTGATTTTGATTTTGAAATACCTAACGAAAGATAAGGTCATTGTCAAGTTCAAAACAAGTTTTGAAGAAGGGTTTGTTACAGAGAAGGAGGTTATGTAGATGCATATACATATTAATTATGTAGGTTAGGTTAAGGTTATGTAGATACATAACCTCCTTATCTGTAGCAAACCGACGATTTAAAACATCAACACGCCCTTGAGAACAGTTGTAAAGTAACATCTTTCACAAAATTAATTGCACAACAGGGTTGATTCACAAAGTTAATAATTCTAGCAAACAAAAAATCTGACAAGTTCATGACGAAGCGATAGTAGAGTATTCCGTACACATTTTTTTTTTTTTGACGTGAAAACGTCTTTTTGCTCGTTGTGTTGGTGGAAAGTTCAAAATTTCTGACCGACAAAAATATGTAAGATTTCAACCGCTAATAACTACGAGATTTTTGATGCTAGGGTAATGATTGAGCATTCAAAAGATAGGTCATATTTATAACAATTTTAAGGCCGGATGTAATTTGCGTGTGACGTCACACTGCGATATCACGCGCATGCGCTCGATCCTCTACTTTGCACTTTGTGTCGAAATATCAATTCGTTTAGCGCAAAAATGTGTTTAGCTAAATCAGTTATTCTGGTGTCTTTTTCAAGAGTTGATAAATCACTACCTGGACCTAAAGAGAAACAAAAGAAATATTGAAAAATATTGAAGTTGACAATAGCAAAATAAGGCGAGATGTCGTCTCATATCGGCCGTAAGACTGTTCAGAAATTAAAAAAAAAAACCGCAATCTAAGAAAGCTTGCATCAAAAGGAATGCATGAGCCTAAAAAGTCTAGTGCCGAGCAAATACAATAGCTACGGCAATATCAGAAACCGTAAGAAAATTTGTTACAGTTTGCAGAAAAGTTTAAGATGTCGTCTCATATCGGCCGTAAATCTGCTCAGAACTAAAAAATATCATAATCGGTTAAAGCTTACTTTATAAGCAATACAATGAATCTGATAAGCCTTTTTTTTGGATGGGAAATCATCAAATAACTTCTCCCGCTCTGGGTGGAGCGGGAGGGCGTGTCAGACTCCTACTGACTAAAACCCACCCGTGTTCCTTCAGTTGCCTGTGCCAGGGCCACGGTAACTCTTTCGAACAACTTGCAACCCTGGCGGGCAGTGGCCCTAGCGGACCCCTTCAACTAGTGCTGACATCTCTTTGAGCCTAGTGGCGAGAAAATACAATGGACACGGCAGTATCAAAAACCGTAGTCAATTGCACCTAGTTATGCAGAAAGCAGCCATATGGCACTTTATTCCAAAAATGAGTTATAAACACAGTCATACTAATTTCTACATACAAGATTTCTTGCAAAAACAACCAGGTCGATATCTCTATTTATCACGGAGATATGAGCCGTCAAATGCAGCCTTGTCCATACATCCATAATGTAACCATCGACAGAAAAATGCTTATAACTCTGTTTGTACTTTTCCCGACATGGCTGCTTTCTGCATAACACGAGTCAATTTTCAATCGGTTTTCACGAAAACACGGCGTGGACTCGAACTACGCCTAATACAATTTCTTTTTAGGGCTCCGTAGTCAACTAGGAACCCATGTCTGTTCCAGTTTCTGTGTTCTGTCCCAGTTTCGCCATGTCTGTCTGTCCGTCCGTCTGTCCGTCCTCGCTTAATCTCTGTGACCGTTAGCACTAGAAAGCTAAAATTTGGTACCAATATGTATATCAATCACGCCGACAAAGTGGTAAAATAAAAATTGGAAAAAAATGTTTTATTAGGGTAGCCCCCCTATATGTAAAGTGGGAAGTGATTTTTTTTTTAATTTCAACCCTAACGTGTGATATATTGTTGGAAAGGTATTTAAAAAGGAATAGGGGTTTACTAACATCATTTTCTGATAATGTCAATAATTTCGGAAATAATCACTCCAAAAGTAAAAAACAATGCGTCCCCCCCCCCCTCTAACTTTTGAACCATAAGTTTAGAAAATATGAAAAAAATCTGAAAAGTAGAACTTTATAAGGACTTTCTAGGAAAATCATTTTGAACTTGATGGAAACAACAGTTTTTGTACAAAAAAGACAAAAAGTTGTATAAAATAATTTCTGGACTATGTTTGTAGTATAATCGTATATGCACGCTTTTTTTTTGGCCCGACACGCTCTTGGCCGGTTTTTTAATTATTTTCTCAGTAGCAGCCCGTTCTCTGATTTTGTGCCCGGCTGATGGCAATAGGTTCGCTCCCTATTAGGTACATCGGATTTAAACATAACATGAAATGTATGAGTTCAGGTACCTACTATTATAGGTCTGTCTAACCCTTCGCGAAACACAGGCGTGATGTGGCAGGTGTTGTAACCATATTTTTCACTCTTTCTGTTACTTTTTTTGGCTTGACTGTTGGACCTATTTCTGCAAACAAGAACCAACCCACAGTTTAAGTGCAGTCGGTTGGTTCTTTTTTGCAAAAATGGGTCCTGTTATGAACGAATTAACATCGTTTACCAGCGTTTGCTACTGGTGCCGATTCTCTTGTTCAATAACTAAACTAAAATTAAAGAATCGCTATCTTTTCTCTATCTTCTTATCGACGGCTATAGCTATGAACTACCTTGCGCTTCACCGTGTTTTTAGTCGACAAGTGTAGTCAAAATGTGTATGGAAATATACTAATTCAACTAAATTCGACAGCTTTAATTTACGTCCGTCTCTTTCTCATTTTATTAGAGAAAAAAAGTTAACAATAGCCTAAATTAAGTTTAGTTTGTGCAGAACAGAATCAGCACCTTTGTATTAGGAAAACAAATAATGTTATTTGGAACTTGGAAGTTATTTAGATAACGATAAAGATAAGGATGCATTTATTTGTATAAACACGTGCAACATGATACATAGATATGGATGGAAACGAATTTAATAGTCATGGTTCAACATGATTTGCCATATTCGGTGAAGAAAATAGTTCATAACGAATTAATTAGTTGATTGGAATTATAAATTAGGAAATCATAATTTTATAGTCAAAATTAACTCATTTCAAATACATAATTACAGTCAATACAAAATATTTTGTGGAGTTATTTTGTTTATAAGATTGATAAAACCAACTGATAGATCTATTGGAACCTTTTCCATCAATCATCTTCCAAAACAATCTATATCGAAAAACTAGTTGCTTTCATAGGTACCCCTATTAGTAAAAACCGTATTTTTGTATCATCATCATTCTCCTGCTCTTATCCCATTTTATTTGGGGTCGGCACAATGTGTCCCTTTCTTCAATACTTCTCTATTTATCGTCATCTCGGTAGTCACACCCTTTCTAGCCATATTATTATCTTCTTTCACACAGTCCATCCATCATTTCTTTGCTCTTCCCTACTCTTATAGCCATTGACATTCATACTCAAAACTTTCCTGACGACATTTTCCTCATTCCTCCGCATCACATGCCGCATCACCGGTCACCCGTGCCACTTTCAGACTTCCTCTTATGTAATCACTGACAGGCCAGTTGGCGACTACCTGCCATGCCGCTGGTCGTGGGTTCGATTCCCATCCAGGACAAACATTTGTGTGCATGAACATGTCTGTTTGTCCTGAGTCTGGGTGTAATTATCTATATAAGTATGTATTTACAAAAAAAAAAAGTAGTATATCAGTTATCTGGTTTCCATAGTACAAGCTCTGCTTAGTTTGGGATCAGATGACCGTGTGTGAACAATGTCCTAGGATATTATTATAAAAAAAAAAAAAACATCTCTTATTATATCCATTCGTGTAACACCACATATTAATAGTGTAGGAAATAATAAATAGAGTAGATGTAAGTACATACTTAGATATATTGATAAGTTTCAAAAACTTAACAAAATCAATAGTTTTATAAACTTTAGATTTTTTTCGTCCTTTATTATTACAATCCGATATTAAATTACGAAATTAATAGCAACCGTCTTTCACGGAACCCCAAAAACAAGAAACTAACACAGGTATTGCCCCCTTTAAAACGAAGGGCAAGCATTAGAGCCAGTATGCTAATTGAGTAACACTAAGGTATAAGACAAAAGGCTATAAGGCTACTAAATAAAGTCGTTTTAACTTAACTTTGACTCAACTTTGGTTATTCAGCTTTTGAGTACCTTGATTTTTTGTTATTATTTTTGGTTGGCCTCAAAAAAGGTGAATTTGAACTTTAATGAACGACTCTCAAACCTTGGCTTCTCCGAATTACTGTATCTTCGTAAGTACTGTAACTTCGAAAAGTCAAGTTTTGAGAGTCTCTAACAGTAATTTATAATATCAATGTGTTTTTAATTTATTTCCACAAACCAAACCGAAGCATAGCAAAATCTGCTTATAATTTTGACGAGATATGCCAATTGGTACGCTACTTCACCGATCTTTTTGGGAATTTTCTTCTTAGGCTTCTCACGCCTTGTTTAACGCGCCTCGAATACACAATGTATGTATTGTGTTTGCAAGGAACTATAAAACATTATTTGAGCTGTTTATTAAACGTCTACAAGATATTTTATATATCAGAGGAACTTAAGCAGAAAATAGAAGAACCGATGGTAAAAACAGAAAAAGCATTTTATGTAGTCTACTTTTTTTCATATTAAAAAATAAATATGAAAAAGAAAAGCAAACGTTAGGTTGGAGCTACAAATATGAACAAAGTGGCATAAAAAAAAAATTAATTGACCTTTTTCATTTTAAAAGATAGGTACCTAATATTGTGTCTATATTCAACCGTTCAAAGGATATTTAACATTATCGACCTATAATTTCAAAACTGAAATCACAAAAAAAAAAATGTGTCATCAATTCTAAAACTCGATTAAAATCACCAATAAATAATAATACCAATAACTCACACGCAAACATTTCAAACCTAACTAATAAATTCAAGTCTAATCAAACTACAAACCTAATCAGCTGTCCCTAACCGCAATCAATCACAATTAAACTTACCCTGTTCAATTTAACTAGTTAAACACTAAACTTTCACAAAGTTTCAACTCACTACTATTAAATCACTTTAAAAAAAAAATCAACACTTTTACAAAAAAATAAACTTCCAACAATTTTTTTTTATCTGTCAAAATCACATCGCTGTTTATAGCTACACCAATTTCTTTTTTTATTAAACTCAATATTTTTTTTAACAAGCAGAAACGTTCGTAAGTTACTGTTCTGTTCTAAAATGGAAGCTCATACGCGTCCGTACCCGACCGATGCCGAAATGCTACTGAAATCGTGGCGCGATTCGGCGCAAGTTTCAGGCTAAAAAACTTTGATAGGTAAACGAACTATGCCGTTCACCCTTTTTTTTCGTGGAGAAATTCTCGCGCATACTGCACTACCACGGGGAGATAGTGCAGAAACTGTGGTGCAGTTATGTGGGATTCTAACCCACTAAAACTCCAAGGTGTCCACCTCTGCTGCTTGTGGCAGGAACACAAAAAAAAAATTCAATAATCAAGTTATTTCCACTTTAAAGGAACGGCCATAATTTTTGATGTTACTTAATTTTGATTCCTTTACCTCATGTATTTATGTAGCTTTAAGTTCGTCCTTCTTTTTATTTATTTTTTTTTTTTGTTTCTCTCTTTTTTTCTCTTGTTTTTGCATACCGATTTTATCTGATTCCAAACCTTTAAATTGGTCCCTAGTGTTAAGACGCAGATATTATTAGATTTTTTCACTTTATTTTATGCTTTCCGAGATAGCAAACCGAGTAATAATTTTAACTTTGTATTGAGTATCTTTAAGTTTGCCCTTATTGTTATTATTAACAGTACCTATGCTAATTATTTTATATGGTAATCTGTGGATAACGTCGTGAGTAGTGTATTTGTTAATTCTATTAGTTTAGTACTCCAATCATGTGTACAATAGGTGAACGGAGTAGAAGCCTATGGCATACCTAGTTTTTTTTTTGTTTTTTCAATAGCTTAGACAAAAATTCCTCTATTAATAAACACTGCACATTTGAAGTAAAATAGAACAATAAAAACAGAAATTTTGAAAAACTTTATAGATCGTTAATAAATATCGAAATTAAAATCATACATACTACGAGGATGCGTAATACTTATGATTTGAATTTCGATTTTTTTATTTCAAAAGAAAAATAAAACTAGGTAAGTATGCCATAGGCTTCTAATCCGTTCACCTATTATACCCTATTTTTTCAAGACGGTAAAAAAGGTCACCTAGTATATTCGGTTATTTTTAGGATTTTTATCCTCCAACAGTCATGTATCATTCCGCGCGTCGATCTTCGGGTACTATATAAGCAGTGCGATATGACATTGTGAACCTGTATTAACGCATAGGGTACTTTTAATCCCGATAGTACGTTCCCGTGGGATATTTTCCGACACCTAAAGCTAGTCTAGAATATGTTCATTAGGACATTAATTCAACGTGCTTGTGGTTTTATCTGTGACTAGCGTGCGGTTACTATAGTTTTCATAATATAGGGTCCAAAACTTTAACAGAACATCGCGCTTTCTTTCCCTGAAGGGTTAGACTGGGGTGTACCAATAATAGTAGTAGGTAATAGTACATCCACATTTCGCCAGTTCTGTATAAGCCCCATGTAATAAGTATAGAGGGGGCGAGCCTATTGCCTTCAACCGGGCACAAATTCAGACTCCGGGTTGCTACTAACACTCAGCCCGACCTGAGAATAGTAGAGCTTATTGCGACCACTGTCTAAACCAACACAAGACATCAAAAACTTTAAATTGTAATAAACTCTAAATTTAATATACTTAATTTTTATAAAATTAAGTATATTAATATATATTAATAATGAAGGCAGCTGCGTCCCAGAAATAAAACGACGGATAGCGATGGCTAAAGATGTTATGACACGCCTCCAAAACATCTGGAAAAATCGCTCTATAAGTTATAAAACTAAAGCCCGTTTGGTCAGAGCATTAGTTTTCCCGATTTTCCTCTATGGAGTTGAGACGTGGACAATCCGAGCAAGAGAAAGACAGAGGATAGATGCATTCGAAATGTGGTGCTGGAGGCGGATGCTCCGAATACCACAGACAGCCAAACGCACAAATGTGTCTATCCTTTCCCAACTAGATGTCAAGACCCGATTGTCTACAATATGTCTACAGCGTATTCTGACCTATTTCGGCCACATAATGCGAAGGGGAGATAGCAGCCTTGAAAAGCTGGTTATTGTTGGCAATACCGAAGGAAAGAGAGCACGAGGCAGGTCGCCAATACGATGGTCCGACCAAGTAAAGGAAGCTACGTCCTCAAGCAATTTTCAGCAGGTGGTGAGGGCAACTTTGGACCGGAGTAGATGGAGGCAGATCCTCAGTAATGAGCGACCGATTGAAGAAGAAGAAGTATAAAATTATCGGCAAGATAAGTAATCCGGGGCTTGTCCTGAGATGGTGAAACCAACTGCAGCCGAGTGCGAATTTTACCAATGAAACTAAACGCGATTAGCAAATCTAAGTTGCGTTTAAGAACTGTCAGTGTCCACCGCAACGATGACACTGACAGCTCTTGAACCCGGTTTAGATGTGCTGATCGCGTTCAGTTTCATTGGGGAAATCAGCCCGAAGTCAAAATCCAGCAACTTGAACATCTTTTGGGAGACAAGGTTTAATACCTGATTTTAAACTTGTGTATAAGGCAAAAGCGCCAGAGTAGCCTGCGAAATTCAAATTTTCTTACGTTTTTTGCAACTTGTTAGTCAGTATTAGGTTGTATGTTGATCAAAATATAATACGTGATCTTAACAAGTATGTATTTACAGAATTATAATCATTAAAGTCATCAATACAACTCTTTAAGACCAGGTAATCCTACTGAATGACTATTTCATGAAATCTTGACACTTGGGATTATACGAATATAAGGAGTTGTATTACTGATTCTAATGATTATAATTATGTAAATACATATTTATTAGGGTCGCGAATCGACATGCAACTTATACTGACTTGCAAATTGCAAAAAACGTAAGAAAATTTGAATTTCGCGGGCGAACCTGACGCTTCCCGTTTAAGTACTTACCATGAAAACGGAGATTTACTTTCTATAGCACCTATACTAAATCATTTCCTCATTGCTACTTTCCGTTTGTTGCCATCGCTAGTAGAACCTGCGAGGTAATTACGTAACACATTTTTTATAATGATAATTTCTTTCATTTTGACAGGCCGACTACATTCATTGCGTCATTTACGTGTTAAGCAGACGATTTTTTCATAAAGATGAAGCAATTGATTAGAAATTTCTTTCAAAATCTTTTGGATTGCGATTGAAAAAGAAAAGAAAGAAACTGTTTATTCACGAGAAAGTGACGTACACACATACATAAAATTGTTACCTAACAGCAGCTTAAAAACAAACGCGTGTCTATTTTAAAAATAATATATTAGGTAGATGGAAATATACGTCACTACCGCGCGAAACGGCTAACGCTCAGCATAATGCCGTGGCCCATGCAGAAAGGCACGAACCCGCGGCGCTGGTTTTCAGCGTAAGCCGGCGAATTGAAACTGAACCAACTGAACTGATTGAAACTGTATTACGCAATTAGGGCGCTGGATGGGGCTGGCTCAGGAACGTGGGGATTGTCACAAGTAAATTTCTGGTTAAAGACATTTGATTCTTACAAAGAAATTTACATTTCACTTACATGAGATCAAATTTTAACATATACAAGTCAATCAATCAATCTGCCTAGCCTTTTCCCAACTATATTGGGGTCGGCTTCCAGTCTAACTGGAACAAAATATCAAAATCATTAGATCTACTTACTCGTCAACTTTTAGTACACCTTAAGGCAAAAGCGTCAGGGTAGCCCGCGAAATTCAATTTTTTTACGTTTTTTGCAATTTATATGTCAGTATGAGGTTGTACGTAACAAGTATGTTTTCACCTAATTATAATCATTCAAAGTGATCAATACAACACTTTAAGACGAGGTAATCTTAGTGAATGACTATTTCATGAAATCTTGACATTTGAGGATTATACTTACTTCAATCAATCTGCCTAGCCTTTTCCCAACTATATTGGGGTCGGCTTCCAGTCTAACTGGATGCAGCTGAATACGAGTATTTTACATGGAGCGACTGCCTATCTGACCTCCACAACCCAGTTACTGGGTAATACGATACCCCTTGGTAAGACTCGTTGTCAGACTTTCGGGCTTCTGACGACCCGTAATGACTGTCAAAGATCCACGAATGACAGCCGGGACCAACGGTTTAACGTGCATTCCAAGGCACGTCCATCCACAGACCAACCCCGGCAAGCGTAGCTTAACCTTATGGGTCGACCCGTGCGGCTGTTATTACTTAGCCACGAGCTCCTCTAAATAAATTTTAACATACAAGTATAAAAACTAATCATTGTCCTTCGACACTCGGACTTACAATTTACCTGACGTATTTGATTACAAAATAATTATTTAGGTTCGTGGGTACTCCCAAAAATCTAACACTGTGCCACTATGCGTTAACTGCTCGAAGACGGTCTGTGACCGTTTTTGTTTTGTTATTAGTAACTTAACTCGTTGTTGATTTTACTTCGATGGTCCTAGTTTATCATCTGTGACTTTGAGTTACGACTACATGTACGGCTATATGTAAGTGGGCATGCCCTTTATTACTGGAGGCTTTTATTTAGGTATAAAGTTCTGCTTACGTTTTTAGTTTTGTATTTTGTTTCTGCTTGAGTATAGTTTTCGTTTTTTTTGTTTTTTTTTTGGTATATTGGCGTGTGCTAGCTTACTTATAGCAAATAATTTAATTTAATGTTTTGTGTTGCGTAATGTACCTAAATTATTATACGCAGTGTTATATAGAATCATTTTTTTTAACTGAACAGACAGCTGTGCTGCTGGAGAGTTTGTTGCGCCACTTCTTCCCCCAGCTAAAGCACTAGGAAGTGGTGAAGGGCGGGCGTTTTGGGGGACTGTCTTATGTAATTTTGACGTTCAAAAAGTGCTGATTCTCAGCCTAGTTTGAATAAATGACTTTTGATTTGATTTGATACAGTTCAGGCAACGTCCTAGATTTTAATTCCAACATTTAAAAATAACCCATTCAACTCTTTCACGATTCGCGAATTCACGAAAATAATCCAAAAAGTAATCAGGCATCGGGTGGAAAATATCTCAAAGCTACGGTGCGCAAAACTGCAATTCTATTCATTCTTTTGTATTTGTGTACCTATTCCGATTCAAAACCGAATGTTGAAAGTCCTCGTTTTTCCCCTCCCGGCCATGTTTTGTAGCTTTTGACTGTTATAAAATGGTTGTACGTACCAATTTTAAAATGGCTGCATTTCTTTTGTTTTTGGATTTAGCTGCGGTAGTGTGGATGCTGGAATATGACTGTACAATTTGGATCACCTCGCTCGCCCGTTACTCCCGAAAGACTGGGCAAAGGTGTACCTACAGTACACCAATATTTCGCCAGTTATTTTTAAGTTGTTAATACTGGGTGTATTAGCGGGCGAGCTTGTTGCCATCAACCGGGCACAAATCCAGGCTGCTTCTGAGAAATTCCTGATAAAAAATCTTAATATTACTCTTCCCGATCTTCGAATCGAACCCAGGACCAGCTCAGCAATATAGGGCTTGCTACTACTGGATCCAAGAGGCAGTTTGATTTGAATATCATCTCTTAAATAAGTGCTTTATCATAAGGGAATCCTTTTCAATGTATCTGCGTGCGAAAGTCTAATCACCAGGCTTGGATCACAAACGGTCTAGCGATTGAAGCATTAGTAATAGTAATCGGAGGTAGGCAGGCTTCCTTTCATACATTATCTCAGAACGTCCTTTTGCGGGAAAGCTGTGGTGTGGTTCATTAGTATCGGCTGCGACTTACGATATGTATATATTATTTTATTGCCACAGTTCTCAAAAGGGTGAAGGAAAACTTCGTGAGGAAACTGGTATGTTATAGAAGCAAAAACTCGAAGACATGTGACATTTGCCAACAAGCACTGGGCCCGCGTGATGGATTACCGCTTACTCCCTCTCACGGAGAGGCCTGTGTCTCAGCAGTAGGTACATTATAGGCTATGGCCTAAAATGCATGTATATTATGCTGTCCTTTTAAGATACGAGTAACAATGGTCGAATACTAAAAAAGTAATTTCTTTCTGAAAACAAAGAAAACTCGCAATCATTTACATACATAAATGAAAAATAATCCCTCTTGTTTGATTATTTCAAAACCTGTGATTATATGTAGTTACGTACCCACACCCACACACACACACATCCCGTTTTAAATAACTTTAGTATTGAAAATAACCATGTCAATTTATAATCTATACCTATCCAATTTAAAAAAAAAAAAACCCTCAAACTGGACCTAAGCATTTGGAGAGCGACAACGACAGCGCGATCTAGCGGTGCACAGTAGCGCCATCTAGGGATCTTATTGTAAAGTAACATTAATATTTGTTTTTAGAAAATTCGTATGATTATTTTCAGAATTCTTTAGTTTTGTGATGAGAGGGTTGCAGGTGCTCCATCAATCCCTACCTAGTTGGGCCTAAGTGCCGATTCCACTGGTAGAAATGTAAGTGAGCGATTTATTGTATTTTAAGGAGCTATTCTGCTCATGCCGAAGACCCTCATCAGATCTTCTCCAAATTTTTATGAGAGCACAAATAAAAAAGAACCATCGAAATCAGATCTCATAAAAAGTCGTAAAACCTGTACACCAAGTTTCGTCCAGATCGGTTGTAAAATACGAACTGTACAGTATCAACAAACTGACAAACGAAAGCAAATTTTGCAAGACTTGAAGCAGAGACGCTTCGCTCCCTACGCTCGCTTGGTGAATTAATGCACGACAACGGATATGAACAGTTTCCAAAAAAATTGACGGACTGGATATTATGCAAAAAGCAAAAATAATTTCTAATATGTTAGGTACTGCTAGTTATCTTTATTTAATAAGTAATTCAATCACAGTATGTATAATATGTATTGCTACATGTTCTAAAACAAAGTCCCCCGCCACGTCTGTCTGTCTGCGTGTTCGCGATGATCTCAAAAACTACTGTATGGATTTTAATGCGGTTTTCATCAATAGAGCGTTTCAAAAGGAAGGTTTCTCCGAAACCCACGCGGGCAAAGTCGCGGGCAGAAGCTTGTAATTGTATAATTACATTATTGTCTAATAGATATTTTATGATGTTACAAACATAGGAGGTACCTATTTTCAAAACCAACTATCATAAAATGGATCTTTCCTCATAGTTCTAATTTTTGTTTCACGAGAAAAACAGTTTCAAAAGCGTAACTTATGCTCGTGACTGTACCAATCTCCCTTTAGGGTGAGGCCAAACAAGCGTAATTTCTTGAGCTGTGAGTCGCGTAAAATGAGTTTTTTTGTTACAATCGTTTGTCCTCACCCTTATTATCAATATCTTTGCATATTTTCAATAGATCGATACCTAATTAAAAGACCTAAAATGTAAAAGCGCGAAAATCAAACATTAATTAACAGAGAAATTAAAAGCCCTCTTGACAAAGCTCCTCTCATCTGATAAACTCATACCTACTTTAATATTAGCACATCCCTGTCATGTTATAATTCATCGTTATTGTCTGTAATTTATTATTTTCCTCGCATTCATTATGAAATACTGCCTTCTTAGTTATTTACTCTCGTTAGGCACCTGTCCCACCGTCGACGAGGAAGCGACTAACACATGCACTACACATATTCACACACTAACAATCTACCTTACACACACTCATCCAATCATACCACCAAACAACATACCCTGAAACTGTCTATTATTATGATATTATTTTATATTAACTTTTTTCTTTTAAATAGTTTACTGCATGGTATTTTTTGTACCACTCCACGTGTCACTTACCGTCTTTCCGTATACCGTGTCTATTATGTGGCAACACCCCTGTCTAAAAATGCTGTCTTGTTTTGAATGAGTCCTATGACTGAATCCTGACCCCCAAAATACAGGCCTAGGCCTAGTTTGGGAGTTAGGAACAATATTCTGTGTAATAAATATCTTGTAAGATTGTGCCTCTGAGTGTCTATCCTAATGTCTTTTAATGTATATTTCTTTTAGTGACAAATAAACGTTTTTATATTTTTTTTATTTTAGCTGACTTGAGCTTAGCTTCTCGCTATTCGCCGGCCGTGGGACTGGGGACTTCTTATGATGTGATAATAAGTTTTTTTCACATTTTTTGTTTGTCTGTTTTAGCTTGATTTCTTGCGATCGTCTTTTGTTGATGTGACGTAAGAAATGTAATACCAGTTGAGAAAAAAAGTGCAAGACTTGCCTACTTCCCTTCTTCTGGTTGGTTAAAAAAAACTGCTAATATATCTGCTCCAAAACTATTACCATAATACTTACCTATGATCAAAATGAGATACTTAGTAGGTAAAAAATATTACTATTTCATTGCTACCGTCTATTTTAAAAACCCTAGAGTCAAAAATCCTACCAACTCGCTCTATAAAAAAGCAAACACCCACATTTGAACAAAATAATAAATAAAAACATAATTTAAAACTAATGCCATCAAGCAACACCTGTGTCTACCCTCATTTTAAACATTAGGCACCTGAATCATTTCACTCTAACAGACTATGATTACAACCACGATTTCCCCCGACGACTGGACAATTTCAGAGTGTCACGATGAAAAATAACCGCCTATCTGAAAAAAAAACTGAATCATCTTGTTTTCAGCCCTTTCAGCGTCGCCATTCAAGAATGATGAATAAAATTTTCATTCAATGTGTTTTTGTGTAAAGAAAATTGCTTAGTCAGGTGTTTAAAATCCGGTGACAGTTTCAAATAATGGTTCGAAATAATGCTAGTTGATGATGAGACTTTGATTTGGTGTAAAAGTTATTTAGATAAAAAGAAAACATAATACATACCAGAACATGCAAGTCAATGACAATAAGTAGTAGAAATGGCTAGAATGCAGGGCTTTAAATACCGGTAAAATTCTATAACGTTAACTTTCTGACAGAGTTACCGTTAATATTAAAATAACGGTAATAATTTTAACGTTATTTATGCTTCATTTTAACGTTGTTCGATAGGTATTTGTATTTAAACGTTAAATTTAACGTTATTTCTTACCGGTTATAAGAGGGTGATTCACGACAGTAAAAAATATTAGGTTGGCTAATAAGTAATGAGCGACATACAACTATATTATTTGTATTTATTTATTATCGTAAATGAATAATTGTTAATCATTAATATTATATTCACCGTCGTTTTCTACTACCATTCGCCATCGATCTGGCAAAGAGTGAATGGCGTCCGCGTAGAACTTCGTTGGTTTTGAATTGAAGAAGTCATCATGTATTGTTTCAAGTGTGGTTCATCGTCAAAGCTTTTTTCCCGTAAATTATTACTAAGTGATCGGAACAAGCTGAAATCAGTTCGTGCTAAGTCCGGCGAATATGGAGGGTGGGGTATTATTTCCCAATTAAGCTCTAATAGATTTAGCCTGGTACTCTTAGCAATATGCGGCCGGTCATTGTCCTGCAGGAAAAATATTTTGTCGTGTTGTGGACGTTTGCGATGGATGTCAAGCTTCAGTTTTTTGAGTTGATCACAATATACTGTTGCTGTAATCGTAGTATTAGTAGGAACGAATTCCCAGCTTATTACTCCATGTATATCCCACCAGACAAAAAGCATTACCTTGCGAGAATGAAGATCACCTTTTGACGTTGGTTTTCCCTGTTCTTTACATCCCGGCCACTGGCGCTCGCGTGTGTGATTAACATAGAGAACCCACTTTTCATCCCCAGTGACAAGATGATCTATCAAATTAAATGTGCGGCGGAAAGATAAAAGTTTTACACAAATCTCAGCTCGGTAGGTCAGCTGATCCGTACTTAATTCATGGGGTACCCAAACACTATATTTCCCAAACCATGTAAATGATTTTCTATGGTGCCATGAGAGCACTCGAGCTGAACAGCCAAATCGCGTGTAGTTCTTCGAGGATCTTCTTCGATTAATAGTTTTAATTTATCGATATCTATTTCCATGGGGCGCCCAGACCTTAGTTGATCGGTTAAGGAAAAATCGTTATTGCGGAACCGTTGGAACCAGCGCTTTGCTGTTCCTTCGGAGACTGCATCGTGATCTATCCTTTGTAGCTTCTGCAGCAGAATGCCCAGATTGAAACTCATATAATAAACAATGTCGTACGTGGGTTTTAAAATCACTCATTTCTTTGTGAACTTTAACGCACTAATAGACAAACTATCAATAACGCGGATGAGCGTGTTAGAAATTGTGTATATATGTAACTAAATGTATGTAGATTTTTAATCTTCATTACTTATTAGGTATTAAAGGGAAGTATAAACAACAAGATTCAATTCATCATAACATTGTATATAACACAACGTTACATTACAATATACCAACCATAATTAATAATAAGTTAAGCTCCATCATAATAATATCACATTACATAATTCATAAAATAATAAAAATAGTACCTATACAACATCATCAACAACAACAATAATCAGAATAATATCATACCTTAGATGTTAACGCCTTGAAAATCGAAGAGCAACTGAACTGATCCACTGTGGCTCCGCTCTTTTATACCCGATAACAAACAAGTATGATTCACAATCGACAGTTGATTCAAATCAGTGTTTGATTTATAGAAAAATAAGTTTGTTATATTTAGTAAATTCATTAATTAATTTTAACAATTGAGTATAAAATATTAAACAGATAATAATTATATTTATAGGTATATCAAGTATTTATTTTTAAATATTAGACACTTAATAATTACACTTATATACCAAGCGCGACTCGCTCTTTATATACCCTCTGCTACAGAACGGTCTCAAACCTTTCCGAAAATTCTAGAAATTATAAACTAAAACGCTGATTACTTATTAGCCAACCCGATATGTAAGTACCTAAGTATACATAATTATAACCATAATTACATTGTTTTTTTCTCTTAGATAGATTTCGGAAATTTAGTTAATACAACAAATCTAAGTTGATTGATGATGATGAGAGTAAATGATTCCTATGGTTACAACAGTTATTACATATTTGTTTTTGTCGCGCATCACATTTTGATGAAGTTACAACCTAACACTGACCGGCAAGTTGCAAAAAAACACAAGAAAATTTGCAGGCTAGGCTGCCACTAATAATTTTACCGTTCAAACGATATTTGTCGTTTTTTACGTTAATGTTAATTAACGTTATATTAATGGTAATGTTATCAAGTAACGGTAAATTTTTGTAACATTATTACCAGTACTACTATTACTACTATTACTATTTAAACACATTTAAAACAACCTTTGGTAAAAGATTTGTAAGTTTCCTAGGCCCTTACCTTTAATAAGCTTAACAAATCATTAAATATATATACCTTGACTAGAAAACAATGCAGACTAAAAGTACGCCAATATTTACAGAAATTAAGCTACGTGGAGACGGAACAACTAATATACTCACCACTCTAAGAATATACACTCATGCATACTCACAACCACACACCCACATATTCTTTTAAAATAATAATAATTATTATTAATTATTAACACCTTATCACTAAGAACCTCGACCAACATCTCAAGAGGCTCTCGTTGGGTGGCTGGGTGAAGGGCCTGATTCAGAAGGCAGTCCTCCTTGATACGGCGCGTATTGTGAGGAGGTTCCTGTCTCTGGGGCCCTAACCACCGGTAGCTTGGACCCTGGGGGCCGATTCTACTAATTTGCAACGTTACACGTTCAATTGTGTTTCAACAACAGTTCAGTTTCGATCGCCGTTCGATAGTTACCAAAAAAGTCATTCTACTATTCTATAAGCAAAATGGAAACTAAGCTTAAACCGAATCGTAATAGGAACGTAACAGCTGGTAACCTGTGTGACCAACATTCCAAATAGTATGTTTTAATAATACCACAGAAAAAGAAGTTGAATCTAATAATATAACTAAATACGAATAAGTGCTACTAAAAGTATTTTTAATACAAAAACATATCTAGACCATACTTATACTTTTAGCCTGTATATTTTTTTGTAACATTTCAACTTTATAAATAATAAAAACTCAGAAGAACGTTTCGTTTTCGGCCCCAGCTTGCGAAATCTGTGAAACGAAACGTTTCAATTATGTCAAAAAGATAATGATGCGACTAAACGTCACGCTCATGTTCGGTTTTGTTATCAGAATAGCTTTTGAGATTGTTTCGATCGATCGGTGACTGAACTGAAACGTAACCGCAGTTGGATTGTTGTTACATTAGTGGAATGCGAAAACGCTCAAAAGCCGTGGTTCAGCTGCCATTCAATTGCGATTTTTTAACAATTTTGTTAGTAGAATCGGCCCCCTGCTCCCGCTACCGGCGGATCACTATTTTTTATATTTTTAAATGTTTTTATAAAAATATCTAAAAATGTAATAAAATAAGTTTAAAAAATAAATAAAGGAGATAATAATAATTATTATTATTTATTTCGCTCTCAAAATACAATAGAAATTTAATATATGAAGTATAAGGTGTAATAAGGTGTTTATTAAGGTGTTTGATGGTTGTACAGTTGCACATAATATATAATCTACCAACTCCCAAACTAAGACAAGCTTGTATTTTAGAAGTTAGTGGTTCTTAAGATGACTTACATTATAAACACAACCTGTAGCCTAGGTATTGACTTCCAACACTTAACAGCAAACAAATCAAATTAAAATTTCAAAACATACCTTGAGAAATAAAACAAACTATCTAAATTAAACTAAAAATTAACATAATAAAATAAAGAGAATTAAATCATATATACCTTCACATCAACAAAAAATAATGTTTTACTTTTTTATACTTAAAAGCATCTCAGTTTGTGCATAATCTAAATTTTGCAACCAATCACTTAGTTTATGTTTAACCTCGCGTTTAGTTAAGCAGTAGATGTTGATGGTTTTGTTGACAGAGTTATACAGTCTCGAGCTTACTGCGTCAAATTACCTACTAGCGGAAGCTGTTCTGCAAGGTACACCAGGGCAAACAACTGCAGCGGAGCGCTTTTTATTAATTTTGTCATCCAGTGGTAGTAGCGAATGCCTCCGAAGCACTGTTTTAATATATATATATTTGTCTCACAGTCATGGCATGACATTCGGCATATAGTTTGGCAGTTGAGTAAAGCCGTGGTTTAAAGTGTAAACCTTTAAAATTGCCCTTTGCGCCCTCTCCAGGACAAGAAAGAGAGTTTTGTAGGTTCCACCCCATACGGGTATGCAATAAATTAATACTGACTGACATAGGGCAGTGTAGACCATATAAAGTGTTGAAGCATCAGCGCTGTGTCTCAGATTCTTAAAAATGTAGATTAGTTTTCTGATGCGACTAGTGAGAGCTTCAATTTGTGGTCGCCAGTCGAGTCGTTCGTCTAGCAAGACCCCAAGATATTTAATATTGGTCACTCGTGACAATGACAGGCAGACACAGTCCACTGGCACCGCACAGATGTGAGCTTTGAGTGTATTGGTGGCTTCGGGTGGCTCAGGGGAGTTCGAAAGATAAAAACGGATAAATTTAGTTTTCTCTATATTAAGGGTTAGCAAATTGTTAGAGAGCCATTGCATTACGACTCGCAGTCCATTTTCAGCATATTTTTGGCAGAGATCCAGTCTCCTCCGTATGATAATAGAGCCGTATCATCTGCATAAGTTAATATGTCACAATTCGGAATTTTAACATTGCATAAATCATTAATATAGATTAGAAACATTGTTGGTCCCAAGATACTCCCCTGGGGAACCCCATAATTTATGGGTTCTTCATCGCTCACCACCGCACCGATACAAATAGACTGCGTCCGCCCCGACAAGTAATCTTTAAAAATGCTTAACGTTAGTCCACGTATGCCGATGCTCTCCATCTTGGAGATAAGAATGGGAATTGATACCGTGTCAAAGGCTTTCGACAAATCTAGAAAGATTCCAAAACAATTCAATTTCCAAAACAATTTCCGTTTTTTATCTAGTAATCTAATTCGCTCTCAGTTAGAATATGTGGTCCCTATTTGGAACCCCTTCTACCAAAAGTACGTGGTTGTAATAGAAAGGGTCCAGCGCAAGTACCTCCGTGCTATGTACTACAGATGTTATGGGACTAAGACTTATTTGTCTTACTCCAAACTCCTTGATAAGTACAAGCTTATTAGCCTAGAGAACCGGCGCAAATACCTGGAGGCTAACGTACTTTATGATATTGTTCATAATCATTTTGATGCCATTGATCTGACGAGCAAGCTGTGTTATTCTGTCCCTCGAACAGTTCATGTGCGCCAGATTCGTGCACGTACTCTGTTCGCGCTTAGTTCTTGTCGTACAAACTCTGGCTTACGCTGCCCTATTCATAGAATGTTGGAATCCTATAATTCACATTTCATTGATATTGATATATTTGCATGCTCGAAAAATAAATTTAAATCTAATGTTATAAAAATTTTATCTTAATTGTAAACTTATTATTATTATTAATTTATTGCATAATTTAATTGAATGAAATTGCTTCTGATCTGATTTGGTTTTGGAGCTATAGCTAGCTTTATAGTGATCTTATTTATTTATTTCAAAATATTAATATTAATATTTGTTAATTTTGGTAATGCTCGTCTAGTGGCTACCACTGATCATTAAATATGTTTTATCTGCGGATAATGCAGTGGACTGCAACATTACTACCTAAGTTGTGTTAACCTTATGTTGTTTATATGTTGTAGTTGTTTATTATCCCTTAATAAATAAAAAATAATCTTATTGCCTTACTACTAATTGATAGACTACTTCTAAAACCGTGTTGGTTACTTGAAATGATATTATATTTGTCCAAATAACTAGTCAAGTAACTGTTCAAGATACGTTCTAGAACCTTCGACAGTGCGCTTAACACAGAGATAGGCCTGTAGTTTGCCACATGGTCCCTTTTCCCACTCTTGAAAACCGGTGTAAATTTTTCCTCTTTTAAAAGCTCTCGGGAATACACCCGTGGCAATTGCTAAATTACACACAAGAGTAATAGGTGGAACTAAGGCTTTTCGCGAAAGCTTAATAACCTTTGATGGTATATTATCCCAGCCAGTGGCGCAATCGTCCCTTAGTGACATAATTACGGTTTCGATTCGTTCTTCACAAACTGGAATAATACCCATTGAATTACATACTGATTTATTTGTCTGGTAATGCATATTAGGGGGAGTGTCATTGCTTAATATTTTTGAAGAAAGGTTTTTGCCAATATTTACAAAATACTGATTGACACTATTTGCAGATTTTTTGTCATTTGCAGTCATTTTAAGAAGCTCAACTGGGGTTTGAGAGTTATTCTTTCTACCAGCCATTGAATTAATCAAGCTCCAAGTGGCCTTGGGGTTATTTTTTGCTTTTGCAAATTCGTTGGTTTCGTACGCCCGTTTAAGTTTTCGAAGCAAGGTGTTACAAAAGTTGCGGTATCTCTTGTATACCCCAGCTGCAAGTGTATCATTGTCTGGATTTTTGTTTAATTTCCTATGCATATTGTCGCGATTCCGGATGCACCGTAGTAGACCGGGGGTGATCCATGGCTTTAAAATAGTACGTTTTCCAGTTTTTTTTTTAAAGTCTCTGTATTGTTGTTTATAACAGTTTGAATTATAGAGATAAGGCAAATTTTATGAACTTTGTATTTTTAATAAATAAATAATAATAATAATATTATTTAAGGGGCCTCTGCGAGTCGGCTTCAGCTCCTCGTACGCCTTCCAAAGGTCCGGGACCCCAGGGTCCCGAGAAATGTAAAAAATAATAATATAATTAGTAGGATCAAAATTATGTACAAATTGTTGCCACATTGCCATTGTAAAGTAGTACTAAGTTTTTGGAAATAAACTATTATATATTTTTTTACATTTCTCGGGACCCTGGGGCCCCGGACCTTTGGACTCTGGGGTTCTGGACAAGGAGCCGAAGCCAACTCGCAGAGGCCTCTTAAATAATTTTAAATGATAAGGAGGTACCAACCGACGATTATCCCTGTATACACTATGCAAGTGCACCCAAGGACAACCCCCGGTTGGTGCAGGACTATTTTTGTACGTGGAAACAAAACATATTGGGCTATGGGTCTGGGTGGCTAAAGTGGATTGGGTAACTTGAAACCAGCGTCAGACAGCATCTGTCTGGCATTAATGCTGAAACGAACCTTTTTGACGCAGCCGTGAGGCACATACTGGTGATTAAACATTTTTTTTTTTATTTCTTATTTGTATTTTGTGTTTCACGAACTGTGTCAAGTAAATGTTATTCTTTCTTTCTTTCTTTCTTTAACTATGTCCCCTGCCTGACCAATGTTATATATTATACACGGATAAAATGGGGGTGACTTGCACACTCAATAATGGGCCCCCGGAAACGGCCGCTAGCATATAGTGACGTAGCGACAAGGGGGCAACACTTCCTGAGGTGCTTGAGGAGTGGAGAGGTATCCCACGGCTATTAGGACAATCCCGGAAGTACGGTCAAGATCCCTACCAGCACCTTACTTGAATACTTCCTTCCTCCTAGCTCGTTTGTTCTTGCAAATTTCCACTCAAGCCTGCCAATAATGGCAAGAAAGAGGTGGGAGCTCTGTTCCTCGTCAGTGTTCACTCCAATCGGCCAATAAAGGCAAGTCAGAGATGAGGACAAGATTTCTTCCAGGAGATAGGGTCCGTGGGGTCGCTACTGCCCAACAGCTCGCCATATGCTGCCCTGCGGGTTTCTGTATCTCTCTTGGTCTGGCTTCTCATCTTAGACCCGTTCCGGCAAAGTAAACTCTACCGGCACAGATCTAAAGTTCGGAGCGCGCAAGCCCCACCACGACGGCAACGTAGAGATACTGCAGTGGGGTTATTATTATTATTAAGGTAACGCAATTGACATAACGTTACGTAACGGTTATTTTTTTGTTATTTGGTAACGTTAACAAGCCCTGCTAGAACGGTCCGATAAAAATAAAATTACATGTGTCATTAAGTGCATTTAATACAACGTAGTTTTAATTATTTATTTATTATTCATAAAATCCACAGCTCTTTGAAATGTTACCTTAGAATATATAAACTAGTCTTACAGCCAATTTATGGATTTACAATTTAATAGCTATATAATAAATACATGCCGAAATAAACATACAGAATGAAGTGAACTGCTAGCACCATTTAAGCATTGCTAGGTGTACAGTGTGAGTGCGTAGGAGTGTGCATGAGGAGTTGCGAATGGATGTGTGAATATGTTACAGTGGCATGTGGTGATGTCTATATACCTTCTATTTAATTTAGATTTATTTGTCAGTTCGTCACATATTGACGTTACATATTGTGGTGTTTTTTTTTTTTCGATTTTCTCACTAATGAGCCATTGATCTTATAAGGCACCTGTCCTACCGCCCACGAGGAAGCCATTAGTTATCAACGATTTTCCCGCTTCCCGTTCAAGAAACGTACTAAATATTGTATGTAAAAGAGATACACCGTAACTTCTGTACTTACAGAATTTGAATCATTAAAGTCATCAATACAACTCTTTAAGGCCAGAAATCCTATTGAATGACGTTTTCATGAAATCTTGACATTTGGGCTTAAGGAGTTGTATAGCTAATTCTAATGATTATACAATTTCTGTAAATACATATCCCACCAAAAACATTTCCATGGAAAATGTTGCCAAGATGAGACCATATGGCTCGCACTGCCAAAAAGTTATCAGACCTCATGTAGAGTCAAGCTTCTAACTCTACACGCCCTAACTCTACAAGCCCTAACTTCACAAACTCTACACCTTAGTCAAAATATGAGGCTTAGCCGTTTCGTTACTACAAGAACTATTATATAAGAGGAAAATAATGAACAGTGAATTAATTTGTCACCTTACGCCCATGTGACGGTAGCGAAACGGCCAAGCCACATCTTTTGACTATATAGGTGGTTATAGTTATAGTTGGTGGTTATATTGGTTGTAGTTTGTGAAGTTAGGGCTTGTAGAGTTAGGGCGTGTAGAGTTAGAAGCTTGGCTCTACATGAGGTCTGATAACTTTTTGACAGTGCGAGCTGCTATGGTGTCATCTTAGCAACATTTTATATGAAAATGTTTTTGGTGGGATTTCACTTCTTTTTGTAAGTTGCTTATGACAATGCTTTTTTTTTATTTTGTTGGGTGGGGGATGATTTCCTAAAAATCTTGAAATATGTATTTTATTATTTATATCAAGGAGTCCCTATATCAATTTTCAGACCTAGCATCAAAATTTGCGAACAAACTTCCATCCCCTGTTTGGAGGGTAAAAGCTCCAATTTTTTTTATTATTTTTTTGCTGTTTGTGTACTAATACTAGCTTACATACCAAATTTAAGCTTTCTAGGACTTCAGGAAGTACCCTAAGAGTTTCGATGATCATCAGTCAGTGACGAAATCGGGGTTTTTTAGATATCAATAAAATCTAAAGTATAAAAGCTATGAAATGGAAACTTTGTATGTTTAATAAGTCTACTAATAACATCATATCCCGAGAATTTTGTTTATCTGATATAATTCAAACCCCAGTTATGAGGATTCAAAAAAACGACGAAGCGCTTCGAGAAAAGTTAGTTAGTGCTCTTGCGCTTCGCTTGGTTCGTCTTGGCGGGTGCACTACCGTGCCCCCAGTTTTGTTATGGTCGTAAATCATACTTTAATCAACATATAACTTAATACTGACTTGCAAAACATGTAATATAGCGGGCTACCCTAGTGCTTCCCGCCAGAAGTGACGCATTCTCAGGGCTAACATGACATGCGACAATTACTCACTCTCGCGTGTGTAATATTCAGACAGCGCAATACTTTTCTCGTTTTCTGACTGCGCTGCCATACAAAATACTTGACTCGTTCTATCAAACTCGTTGTTTTGTCGACAAAACCCTAACATGGCACCTAATTTATATCGAATTTTGACAATTCAACACGAGATAATCTCCGATTTTTTTCTCGTTTAGTCTTATTTAATCTTCCTCGATTTTGACAATGAGAGTATACAAAATTATGATAAAAAATAACATGGCAGTTTCATAATTCCACTTATTTTATCAGTTTGGCGCAAAAGTCTTGCACCAAGATATAAGACTTAATGAATTTATTGATAACTTTGTTATTCACAATAATTAATCAGTAATGTAATCCCCAAATAACTCTATTACTCTGGCCCATCTAGTTGGTAGTTTGTTGATGCCCGGCGCCCAGAATTCCGGAGGCTGTGCAGAAAAGAAATTGTCCACTGCCATTTTGAGGTCTTCGTAGTTTTGAAAATTTTTCTCATGCAAATAAAGCTTTAGTGGTCGGAACAAGGATAGTCGGATGGCGCGAGATCCGGTGAGTACGGTGGGTGGGCAACCGGGTGCCATCCAAGTTCTACGATTTTTTGTCGAGTCTCCGAAACGACATGAGGTCGCGCATTATCATGGAGTAAGTGAACCTTTACACGTCTCGGTCGTTTTTATCTTATTGCGTCAGCCAGCTTCTGAAGCTGTTCAGTATAAATGGAAGTCGTAATCGTCCTTCTCGCAGGGAGAAGCTCATTATAGAGTGGGCCCTTCGCATCACACCAAACGGAGAGAAGATGCTTGCGTGAGTGACGGTTCGGCTTTGGCAGCCACGGCTCTGCGTCGTACGGAAGCCAGACGGCGTGCCGTGTGTTGTTATCATAGAGAATCCAGCTCTCATCACCGGTTACCAGATCTTCAAGAAACTTTTTCCGATGTGGCTGAAATAGAAGCGATTCACAAATACTGACTCTGACTTGACGATGACTGTCAGTTGATGTGGAATCCATCGTACTTTACGATAGCCGAGTTTGTGTAAATGAGCCTCGACGGTCGAATGATGACAGCCAAGAGTCTCTCCCAAATCACGCGTATTTATTTCTGGATTAGCGTTTAAACAGCGGAGTAATTCCTCATCGTCGCCCAGATCGCTCGTGATCTTCAAGAGTTATATCTCCCGATGCAAAGCGAGCAAACCAGCGGCTTATCTTCCATCGTGATAGAACATCTTCACCGAACGCTTTGCTGATGTTAGCGGTAGCCACACTCACGTTGTGTCCCTGACGCCACTCGTAAAAGATGATCATTTTCACAAACTAACCAAACCCTCACTAGCGCGCCTTTATATACCCTTCATGTGATAGCTTCGAGAACCTTCTACAATATTGTTACGTATCCCAGATCAATACTAAATATTCCGGAAAATTCTAGTAATTTACAATTTGTTGTGCAATATTTTTCCGCCAACCTGATAGTTATAATTTTATTTTGCAATATATGAATAATGAAAATACTTAGTTTTAAACTATAATTATATTAGAACGAAGTTCCTTTCAACGGCCGCGATAGAAACTATGGCGGATGGGAGCACTATTACGTAGATGAGCATCACTTTCTGTAATAACCAGTCACTTTGCCAATTATGGTGATTATCGAAATCTAGGGAGTTATGGCTGTGCAATATCAAACCTTCGCAACATAATTACTAAAATCGCGAGTTTATTTCCTAAGGCTGGTGATTAACATTTGCAATAATCATGTGTTTAATAGTGATTGTTACAATAGGTATCAACCTACGCTTTTTCAAATTGTGATTGTCGGTACATTTGTGATTTGTGGTGATTATTTAGTGAGTAAGTATATTATTTGCCACAAATTTTCATTACCGTCATTTTGTATTTTAATTTCGGCATGCCAAACAAACATTCAACTTTGATCAAAATAGTCAGTTACATGAAAAACTACACATAAATCAAAATAGGTGCACGTAAAATCATTATAGTATACACTAAACCATCAAAAACATAACGTACAAAAATACTAAGTCTCGCAACGCAGTTTTTCTGCCGTAAAATATTCTGAAATCGAATATAAACCAAGTCGGTTAATTCAGTACAATACCTACCTATCTATGGGAGTAGCTATCCGACCACTTTGTCATAAATTGATAACTTGTTAGTTAGCTAACAACATTTTATAGTAATTATATCAATATTACATTTCTTTATTTCTTTAATAAGTAGAGTGACTTGGCAATTGCACACTGCAATTTAATCTACACAAAACAAAATATATCTAATAAAAGCGCTTTGTGCTTTTTTAAGTGAAAGTACTTATATGGATGACTATTTAATAATAATAATAACTCTTTAATTCAGATTACAGGATCCATAATGTGTTAGTATGGCCTTAACCTATTGTTAGTGAAAATTAAAAATAAAAGTGATAAAAATTACCTAGTAAATTACCTAGTAGATTCTGTTGCTGTGTGCAATTGCCAAGTCACTCTACTTATTAAAGAAATGAAGAAATGTAATATTGCGCTTTACTACTAATACTGGGCTTTCTCAAAGCCCAGTCCTTGTCTCTGTGGGCTTTTCTCAGAGGCTTTGATGTATTGATTTTTGACAAGTCTGGACGGTAAATGCATCTAAGTCTACTAAAAGTGTAATAAAACGTAGGCAGCTGTATGGATTAGTATCTGTATCTGCGGTATCGTGGTAAGTTTTAAAAGTGCTAATTACCTATTTCATTCAATTTCAATGTAGTCTAATTGAGAACTGTAAAAGTAACTTTGTAATTACATACAATTTAATGGGATTTATATAGGATTACAAAGTTACTTATTCAGTTTGAATATCTAGAAAACGGAACTAGAAATTTGGAATGTCAGAGTTTCTCCTTGCTTTATAGGCTAAAAAAATAAGTGTATTCAAAATTTGGAGCTTGAGGGTCTGCTAGAAGTACCTTAGAATTTTGATGATCGGTGAGTCAGTGGCAAAAGTAAGGAACTTTGACTTGCAATAATTCTTAAACTACTGGTTCAAATTTAATGTTATGTGGAAATATATCTATAAATGTAATGCCCTCTCGGTCGCTGAAAATTTAGGCTTCTAGCTTTTTCCACAACGAAGTTACGGAGGTCGAAAATGAAAAGGATGGTATGGCCGTGCCTATTGCTTTGCTCAACTTGGCCGGGACACGTTCGAGTCCCCAGATTCCATAAGTAAAATCGAGTGAATGAAACGGAAAATCAAGCCGCACCCTAATTGCCTATTGTAACTCACTATCAATCAGAATCGGTTTCATTTTGACAGTTCAACAACATTTATTGCGTTATTTACGTTGTCGAGCAGACAATTTTTTCGAACATATGATTCCGATTGATAGTGCGTTACGCAATTAGGGTGCTGATGTTGATATGATATAAACGATATGTTTCTAATAATTTTCTACACCATTCTCCCGTCGCGAGATAAAGAAGTCTCAAAGTGCCTTTTTCGAGTTTACTCAAGCTCAACGGTCATGTTAGGCTTTATAATGACGTCAGAATAGTAGACAAATTTCGACAAAAAGAGAAAAATAGCGTTCTCGCACTTGTCATATTAGCCCTGCTGGTCAGTCCAGCTAGTTACTCATAAATAATCAAACAGCAACAAATCAGTTCAACAAATATTTGATGCAGAATTATAATCAGGAAATGATAATTTCCAAAGCGATCAACAATAGATGGCGCCTCGAGCGTTATAGTGCAGGAAACATATTGAATTGGTTTTGGAGTGGAATGGCTATAAAACGCGGTCGGCCACGGCTGCAATATGTGGTCTAAATAGTGTTGGGAAAGTTCTAAGTAATAATATCGACTATTAAATATTATTTGACAGGGCTGAAAATCGTATCAATTACGATCGCGTTACTGTTTAGTTTATAATAAAGTTGTGAATACACAATGAAATATTGTTATAATTTGGGATGGACTGCTGATGCATCCTAATACCAAGTTATTCATCGTATTCCTGTTAGCCATACCCTATATCAGCATTTTCCAAACTATGGGTCGGGGTGGCGAGCGAATATTGGGTAGGCCTTTAAAAATTGATTTTAAGCTATGTTTAATATTAAAACCGAAATAAATTGGACTTATCGAACACATGGCGATGAAAAAATCGCCCGTGAACTTCTGATACCTCCGAACTAGTATTTATGCGCAAAACTTTTTTATAATCCCAACTCCTAATTACGATTAAAATAAAAACAACACAATACTAACTGCATTTAATTATGATTTCATAAAAGACATAAATACTAACCAACTACTTTTTGGTTCACCTAAATTCTCCACGAAAAATTAATAAATTACTTTTATGTTCCTCCTGTAAAATTTGTTTGTGGGTAGATAGAAAATCTCAGAAGTTCACGGGCGAAATGTAACTAAAATTGAAGTTGATGCTAAATCTGTAGGTAGTATGGGGCCTATAACAATTGATTGGAGCCGGCGAAGCATGTCTTTTTCTTCCAGACATCTCACGAAAGTAAATACAGTATGTAAACAGTTATTTTACCTTTGACCGCTTTCTGCGTTATTGCAACTTTATCGTAAAGGCGCGTTCCTACTATGTCGTGACGACAGATTATCGTGTCATTTAAAGCATCGTAGCTTGTGAATTAATTTACCGTTGGACGACTGTCGTCTCTAGCTGTTCCATCGAAAGTTTAACGTCATTGCAAAAAAAACAGTCGTGGACGACAGTTAATCGTGTCGTCCTATATGTGAACACATCCATTTAAATATACAAGCCACGACGCTTTAAGCGACACGATAATCTGTCGTCACGACTTTGTGAGATCACGCCCTAACGAGAATCACTGTGATTTCGATAGACTTGTCAGTGGCAGCAATCCAATAGCAACCTTATTGCCACGAGAATAAAGATCACTGTGATTTTGACCTAAGACCAAAGTCAATTTATTGGAAACCTCTGGGTTGGACTGGAAACGAATAAGATATGGAAGAAGATATTAGGAAAATAATACTGCTGTACTATTTCGACTTCCATCCCATCGGCCCATTAGCTCAATTGGTTAGAGCGTCGTGCTAATAACGCGAAGGTCGCGGGTTCGATCCCCTCATGGGCCACGAACGTCTTTTTTAATTTTTCTCTTTCAAACATTTTGTTTTCTTCTTTTGTTAATACTTATTATAATAGGCAGTGATCAAACTAATCGCACATCAAAACCTATTCCAGTTACTAATACTTGCTATACGTTTTTAGAGTTTCCAACCCCAAAAGGAAAAAAACTGAACCCTTATAGAATCTCTCGTGTCGCTCTGTCTGTCCGTCTGTCACAGCCAATTTGCTCCGAATCGAATGGACCGATTAAGTTGAAATTTAGTACACTTATGTATTTCTGTGACCCAAACATGGACGTGTAACCTAAATAAAACAGTTTTGAATATGGGATCAATTTGGGGGGCAATTAAGAAAATTTAAAAAAGTTTTGTAAACTGTACCGTCTGACATATCAAATGAAAAGTCTTACTGAGACGGTCTCAAACATATATTTTTTCATATAAGACTTCTGAGTCGCTCTCAAAAACACAAACATAAACAAAACAACGTGCGTGAATGGTTGAAATTTGGAACGTCAACCAATCAGAGAAGGTCTCGTTTTGGGTGGGCGCTCCGACCGGCCAATTAGCTTTCTTATTTCATAATAGCTAACGTTTCGTTTTGCAATATTACTAGAGCGATTCACGTTTTTGCAAAAACCCTATCGTTTTCCAGTAAGATTGAAAAATGTTTTCACCATTTTCTAATTATCCGTGTTTTTGCAATATCCCTAGGGTTTTCACGAAAATTCGAATTATCAAATCATCCTACGACATACAGATAAATAGATAATCATTGATATAGCTATCATTTCTGGAAAAAGTGGTTTGGTTTGTTTAAGCATCTATGGGGGCGTTCATTCATTATGTGAGGCGTTTAGTGGGGGAGAGGCTCGAGTCGAATCTCACCCAATCTCACGTGGAGGCGAGGGGAGTCTCGGTAAACGACACGTAATTTTTTTTTCACATGAAACATAAATTGCGAGAATATTGGTTAATTATTATAAAAAAAATAATTAAACAAATTTTCTTTGTAATTAAGAACAGATATTAGTTCAAATCAAATCAAATTATTTATTAGCTAGAATGCAGGTATACAAGTAAGGCCGTGAAGAATTAAAGTTGAGCCATACATTCTCCCCAAGATTTGAAATGCCAAATTTAAATGAATGAATCGATGATGCAAGCAATAAAATAAGAACATTAATTACAATTATCAAATAAAGATGAATAGTTCAATGCTATTTATTTATTTATTTACAATTATAAAAACATAGCAGTCAGATCACAATATCAAAATACAATTAAAATCAATTCGGTCAAAATTCAATTAATAAAAGCATAATAGTCAAAATAAGATCAAAATGTCAAAATACAATACAAGTTCGCGTCACGTAAGTTTGCCGCTCTGAAACCAGGCTTTCCGATGCGCATGGCATGACGCGCTGCTGTTTTAGTATAGATATTGACTACTGTGCAGTCATTTGTTGCCTACTTCAGAGCGGTAAACTTACAAGACGTGAACTATACGGTAGGGTATTGAAACGTGTCACGTGAGATTAGGGGGGAGGGGTCGAGCCAAATCTCATATCATCTCACCAAGGGGTAGAGGGGTCGAAAACCGCCAAATTAAACGCCTCTAAAGCTCAAACGGTAGTCGTACCTGAGTCATACTTAATTAATGTTTTAAAACTAATAAAACAAGGTATAGGTAGAGGTAATTTATAACTAAAGTTTAGAAATAATAAACATCGACATAAACTCGCTCATCTCTATGAGTTTAGTATTAAATTAATGCGCTAGAGGGGAACAAACACATCGTCCGTAAAACAAGGCCGGATTTTAGCATGAGCTCTATAAACTGTGGCTTAAAATTGGTTACCAACTTTTGGAACTATTCCGACATTTTATTATTCTAGTAGGTATATACATGTAGGTATATACTAGATCGGAGTTTCTTTGAAGGATAAAATCAGGAATGTAATTATTGGGAAAAGAACCTGAGTTACAGACATACCTTGCAGAGTATGCAAGCTGAAGTGGCAATCGGCTGGCCGTGTTTGTTGCAGGACCGATGGCTGGTAGAGCTGACGGGTCCTGGAGTGGAGACAGCGACGCCCCCCTCCCCCTCCAGCTATGTGAAAGTGTTTGGGACAGACTGGATGCGGAAGACTGAGAACTGGGTGTTATGCCGCACCCTAGGAGAGGTCTATCTATTGTTGTTTTTAATAAACACATCCATGATACAAGAGAAATGCCTCGTGTGACGCAAGGATTATACACCTATATATACTGACTGACCCGACATACGTTGTCCTGGTAAAATTTTAATAATTCATACAATATTCCCATAGAAAATGCACTTTCAGTTTTCCTTAATTTTCCCGGCAAGTTTTAAAACATGTTCTTTCGTACAAACCGTGTCCTGACAATTACAAACACAACAAAAAGAATTAGCCAAATAGGTGCAACCGCTCTGAAGTTATGCGCGTACATACATTTCGGCGATTCATTTATATACAGCGTGAAATTTTAATGGTTGTTTTCCCGAAGCGAAATGATTTTGTCTTGATAGTATAATCGATTTATAAAAAAATAAACATAAAGTATTAAAAAATGGCAGATTTACATTTGTGAAAAACAAAACTGGAACGCGATCTCGAACCAATAGTATAGCTACAGCGCAAACGGATGACTGCACGTGTCTTTGAGCTTTGCTCTACCTACAGCTGATATGATACTACGTAGTTACGTACTCTTTTATTATCGAAACACAATAGGTAGGTACTTATCTAAAAGTTATTCCAATTTTCCCTTCATACTTTTACAGGCTTAGGACCGTCATAAATACTTTTTTAGGGTTCCATACCCAAAGGGTAAAAACGGAACTCTATTACTAAGACTTCGCTGTCTGTCACCAGGCTGTATCTCAAGAACCGCGATAGCTAGACAGTTGAAATTTTCACAAATTATGTATTTCTATTGCCGATATAACAACAAATACTAAAAACAAAATAAAATAAATATTTAAGGGGGGCTCCCTTCGTGTGCGAGTCCGACTCGCACTTGGCCAGTTTTTTTGACTTACAACTTTCTGAACACGAAACTAAGAAACAAGTTTATGAATAACTTACAAAAAATAATTTTCAGAATAATTGGACAAGTATTTAAAAAATTGGAATCAACTTATTTACAATGATTTTAACTAACTAACCTACTTTTGTTATTTACAAAGTTACGAGTAGGTACTTACACTTCACGGTATCGGAGTAATTGTTCGAAGTGCAAGCCACTGCGTTCAACACAGTCGAGCACGTTTTAATAGATTGTCTTTTAATTTTACCGGTCATTGACCGGTTAATAATCCCACGAAAACAGAGCGACTCCAGGTGATGCAGCTCCGCGTAAATACTCCGGGCAGCGTGGGAGTTATAATTAGCCCTAGCGTACAGTTGCACCATAGCGACGTACTCCAAATTTGAAAAACTGTAATGGCGATCCATTTTTAAATTACGATAACGCACTGGCACTGCGCATGCGACGCGCGGATGTCGCGGGGACGCGGAATAACTGACTACTGAGTGAGAGAGCCGGCGCGTCGGCGGGGGGCGGGGGGTGCGTGGCGAAGCGCTCGCCGCATGCTTGCGGGATAGATTATGCCGTATCACTTCGGGCGACAGTTTATTTTACTCTAAACATTTACGAATCGCTCATCACTTTGTACCGCGCCGCCGCGTGCTATCTTCAAATATGGTAGGTAGCGAGCGGGCGCACGTGAGTTACTATTGATTCTCACGCTTTCGAGTTGAGATCATATTTTTATAATTATTTGAAAACAAAAACATTTTTATTTTATAAATTTAACTCCATGTAGCTCTACTGAGTGCAAATCGTTCTGCCGCAGGAAAACAACCATTGAAATTTCACGCTGTATATATATTATATATATATATATATATATATTATATATATATATATTATATTATATATATATATTATATACGTAGATAGATATAGGATAGCTTATAGATTTGTTATTTTAAATTATCACTAAGTACCTAAGCAACGAAAATTGATTAGTGCTTGTACTACGATTTCTTGTACATATTTTTTTATCTATGGCATCTCGTAGTTGGCCTAAAGAGGCCGTGACTACTTAACCGGACTATCCTGTGGCTGCCTTAAGAGAACTCAAGGCCTCCAGCCAGGGGCATAAAACTTACAGACTAAGCGACTACACGCTAAGGGCTCCCCCTGTGGGGAACGGGCCTCGGCTTAGGGCGACGCTGGGGGGAGGACAGCAAGATGGGACAGGCTGGATCAAATTTGAATGATTATTATTGTCAGGGGAGTTTAAAGCTACTGGCTCAGCTACGCCACCAGCTGGCACTTCATACCCGAGCAAGGGACGGGGGGGACGACGATTATTACGGGGTCGTCGCGAGGGACCTCGGGGGCGAGGTTGGAATGTCGATTTGTGTTTGTACCTACGGTCCCTACTGCTCTCCTGGAGAAGAGTTATGGGGTCGTCGGGATCTGAGAGGACAAGCCTAGGGCGGCGGACCTTACTAATACGAGAGGGGACATAGCTAGCCGCCTCAACAACCAGAGGGTTGCGATGGTTGGTGGCTGAGTCGAAGAAACGCTTGGAATTGCGTTTCAAGAACTGGGAAATGGTGGGAATGTCGAAATCTACGTGGAGGATTTCGTTCCGAACGAACCAAGGGGCTCCCGTTGCCTTTCGGAGGAAACGGTTTTGGAGGGCCTGCATCCTATGAATGAGGTGAGGTTTTGCGTGCGCAAACACTGAACCCGCATAGGTCATGATGGGGCGAATGCACGCTGTATAAATGCGCAATTTGCACCTAAGTGACAATTTGCTACGTGCATTCAGAACGGAGTGGAGTCTACCGAGAGCGAAAGCGGCGCGCGAACGCACCTGCTTTATGTGCTCAGCGAAGGAGAGGTGGTGGTCGAGGGTCACACCGAGGTATTTGGCTCGCGTCTCCCAAGGGCTCGGCTTGCCGAACATGGTGATCGGTCGGGACATAATTATTAGAGGAGCTCGTGGTTAAGTAATAATAGCCACACGGGTCGATCCATCAGGTTAAGCTACGCTTGCCGGGGTTGGTCCGTGGATAGGTGACCATCTTTACATACTCCGCCGTGCCTCGGAGAGCACGTTAAGCCGTTGGTCTCGGCTGTCATTCGTGGATCTTTGACAGTCGTTACAGGTCGTCAGAAGTCCGAAAGTCTGACAACCAGTGTTACCAAGGAGTATCGTATTACCCAGTAACTGGGTTGTTGAGGTCAGATAGGCAGTCGCTCCTTGTAAAATACTGGAATTCAGGTGCATCCGGTTAGACTGGAAGCCGACCCAAACATTGTTGGGAAAAGGCTAGGCAGATTGTTTTTTTTTTTTGTACGACAGTTAGTTACCTATCTATTTCTGCATATATTTTAATGATCTAACAAAATCTGTCTGCGCATGTTTTCAAATATAGCCCAAGAATTAACGATGCTTGAAACCACGGTGTTTGAAACGCTGTCAATCATATAGAAATGTTTCTAGAAATAACTCAGTAGCGTTACGACTTTATTTTATGACAACAGAGTTATGAGTTTGTTGTGTTGACTAACTCCTCAAATGTCTGACGCACACCAAGTCTGCTTAAGAAAAATCTTTAAAATCTTTACATAATATGTATATAAATGTATGTCATATATGTAAATATAAACATTAAAAAAAAATATAATCTTATGGCGACCGCGAGCTTACATTGTTGTGAACCTATTTGGTTCGGTTGACATTCGAGCACACATTGACATAACCTTTGGGGTTTTTAAACAGCTGATAGATTAAGGGGCTCGTGGCTAAATAATAACAGCCATATGGATTGATCGAACGTTAATCTACCCTTGCCGAGGTCAGTCCCTGGATCGGTGACCATCCATTACATTTCGTTGTCCCTCGCGTACCTCGTAAAGCACGTTTGCAGCTGGTCCCGGATGTCGTTTGTAAATCTTTGACAGTCGTTATGGGTATTTTACATGGAGCGACGGCGTATCTGACCTCCACAACCCACTTACAGGGTAATACTATACCCCTTGGTAAGACTGGTTGTCAGACTTTCGGGCTTCTGACGACCGGTAACTACTGTCAAAGATACACGAATGACTGCCGGGAGCAACGGCTGAACGTGCTTTCCGAGGCACGGAGGGGTCTTGTACTATCGAGAGTAAATTCTAGGTAAAGTCTCACAAGCTACCAGCATTACGTCACCTGGAACGCCAATAACTTTGCCGATATGTTGCCAACTTTAGAGACAAAGTTTAAATGTGTATGTGTCTGTAATACCACCGACACCCAGTTACCAACTGGGACACAGCACAGCTGCTTTAAGGTGGAAATAGGTGTGCTGGCTTTACCGTAACATAACATCATGCTTGTATTCCTCAACAGGCTAGGCAGAGGTTTATTAAGGGGGAAGCACCAGGATAGCCCGCTAAAGTCAAATTTTCTTAGGTTTTTTTTGCAATTTGCAAGTCAGTATTAGGTCTTGTGTTGATTAAAGTGTGATTCGGGATCGTAACCAATATATATTTACAGAATTATAGTCTTTCGAATCAGTAATACAAGTCTTTAAGTTAGTGTAATCCTAAACGTCATGAAATAATCATTCAATAGGATTACGGTACCTGGTCCTATAGAGTTGTATTGATGACTTTAATGATTATTTCTGTAATATATGTATATATTTGTTACGGTTGCGAATCATATTTTAATCAACACACAACGGACTTGCAAATTGCAAAAAACTTAAGAAAATTAGAAAGAAAAGAAAGAAAGAAAGAAAAGAAAGAAATATTATATTATCTTTCTTTCTTCTTTCTTTCTTTCTTAGCTTGGGTATCAGGTTCAGTACCTATAGCAAAAATAAGTAAATACTATTGTTAACGCACACGTTAACACCTCCAAGACACACATGCGTCATCAAGCAGAGGGGAGCGGGCGGCGTGGTAGCAGCAGCGGCTCGACGACGGCTCGCGCGCCCTCGACAGGACACTCCTTTTAACACCGCGACCACGATCGCATCGATTTCAATAATTAAATTTTGACCTGTAAAATACCTAATATTATAACCTAGAAATACAGTCCGCTTTTCATTCCACCTGGGCCTATCTATGGTCCTTCGAGGTTTCGGTCAAGTTTAACTAAATATCTCGCCGCGATCGCAAGCCACGCCACCACAAAGCGCGTCAGAAATCAGCTGGAGGTCAAACAGAGGACATCGCATCAGTGAACTCAACCTACCAGCATCTGGAAGCAGCCACTCAAGCAGCGTCGGCCACATCAGTCGCAAAGGACGAACATCGCAAGCCACGCCACCACAAAGCGCGTCAGAAATCAGCTGGAGGTCAAACAGAGGACATCGCATCAGTGAACTCAACCTACCAGCATCTGGAAGCAGCCACTCAAGCAGCGTCGGCCACATCAGTCGCAAAGGACGAACAAAGGGTTTGGTAGCAGCGGTTTCGTGAGTTCGACCAATTCATTCTTTTAAAATCATTAAAAGTCTTCACATAGTCAACTTGCTTAATTGCCATCCATTCCCATTTTCAAGCATAAATTCATCCATAATTAGTCCTTTCTATAATCAATTATTCTTATAAGCAATTATTGCATCAGATTTTTTTTCCAGACATCACCTACCTACATATTTCTTTTCTCAATTTTCTTGTAACTTTTTTTTATCGTTTCGATTCTTTCCTATCACCAACCATTTCTTTTTCATTATTATATCACTTTCTAATACCTTTTTTTTCTCTTGTACAGCTTACATCGCCTTGTTCTCAGCGTACCTACCGAGTTCATTCATTAACACACCGAGGGTAATTTGGTAAAGTTACGTGATCGCCGCGCTGTGCTTGCCACATTCCCAATCCAATTTAAGTAACGTTTCAATTAAGTACATTACTTTAATTAAATTTCAATTATGACTGATCCCAAATCAGCTCAAACTACAAATAAGCCCGACGAATATGACATTCCTCAGCTCAATACATACAAAAAGAGGAGATCCAGTCATAAAGGAAAGGTCACGGTATTTAAAAATTATCTTGAGTCATTATTAAAATCTAAAAAGCCATTGTCTGATTTAGATATTATACAACTTAGCAATCGATTAGAGTCCTACAAGTCCCTTGCAAACGATTTCGAGAAAAATCAAACCCTCATCGACGACATTGTTGGGGTTTCAGATGAACAGCTGAGGGAGCGGGAGCAATTTGAAATGGAATACCAATATCAACTTGCGCTCGGCATCCATCTGCTGCGTGAAAATGAAACTGCCTGCGTCGCCGGGTCTGTACCAACTCCAACTGCAGGTGACACAGCAACAAAAGCATTCATAAAATTACCCACCATTGACCTTCCACACTTCTCAGGGGAATATCAGAATTGGCTCGAATACAGAGACACTTTTGAATCACTCATACACAACAACAAATCAATAGATAACATTCAAAAGTTTCACTATTTGCGTGCATCTCTGCAAGGTGAAGCTTCCGATATTATTAAATCGTTAGAAATGTCATCACACAATTACCGGGTAGCTTGGGAACTTATAACGGAAAGATATAATAACACACATCAGCTGATTTACAATCATCTTCACGCATTATTCAGCATACAAAACATTGAAAAAGAATCCGCAACATCACTCAGACAATTACTAGACACAGTAAATAAAAATCTCAGAGCTCTTAATAATTTAGGCGAACCCACAGTAGACACAATTTTAATTTATCTGATTACCTCCAAATTAGATTTCACAACACTCAGATATTGGAAAGAATCAAGCAAAAACAACACAGTAGAAAAGCCCACACTTCAAGATTTAAAATCATATCTCAATGATCGTTTAATGCTTTTACAAAATCTTGAATACACTAAAAACATACAACAAACAGATTCAAAATCACATACATCAAAATCAGACAATAAAGATAGACAATCTCGCATTCCTTGTCCCTTATGTAAAGGTCAACATTTTCTATTCGCTTGTCCACAATTCAAACAAATGACTGTGGAGAAGAGGATAGAAAGGGTTTCCAAGTTTTCCAACTTCTGTGCTAACTGCTTGCATAACGGTCACGAAACAAAGTCTTGCCGTGGCGGAGCATGTAAATATTGTCAACAGAAACATAACACAATGCTACACATACATAAGGAACCGGCTAGGGACACTGCGCACACCACACTCGCTAGTAACAGTAGCTCACAACACACATCAGTTCTACTTTCCACTGCCTTAGTACATGTCCTCGCCAGTGATGGAACACCACACTTGGCGAGGGTTTTGCTGGACAGTGGAAGTACCTCCTGTTATATCACTAACAGTCTGAGTAAAAAGCTCAATCTCACATTCGAACCCATTCGCGGCACAGTTTCGGGCATAAATCAGCAACATACACAAATTTTTCAGCGCACAAATGTTTTGATAAAATCATTACATGGTTCATTCACAGCCAATTTGTCATGTTTGGTACTTGATACAATAGCACACTCATTACCTCACATGCGCATCAATACACAAGGTTTAAATATACCTAAACATTTAAAACTAGCCGACCCTCAGTTCTATGAACCCGCACCCATTGACATATTGCTAGGCGCGGACATATTCTGGCAAATAATTAGCAGCGGTCACATTCGGTTAGGTAAACAACAGCCTACACTACAAGAAACTGAATTAGGCTGGCTAGTTTCCGGGTGTACAACAAACACCGACAAACACACAAACAGTTGTTTTTTTCAATAACAACAACTCAGATCAGTTATCACGCTTTTGGGAGCTGGATAGTTTATCTAATTCACAAATAAACGATCCCTCCGAATCAGATGCATGCGAGATAATTTTTACACAAACAACTACGAGACAAAGCGATGGCAGATTCGTTGTCACTATTCCATTTAAAAAATCACCCGATTGCTTGGGTGACTCATATTATCAAGCCAAAAAACGGTTTTATTCAATAGAAAACCGCATGAATTCAAATCCCACATACAAACAACAGTACTCGAACTTCATAACAGAGTACATACAACTAGGTCACATGACTTTAAACAAACATTCACATAAAAATACATACATTCATTCAGAACATAATACATCAATCATACAGTCAAGTGCAAACAGCACTAACACAAACATACAGCACTCACCAGTATACTATCTTCCACATCACGGTATTATACGCGAGTCAAGCACAACCACAAAATGGCAGTCTAACTGTCCCGCCGTTCTAAATAAACTAGGTTTCAATGATTCAGACAACACAACATTTAATCTTAGTTCAAACAATCCATCAAAAACACTAGGCATTTATTGGAACATCAACAAAGATACAATTTCATACACAGTACATTCAGAATTTGTATCACAAAAACAAATCACAAAACGCACAATTTATCCACTATAGGTCATATTTTCGACCCACTGGGACTCATTAGCCCTTGCGTATTCGAAGCTAAACTAATTATGCAACAGATGTGGATAAATAACATCAGCTGGGACGGTGAAATACCGGTTTCAATACAACAACAATGGGCAAAGTTCGTGGAATCATTATCTTTTATAAATCATTTATCTATTCCTCGGCGAGCATTCCATGACTCATTGCGCGATAGCAATGAACTTCATATTTTTTGCGATGCCTCACAACAGGCGTATGGTGCGTGCGCATACATACGTACATATACACCAGGTGGCAATATCAATGTTCAACTGTTAGTTGCCAAAGGACGGGTGGCTCCTTTAAAAACACTTACCATACCGCGACTTGAATTATGTGCCGCGTTTACCGGTGTTAATTTAAGTAATAAAGTTTTAAACTCACTTCGCAATAAAAACAACTGTAGGTGTTATTATTGGAGTGACTCAATAATTGTTTTATCTTGGATAAATTCACCGACACACAAATTACAAACATTCGTCAAACACAAAGTCACGGACATTCTCAAACATACTGAACCACAGTCATGGTACTATGTACCAACCAAACAAAATCCAGCTGACATAATCACGAAGTGTACCAATGCACAACAGTTACTTCATACACCTTTATGGTTCTCAGGACCTGACTTCTTAAGGAATGATGATAATCACAGCTGGCCTGAACAACCAGGGCATCTCAGCGTATCTGACCTTCCAGAAGTCCGCTCCCAAACACATCTCACGCACAAACATACAATTGATAATAATTCATTTATTTACAAATATTCTAATTTTAACAAACTTACACGAATCGTAGCTTACATACTTCGGTTCATTCATAACTGCAAACATAAACAATCAAATAACATCAATACAAAAAAATGCCAACAGGTGTGCATAGGTGACGTCATGCCTTTATCTACTAACGAACTTAATTCAGCTAGATACCAATTAGCGAAGATAGTACAATTAGATTTATTTTTTGAGGAATATCAACTATTATTACATAACAAGCAGTTACCTGCTTTACATAGATTAAATTCACTTAATCCTTTTATAGGGGATAATCACCTCATTCGTGTGGGCGGAAGGTTAGCACAATCGCCATACAATTATGATAGAAAGTTTCCTATCCTACTGCATCCAGCTCATCACATTACTCAAATCATATTCTCAACATATCACATCACACTTCTACACGCTGGCCCACAACTGTTGTTGTCTCACATACGTCAAGCTTTCTGGCCAATTTCTGGTCGAAACCTGGCTAGAAAAACTACACAATCATGTGTTACATGCAAACGGTTTAAAGGTAAAACTGTAACACCTATCATGGGACAGTTACCTGAACAGAGATTGCACGCAAACTTTGTATTCAGTGACGTAGGTGTCGACTACGCAGGGCCAATTATGATCAACAACCGTAAGGGACGTGGAAGTGTACTTATTAAATCTTACATTTGTATTTTCATCTGTTTTGTAGTTAAAGCTGTGCATTTGGAGTTGGTTACAGATCTGACGACAGAGTCTTACATAGCAGCAATTAACAGGTTCATTTCTCGCAGAGGTAAACCAAATAATATTTATTCAGACAACGGGAAGAATCTGGTAGGTGCTGCGCGTGTGGTCACCAACTTTATCAGGAATCATAGTGAGTCAATTTACAGTTGCGCTGCAGAACAAGGTGTAAATTTCCACTTCATTCCTCCATATTCACCCCACTTCGGGGGCCTATGGGAAAGCACTGTTAAATCAGTGAAACATCATCTCAAAAGAGTACTTGGGATGGCAAACCTCACATATGAGGAAATGTACACATTGCTAGTCCAAATAGAAGGCATTCTTAATTCAAGGCCTCTCACACCTCTTTCATCCGATCCATCTGATCTCTCAGCTCTCACTCCCTTTCATTTTCTCATTGGTCGTACTCTAACTGTTCTACCTCATCCACAGATGTCCGACTGCGACTCGGCACGGCTGCCGAGTCATCAACGAGTCGAACTTTTACGACAACATTTTTGGAGACGCTTTAATAAGGAATATATTTCCCAGTTGCACCAAAGGACGCGCTGGCAGCGCTCACAAGGCGCGCTCACAGAGGGCTCATTGGTCATCGTGAAGGACGAGGCGCTACCGGTGGCTCAGTGGCCGTTGGGACGTATCGTGAAGCTGTATCCGGGACATGACGGAGAAGCTCTAGTAGCGGACATCAAAATAAAGACCGGGACAATCAGACGGGCCTTTCATAAAATATGCCCATTGTTGGATGGACCATCGGACTGATCACGAAGCATACTTTATACATCATCATCATCATCAGCTGGGCTGGCCTTTCCATGGTGGCCCGGGAATATGTTAACGCACACGTTAACACCTCCAAGACACACATGCGTCATCAAGCAGAGGGGAGCGGGCGGCGTGGTAGCAGCAGCGGCTCGACGACGGCTCGCGCGCCCTCGACAGGACACTCCTTTTAACACCGCGACCACGATCGCATCGATTTCAATAATTAAATTTTGACCTGTAAAATACCTAATATTATAACCTAGAAATACAGTCCGCTTTTCATTCCACCTGGGCCTATCTAACTATACTACGTGACCAAAACAATTAGGCGCATGACAGCTATGAAGTTTTTTGAACTAGGGAGGGAACACTGGAACGGTGATTGATATTGTACGTATTATTATCACCGCCGAAAGCGAGTATATGACCGAACGTAATAAATGAATCAGTAATACAAGTCTTTAAGTTAGTGTAATCCTAAACATCATGAAATAATCATTCAATAGGATTACCTGGTCCTATAGAGTTGTGTTGATGACTTTAATGATTATTTCTGTAATATATGTATATATTTGTTACGGTTGCAAAAAACGTAAGAAAATTTTACTTTTGCGGGACATCCTGGGAGCTTGTAGTAGTTTTCAAGTTTTTTGAATCTATTTATATCTAACTGATGCAAAATAAACATTATTTTGAGAAAATCGAACATACGGTCAAGGGCTGGCTAAAGACGGAAACGTGATTACTAATAATTGGCTCGATAAAAAAAATCACAAAGATGACACTAAATCGACATTTCGAACGTATTTCTTAGTGAAAAATTCAATTACGACACAATGTAAGTAATATATCAAAAGACAGGTTTTAATATTTTCTAGCACTGTCTAAATCAGATTTTTATATAAGTGGTTATTTATTTTTAAATACTCAAAATTAGTAATCGGGCTAAATCGGCTCGCGCTCGAGTCCTGCGGGACGTCACGTAAGTGTTCAGATATTTTTGGTTAGTTGTGTCTATAGAAATTATTGACAAGCATCTGCTCAGATATTAATGAAGTAATGAATGTTCAGATATTAATAGTAACTTGAAGTGTATGGAACTTAATGACATTTTAAATTGTTCAGAAGTATTTGGCCACCTTGTTTGCTGCAATATATCTGAGTAAAAGAGGACATTTTAAGTAATAATTTTAGTTCACCGTATACTGTACCTAATACACCGTAGGTACGTAGAAAAAAATTTAAATTGAACTAATCATTCATTATTGATCAACTGCAAATATTTTACACTGTGTCATGGATTTTCCGCGAAATGTTCGATGATCGGCGGTGCATCGTAAATAAATACGTCGTTCTGCATTTAAGGGGAGATGGAGGTAGCGTTTCAAAGGCTTACAGGTCCGAAAAACCTGGCCTTAAGAACAACCATTGACTTTAAATCTCATGCGGTTACTCGCTGTTATGCGTATGTGCCAAGCGTGAGTCTCTCAGCGAGTGTTCTGCCCGCCTAGCAAGCGTCGCTGAGCGAGTACTCTCTTTGATAAATTTGTCGCTGTGATAAACGAGTAGCTACCGGCGGCGTGAACAGTCAGCGATCAACTATTAATATAATTATACAGTATCTCTTTTACTTACACTGGACCTGCAATCCTTTGTACGTTTATAAAGTGAGAAAATCGTTGATAGCTCATCGGCGGAGGAACATTTGCGTTATCTCCGGGCTGCTTATGAGAATCTCTTAATGGAAATACCCAAAAACACTGCTTGATCAGTTTATTGAACTCAAAACCTCACGCTCAGCAGTCGTAAAGAGGGCTGTCGCATTTTATCACCTCTCTCGCTCACGCGGGACCAACCTTTTAAGAATGTTAAATGAAAAGATACTTTTTTTGAAAAATGTAATGAAATTGGCGAACTAATAAATAATATTAATTTCTTAGGTAATTATTAAAAACACATTTTTTTTGTGGCATTTATTTAACTCATCATAATACTTATTAAGCTGATTTCATTAGATCACACCATCGAAATGTGTGTTTTTAATGATCACCTGTTAAAATATTATTTATTAGTTCGCCAATTTAAAAAAAAAAAAAACATTTTTTATTTAACATTCTTAAAATCTTGGTCCTGTGTGAGTGAGAGAGGTGATAAAATGCGACAGCCCTCTTAACAGAAGAAGTAACGAGACAGAGAGCTGTTGAATTTTGCTAAGAGATTATGTCAATTCAGTGAGGAGCTTGTGGCTAAGTAATAACAGCCCTACGGGTCGATCCATCAGGATAAGCTACGCTTGCCGGGGTTGGTCCGTAGATGGGTGACATCTTTACATACCGAGACTCCTCCGTGCCTCGGAAAGCACGTTAAGCCGTTGGTCTCAGCTGTCATTCGTGGATCTTTGACAGTCGTTACGGGTCGTCAGAAGTTAATAAACTGTACCTGTAGTAAGGGTTGTGGAGGTCAGATAGGCAGTCACTCCATGTACAATACTGGTATTCAGCTGCATCTGGTTAGACTGGAAGCAGACCCCAACATAGTTGGGAAAAACATTGATTATGTCAATTCAGTCACTTCTTTATTAGTTAACTTGCTACACAAGGAACCAAGCTTACTCATTTAAAACTTTAATTAAAACAAGGGTCATTGCTCGTTACCACCACATAGTTACTAAACCTTTAGATTAAAACGCTTAACCGCTGCACGCTGGGTATACGTTTATGTCATGTTAATTAGTAACTGTAAGTAGACGATTACAGTATTTACATGAGTTTTGAATCCTTTTTGTTACATTAATCTTGGATTAGATAGACATACACAGGTATACCTGCAGTGCTATTCTGTACAATTGTCACCGTGAACATATAGGTGAGGTGAACGTGGAGTGAGCTGTCAATAGTGTCAATCCCTAGCATAACGTGGAATGACAGCTCTATTTAAGCTCACTTCACCTAAGTTTTCACGGTGAGATTTTTACAGAATAGACCGGCTGTACAGTACGACAACTTTCAAAGGTTACATCGTTTAATTGCGGAAAACCGAACTTTGCCGAATTAAATGTCAGGTCCATTATAGGAGTGACGGAATTAGTGCGTCAATCGATAAGTGGGAATATTTAAAATCAATTTCTATGGGTCGATAGTCACTTTTTTTTCGCTATATTTCGGTTTTTCCGAAGATAAACGTGGTCGTACTGTATAGATAAACCTTTCTAAAAATGAACACAACACGCTGTGGAGGGGAGTTCACATGCAAATAAAGTGTAATAGACGCAGTAGTTACACATAATTGGCCTTTGTCATTGGTTGCTCAGTCACCGGCGAGACATGAAAGTGGTACCACGGGTTGATTTCACCGCAAAAGTACGGTCAATATGTCAACGAAAAAGCATCGTCACAGTCAAGTAAATATTTTTTGTTTCAAATTACAAAAAATCACAGATTTTTTATGTAAACGGTACCTACCCGACTTGCCCAAACGCCGAACGGCTGGAATTGTCAGCCAACTAGTGCAGAAATGAAACGAACGCGCGACAGAGCGAACGTGTCGTTCCATACAAAAGTGAAGTAAGGGCGTTAATTTGTGTAATTAACGGAGATTCAAGAGGTGATTTAGGAGTAGCCTTTAGACGAGTAGAACCTGGTTCAGACATTTCGGTGGATATTGAAATCTGGAGTACTCACGCTTTTGCGAACCCGACTTCAGCGTCTGGAGTGCAGAGGCTGTAGCCGCTGCAGCTCCTGTCTGATCTAGCGAGTAAGTATGATGCACTGAACACTGGAATTCGAGAGGAGAGACACTATTAACACAAGGGAAGAGGAAGCTGGTTAGGTGTCTTGGCTGGCATGATGGTTAGTTGCGCGTCTCTCTTTCGTGTTCACGTCTGACTCTCCAATTCTCTGGGCTGGTTCGATGGGTGAATTCAGCACAGAGGACCACAAATATGTTCGTGCGTTAGGCGTCTTCAAATTGTAGTTGCAGTTGAGATGAAACGAATAACTTCTTGGTTTTTTCCAAAATTATATAAACATTTATTGCAATAAAAGTTAGTGAACTTGGTACAACAGGAACTCAGTTTGATGATGAAACTATACAGAGCAAGGTCGATTCGAATGAACTACTATCACCCCCTTATGGCTTTGCAAGCAGCTTCCAAACACCCTATATTTAAGTTTGCCGCCCGCGCCCCGCTGCCGCTCTGTGGTGAATAATGCTCAAGGAGCTTAGGGCTCATTTACGGCGACGCGACGCGTCGTGCGACGTGTGTTGCGTAACGTCTCGCGGCGGCGCGTTGAACGTTTTTTCCCGCTTATTTAAGAAAAGTCTCTACTTGCTATTAATTAAAAAAATGTTATTATACTCTAGAAGATTTTATAAATGATAATTTTTAATATTTCGTGTGCAATAAACATTTGATGTAATATTTTAAATATTTTTTAAGAAATCTGTTTCTTTTTTAGGTTATCTTCAATTGTAGATATTTTTTTTTATATTTAATTAAATTTAAAATAGTTCTTTTTTCATGTAAGTATTTAATTTTTTTTCTGTTAGTTTTTTTTTTTGTCTTATTGTTTGCTTTTATTTTCTATAATATTTGTACGCCTTCACGGCAAAACATAGCGCCCATATAATAACCTAAGACCTTTATGTAAATACCTATGTTTCACAAATAAATATTCTGATTCTGATTCTGATTCTGACGCGTGCCGCGGCCCGCTTTATCACCCGCGCAAATACAAACAAGCAATGTACGATGTTGTTTACGAAGAAGCCGGGCGTGCGATGCTGCGGGCCCCGCCGCGGGTGTCGCTACGTTTTACCGAGAACGGAGAATTGCAGGAATAGCTAGCCCCAAAGCTGCGTGCGCCGCCGCGATAAACGTCGCGTGCGACGCGGCGATGCCATCCGCGGGCTCCGCCTGCATTTCAAGCAAACGCGTGTAAAATCGCTTCTCCGTAAACGCTCTCTTACAACGCCATATATTTGAATTTAGTGCGGGCCGCGACGCGCCGCATCTCCGTAAATGAGGCCTTTTTTTTTTTTTTTTTTGTGGATGGGAAATCATCAAATAACTTCTCCCGCTCTGGGTGGAGCGGAAGAGCGTGTCAGACTTTTACTGACTAAAACCCACCCGTGTTCCTTCAGTTGCCTATGCCAGGGCCACGGTATCTTTTTCAAACAACCCGCGACCCCAGCGGCATCGGCCCTATTGGACCCCATCTCTTGCTGACATCTCTTTGAGGAACGCGTGGAACACAACGCGCCGTCGACCCGGGCCTGGTCTTCACCGGACGGCGAGCTACCCACTACTCACCGTCCGCAAGCCCGCGCCTACGGTGGCCGGGAATCGGCTATCGATTCCCGCCGCCCAGGGCGTCTCCTGCGGCGACCGTAAATGAGGCCTACGGCGAGGATAATGCTATCCGATCAATGTTTCCTGAAATGTTCACTGTAGTCGCCACACAACGACCACAGTGACGATCATGAAAATAATGGCACCGGAGTTTGACTTTACGGTGTCAAAAAACACTAGGAAAACACACCACGTCACCACGGCTTGAATCAAGAAATAAAAATGGACCCAAACCGCGTCTATTAAAACACTAAATTATATTTCGATACAGAATGCAACATCCGTGCTCCGCTTGCTGCTGCTGCACCATTGTCATGCTTCCTAATGTAGGCCGAAAAAAATCAGCTGTTCAGTACAGTTCGCATAATTCGGCAAAATGTACTGAACAGCTGATTTTTTTTTTCAATTTCAGGTTTGGTCCCATAGTAAAAGTTGTTCATAATGATGAGTACAATGACCCCTTAAGAGGTTGCTGGTGTTTTACCAATAACCCTGTATATGAATGGGCTATTTTAACGACGTTGCCGCCAGGTGGTTTCAAGTCCAGTTTCACCGGTGAATCTTTTGGCGGGGTTTAACTGCTTTCTCGACTCTTTTCCTATGTCACTGCTGTGCTATATTACAACAGATAAAATTACTTTTTGTTCCAGATATTCTATTTTAGGAAATATCTAGTGATATTTTTTTGTTAGCTACAACCTTAAAGTTTTCCTAAGATTATAATATTTTCTAAAACTATCTGTGCAAAAAAATAACAGTCGCACGGGTCGATCGACGGTTAAGCTACGCTTGCTGTGATCGATCCATGGATGGGTGAGCATCCATTACATATCGAGATCCCTCCATGTCTCGAAAAGCACGCTAAGCCGTTGGTCCCAGCTGTCGTTCGTAGATCTTTGACAGTCGTTACGGGTCGTCAGAAGCCCGAAAGTCTAACAACCGTCTTATCTTACCAAGGGCTATCTTGTTACCCAGTAACTGGGTTGTAAAGTTCAGATAGGCAGACAGGCATCCGGTTAGACTGGAAGCTGACTTCAACATAGTTGGGTAAAGGCTAGACAGAGACTATATTATATTTTCTTTAGCTTCTTTTATTATTAATAATAATAATAATACCCCGCCGCTGTATCTCTACGTTGACGTCGTGGTGGGGCTTGCGCGCTCCGAACTTTAGGTCTGTGCGGGTAGAATTTACTTTGCCGGAACGGGTCTAGGATGAGGAGCCAGACCAAGAGAGTTACAGAAACCCGCAGGGCAGCATGTGGCGAGCTGTTGGGCAGTAGCGACCCCACGGACCCTATTTCCCGGGAGAAATCTTGTCCTCATCTCTGGCTTGCCTTAATTGGCCGGCTGGAGTGAACACTGACGAGGAACAGAGCTCCCACCTCATTCTTGCCTTTATTGGCCGGCTTGAGTGGAGATTCGCAAGAGCAAACGTGCTCGGAGGAAGGAAGTATTCCAGTAAGGTGCTGGTAGGGATCTTGACCGTACTTCCGGGATTGTCCTGATAGCCGTGGAATACCTCTCCACTCCTCACGCACCTCAGGAAGTGTTGCCCCCTTGTCGCTACGTCACTATGTGCTAGCGGCCGTTTCCCGGAAACGGCCGCTAGCACATAGTGACGTAGCGCCCATTATTAAGTGTGCAAGTCACCTCCTGCCATTTTATCCGTGTATAATTGTATAACATTGGTCAGGCAGGGGACATAGTTATTCCGTAGTTTAAGTAACCCAATGCACTTTAGCAACTCAAACCCATAGCCCAATATGTTTAGTTTTCACGTACAGCAATAGTCCTGCACCAACCGGGGGTTGTCCTTGGGTGCATTTGCATAGCGCATATAGGGATAATCGTCGGTTGGTGCCTCCTCATCATTTAAAATTTTGTAAGGGGCCTCTGCGAGTTGGCTTCAGCTCCTCGTACGCCTTCCAAAGGTCCGGGACCCCAGGGTCCCGAGAAATATGGAATAATAATAATAATATTTATTAATTTATAGGCATAAAATTGTACAGTTTTGCTTAAATGTTAATTATAATCCTAAGACTTACGTGCCTGAACTAGGTAATCCTGTGTTTCAGGCGAAAAGAGCTCATAAAGTGTTATAAAATTAATAAATAATCAAAGACGAAGAAAGTTGACAAAAGCCAAATTAATTATATATTATGTTGAGTAGCTTACCTCTTAGTTTCTAAATTTGATAATTACTTATCGTAGATGAGTATAAATCTATTTACTTTAACACAGTTAATAAATTCTCTGTATCTTCGTAAGACATACCTTGGAGAACCTGCTTCACAATTCTTTTACAATTTGTGTAGTTCAGGGAGTAAATGTTTGCATTCGAGTTTAGTCTATTATAGAGGAGAGGACCGAGGTACAGGTAAAATCTGGATATAAAAGCATGTTTTGTTGTATTTAGCGGGCAGACCAAATCTTTACGTCTTTTATTAGTATATTCAGTGCTGTAGGGTAGAGCTGTGTGTTGTTTTAATATAATACCCATTATAAATAGTTGCCGAACTGTTAATACTTCACAAGATTTGTATAGGAGGTTAGTGGGAAATAGGAAAGGGCGGAAAGTAGACACTTTGAGAATCGCTCTCTGAGCTCTCTCGATGGTTAGTAACATAGTTTTACCCGCTCCACCCCACGTGGTAATACAGTAAGTTAATATCGATTGACACAAGCAAAATAAACTTGTCTAACTATTTTTGGATCAGCAATATAGCGTAACTTTTTAAAAACAAATGTCAACTTGCGAATTCTATTATTTAAAGCTTCTATATGTTGTTTGAACGAAAGTGTCTCGTCTATTATAACACCTAGGTATTTTGTTGTACTTGCCATTTTAATGTTGGGACAAACACATTGGTTTAATGTGGGAATTGTACAATAGTGAGCATATAATGTCGAAGTGCTAGTTGATGTTTGCTTTCGCAATGAAAACTTAATGTAATTTGTTTTATCTGCATTTAGTGTTAGTGAATTATTTTGAAGCCAACAAGCCATTAACAACATTGAAACCATCTTGCGCAAGCTTGTAGACGTTTTTTTCTGAATCAGCCGAGAATAAAAGGGCAGTGTCGTCAGCATAAGAAACAATTTGGCCGTGATTTAGATTTAGATTACAAAGATCATTTATGTATATCAAAAATAGAGTAGGCCCTAAAATGCTTCCTTGGGGAACTCCGAATGACGTGTTTTATTGACTATCGCTGAGAACATTACCAATCTTTACACATTGGGTACGGTCTTCTAGATAACTCTTAAATAGTTTCAGCTGGGTGCCTCTGACACCTATGGCTTCAAGCTTGTGCAACAGAATAGGAATAGAAACCGTGTCAAAAGCTTTGGCGAGGTCCAGGAAGATTCCCACTGTGTGGTTACCTTTATCAAGTTCCTGTGCTAGATAGTCAGTCAGATGGTGTACGGCATCGTCTGTTGACATTTTAGGCCTAAATCCGAACTGCCGTTTAGATAAAATTAATTTATCCTCCAAGTATTTGAAAAGCCTTTTATTTATTATTTTTTCTAATATTTTAGACATAGAAGGCAGTAAGGAAATAGGTCTATAATTTGTCACTTGATATTTACTGCCTGATTTATAAATAGGGACAACAACAGCTTTCTTTAGGCACTCGGGGAAAAGACCTGTGTCTAAACATTTTTGGAAAATATAAGTTAATGGCGGTACCAAAATGTGCCTGAACTGTTTAATAATTTTATTTGATATGTTATCCCAGCCAACCGCACAGTCGTCCTTTAAACTCATAATTATCGTTTCTACTTCTGTTTCGTCAGTGTCCAGCAACACAAAAGATGATAAAATAGTGCTACACGTAAATGGTGTGCTTGTTAGATATTGTGATTGGCCCCGAACCTTTTCAGCCAAACATTTTCCAACATTAACAAAAAAATTATTTGCAATGTTGGCAGATGTTAACTGTGATGAGTGTGCTTGTAGTAAACCTGAAGATGACTGATTTTGTTTTGAGTTATACGTTACACTTTTAATAAAATTCCAATTTTTTTTACTATTACTTCCAGCATTTTCCAGTGCAATTTTATCGTAGTTGCTTTTTACTTTCTTTAGGAGATCATTACAAAAGTTACGATATCGTTTATACGACTTCTGCAAAATTAGATTATCTGGATTAGATTTTGCTTTCATATGCAGTTTATCTCTATTTTTCATGCAACGAATGAGTCCTGCCGTGACCCATGGTTTTATGTTGTAGTTTTTGTTATTTAGCCGAGATATTATACCTACGTGTCTACAAAAATGTCTATTTACGAATTTGTTTTTTACCAAAATGGTAAAAAGGAACCCTTATGGTGCGACTCAGTCTGTCTGTCTGTCTGTCACAGCTAAATATCTCAAGAAGTACTAATGCTATCAACTTGAATTTGTGAATAGTTTTAGATGACGTTTGCCCAACTATTTTGCAAATAAGAAAGAAATAAAAAATCATTCTTTTTTTTCAACAGGGACTGAAAGGGGGTCTCAAAAACTCGAAGTGGAGCTACTAGGGCATGTGGGGACGCATGAAAAGACGCTGTTTGCACATTCTCAAATATTTTTTCCATTTTTTTTATTAAGCCGCATAGTTTTCTACTTTTAATGAAAAATGTAAATAAAAATATCGTTCCCCCTTAAATCAGAAGTTTGAATAGAAAAAATCTGAAATTATTCTGTGTGATAGAAGTTTATGTAAAGATTACAGGAAAAATAAAACGATGTCTGTATACAGCACACTTGTTTCATATATGACGAGCAGCACCCAGCGGTTTCACCCGCGTAAGTCTCGAACCCGTAAGAATATCGGGATAAAAAGTATCCTTTGCGTTAATCCAGGTTATAAACTATCTGTATGCCAAATTTCATGATATCCGTTTAGTAGTTTTTGCGTGAAAGAGTAACAAACATCGATCCATGCTCACAAAGTTTCGCATTTATAATCTTAGTAGGATAGTAGGATAGGAAGTAGGATGTAGGATGGTACGGAACCCTCGGTGCGCGATTCCGACTCGCTCTTGACCGATTTTTTTGTATTTTCATAACTTCAAAATCTACCAAATATAGTGAATTTAAGTATAAGCAAAAAAAAAATGTTATGGTTTTATGACTCCAAAACATACTACCCAAAGAGATTTTCTCAGCCTGATTTCCCCGTGGATTCTGGAAGTCAAAAGGCGCAGTTTCAATAGCTTTATTATAAAAACAAACAAAACAAAATAACCGAATTTTCCGACACAAGAAGGAAAAATATTAAATATTCTAATATTTCCTAAACGAGATAGGAGTGAAATTTTACATTATTAGGGCCGCTTCCTTATATTTTTTATTCTTAGAGCAAAAATAATCTGGTTGCCTCTGCGTAGATATCAAATAGAGAGCAAATGTAAAACGTTACAGCTGACAAGAAAAAATGTTAAGTATTTAAAAATATTTGGTTTTACTATGCAGTTATTATGATGCAAGATGCAATGTATCTTAAAACTAAATATTTTACTGTCCTGGATTCCCGCAAACTAATGCTTGATTCCATAACTGAAAAAATGTACTTATCAAGGGTCGACTAATGTAGTCACATTTAATTTATCTATTGCGAGACTCCGGAGATCTTTAATTGTTTGTTCTATTTAAGGCTCCCACAGACATTTGCAACGCGACGGTGCGACTCGATTCTTGTAGAACAATTTCCTTGAAGTTTTCAAAGAAATTGTTCTCCTAGAGTCGTGTCGCGCCTGTCTTTTGAAGCATTTAGTTAAAATCTTGAAACCGTCCAACTTCAAGGTGAATTGTAGGGTACGTACATAGTAGACGAGAACATTAATCACGACGTTGTTTCTTGAGGGTTTGGTTCGAAGACTGTGGAGTACCTATTGGCGTTGAACGTAAGGCAACACATTATCATGGACTCCGTAAAGTAGAAGAAAGATCAGGGCCCCAAGTCTGCTATTTTTTTATAAATTCGTCATTCCAACACGATCCCATTGTCATTTTGCTAAAAGTTCGTAATCTGCTAAATTCATAATGGTCAATCATTGGTAGGTCAGTGGTCTCGTAATAGAATCGTGGTACTGATCAAAGGAACTGTCAAAATTTTAGCAGATTACCGCATACGTCATAACGCTAATTATAAGATCTGTATTTTCACCTGTCTCATCTGCCTAGCCTTTTCCCAACTATGTTGGGGTCGGCTTCCAGTCTAACCGGATGCAGCTGAATACCAGTATTTTACATGGAGCGACTGTCTATCTGACCTCCACAACCCAGTTACTGGGAAATACGATACCCCTTGGTAAGACTGGTTGTCAGACTTTCGGGCTTCTGACGACCCGTAACGACTGTCAAAGATCCACGATTGACAGCCGGGACCAACGGCTTAACGTGCTTTCCGAGGCACGGAGGAGTCTCGGTATGTAAAGATGGTCACCCATCCACAGACCAACCCCGGCAAGCGTAGCTTAACGTAATGAATTGACCCGTGCGGCTGTTATTACTTAGCCACGAGCTAGTAGTATTTAGTAGTATTCTAGTATTTTCACCTGTATCAAACAATAAATAAATGAATTATGAATTATTATGAGTCAGTCTTTCATTTGTCATTATGTACGAGATTACCATTTTAAACCATATCTTTCAATGGAGTGCGAGTGGTTGACCATTGGAAAGTCATAATGACGCCATTATATTAGTAGATTACCAAACTTGTCCAAATCAACAATTATGAAATCAATGACAGACCATTCTGACACTATTGTAATAGCAGACTTGAGGCCCTGGCTATCGTAGGACCGCAGGAAGCGTGCGGCGCAACACAGCGTGCAGTGAGATTAGGCCGCTGTATCGTAAAGAGCGCGCGGTGTGCGATGTGTGTTCGTAGCACGTGCATCATGCGCGTCTCGTGCGTACATACATGATACACAGCTGGTAGGTGTGTCTATGTATGCACATTACGATGACACTAACACAGTAATACGCACCACAGTCAACAAGACACACGAACAAGTGCACTGAGCCTGTCACTGCCATGCGTATCTAACGAGACGGCGTTCAGACGGAGCGTCCGTCGGCGGCTCTTGCAAGCCTACCGACCGCTCACTCACTTGTAGCTGGTGTATTTGGTGACGGACTTGGTGCCTTCACTGACGATGATGGCGTGCTTGGCGAGCTCGCTGGGCAAGCAAGCAAGCAGCCTGACGGACGTCTGCATCTCCCTGGACGTGATGGTCGATCTCTTGTTGTAGTGGGTGAGATGGGAAACTTCGGCGGCGATACGCTTGTTTTGGGCACTTGTCTTGGGCGGCATTATGAAATTTTTGGAGTACACGTGCTACCGAAATGGAATTTAGTCAAGTATATAAAAAAAATTAATAAATGTGAAGTCGTCCTGTCCTCAGCGCGGCCAAGCATTTTTAGTTTCTCATCAGGGTTTTATTTTCAGAGTTTTGATGGTATTGATACTCTTGCTCGAAAGCTTGTTACATTCATACTCTGCGAAAACATTTTGTTTTCTAAATTGTGTGACAAGGATCCGGTTCTTTTCCCGGGATAGTCTTTTTTTTACCGATTTGGGAATTATGAAAGAAAGCCACCACTATGGGTTTATGGCCTAATTTTTGCCTGCGGCTTCGCCGGCGTGGATGTCGGAAATTATCCTACGAGAACTTTACATTTTTCCGAAATAAAAAAGTAGCCTATGTGCTATTCCAGACTATAATCTATTTCTGTGCCAAATTTCATCCAGATTCGTTCAGCCATTCTGGCGTGATTGAATAACAGACCAACATTAATCCATCCAAACTTTCGCATTTAATAATAATAATAACCTGGGACATGATTCACACACGGTCATCTGATCCCAAACTAAGTAGTATATGTAGTATTATAGTCAATTATCTAACTGATATACTACATATACTACTTTTTTTTGTAAATACATACTTATATAGATAATTACACCCAGACTCAGAACAAACAAACATGTTCATGCACACAAATGTTTATCCTGGATGGGAATCGAACCCACGACCTGCGGCATGATATTTATAATAGTAGTAAGACTAGCTGGCTATGTTCAAGATGTTTGTATCAAGATGTTGAAGATATGAATTGAAATATGACTCTCTTGGAAATAACTTATTATAATAGGTTGGGGAAAAAGTTTCTTCGCATTTTTTAAGAAAATTCAAAACATTTTTTAATATAGTTTATTTACATTTAACTAAAGTATGTAGGTACCATTTTGTTCGATAACTTTTTGCCATCTTGTAGGTAGGGACATGATCCCATTGCTATAGAAATTTTGGGACCTCTGGTCAAAATACCGCGACAAGTGGTTTTGGCAGTCCTCTCGTGATGTTAACTTGACACTGCCTAAAGAATTCTGAAGAGACCGAAACAGGTGGAAATCTGAAGGTGCAAGGTCAGGACTATACGGCGGATGCATTAACACCTCCCAGCCAAACTCTCTTAATTTTTGCTGAGTGGCTAAAGATGTGTGAGGTCTAGCGTTATCATGATGAAAAACCACACCCCTTCTGTTGATTAATTCCGGCCGCTTTCTCTCAACTTCTTGCTTTAATCTCATCAGTTGTTCGCAGTAGAGTTCAGAATCGATGGTCCTGCCTGGTGGTAACAGCTCATAATGAATAATGCCCTTCCAATTCCACCACACACACAGCATCACCTTGTTGCGAGTTAACCCGGGTTTCGCCACAGTCTGTGAAGCCTGACCGGCCTTTGACCACGACCTTTTTCGCACGTTCTTGTCATACGTGATCCACTTTTCATCACCAGTTATCAGCTTCTTCAAAAATGGTTCGGTTTCATTACGTCGTAATAAAGAATCACAAATGAGTACACAGTTCATTAGGTTTCTTTCAGTGAGCTCGTGAGGTACCCAAATGTCGAGCTTATTTGTGTACCCAGTTTTTTTCAAATGCGCCAAAACTGTTTTGTGGTCAATTTCCAGTTCTTCAGCTACGTCGTAACTACTGATATGCCAATCTTGCTCCACTTTTTCAAAAATGGCATCTATTTTATCCGTAATAGGGCGACCAGAGCGACGTGCATCTTTGACATCAAAATTTCTGGATTGAAAACGCTTAAACCAAATTTGTGCTACTCTCACAGACACTACACTAGGTCCATAAACATCGCAATTTTTTTTCGCGGCTTGCGTTGCATTTTTACCTTTTTTGTAGTAAAATTTTAAAATGTATCGAATTTCTTCATTAGATTCACTCATCTTGACGGTACGAAAAACAAATGAAAATAACACATTTTCCTAATTAGAATTTGGAATTATGTTCTTTAAAATTTAAACTTTCAATGATACCAAAACCAGCCAGATACAAATAGTATAGCCAAAGAGATTTTATTACAAGTTCATACATACTATAATGCGAAAAGACTTTTTCCCCAACCTAATATTACAGAGAATTTCGTTTAAAAATTATAATTTAACGGAACGTTCGCTGATGACCGCATATGTAGGCGAGTAGTGGTGCGCGGGCGTTGGCTCGATCAGCTGTATTACCTTTCCACTCGCGCGTCCCCCGCCGCCGCTGGTGCACGCGGATGATGCGTGAACAAAGATGCTTTACTTCACCGATGTCAGTAATGTCCAAGATAAACTCTAGAAGTACTTACATATGACTTGAAAAAGTGGCATTTGCACTTGCCCGGATTTATACCCACAACCTTATACATGAGAGGTGAGGCCTTAACCACTGGCGAGTACTTTTCCCAGGGCATAAACCAGGTAAGTACCGAAATGTGTCACGAGACGTTGTTATAGGTTGGTACAGGTGAAGGACGTAATCAGCCAGTTCCACATGCTAAAAATAGAAGTTTCATGTCTAGAAAGTCCAAAGCCCTTCCTATATCGTTGCTTCCTAACACAGTCGATACAAAATCGAATCAGATTAAATAAAGGTCTACCACAAAGCTCCACTTCACTCAGAACAAAACCAAAGTATCTCCCAACATAAAATCATGTTCGATAATCGAATTTTTCACTCAAGACTTGGGGTTCAAGGCCTGTTTCAATATACGCGTGATTTTTGAGCAAACCTAACAGAATGGAAGGAAAATAGATTTTTAGAAACACGTGCACCAAACCTTGTAACTATAGGTAGGTTTGACTTTGCCGCGGAAGAATTATACTATAACCTTCGCGCAATGCAAGCAATAAGTTGACAAAGTTTTATCGCAATCACATTACCGGATTATTCGGTTTTATAGCATTAATTTATCTATATAAGTATGTATTTACAAAAAAAAGTAGTGTATGTAGTATGTCAGTTATCTGGTTTCCATAGTACAAGCTTTGCTTTGTTTGGCATCAGATGACCGTGTGTGAAATGTCCCAGGATATTATTATATTATTATTATAGCAGCCCATAAAGACATAAAGGAGCAGTCAATGTCAAAATGCGTGGTTGATTGTACCAAGTTTTGTCAAAGCGAAAGTACAGCCGAGACCTTAATTTATCTTATTGCGAGATACTGCGACTACAAGAATCAACGGTATTTACCCTGACCTTTAGAACATTTTCAGCCTTCCAAACAACAGGTATCTAACAACAAACAACAGTTTGACGTCGCAAACCGAACAACAACGCCATGATGAATGGAATTGACGGAGTCGTTTCGTTAACGACGTAAACTTTGATGGCGATGACACTGGGCAGTGACGTCACAGAAATACAGGCCGACTGGTTAAAACCGAGAGACAAATGAGGCGTCTAATTACACGATTGCCTAAAAAAGGAGTGGTGTTTTGAGGGTTCATGCATGTTTGTGAGTTTCTTTAATCCACCATAACGTTTAATGCCTAAACAGATTTAGATGTTTGGGGTATTGTTAGAATCCATACATCATCCCGAGTGACAATAGCTATATTTTTTATGAAAAAAAAAATATGGCGGCAATATGGCTCAATTTTCTAATTTGAAAATATTTTTTTTTCAGTTATTACAATATGGGTATCAAATTGAAGATTTTGAAGAGCTCATTCCAAAAAAAAACTATTTTAATTTATTGGCATAAATTTTACATAGGTAGTACCTACCGTAGGTACTAATGCCAAACAAACATTTCATCTTTGGCCGCAAATTATTTAATCAGACTTTATTAAGACTGTGAATGTCAATTGTCACTAAAATGTATAAAATAAAAATAAATAATTTAAAAAATTAAAATCACGATTGCCATGCCAAATAACGAACTAAAAAGTAAAAAACAAGTTGTATTAGTATGCCCTGACTAAAACATAAAAAGGGTGTGCAAAGGGCACATCAAATAATAGTAATAACCACATAAAAATATATGGAAGAGGGGCTCATAGCTAAATAATGAGATCCACACTGCTCCATCGAAGGTTAGGTAGGTTGGGTAGTTCGTTTTGCCGCTGTCGTTTCGTGGATGGGTGACCATCCATTACCCCTCAGTAACTCGGAAACTTAGAGTCCCGGCTCTCATTCGTAGAGCACATTAAGCCGTTGCGTTGGTCCCGATTCTCATTCGTAGATCTTCGACAGTCGTTACGGGAAGCCCAAAAGTCTAACATCCAGCCGTACCAAGGGGTCTCGTGTTACCCAGTAACTGGGTTGTGGAGGTCAGATAGGCAGTCGCTCCATTTAAAATACTGGTATTCAGATGCATCCGTTTAGACTGGAAGACGACCATAATATACGTGGGAAAACGTTAGGCAACCTACCATCCTAGGGCTTAAGAGATCTTTACACCTTTAAACAAAAATCAACCTGAACTTCTGTTCCTTGTTTGTAACGTGACAGAAAATGTTTGTGCCAAACTGTTTATTTGGCTAACGTATTCTACGAACTCCACGCCTTCCACAATCGACTGTTTCCTCGATTTTTTATCGAATTGTTACTTTTACGGTAGAAGTGAATAAAAGATTATTACGAGATTGTTTCCTGTAGGTAAATAACACAATGACAGTAGCTTATCTTCTAATATCTATATACTAGTAAAAACAAAATAAGGGTCACTAGGAATTTAAGGGGTACTATGAAAATAATCAAATTAATAATTAATTGTTTAGTTTTAGTAAACATAAAACAATGATATTGTTTAGGCTAGTAACTGTTTTAATAAATGAATTATCAATAAACATGTTTTTATTAAGCTTTAAATAAAAAAATGACAACTTAAGATAAAAACACGCAATAAAAGGTCACTAAAATTAACAAAAATAGTCACTATTTTATTTCTTTTTCTGTTTTCTAATAACGCGTAGTATCCTCTTTTCCTGAAGCCTGGAATGCATGCTCTCGATTAAATACCTTACTTTTTCAGCTGGAAGCTCTTCCCAGGCAATTTTCAAAGCGTCAATCAGTTGCTGCTGGTAGCAGACCTCTTGCTTACTCTCTCTAATCCTTCGTTTCAATTGGTCCCATATGTGCTCGATTGAATGTGAGAGTCTTCCATCACAGACTGGTATACACGGGCATTGTCCCATCAAGACGAACCCAGGGCCCATTTGCTGTGCACATGGGATCACATGCGGCCTGATGATTTCCTCAATGTAATGTTGAGCAATTACGGAACCTCATTTAAAATAGCGAGCTCAGTTTTGCTGTGTAAGCTAATCCCACCCCAAAACATTACATTGGGACCCCTAAAAGGTCAACTTTATGTAGGTATACAGGCTTCCGAGAATCTCTCGCCACTTCATCTCCAAACCCTAATGGGCCGATCGTCATTAAAAAATTTACTTTGCACTCGTCGGTGAAAAGCACCATGCCCCACTGATGTTTTGTGCTCCAGTCAAAGTATTGACGGGAGAAACTTAAACGATTGGCACGTTGAGCCCTGAACAAAGGAATTTCAACAACTCTCCTTTTGAAGCTGGCTGGTCTTCGTGCAATCGATTCAGGACAGTTTGGTCACTGACACGAGTACCCCTTGTCAACCGTAGGCGATTTTTTTAGCTTATGAGCCGTCACTGTCTGACTCCTAAGCCACATGAACTTACGCCTAGATTAGGAGTCAGAGTATTTAAATATTGACCCTTGTATTAAGCCTTTTATGTGTTAGTCTTGTTGGATATTGTTATGGGCTTTTGGTGAAATAAAAAAAATACTATTTTTATTTATTTTTTATTTACTGTGCGTTCTCGGCGGGCCCTTAGCCGGATGTGCCGATCCTCGCGAACTCTACCCGAAGGTCCTCTTGCAACAATGCCCGGTCTCTTGGAAGCGATTCCGAGCATTTGGATAGATAACTTTTGCGAGAAAAACCCAGTTGCAAACCCACAGACCGCTGCGAATTTCCTTCTTGGATCATTGTAACGGCTCTGGTTGCAGTAATTGTGTCCATGTCTTCGTATTTGTGACATATTAACGCAAGATAATGTTTGAACAAGATAACTGACCAAATTTATGATAATTTTCAGAATGCCGAGCCGCCAATCGAAACAAAACTTGAAGAAAAATTTAAACAAAATTAGAAGATTTTTTTTTTTAAATTATGGCCAGCATTTAATCTCAAGCATAATATCAGAGGTTAGTTATCGAAGAGTTCGTAACATCATGATTTTGCTACTTAGCAATTAGTTAATGTTCTTTAAATTACACTGAAATTCAAAAATAACAAGTAGCCCTTATTTTGTTTTGAGTAGTAATAAGTATTAAGAGAAGCAGGTTTTGATATCTATAGAGCTGTGCTCCTCTCGTCTATGACAATCATGAAAATGTCAAATCATGTCAAGTCAAACCATTTGTTTTGACTTTTTGTAGTTATAGTTTTAAGGTTTTTTTTTTGTTGTAATTTTTTTAAGGAAAAATTTTAGGATTCAAACCAAAATGAGGAAAAATTTTGTTCCCTATTCAATAGTCAATCAATATTATTGTCTAACTTCAAACTGTTTAAAATCTGTATTAAAACATGAGCCCTATTTACAGCAATTTCAGCGTAACATTTATGGGTAAGTATGGTTTCAAATTTAGCTCACGTCCTATTCTAGATAGATTCAATTTCAATCCTAATTTAGTGGCTTCTATGGAAGAGTTACGACAGTTTTATTGATGACCGAATACTACTACAAAAGCTTATGAACGTGGTCAAACATCGTGTTGAAATATTTTGCAAAAATAATGGAACACCAACAGCATCAAGCGAATCAGGGCAAATAACACAGCAAGTAAAAGCGAGAAAAAAATCAGCTGTCTCGTACATAACTTCAATACCTACTCGAGCCAAATGTATGGAACGCCTGATTATTATTTTTTTCGATTACGATGTTGGTCCCATGAAGAAAGTTGTTCAGTTTGATGGTCTGTACCACACTTTTGACCAAATTTAACACCTTTCTGATAGACCTTGTATTGCTTATAATGTGTAGCCCCAGTAGGTATCCCCTCATATTTATTAACTTGGACATAGCACAGAAATCTCCAAATTTTGACATTAGTAGATTGCTCCCGTGCGAAGCAAGTGGGGCTGAGCGAGTCACTGCTTTTTATATTTCTATATGGTGACCCGGTGGGTCCCGCTTAATGACAAACGCCATCGCGGCAGGTTCAGAAGGAGATGGCGGGATGAGCTGGACTCCTTTAATAAAGATTGGTCCTTGGCAGCTCTGGACAGAGAGAGATGGAAAGAGAGTAGGGAGGCCTTCGCCCAGCAGTGGGACAATAAAGGCAAATAATAATAATAACCCCACCACTGTATCTCTACGTTGACGTCGTGGTGGGGCTTGCGTGCTCCGAACTTTAGGTCTGTGCCGGTAGAGTTTACTTTGCCGGAACAGGTCTAGGATGAGGAGCCAGACCAGAAGAGATAGAGAAACCCGCAGGGCAGCATGTGGCGAGCTGTTGGGCACTAGCGACCCTACGGACCTCTATCTCCCGGGAGAAGTCTTGTTTCTTTACCCCTGGCTTGCCTTTATTGGAAAATAAGGAGCTGAATGTACCCTGTTAGTTGGCGGAGGGCTGTCCCTTACACCTTGTATACTAATATACTAATAATGATCTGGTCAGGCAGGGGACATAGATCTTCCATAGTTCAAGTTACCCAATCCACTTTTGCCACCCAGACCCATAGCCCATTATGTTTTGTTTCCATGTACGAAAATAGTCCTGCACCAACCGGGGGTTGTCCTTGGGTGCACGTATATAGTGCATACAGGGATAATCGTCGGTTGGTGCCTCCTCATCATTAAAAATTGTCTAAGGGGCCTCTGCGAGTTGGCTTCCGCCCCTCGTACGCCTTCCAAAGGTCCAGGACCCCAGGGTTTCGAGATATGTCAAAAAATATAATAATAAATATGGCGGGTCACTATAGTAGCTTGTAAAGATGAAACGAAATTCTTTTTCAGAAGCATGCGATCCTCAAAAGTAAAACATTTGATCTGTTTCAAACAATGGAATTCCAAAATGGTTCTAGATGTTATATGCAGCGCAATAAACTTGAAAAACCAGTTGTTTGACTCCCATCATCAGAGATTGGTATAAAGTTCTACTGTACTATCTTCTTCTTAGGGTCAGTTTCCACCAAATGGAAAAATCCTCGTGGATGCTCGAGCATTTCTTTTTCACTGAATAATTAGTAGGTAACTTTATGAATATTGACTGTAAGGCGAGTCTAGTCGTGAAATGGTCGTTTTCGAGAGCCTAAGGCTTTTAAATGAGCCAACCGAAAATTCCAGAAAAAATATAATATGAACTGTTGATATGTGTACTTCAGTCTGAGCATTTTAAAATGTTAAGCAACGTTAAATGCCATGCTAAAAAAAATATTGAAATGAGATTGTTTTCAAGTTTAAATTCGCTATTGCTTCTAAACTACAAGTGATATTTTCACGGCTTAGCAACGATAATATTGGGAAATCACTTATCTACAACAGTGCATTTTTATTTTAAAATAATAATTAATTTTTAATGGAGGAGGAGCTCGTGGCTAAGTAATAACAGCCGCACGGGTCGATCCATCAGGTTAAGCTACGCTTGCTGGGGTTGGTCCGTGGATGGGTGACCAAGGTGGTTCATACCGAGACTCCTCCATGCCTCGGAAAGCACGTTAAGCCGTTGGTCCCGGCTGTCATTCGAAGATCTTTGACAGTCGTTACGGGTCGTCAGAAGCCCGAAAGTCTGACAACCAGTCTTACCAAGGGGTATCGTATTACCCAGTAACTGGGTTGTGGAGGTCAGATATGGAGTCGCTCCATGTATAATACTGGTATTCAGCTGCATCCGGTTAGACTGGAAGCCGACCCCAACATAGTTGGGAAAAGGCTAGGCAGAATGAGAATGAAAAAAAATATTTTTAAAAAAAACGCAACTTTAACAGAGGTTACGTATTTAGAAATATTCGCTAGCGAGTCTGTGCGACGACTGTATGAGAATACGGGTCGTAAACTATACTCAACTTAAGTTTAAAATTCGATGCAGACATTAAGCGTTTATCAGGCGTGCGTCGAATTTTTGTTTGGCGCCATCCTAAGTGTCCACACGTTCCTGTAACATGCAGAGGACTCGCATGACACGATATTATTAGAGTCCCATTGTTTGTGGAATAGCACCCTAATTGCCTAACACACTATCAATCGGAATCGGTTTAATTTTGACACTTCAACAATATTCATTGCGTTATTTATGGTGTTGAGAGACAAATTTTTCGAATATGGAGCATGGATTGGCAATTTGCTTCAACATTATTCAGATTCCGATCGATAGTGTGATGCGCAATTAGAGTACACCACATCATATAATATTGGAAAGAAAGTCCGGCCTTTAGCCAGCATCATCCCATTCCCAACTATGTTGGGGTGGTCGGCTTCTAGTCTAACCTTATGCAGATGAATACCAGTTTCATATATATGGAGCGACTGCCTAAGCATCTGACCTCAACAGCCTAGTTACTGGGTAACACGATACCCCTTGGTAAATCTGGTTGTCAGACCTGCTGACTTCTGACTACCCGTAACAACTGGCATAGATCTGCGAGTGGCAGAGGTCTTTAGTCAACTTAGGAACCGTTAAGTTTCTTGCCGGTTCCTCTCCATAGGAAACAATAAATGTGCCCATGTAGGTATATAATATAAAGCTGATTTTTTTTCGCGATTTCAGGTTTGGTCCCATAGTAAAAGTTGTTTGTTATCATGAGTACAATCATGTGTTTAAGTATTGGTCGCTAATTACCAGTCACCCTTTAAAAAATAAATATATATATGTGAAATAAAATATTTTGAATTGGAATAGCCAAGTAATTTGATAAAACTTTCTTTCAGAACATAATACCGAATGCAAAAGTGATGATCCTGCAGGAAATCAATGAACCAATGCTGAACATGGCAGTTTCCAAAGCGGCCTCACTTCTGGGAGCGGACGACGTAGGCATAATTGACAACTTGGTTTGGGATCATGATTATCACGGAAGGTATTATTTCAATAGTTATACGTGGACTATTTGTGGTAGACTAAAGATAGCATCCACGATCCAAGTCAACTCTTCACTTCTTCCTGGTGTTTTAGGGAAGGAAAAAGTGGCAAAAGTTTAAAAAAAAAAACTATCCTAAATGAGACCTAAGAGTTGGAAGTGTGTCTGTATTTATCAGGTTTGTAGGCAATTTTGACTCGTGCAAAAATAGATAGCCGTTAAATTTTAATGTTTTTAGACATTTGAATTGTTGATCTCCCGTGCATTTCCCGCGTAATTCGTTTTTTTTTTTTAATTTATGTTTGCGTAACGCACGGGAGTGGGTGTACCCAATATTCAAATGTCGAAAAACATTTAACGGCTATCCATTTTTGGCAAGGAGTTCAAAATTGCCTACAACCCTAATTCTCTATATACGTATTCTATTTTCTATTTCTATTATTTCTCAATATATCTTATTTTTGACTGAGTTTAGAGATATGCTTGTCAAATAAGTTTCATTTGATACATTGTTCTTTACTAGAAAAACAAGGTTTGCTTGATGGCCGTGAGAAAAAAAGACGCCACCCATTTCTAATAACCCTGACCTTGCACCTTCAGATTTCCACCTGTTTCGGTCTCTTCAGAATTCTTTAGGCAGTGTCAGGTTAACATCACGAGAGGACTGCCAAAACCACTTGTCGAGGTATTTTGACCAGAAGTCCCAAAATTTCTATAGCAATGGGATCATGTCCCTACCTACAAGATGGCAAAAAGTTATCGAACAAAATGGCACCTACATACTTTAGTTAAATGTAAATAAACTATATTAAAACACGTTTTGAATTTTCTTAAAAAATGCGAAGAAACTTTTCCCTCCAACCTATTAATTACCGTAAAAAGGTGGACTTAAGTAAGGGTCGCATTGGTCTCAAACCAAAAGTAAGTACCTAGAACTTATCGGCTTTATTAAAAAACAAGGTTTATCTTTAGACTCAGGTTTAAAACATCATCTATTTTATAATTTCGAACACTATTCCGACAAAATTAATGTTCTAATTACAATAACTGAAGTCAAACCCGAGTCTGAATAAAGTTCATAATACAATAACGAGTTCAACTAAAGTTAGAACTCGTTTTGTAATAAGATGGTATAGGTTGAAGATGTGCCAGTGACATTCATACATCATCCTCTGCATAGGTGATGCCTAACCTTTTCCCAATTATGTTGTGGTCAGCTTCCAGTCTAACCGGATGCAGCTGAATACCAGTATTTTACATGGAGCGATTGCCTATCTGACCTCCACAACCCACTTACTGGGTTGTGGGTAACACTGGTTGTCAGACTTTCGGGCTTCTGACGACCCGTAAAGGCTGTCATAGATCCAACGGCTTAACGTGCTTTCCGAGGCACGGAGGGGGTCTTGGTATATAAAGACACATCCACGGACCAACCGCGGCAAGCATAAGCTAAGCCCCTCACCTCCCATTTTATTTCCAGAATATTCTCAGATATGGCAGACATAATATTTGTGTCGACTAACACACACACGTGCGTCCAACGATTTGCTGATAAATCCACGGTTCCCGTCTTATGTATGATGTCCAGGACACATGCCTCCATTCAGTCTTTAGCTACCGCCATGGCCATAATGGTAGGTACCTACTGTCGTATAGTGAGTTCCAAAAGTATCTGATGAAAATGTAAACAAATGGATCAAAAACGTACCTGTCTGTGGATGCCAATTTTGTAGAGCCACTTACAAATTGAGTGTAGAATTCTACATGTAGAGTTTTAGGGGTTTTATAAAGGGGTGGCAAAATTTTCATTATTTTTGCGATAGGACACCCGTTTTCGAGATAATGTGTAGTTAAGCAAAAGAAGAAAAAAAAATATTTTGTAACCGTACGGGTGTACGGTTATCTACAAAATATTTTTTTTTTTACGTCAACCTCTTAAGGGGTCATTGTACTCATCATTATGAATAACTATTACTATAGGAACAAACCTGAAATCGCGAAAAAAAAAATCAGCTGTTCAGTACATTTTGACGAATTATGCTAACATAAATGTACTGAACAGCTGAATATTTTCGCGATTTCAAGTGCGTTCCCATAGTAAAAGCTGTTCATAATGATCAGTACAATGACCCCTTAAGAGGTTTTTGGTGTTTTACCAATAACCCTGTATACTTTGCAGCCGCGGTGTAGAAAGTTTTCTTCTATCTTTAGCATGGCAATTACAAAATATAATGTCATCACTGCCCTAGAAAATTATCAGTTGTTGGTATGATTTTGACAGTTGGGATAGAAAACTTTGTTCCGAAATAGTCTACAATAAAAAAGGACCACCTAGACAAAGATCGTTAGAAACGAAAGACAAAATGACAAAATGTAGAAGGATTACTACGGTGCAATATCAAAAATGGAGAAACGAAATGTCACTTTGTATAGAAAAAGATGTCTATTCTTCGTAGAGATAGAAGTGGTCATGCTAAACCTGCTGGTACCGATAAATTGGACGATCAATTAATACACGCATATACAGGGTTATTGGTAAAACACCAGCAACCTCTTAAGGGGTCATTGTACTCATCATTATGAATAACTCTTACTATGGGAACAAACCTTAAAACACGAAAATAAAATCAGCTGTTCAGTACATTTTGACGAATTATGCTAACATAAATGTACTGAACAGCTGATTTTCTTTCGCGATTTCAGGTTCGTTCCCATAGTAAAAGCTGTTCATAATGATGAGTACAATGACCCCTTAACAGGTTGTTTGTGTTTTACCAATAACCCTGTACCTATATGTTATAGTTAAGTAAGACAAAGAAGAAAGATATGGTTCTTAATTAATTTCAGGAAGAATTTGGTACATTCGAAGGACGAAACATCGCATACGTGGGGCCTCCGCATCCAGTACTGAACTCCTACCTACTTTTGTTCCCTATGCTCGGAGCAAATATTAAATTCAAATGTTGCTGCAACGTAAGCGTTTCTGAATACATTTTTGCTATTTTGCAAGCCATAAATATCTGCTGGATTACTAGACTTTGGCTGGTTTACACAGTGCGACCTGCTGACTAGACAGTAGCTGCTCGCACTGTAGTAGGTAGGTACCTACTCGCTAGTGAGTAGCTTGGCTTGCCTTGGCGGTTTCATTATGAGAGTAGCTGCCTCTTGCGAGTTGTGTGGTTGGAAAGATTACACAGGATTCTCTTGCGACTGACTGACGAGCTACTGCCGAAAGCGTGCGAACGATGCGAGTGATGTGCGAGCTACTGCCATGCGAGTGATGAAAGACCATCACGCATGGCGAGCGAGGCGAGCAGGCGAATGAAAACAAAAAATGTTGAAAGTTACTCGACTGTGTTGATCAGTCCGACACATTGGGTATTTTTGGGAGTTCTCGTCTAACGGAGACTACTTGCATAATTATGTAAAATCTTCTAGACATTATTATCTACCAGAAACATGCTCTGAAATACAGTATTTTGGAGTCAGAAGTGTACTTCTTTGATTCCAAAGTACAGTATTTCAGAGCAAGTTTGATCAGACAGTACTGTAGTACTGTAGGTATTTGTCCGACCCAGTTCTCGAAAATGACAATATCACGACGTTGTGTTGGGATCGATGTATCGTCACTGACAGGACTATTGTGACCAATTCTGCCGTCATAAGGAAAAAAGAAGTAGGTATCAGATTTTTTTTCGAAATAGAGTTATTAGACGCATCTACCAGTATTTTTATATTGGAGTAAATAATAATTCTACTTTGTATTTTAAACAGGACAACACATTTTTTTCTTCATTTCATTATTTCTGTAGATAGGTACCTACGTCTTTTTTCCTTGCGGCGGCAGAATAAGCCTGACATACTGATGATAGATCAATTAAAGCGTCGCGCAATGATTGTTGATATAGCGGGCCCGCCTGTCGAGAACCTCTACTATCCAACTCGTAAGTGCTAGTAAATGGTATAATACATCCACACAGTGAAAGTTTCTGCACGGTAGGCCGACTCGCACGCTAGCTCTAAACTCGCACTGTGTAAACTAGCTAGGCTTCGTTTATGCACTACAGAATGTTTTGGGAAGGAATGATGAAAGCTACCTACACCTAGTTATAGCCGAAAGCAATTAAATAAATTACATATACTAAAAATTTTTACTCTGACTGTACTTTAACGTGTGCTCGGGTACGTAATGGCGCCGATTCCCTTGTTCACAAATTAAACTAAATTTAAGTTTTATGCCTAAGAAAAGGACTTTTATGCCTTTCTGTCGCTCAGAAACATCATACACAACAGTGAGTTAGAAACGCCAACGCAATCAGCCACTGGGATGGCAAAATACCACTCTTGCGGATGTTTTTAGGCGATGACCACTTACCAGGTGGGCCGGCCTTCAAGTTTGCCATCCGTCATCATTATTATCTTCCTGCCCTTGTTCCATGTTATTAGGCCCTTAGCACACCTTCGCCGCGAAACCGCAGTAGTTCAGTTCAACTGACTCGCATGATGTTCCGCTACTATGCGATTTTGCTGTTTCGCGGCGGAGATGTGCTAAGGCCCTTAGGAGTCGCCGCAATACGTTTTCTTCTTCTTCCATTCTTCCCTATCAGCCGTCACGCTATCATTCAGTCCCTTTTCTTTCAGGGCCTTAGCACACCTCCGCGCGAAACCTCATGATGTTTCGCTACTCGAGTACCTACCTAACGGGACGTCATTCATGCGAGTCAATTGAATTGAACTACCTACTGTATTTCGCGGCGGAACTGTGCCAACTAAGGCCCTCATTATCATTCCTCACACAATCCATCCATCTTTTCATTGGCCTTCCTAACATTAAAATATCAATTCTCAGGTACCACTAATATTATAAATAAATAAATAAAGTTTGAAAGTACCTACTCGTTAAGTCTGCCTGTCTGTTACCTTTTGACGCCTTCACGGCTGAACTGATTTCGATGAAAGACACACAGGTATACCTTGACTTGGGTTTGGACAAAGGATATAAGGATAACCCGTGGGATAATTTCCGACCTCCACGCGGGCGAAGCCTCGGGCAAAAGCTTGTATGTAAATATATTCCTCAGAAATGTCCTGTGTCCCCACTCCTCTTGAAGGCTAGTAAGGACATGACGCAGATAACATCCACTGAAACAAAGCAGTGCGCTGAGACATGCGACGCTTTGAGTTGCGCATCCGTCATCATCGCTGGACCAACGACCAAGAATAAGGAGAAAATTCCTGAATTCGCGCTGAGTTTTAATGTAAGATAGCTTCATTCATTATGGTATTATCACTACCTGCGTCTGTGTTTCCGAACGTATACAACCCTAATCTCTTCAAAGTGAGAGTGAACAGGCTTCTTCTGGGTAAGCTCACTCCATCGTCGACTTTGTCTCTGTCACCTCTGACCTAGACTAGAGTCAAGAGCAAACCCATCACAAATAAAAAAAAAAAAAAAAAAAAAACCAAAGATTTAATAGCTGTACCTGCAACGTAAAAAAGCGGCCAAGTGCGAGAGTTCGACTCGCACACAAAGGGTTCCTTACCATCGTACAATATTTAACGGTTCGCTATCCATTTGCATAAAATTTTAAGCCATAATATAACATGGCATACTTTTGTTTATCCTAATTATATTTACGCATAATTATTTAAATAAAACGAAACCTAACCAAACCGAACTTCGGTGTGCCCCTGACGTCGACTGTCTAGGGTTAGGTTTTTGGGTCCAGTAAATTAGCCTACAAGATAATTATGTCAACATGAATAAACTGTAACTACATATGTCAAAAAAAAAACCGGTTAAGAGCGAGTCGGACTCGCGCACCGAGGGTTCCGTACCATCGTACTTCCTACTAATATTATAAATGCGAAAGTTTGTGAAGATGGATGGATGTTTGTTACTCTTTCACGCAAAAACTAGTGAACGAAATATATTCATGAAATTTGGCACACAGATAGTTTATAACCTGGATTAACAAAGAGGATACTTTATATCCCGATATTCCTACGGGTTCGAGACTTTCGCGGGTGAAACCGCGGGGCGCTGCTAGTCATATATAAAGTGTGCTATTTACAGACATCGTTTTATTTTTCCTGTAATCTTTACATAAACTTCTATCATACAGAATAATTTCAGATTTTTTTCTATGCAAACTTCGGAGATAAGGGAGGAAGACGGTATTTTTATTTACATTTTTCAACAAAAGTCAAAAACTATGCGGCCTAAAAAAAAAAAGAAAAAATGTTTGAGAATGTGCAAACAGCGCTCTTTCATATCCCCACATACCCTAGTAGCCCCACTTCGATTTTTTAAGACCCCTCTTTTAGTCCCTGTTGCAAAAAATATATACATTTTTATTTCTTTCTTATTTGCAAAATAGGCAAACGTCATCTAAAACTATTCCAAAATTCAAGTTGATAGCGTATTTTTTTAGATATCTAACTGTGACAGAGAGACAGACAGAGTCGCACCATAAGGATTCCTTTTTACCATTTTGGTACAGTAGGTACCCTAACAATTAGGTATGGCAAAGTACTTATGCCAAAAAAAAAAATACCAAAATAGTTATGCCAAAGAATATTAGGAAAAAATCATTGCTTAGGCATGCGAAAAGAAGGGGTGATATTTAACACTACATATTAAAAAAAACCGGCCGGCCAGGCAGCGTGTGTGTGTACCACACACAAAGAAGGGTTCCGTAGTTGGGATGAATTTATCCTCCCTAGAGTATTGCATGTTCTGTGAATTTATCCCAAAAACTAACTTATCATTGTAGTTGAAAACCATGTTCTCCCATACATTGATATGACGTCACAGACAATTCTCCAACTGCAAATTAAAGTTTGTATTCGCAAAATCTATTTTTAAACATAGCATTATGCCTTCTTTCCCGGAAGGGTTGGCAGAGGTGTACCTATATACACCCACATATCGCCAGAAAAAAAAACTAATTCTTATGTACGTACAGCGGAGGCTTAGGGCCGGTTTTTTGATCCATAGTTAACTCAACCAATGGTTAAACATAGTAACTAATGGTTGAATTTTGACTAAATATGAAAATCTAAACATGAATTAGTTATGCCATTAGTTACTGTTTTTTAATATGAATGAGCTAACATGAATACATTCATGTTTAGCCTTTAACATTTAGTCAAAATTCAACCATTAGTTACTGTTTAACCATTGGTTGAGTTAACTACGGATCAACAAACCGGCCCTTAGTAATAGTTCGCGTCATGTAACTTTGCCGCTCAGAAGTAGACGATAGTCAATATAGCAGTAGATAGCACAGTAGTATACTAAAACAGCAGTTTGCCATGCCATGCGCATTGGAAACCTGTTTTCAGAGCGGCAAACTTACGTGACTCTCAACTATAATAGGGTTCCGTTTGAACCCTAAAAAGCGACACTCACGATCCTAATTTATTGTCTTTTTTCCAGTAAACAACAAATAACATTGCCCTATTCTTGCATGTAAACAGCAATCCTATCCCATTTAACAAGAAATAAACAAAAAAAAATTGTCTCATTTTACAGCAAATCAACAGTAACACCACAAGTAGCTGGATATTCTTCCACACTTGTCCCCGAGGTGAAGAAGTGGACGACTACCTCTTTTGGAACCCTAATACGAGGACTTTTAATGCGTTCCAGAATATGCACTACATAGCTGCTGCATTGATGGCATATCACATAAGTGATCATACGTTTTAACAAAACAAAGTGCTTTTGAATCTTACGTATCACATTTCTGAATTTGATCTGCAATTACAATACTGGCGATGAACCATGGCCGGTCTGAATGTAGGCTCTACAATCTTTCGTGTGTGTATACTCACTCATACTCGCCTCATATCAATCACTATTTCGTTCCTATGAAATGTTATTATTGCGCAAGCAAGTTCAGACTGACAATGATTCTTCAACCATACCTATTTTAGCTTTGACCATTTGTGGTACTAAAACCTAGCCACAAAAATTTATGAAATTTTAAAAAGCATCATGTGAATTAGTGGTTCTTGAGAGATAGACAGATTCGCGTTTAATAGAAGATAATATTCCTAATCCCAAATCAGCCATCACAAATTGGACAAAGTATAAAACCATTTTAACACTATAGTAACACAATTCTCCACACAAACATACACACCCTCACACACACACACACACACACCCCTCACTTACACACACCCACCCTCTTTCACTCAAATCACCTTGTTTTTGATTATGTACTCGTATTGTATAGTTTACACTTCTTGTTTTTGAAAGAGCGGAGTCTCCTAATACAGGCATCGTTTGCTTAAAAGGAGGCTCCAATCTCAAATTTGTTGTATGTTTAAGGTTATCAAATAAACTATTTTTTTTTTTTATTATTTTGGCAAAGCATCTTGTAAAACAATACTTTTTGAGTTTTGTGAAGTTGATGTACTGTTATTTAACTTAATAGCAGTTCAATAAAATGAAAATGTTAATTTGAACTTCTTTTATTACAATAAAATTACTACTATACAACTATCTAAATTTTACTTAACTTTACATTATTGAAAAAGTAAATATTAATTAACAAACATTGACATTTTCAAATTCTACATCTAAACAATTCTAATCCCTAGCATATTTGTACTTTCCTCTCATGAACTTTGGTAATGGTACCACACCAGGGCAGGGTACTTGACCATAGACTTCACAGATGCATGGTCGTTCACAAGCAATACCGAAGTTGGCTGGATTATCCTTCTTCTCTGCAGCTATTGATTCCTGTTCTAATAAGTCCTTTGATTTTCCTATAATTAGAATAAAGGTAGATTTAGTAATGTGTATAGATAGTTGATGATAATAATAAAGTGCCTCATCATCATTTAAAATTGTCTAAGAGGCCTCTGCGAGTTGGCTTCGGCCTCTCACACACCTTCCAAAGGTCCAGGACTCCAGGGCCCCGAGAACTAGTTTTAAACAAAAATGCAGATTGTGGATCTATTGGTATCTTAATTATATAATAAAACTGAAGAGTTGGTTTGCTTTTTTATGCACCACTGTACAAGAGCCACATTATGAGCGCTTCTAGATCAGGGGTCTCAAATTTCATTGATTTCAGAAAGCATGTGTTGCTATCTGCTCGTCGCGAATTCGCTTGATGAAAGTGACACCCAGCCCGTAATCCGCACAATTTGTGTCAACAAACTAATTTTGCAACCACTAATCTCTTAACTAATCATTGCATTTGATAACCCAATTTTTGAAGAAGGTTTGAGGTTGTTTAACATCACACTACGACCTTTAGGAGCCGAGCAACAAGAAAAAAGTTCTGAAAGAAAGCGAATACTAAGTTATAACGCAGGCGGGCGATGCGACGCGTTAGCTCAGGGGCGGAAATTTCACGTAGACGAAGTTACGGGCAGAAGCTATAATTAATGAACCGAAACTCACCAACAGTATTAATTAAATGCTCCAAAATTTCTTCTTTAGATTTATTGTCAACATCTACTAAAATCTTTCTTCCATCTTCGAAATAACACTTTATGAATGGCGATGGAGTAAGGTTCTTCAACGTTGCCACCTGCACGTCAGGGTTTTTGTATTGAATTTGCGGCAAATACCAGAAAACGAACTCTTTAGCCCCAAGATTGTTTTGACCGTTTATATTGTAAGCCACAGAGAGTATCTTGATTTTGTCTTTTAATACTAGTCTGCCAGCATTCAGGTAGTTTAGTGTACGCCTGATAGGTGCTCTTCCTTTCATGAACGGCATTTTTGGTTTATTTTATTTGATTTTTGTAAAATAAAGTAACCTATTTATACGAATGGAATATAACCTCAAAATGCCTCAAATTGACTGTCATCGTTTCTGTCAATAGTGTCAATGTCAGTCAAATGTCAATAATACTAGTTTATGGTCAGTCAGTCGACAAAAAAAGAGAATTTTGGTTAGCGCGTTTCAGAGCGGCCAACGCTTTTGCTCCTTTTTTTTTGTTAGGACGACCTTAGACGATCAATCTAATAAATTGGCTCATGGCAAATTCGTAAACTCAAAAAGCGCAGCAATTTAAAAAAGAGCTAAACATAGGACTTTTTGATACTTGGCAAAAAAAGTAATATAATTATTATGTTATAACATGAGACTATTTTTTAACCGACTTTTCAAAAAAGAGGAGGTTCTCAATTCGGATTTTTTTATTTATGTTCGGGCATAACTCAGTCATTTATGGACGGATTTGCAATTTTTTATTTGAAAGGGTATGCTTACGAGCTGGTTGCTTTGCCACGAAGACAGAATCTGATGAGGGGATCCCATGGAAATCGAGGAGAACCCAAAAATTTATAGGCACTTCTTGGCGATTTTGGGTATTTTTTATAGTAACTCGTGCATTTGCATTTTGTGAATTTCACGGGTTGCGATTATTTTAATATGGTGCTAAGCAATTTAAGCGCGTCACAATGCATATGGTGATAGTGACATCACCATCAGCTCCAGTTCTCCTGGTTCTTACTAGGAGAACTCAACAGTTAAGGTTACGCTAGTCTGTCTTTTTCCATACAAACGTAGTATAGTGATTACTCGACTGTTTGACGGTATACTTTCAAAACTAAAAATAATATAAATTTGTCTCATCATTATCTAGTTCTAATATTGACTTCAATAAAATACTACATAGTGATAAATAACTTTTATTTTGGAAGTCGGTGGCAAAAACTAAATTAAAGATCTAAAGACACCGACTTCTGAAATCAGTTAGTTTTTTCACTTTGTAGTGTTTTTTTGGAATTCGGTTGTTTTTTTTTTTTTTTTTCTTGTAAAATGTTTTTTATTAAGTACTGGATTAATTTTATTTGCACACGACGTGTAACTTCACGCGTCTTAGGCAAAGGAACTCAGCAGGCGACGCGCGTATCCAGTGAACTAGGATTGCGTTAATGACGGACGGACCGTACGGTAATCACGTGTATTATAATAAATGCTACTAATTATTGTTTAGTATTTATGTTTATTATGTATATTGTATGTTTGTGTTTATTAGTGTAGGACGTATAAATATATTATGTACATATTGTAAGTATAATGTGAGTCACTACACTGTGAAAGTCCACAAAGTTCAAACTGTAATAATAGGTTATAACACAATATCGCCAAAGAGTATTACCTAAAGCTGTTGCGTCATCGCTGTCAGCATAATCTATACCAGATCAAAACTGTCAATAATGGAAAAAAACTAGAAAATGGGCACAAATTGAAAGTCCAAAAATCGACAGCAAAAATCAATCGTGCGGTTTACCTCGTTAAAATGTAACCATGTTGTTCCTTGGTAACACCAAACAGTCAGATAATATGAGTAGCAAATCTAAGAATTGCAGCAAAGTAAAGAATGCTTGCAAATATTGCCTTGAACAAGTGACCAACAAGACCGGAATACAATGCCAAGGTGCTTGCAAAAAATGGGCCCACTACAAATGCCTCAACTTTACACCAGGAAAGATTTCTGATATCAAAGCTGGTATAATCAAAGTGATGTGCCCCTGTCCCGACTGTGAAACAACTCAAGTAAAAGAGTATCTAACGAATCCTCCTTATTCATGCTCTAATCATTCATGCCCAGCAAACGCCAAAGGCCCAGCTAAGTGCCAGTCATCAGAATGCCCCTCAAACCGGACCAAAGTGGCAGACAGTAATACTTTGAACTGTTCGAATAAGGTTTGTTCCAATGATGCAGCAGAATTCCAAAGTCAGGCGAAGAAGCCCACTTTTTCTCGGTTGGGTTCACCATGCCCCAGATCATGCATATCTCCTAAGAAGCCACCTAAGAAGCCACCACCACAGCAACCACCACCACCACCTAAAAAGAAAACAGTGGCTAGAGTGACCCCTTCCAAATCGTCCGGTTCATGTCAGAATTTGAGATGTAAGTTTTACGCCTTTGAGTATGTTGGTCTCCTTAATTTATTTTTAAGATACCTACTGCGCTCAGAAAACTTAAAACGAGTTGGCGAGCAATGAGCAGCGAGTGCGCTACGGCGACAAGCGATTATAGTTCACGTCATGTAAGTGTGCCGCTCTGAAGTTCGCGCAAACGGCTGCGCAGTAGTCAATATCTATACTAAAACACCAGCACGCTGTGCTATGCGCATCGGAAAGCCTGTTTTCAGAGCGGCAAAGTTATTTGACGTGAACTATACCGCTGGTATGCGTATGTGAGCAGTGGTGGCCCAGTGGTAATGGCCTCGACTTACGAGTTGTAGGTTTTAGGTTCGAACCCTGACAGGCGCTTTACTTTGTGTAAATTATTTCATCACCACTTCTCTCAAAACGGTGAAGGAAAACATCGTGAGGAAACCGGCATGTCCTAGAACCAAAAATTCGAAGACATGTGATGTGACATCTACCAACCCGCCACTGGGCCCTCGTGGTGGATTACGGCTCACTCCCTCTCATCGAGAGGAGGCCAGTGTCCCAGCAGTGGGAACATTATAAGTCGCTAAAACGAGATGCTGTACTGGGGGTGCTTTTTAGATGTTAGAGATTTGCAAAATTTAGTATATTCTGCTAAGGCCCTAATCATTACGCGGATAACCTCATTCATGTTAAAAAATAGGAACTAATGGCATTTTGTCCAACACATTTGAGCCGTAAATGTGAATGAGTTACATATAGTATTTTGGCAAACACATTTAGCCAAAATTCAACCATTAGTTACCATGTTTAACCATTGGTTGTTTAATTACGGATCAAAAAACCAGCCCTTAGATAGGTGAATTTATATTCTACTGCTACTAAATTACCTACTCAACTATTTTTGACGTGGTCTAACTTCTAAGGTGATTTTTGGGTGACCATCTTTTATATATTTTTGTTTTGTTCGCCTCAATACTGCGCTGGTGTAGAAAAAAAAATTGGAAAAATCCAAAGGAATTTTCGAAAATCCCAATTGAAATTTTGACAGGACAACGTATGGCGGGTTAGCTAATTTGTAATCAAAATGTCTTAAATTGTTACCCATGGATACGAAACATTTACATAATGAGTGCAGAAATCTATCAGAATCGGTTCACTAATGAATTCCGTTTTTACTACTTATTGATTAATTTTGTGTTCAGAGGTTTAATTTCGCGTGAAAGAAGCCGAATGAAAGGCAAAAGTGAAGTGCCTTTTTTATTGATGAATACAATGGCTGCCAGTTGATAGGAGGAACCTTTTTTTCAATTTCAAATTAAAATTATACCTCTTAATTTTTAGATAAGTTGATTCCTTAATTATTCAGTTTTATAACTGTATTTTTAACTTTGATATAGCACTTGTAGTTTGCGAACGACAGGTGTTTTTATCGCCAAGGTCGGAAGCGGTCAAATAACGTGTCGAGGTTTCACGGTTTATTTGTATTAAGCGACATCCTGGCCGATATTGAGTATTAATCATAATGAGTTATAATCTACCTGCATTAAAAAGTGATAAACGTAAAAAACCTATTGATTCTTAACTGTCGATAGGCAACTTTTTCTTAGGGCCGATTTTTTGATCCGTAGTTAACTAATGGTTGAATTTTGGCTAAATGTGAAAGGCTAAGCATATTTTTTTTAACATGAATCTATTCATGTTAATTCAGTCATATTAAAAATAGTAATAATGGCATTTTGGCAAATACATACAGCCAAAATTCCATCATTAGTGTTGTAATGTTTAACCATTGGTTGAGTTAACTTCGTATCAAAAAACTGACCCTTAAAAATACTGATAGTTTTTTTACAATGTTCTTTTTCCCGAATAATTAAACTTTGAAATGCTCTCCTTTAAATTTGCAAAAATGTCGCTTAATACAAATAGCCCGTGAACCCTCGATGTTATCAGCCGCGCGGACGCTGGCGGTCGGCCGAAATTTGACAGCGCCGGCCTGGCGTTGACTGGTTAGCATCTATTGTGCCCCACCTTCCTGTCTCTTAAGATCTCTGGCCATGTTGGTCCTGCAAACATTACCAGATCGGCACACCACCTTCGCTGTGGTTTACCTCAACGGTGATATCCTCCCTGAGGCGTCCAGTGAGTGACGATTTTTGCCCATCCATATCGGCTTATGTTCACAAATATGTTCCGTTCCAGGTAAAAACTCAAGCTCATCTATATGTGGCGAAAGTGACCCAAAAACACAGGCTCAAATGGTGAACGCTCTGCAAGAGATGTGTGGCACGGTCGGACAACTGTCTATACAAATCAAGGACCTAATGGGCAAAATAGATAAACTATAGTAGAATTTAGGACGTGAACCAAACACAATATGCCTCTGTCAGATCAGAATAAACAATTTCTCCAGTATTTTGTTTCTTATCAAATGTCGACTAAGGTTTATTTTCACCACACATCACTAAACGTGTTTAATGCTTAACGAGCTTAAAACATCGCTCCGTTTCTTTCATCCGACGTTTTAAACGTGGTGAAATCCGCACTAAGACTCACTTTCACCACACAGCACAACGCGTTTAACGCTAAACGAGCTTAAAACATCGCTCCGTTTCTTTCAATCGTTTGAAGATGACAGAAGTTATGTGTGGTGAAATTGAGCCTAAAAGGGAGTGAACATACTTATCAACGCGAAATCGGCTTGAGCCAATCAGAAAGAGCTTTAAGCACCTGTCCCATCGCCGACGAGGAAGCAACTATAGCTATCTACAATTTTCTCGCTCCAGAAATGCACAAAATACTGTTGATCCCGTCTAAGTAAAATAGATACTTACTTAATATTCATTCTTGATCGTTGACTGTTCACACCACAGGTGAGTACTCGTTTGTCATAGAACAAGAGGGCCATCAAAGAGAGTACTCGCTCAGCGACGCTCGCTTGGCAGGCAGAACACTTGCTGAGAGAATCACGCTTGGTACAGACGCCAGCACCCAGCACATCAAGCTACTACGATCTGTCGAATTTCTTTAATAGATTTTCAGCTTTATCGCTAAAGCATTAGATTCAAAATTTGACAGTTTCGGGTAGCTTGATGTGCTGGCGTCTGTACATACGCATACCAGCGAAGGGTCGCTCCTCGCCTTAGCGCACTCGGTACTTGCTCGCCAACTCGTTTTTAGTTGCTAGCAGTACTCGCGTCTCACTAATCGCCGGCGGTGGGACAGATACCTAATGCGTCGAAGTGTGGTGAAAAGTGATCGGCTCAGGTGTTGGTCACTCCGCATCGGTCAACGCTGACTGAGCAAGAACATCCTCGAAGACTTTTGATCGGTATATATTATACGGGTAGATAATGAACTCAGTCACAACTGAAATAGATTTGAAAATAGTTAACGCGAACATAGGGAGGAAATTATCTGTTGCGCTCTATTTTTTCCGACTGCACTACAGCAAAGGCACGATTGTGCTTCACGTGTACCTATGTAGGTATCTTTGTGGGTTTATTTATACCTACCCTAGGATTCATCCTAACAGCCAAAGCCGTCTTAGGTCAGGCCTGGGCCCTTGGGCACACAAGAACTTGGGCCCCATTGAAAAAAAAAATAGTTCTGTCAAATCTTCTATAATATTCTCAGTCTAATAAAAAAAAAAAAACTGTTTGCATTTGATAGCCCAATTCTTAAGGAATGCTATAGGCTATTTAACATCACGCTAGGACACTCAGGAGCCGAGCAAAACCGAGTAATAGCGCGGGAAGGCGACGCGCTAGAGTTCAAACAATCAAACTCTTCAGCTTTATTATTACTAACTAGCTTCTGCCCGTGGCTTCGTCCGCGTGAAATTTCTTGTTCCCCTGACAATAGAAGTTTCCATAACTTGAGTCAAATATTATATTTGTACCATTTCGTCGTTGCGACTTTAAGACCTCTTATGTGTCACTTTTGGCAAAATCACTTTTTTACGCCAGCCAGATTCTACATTTTGAAGCTCTATCGAATGCAAAAACTCTCATGTGTATACGACGTTTCAATAGTAATTTGTTTACAAACTTCAAGATCTCCAATGTCCTTGCTAATTAAAACTGATAGACGGTTTTTATCGATTTTCTCACAAAATTGATTTTTACACATAAGAGGTCTTAAAGTTGCAACGACGATTTTTTGAGTTAATAAAGCCACGCAGTAAAATTTTCCCATTAAAAATTCAATTACCCCTTTTTGCCCCTTCAGAAATCGACTTTCCTTCAGGGATCAACTTTCAAAAGTATAAATACTGAGTTTTGAGCTAATCGGACCGCGCTTTAAAATTCTTCCATACAAATTTTAACATCCCTAAACCCCCGTTTCAAGCTTTATTACTTAGGGAAGTATTTGTGCTAAGTTTCAAGTTAATTAACCAAATGAATAAGATTTTTTATACGTACCTATGTATTCCCTATTTTCCGTAACTTGACTGAAATATTATTTATACCAATTTTCGAGCTAATCAAGCCCTGCAGTAAACTCCTCCCTGTAAAATAGATTACCCCTTTTCACCCCGTTAGGGGTAGATTTTCGAAAAACCCTGTTACTCGTTATTTTTTATTTTTGGTCTCAAGTATAAATACAGAGTTTCGAGTTACTCGGACCGCGCGTTAAAATTCTTCCATAAAACTTTGACACCCCCCCCCCCATTCCCCCTTAGGGGATAGTTTAGGAAAACTAAAAATTTCAAACTTTATAATCTACTTAGGTGGTAAGTATTCGTGTTAAGTTTGAAGTCTAGTAACTCAAGGAATAAGCTTTTACATACAACCTTTCTTCCCCTGTTTCAACACCTTAGGCATAGAGTTTCGAATAACCCTTTCATAGTGGATACCTAGTCTTCATAACGAACACACCCTCCAAATTTCATGACTCTACAACCAGCGGTTTAGGCTGTGCGTTGATATATCAGTCAGGACTTTAGATATGATTATCATTAAAAAAGTTATAGCGAGTTAACCTTAAAAAATAGACATATTATTAGGGTAAGACTTGGTAATACGCCTTACTTTTTTTTAAATTGCAATAAAAAAAGAATCTCACAAGATATAATCAATTTTTTTATTTGCGAACAATATTTAGTCCTTTGACAATAATGGCATAAGTGGTAATCTTAATAGGAACTACGGATACAATAATATTTACATATTTTTTTAATCTACGGTGGGGCGTTTTGTAATGTGGTCGTTGGTTAATACGACTCACTCTTATTATAAAATGCCCCAGTGTATTAATTATATATGTTTGCATATATTAAACGATATTAACAATTGTTTTGGCAAAAAATAACTCGTAAATCTAACTTAAAATAATATGAGGCACTTAGTCAGTATCTTTATTAAATCAGACTTTTTAAATAAACATTTTAAATAAAACTTAATTCGTACTTATATCAACTAAATATAATATTATTATAAAGAAAAATAATAATAGGTAAACTACCGTCAGTAATCAACACGATATAATATATCGTGTTGTTTACTGACGGTAGTTTTATCTATAAGCTCGAGCAAGTGACAAGCCTTCTGATTTTCTTTGCTTTATTCTGAGTTGCGAGCCATGAATCCCGAAAACCATACGTTTCCAGCTGATTCTGAGCTAGCTGAAAATGGGTTTTTAATATTGAGTTTCTTAGCTAGTTGAAATGCCATTTCTTTACATCTTTTCTGTCAGGGGCAAATCCAACGTTTTCCAATCCAGTTTTTTTCACATTCTTCAGAAAATACTGGTTTCCTACAGGGCCCTTTGATGTCCCTGATAAAATGTGTCTCCTTAGGGTTCGAGACGGAATGCTGAAATTTCTGGATGTCTCATTAACACCCATTACTTTAGTTAGTAACTACACTACGCACGGCTTTTTCTAAGTCGTCTGCACTCCATGATGCTCATAGTGTCGTTATTTGATACTTCCGAGACATTATCTGTAATAATAACACGCAACGAGCACTTTAACACAGTTCAAATATTGGGGCGTTTTAACCAACTAGCTTTGGGGCTTATTGTCAAATTCGATTTTCAATATACCCCACCGAGATTAAAACACAAGATTCAAGGATCTAACTTTCAACAAAATAAAAAGAGAAAGGTAATTTTATCTATTTTACGATAGTATGGGTCATTTTAACACAAAATCTTAAAGTATCAATATATATGAATTTCTTGAAAAGTCACCACAAATTGTTTCACGCCAATAAAACCAGATCTTGCAATATTTTTCAAGCAGACATCGCAAACTACGTACACACGTCGGCCATGTTGTCCGGTTACTAGTGGCTCCCCGCGCGTCTAGTTACGAGCGGCATGGCTTTGTTAGTGTGAGTGCTAGAGCGATGAGGCGTTTTGTCACTTAGGGCGTATTACCAAGTTTTACCCTATGCTATCGCAGTCTTTTTTAGAACATTTTAAGAGGGACAATTCCGTCATACATGATTGTTGCGTAACTTTAACCGTTTACGCAGCGTACGCAACGGAAACTCTCAAAAGGAATAAATTTACACCATTTTTCATTGATGCTCCAGGCCTATTGGTTCTAGCGTGATGTTATATAGCCTCTTTTTCAATAAATGGGTTAGACAACATTAAACTAATTTTGCAATTCGAACTAGTAGTTCCTGAGATTAGCGCGTTCAACCAAACAAACAAACTTTTCAGCTTTGAATATTATTATAGATATTAAGTATAGATGTAAGGCTGACATACTCAAATCCACTGATTCCTTTGGTATGCTTTTTAAATTGATTTGTCATTTGAGTTCATAAGCATTAATTTCTTCATGATAAAATTCTGCGTGAAATTCTTTGCATTTTTTTTTTGTTAACTGGTTAAAAATCGATAAGAAAACTAAAACGTTGGTCAATTTCTTGGTATAGGTAGGTACCTACTGCCAAATGAGCATACAACGTGTCGATTATAGGAATAAACGTATATTTAGGTAGGTACAAGAAATCCTTCCGATTAATGTTTCAATTTAGAATTAATATTGACGGTAATTCTTTGTGAGTATAGAATCTACCTACTTAAAAAAACTTTTTCAAAAAAAAAAAAAAAAAACAACCGTCTTCCAAAAAAAGAAAACACTACAAAGTGAATAATAACTTTAATTTCGGAAGTCGGTGTCTTTGGATCTGTATTTTAGTTTTTTGCCACCCACCGTCTTCCGAAATTAAAATTATTTGTAATAAAATTTTTTCACTTTGTAGTGTTTTTTTGGAAGTCGGTTGATTTTTTTTTTTTTTGGAAAAAGTTTATTATTTTTCAGTTTTCAGTGGGTCAGTTTGTAATTTATCTAAGTTACAATATCCTAACGTCAACTGCTCATCACCTCCTGGTAAGTAGTTACCAGGAGAACTCCACATCACCATTGTGACGAGCATAAATAACGTAGCAACCTAAAGTACCTAAGCGAATCGCAACCCGTGAAATACTTATTATTGTGTAATTCCGGTGGCCACCTGTGATCTTCATCATCAGTTCTACTTGACCAAATGGTGCGAGTTATTATAAAAAAAATACCCAAATCGCTATAGGTGTGCCCATATTTGAAGAGTTCCGTCGATTTTTCCAGGACCCTATCATCAGATCCTGACCTAATGACAATGGGACCAACTAAACCCTACCCTAGGGAAAGTATACCCTTCAAATAAAAAAGAATTTTCCAAATCGGTCCAGCCGTCTTCAAGTAATCGGGGAACATACATAAAAAAAAAAAACATTCCGACAAACTGACAACCTCCTCCTTTTTTGGAGTCTGTTAAAAATAGATAGAAAAATAATGTGCTATTGAATGAAAGCGTCGTATCGGCCTTACCGTCGTAAAAATGTACTTAAGATCTGATTTCAGGTTTGGTCCCATAGTAAAAGTTGTTCATAATGATCAGTACAATGACCCCTTAAGAGGTTGTTAGTGTTTTACCAATAACCCTGTAGTGTTAGTATGAACTTAGCCTATGTAAGTAAATTCAATAAATTACAAAACGCAAAATAACTTTCATTCATACCGCTATACCATAGAACAAGCTTAGTCGTTTTATCCATTTACCCATAGATGGCGTTGTGCAAATACGTCATTTTATTTGTAATAGCAAAACAAGATGGCGGCGTTAGTACCAAATTTGAACACGCGCCAAAAAAATTCCTTGTACACACGACTACATATCAAGCTATACTATACCAGTATAAGCTGATCTCGTATTGTATAGGATTTCCGTACAATGAGAGGTCAGCTGGAAATGGAAAAGTACCTATAGCTTGTTATGTAGCCGTGTGTAATGAGGAGCCACACTCAAAGCTGCGTGTAGATGTCGCTGTAGTCGACTGTACCTTGTTTACCTTTCGTGACAGTAGAGTGACTGCTATTTATGAGATTTTAAAGCGTAATTCGATTATAATATGTACGCGTTTATGACAGTGGCTCAACTAAACGTTGAGCTCTGTAAAAGGAACGCAGCAACTGCCGACAAAAAGACCGATTTCATTGAAAGGAAAACATTTAAATTATTTAAAGTCATGATTGTTTGTGAGCTTTTACCAATGAAAACTCCTTTAACATTAACAGACGGGCGATACAGGAATATTTTGAAAACTAAGTACTTACCTATATTCAATCTGCCTAGCCTTTTCCCAACTATGTTGGGGTCGGCTTCCAGTCTAACCGGATGCAGCTGAATACCAGTGTTTTACATGGAGCGACTGCCTATCTGACCTCCACAACCCAGTTACTGGGTAATACGATACCCCTTGGTAAGACTGGTTATCAGACTTTCGGGCTTCTGACGACCCGTAACGACTGTCAGAGATCCACGAATGACAGCCGGGACCAACGGCTTAGCGTGCATTCCGAGGCACGGAGGAGTCTCGGTATGAAAAGATGGTCACCCATCCACAGACCAACCTCGGCAAGCGTAGCTTAACCTGAAGGATCGACCCGTGCGGCTGTTATTACTTAGCCACAAGCTCCTCAAGTACCGAGTACCAAGTACTTACCTATATTGATTGATTAAATCTTTAGGAGACTACTTTACTACATAGACTAGCTAATATAAGTAGTATATTTTATGACACATTTATTTTGATGACAATAATTTTATTTTATTAGATAATAATCTTGTCTCAATATCTTGTGTTTTATAGATATAGTACCCTTTTCTGTGAAATGCGCAGTAGACAATCGTGCAGTACTACTAGCCTTAAAGTTTTTAATACGTAAACGCCAATTTCCATTGTTTACTGCCCTTACTTTCTTTAGGAGACAAATGTACTCCTCTGTTTTTACAAGTTAACGCAATACATTCAGGCATTCTGGACAAAATTACGGAAAATGGGAAAGCTAAACTTAGTAGATTGCAAAAATCCATACGATGTGACAGCTAATATATCAAAACAAGGTACAGTCGATTGTGCGGCATCTATCATGATAAAAAGTTAGTTTTCCTCCCCGTTACAGTTATAGTCGGGCAATCACAGAGTAGGTATATCGGGCAATCAATAAAAATCACGTAGGTAAGTACCGGCACCTACTTTATCTTATTATTAATTTGCTGAGGTAAAGCTGTGGGCAGAAGAATAAAACATTGGCCGAGCAAAATTAGAAACTTAAATTCTCTAATGAGGTTAAGATTCTTCAGACAGATCTAAATGTGACAGACAGCAGAATAAAGATAAAAAAAAACTAGGTAACATGTCAACATCAAATAACATCACCAATACTCATCATGCCGTCGTAAAAATAAAATTATTTATTCAAAACGGAAGACTAAAATATCAACCATGGTAACTGTTTTCAAAAAAGGTTTAATAAGTTTCTAATCACAATGTCAAAATGCAACAAAGCGAAAAACCCATGTAAGATTTGCTTATCACCAGTTACACATAAGACAGGCTTACAATGCCAAGGTGCCTGCCAGAGTTGGGTTCATTACAGTTGCTTGAACTACACCCCCGGTAAAATCAAGGACATAAAGGCTGGCATCATCAAAGTAACATGTCCCTGTCCAGATTGCAAAACAAGTTTGCCAAAAGAATTCCGGACGGACCAGCCATACAGTTGTAATAATTCTTTGTGCCCGGCAAACCAGCCCCCGAAATGTGAAAACTTCGAGTGCCCAATTAATAGTGGTGGAAAAGGTCACGCAAAGTTCCCGCAAATGCCTCCATGCCCTCTTGGTAAATGTGGGACTCAGTGCAAACAGTTCAGTAGTCCACACTTACCGGATAACAAAGTTTCTGGCGCATGTCCACCGCCTATGCCGTGCATGCCTGTTAGTGGAGCAGTGCCTCCTGATGCCTGCATTAGCCAAAATCCTAAATGTCCCTCAGGGTGCTCATCCACAAACGATGTATCAGGGGACTTCGGAGGCTACCAAACGACCACAGGTCGCTGTGATAGCAGGCCTCTTCCTGATTTCGCTGTTGTTGAACAAATGTGTAACACTGTTGGCGAACTTACGAATCAGATAAAGGAGCTAATGTGCCAGATGAGACAGGCAGCCAATCAGGGGGTTGCGCCGCCGTCGCCACCACCGCCAAGAAAACCCAGTCCACCACAAGAGCGTCGAAAAGAAATGTGTCCAAAACCATGTCACTGCCCTGGAAACCCGGCTAGACGAATGTAGCTACATCCCTTGTTTCATTTTATTACAATACTAATAGATTATTTTGTTATACAGACGCCAGCACATCAAGCTACCCGAAACTGTAAAATTTTCTCCATGAACTTAATGTTTTAGCGATAAAGTTGAAAATCTATTAAAGAAATTTGACAGATTGTAGAAGCTTGATGTGCTGGCGTCAGTACATTACCATGTGAGTCAACTACTGGTCTGCGTTTGATTGCAACGTCCGCGTCGCGTCGAAGAGTATTCTTTCTATTCTACGTTTTTTTCATTCCAAGTTAATTTAACGTACCTAGGCCTAAGACCTCAATATAATAATTTAGTTTTCAATGCATATTTAAATATTATAAAAAAAAACATCGTGGAAAAATATAATCATTATTTTATTTTAGTAAGCCTATACCTAATAATAATAATAATAATAATAATAAATTTATTTCAGACCATAAGTCCATAAACAAACACACATTATAATTTTATACACAAAATACATACATACATGAAACACATACTACACAAAAAATACACTAGAACAACTTATTTTACATAACAGAATGACGCACGATGACTGGTCATCCATTGCCACATCATTGGACTGTCCATCCTGTCGGCTACTATAGCCACCAAGCTGTTGGAGCTGTCACGCACTCGCCGCATCAGGGATGCTATTCGTGTCCGCATCAGTGCGTAAAAATCTGGCACGCCATTCTCCGCGAACATCCCCGATGCACTACAAAAGCGCGGCAGCCCCAACATAACTCTGAAAGCGTTATTGTATTGGACTCGCAGAGCATTGTACGAGCTCTTTGTATAGCTGACCCATAGGGCACACGTGTACATAGATTGGCAATACGCTCTAAAGAGTGTAATTTTCACCTCCCTAGTACAACGTGCAAACCTACGAGCCAGCATGTTACAACGAACTGCCAATGCTCTGCGTTCCCTCTCCACATCCACATCGTCGGACAGACTATCGGTGACCCAATGCCCCAGGTACTTGGACTTCGTGACCCTGGACAGCTGAGCGCCCCCCAAGGTGACCGGTGGGACAGTATCATAACATTTGTTACCCGCTTTGAAAACCAGTAGCTCGCTCTTGGTCGCATTGTACCTAAGGCCGTGAGCCACCGCATAGTCCTCACAGATGCGAAGAAGCCTCCTAAGTGCACTGATCGATGGGCTCAGCAATACCATATCATCCGCGTAGCTGATGTTATTGACGCAGTGCCCGTCAATGGAGCACCCGATATTGGCATTGCTGAGCTCACAGATCAGCTCGTTTACATATAGGTTGAATAGCTTGGGTGAGCTGATTCCCCCCTGCCTCACACCGCACTACAACCCGTATGCATCCGACAGGACACCCGCCCACTTAACATAATTGCATTGGTTTTTATACCAATACTTTAGCATCCCAATGATATCGCTAGGGAGGTTCTTAACATTTGACAGACACCTAAATCCACTTTCAAATTGATAAGGAGATAATAATATATTATGATGATGATAAATTAAGTATATTTATTTCTGCAAATTGGTTCATTCAAAAACACTTTTACAAGTCAAAAATAACTTATTTTAATAATAATATTAGGTTGGGGAAAAACTCTTTTCGCATTATAGTTAGTATGTATGAACTTGTAATAAAATCTATTTGTATCTGGCTGGTTTTGGTATCATTGAAAGTTTAAATTTTGAAGAACATAATTCCAAATTCAAATTAGGAAAATGTCTGATTTTCATTTGTTTTTCGTACCGTCAAGATGAGTGAATCTAATGAAGAAATTCGATACATTTTAAAATTTTACTACAAAAAAGGTAAAAATGCAACGCAAGATGTTTATGGACCTAGTGTAGTGTCTGTGAGAGTAGCACAAATTTGGTTTAATCGTTTTCAATCCGGAAATTTTGATGTCAAAGATGCACGTCGCTCTGGTCGCCCTATTACGGATAAAATGGATGCCATTTTTGAAAAAGTGGAGCAAGATCGGCATATCAGTAGTTACGACGTAGCTGAAGAACTGGAAATTGATCACAAAACAGTTTTGGCGCATTTGAAAAAAACTGGGTACACAAAAAAGCTCGACATTTGGGTACCTCACGAGCTCACTGAAAGAAACCTAATGAACCGTGTACTTAGTTGTGATTCTTTATTACGACGTAATGAAACCGAACCATTTTTGAAGAAGCTGATAACTGGTGATGAAAAGTGGATCACGTATGACAAGAACGTGCGAAAAAGGTCGTGGTCAAAGGCCGGTCAGGCTTCACAGACTGTGGCGAAACCTGGGTTAACTCGCAACAAGGTGATGCTGTGTGTGTGGTGGGATTCGAAGGGCATTATTCATTATGAGCTGTGACCACCAGGCAGGACCATCGATTCTGAACTCTACTGCGAACAACTGATGAGATTAAAGCAAGAAGTTGAGAGAAAGCGGCCGGAATTAATCAACAGAAGGGGTGTGGTTTTTCATCATGATAACGCTAGACCTCACACATCTTTAGCCACTCAGCAAAAATTAAGAGAGTTTGGCTGGGAGGTGTTAATGCATCCGCCGTATAGTCCTGACCTTGCACCTTCAGATTTCCACCTGTTTCGGTCTCTTCAGAATTCTTTAGGCAGTGTCAGGTTAACATCACGTGAGGACTGCCAAAACCACTTGTCGCGGTATTTTGACCAGAAGTCCCAAAATTTCTATAGCAATGGGATCATGTCCCTACCTACAAGATGGCAAAAAGTTATCGAACAAAATGGTACCTACATACTTTAGTTAAATGTAAATAAACTATATTAAAAAATGTTTTGAATTTTCTTAAAAAATGCGAAGAAACTTTTTCCCCAACCTATGTTATGTAACTTTCCATCAGGAATTTCTCAGTAGCAACCCGGAGTCTGAATTTGTGCCCGGTTGATGGCAACAGGCTCGCCACCTAATACAAGGGACTTAAGGTGAAAGCGTCAAGGTAGCCCGTGAAATTCAAATTTTCTTACGTTTTTTGCAATTTACAAGTCGGTGTTAGATTGTACGTTGATCAAAACATAATTTGCGGCCGTAACAAGTACCTATTTACATAATTAGAATAATTAAAGTGATCAATACAACTTTAAGACCAGGTAATCATATTGAATGACTATTTCATGAAATCTTGACATTTCAGGATTATACTAACTTAAGAAGTTGTATTACTGATTCGAATGATTATAATTCTGTAAATACATATTTGTTACGGCCGCAAATCATACTTTGTTTAACATACAACTTAATACTGACTTGCAAATTGCAAAAAACGTAAGAAAATTTAAATTTCGCGGGCTACACTGACGCTTCCCTCTTAAGGGGAATGCGTAGTGGTAGCCCGCGAAATTCTAATTTTCGCAGGTTTTTTTGCAATTTTCAGGTTAGTGTCAGGTTGGTCAAAAATGTACCTATATATCACTCAAAATGCAGATGTTAGCGTAATGTTTTCTTGTACTTTGCGACCTTGAATATTAAGATGATGAAACGGAATCCCAGCTCGAATCGAATTGATTTTACAAACTTCTCAACTTCGGATCAAGTCGACCGCAAGTTCTAACGTATGTATTGTACAAGTGTGATTGGCAATCAAACTTGTTTTCAAGTTATGATCTGTCATCAAATGTGGTGTGAATATTATAATAATAATTTGGGACGAATAGTTTAAGGCCTGTGAAACGAGACATAGTTGATTTTGGGTGTCGGGATTAATAATAGAGGATCCGACCTAGAAGCAACCTTCACTCACCTGTGAAAATTATGGAAAATAATGGATGATAAGTATCGGGTTGGCTTATAAGTAATGAGCGTATTAGTTTATAATTTCTAGAATTTTCGGAATGGTTCGAGAACGTTCTGTAGCAGAGAACGTTCTGTAGCGTTCTGTTTGGCTGTTAGTACCTTAAAGTTCACAAAGAAATGAGTGATATTAAAACCCACGTACGACACTGTTTATTATATGAGTTTCAATTTGGGCATTCTGCTGCAGAAGCTACACGTAATATATGTCAAAGGATAGCTCGCGATGCAGTCTCCAAAGCAACAGCAAAGCGCTGGTTCCAACGGTTCCGCAATAACGATTTTTCCTTAACCAATCAACCAAGGTCTGGGCGCCCCGTGGAAATAGATATCGATAAATTCAAACTATTAATCGAAGAAGACCTCGAAGAACTACACGCGATTTGGCTGTTCAGCTCGAGTGCTCTCATGGCACTATAGAAAATCATTTACATGGTTTGGGAAACAGTTACAAGTATAGTAGTTTGGGTATCCCATCAATTAAGTAAAGATCAGCTGACCTACCGAGCTGAGATTTGTGTACAACTTTTATCTTTCCGCCGCACATTTAATTGGTTAGATCATCTTGTCACAAGAGATGAAAAGTGGGTTCTCTATGTTAATCACACACGCAAGCGCCAGTGGCTGGGATGTAAAGAACAGGGAAAACCAACGTCAAAAAGTGATCTTCATCCTCGCAAGGTAATGCTTTCTGTCTGGTGGGATATACATGGAGTAATAAGCTGGGAATTCCTTCCTACTAATACTACGATTACAGCAACAGTAGGTATATTGTGATCAACTCGAAGAACTGAAGCTTGACATCCATCGCAAACGTCCACAACACGACAAAATATTTTTCCTGCACGACAATGCCCAGCCGCATATTGCTAAGAGTACCAGGCTAAAACTATTGGAGCTTAATTGGGAAATAATACCCCACCCTCCATATTCGCCGGACTTAGCACCAACTGATTTCAGCTTGTTCCGATCACTTAGTAATAATTTACGGGAAAAAGCTTTGACGATGAACCACATTTGAAACAATACATAGATGTCTTCTTCAATTCAAAACCAACGAAGTTCTATGCGGACACTAGTCACTCTTTGCCAGATCGATGGCGAATGGTAGTATATGAGATAGTATTATTAATAATTAACAATTATTCATTTAATAAATAAAAACAAATAAAATAGTTGTATGTCGCTCATTACTTATTAGCCAACCCAATATTTTTAGCATGCTAAAAATGTATCGCGAGTGGGTTGGCTAAAAATTTCCTGGCAAGACTATAATTAATAAAAAAATACAAAAATAACTTTTTACACGTTGCCCTCATTCGGTAAACAAATAAAAATACCTAAAAAATTAATTTAATATCAATTTTTTTCCTGGCATAACTATTGGGTTGGCAGGTATAAATATTTACGTCGATACTAGTGATTTCATAAATAAATCGTTTATCAAAATAAGCACTATTTCATGGCGAACACGTTGATATCGAAAAATCTGAATTGAAAAGCGAAATGGTGCGAATGAAAATGTGCCACAAAGAGGTCCGAGTGAAGTATTCCGTGCGATAGAAGAGGACGCAGCATTGCCACTGCAATTATTTGGGTTTTATCAGCTTTCCTGATAAATAAAATTAAACAAGGCAAACAGTAAAAATCTAATTAATAAAAAACATACAATAAGAATCTTGCGTTGAGTGAAATAATTATTGTATAATATTGTGTGTGCGTTGTACGCATAAATACAAACATATATTAGTAAAAGGTTTTTAAATGAATTAGCATTATTTTCGAATTCGAAAGATTCGCCATAATTTTCCGTCAATTCGACAATATCTTATATTATCAAGGGAGTTTGGCCCCTAATAAATCATGTTGGTGCAATCATCCAAATACCAACCGCAGTTTTCGAGTTGGAGTTTTATTCATTCAGAGCACGTTGGATTAAGCCACATGGAATTTACAAAAATGGTTCTCAATTTATTTTTGTCGTATGCCGCATGTAGTATATACAATAAGTAACAAAAACCCTGCTGTTCCTTTTAATACATGATTATACTCATGATAACAAACAACTTTTACTATGGGACCAAACCTGAATTCGCGAAAAAACCAGCTGCTCCCTACATTTTGACGAGTTATGCAAACATGAATGAATGGGACAGCCGATATTTTTTTCGCGAATTCCAGTTTGGTCCCATAGTAAAATTTGTTTGTTATCATGAGTACAATCATATGTCAAAAGGAACAACAAGGTTTTTGTTACATATTGTGTAAGGTGTTAAAAATTAACTCTACAAACATTAAGGAGTGCTTTAGACCATCGAACTAGGTACTAAAAAAAAAACAGCTGTTAGAACAGTAAGGTATTAAATTTTAGTATGGAACAGCTGATTTTTTTTCGCGTTTTTTAGTTGGCCCCATTGTAAAAGTTACTCAGTTTGATGGTCTATAGCACTCCAATAAAGTTTGTAGAGTTAATTTTTAACACCTTAATATATTAGGTTTTCGTACCTCAAAAGGAAAAAACGGAAACTTTATAGGATCACTCGTGTGTCTGTCTCAGACAGACACACGAGTGATCCTATAAAGTTCCCGTTTGTCACAGCCAATTTGCTCCGTATGTAATGAACCGATTAAGTTGAAATTTGGTACACTTATGAAAATCTGTGATCCGAACACGGACGTGTAACAAAAATAAATGAATTTTGAATATGGGGGTCAATTTTGGGAGCAAATAAGAAAAAAAAATGATATTTTTATAATTTGAAAATATATTGTTTTAAAGTTATTTAAGAACATATACGAAAATTGACCATTCTCCCCTTTATCTAGTCACATAGTTGAACGTAGTAATTTACAAATTCAACACAATCATTAATTATCTACAACAGTCTTAAAAATGCAAAAAAAAAACAAATGCATCATCTTACGTATTTTCCTTTTGTCGTCGAGCGATGTGCAGTTACGGATACATAACCACTTGTCTCGCAAGCGCGAGGTCCACTGGATCCCGATCTGACTAGTTCCGAACGTCTTGGTTTATTATTCTACGAAGGAGAAGGGGTGACCGTCTTAAGGCCTATTCAAACCTAAGCGGTAATCGCTACCGTCTGCGGTAGAGAAAACCGAGTGGGTATGCGGTAATATTACTGTTCATTCATCTGTACCGCTCTTGCCGCGAAACATAATACTAAATACCTAAGCGAAACCATCGCGGTATGTACCTCTACCCGTAGCGGCAGCGAATACCGCTTAGGTTTGAATAGGCCTTTACTCCAGAGGCTCGGAATACCCCAACTTCTCCTACTGCGAAGGCTGCGGGTGTTGACTCAGGACGAGCTCTCGCGTCACCAGTCCTGACTTCATATTTTGGCGGCCGAGACCAAAACTACATACGTAATATACAGGAAAGTCTTATAAGAATGTGGCTATTGTAGTATTGAGGTGTCTTGCGACTTCCACGCGAATGAAGTTGCGGGCAGAAGCTATTGTTTAAATATTTGTACAAGCAGCAAGCTAAAATACCTCAAAATGCAACACGAATGCAAATCATAAAGAACATTTATCTACACTCATATCGTAAAGTTCTGATTATGAATTCAAAAATAGTACCATAATGACCGACTTTATGCATGTATGTACAAGTCAAACAAAATTAAAAAGTTGTAGTATGATACAGATTCCTTAACAACATAATGCTATAAAATATATTTTTACTATTAAAGTACCTACACTTCGGATCGACCAAGGAGTTTTCAATTCGATTTTTATCATTGTATATGGGGACGGGGTATCAATCAATCTGCCTAGCCTTTTCCCAACTATCTTAGGGTTGGCTTCCAGTCTAACCGGATGCAGCTGAATACCAGTATTTTACATGGAGCGACTACCTATCTGACCTCCACAACCTAGTTACTGGGTAATACGATACCCCTTGGTAAGACTGGTTGTCAGACTTTCTGGCTTCTGACGACCGGTAACGACTGTCAAAGAACCACGAATGACAGCCGGGACCAACGGCTTAACGTGCTTTCCGAGGCACAGAGGAGTCTCGGTATGTAAAGATGGGCACCCATCCACGGACTTACCCCGGCAAGAGAAACTTAACTTGGATGGATCGACCTGTGCGGCTGTTATTACTTAGCCACGGGTATAACTTTGCTTTTTTATTTAAATAGCTAACTACCTATTGCATGAGTGTAGATAAAGTAACTAGTGTATGAAACACTCGTGTTATAATCTCGTATTTTAATACCCCTCATTATGCAACAGTTTCATAAACTACTATTAAACAATTCCTCAGAGCTTAACTCAAAGCAGTTAACACCTTCATTATCAGTAAAGAACTTACTCACAAGACTATCAGTGAGACCAATTTAATTCTTTGAAACGTCGCTTTATGTACTGATAGGCACAGAGAGCCAAACAAATGGTTTAATAATCCTTTACTCCACTTCTGAAACCCTCGCAAGTACTAATGTGACTTTTTCAATTTCATTATCTACTTGATAAGTTACTCTTATCCCCCACTGACTAACGATGAAGGACAACATCATTATAGAAAACTGGACTTAAAATGGCTGAAATCGATTTCCAACTGAGCAGACGTTGTGATCACCGTAGTGTCTCAAGGCGAAAGTCTTTGACCATGCGTGTTGCCAGTGATGACCTACAGCACTGAAACGTGGTCGCTCACAATCGACCTTATTAGAAGTCTAAAAGTCACCCAAATCAGAAAAAACCGGCCAAGAGCGACTCGGACTCGCGCACCGAGTGTTCCGTAACCATCAAAATAAAAGTGTGCTATTTAGAGACATTGCTTTATTTTTCCTGTAATTTTACATAAACTTCTATCACATAGAATAATTTCAGATTTTTCTCTATGCAAACTTTGGAGATAAGGGGGGGGGGGGGCGAACGGTATTTTTTTTTACATTTTTCATCAAAAGTCGAAAACTATTCGGCCTAAAAAAAGGAAAATGTTTGAAAATGTGCAAACAGCGCTCTTTCATATGATACCCCACATGCCCTAGACCCCCTTTCAGTCCCTGTTGCAGAATATATACAGTGTTGGGTTAAACGAGGGATTTACTTTAAGGGGTCATTGTACTCATCATTATGAACAACTTTTACTATAAGACCAAACCTGAAACTGACTCCTTAAAGTAAATCCCTTGTTTAACCTAACACTCTGTATATATATATATATATTATTTCTTTCTTATTTGCAAAATACTTGGGCAAACGTCATCTAAAACTATTCCAAAATTCAAGTTGATAGCATTAGGAGTTCTTGAGATATCGAGAGACGGACAGACAGACAGACTGAGTCGCTGGTAAAAAGGAACCCTTATTCCTTTTTACCATTTTTGTACGGAACCCTAATGAAGAGATCCCAGGAGAACCAAGATTGACAAACTTGGCAAACTTAAGTGGCATCTTTGCACATTGCTCGCAGAACAGATGACTGATGGGGCCGAAAGGTTCAGGAGTGGCTACCACGTGCCGGAAGACGTAGCGTTGAAAGGCCTCCTACAAGGTGGATCGATGACCATGGAAGGCCGGGGGAATCTGCTGGATGCGGAAAGCACGAAGCAGTCGATTTGGCGGTGCTTGGAGGAGGCTTATGTTCAGCAGTCTTTTGGCAGAAATGATGAGACGTGGTGATCAATGCTTGTTCCTTCTTTATACGTATACAAAATATATTTAAAATCAAAATGTATAATTTATAATCAAAATATCTTGCAATGTGAAAATTAAATGAAATTAAACTTAGTATCAATGCATGTCTACGTGTGTCAACTTATTTTAGGTGCTCGTATTCTTGCCCATAAATATTGTGTTGGCACAAAAGTAATGAGACACTCTACAAAACTATACATTTCCTTTTTCAAGTTAATTGTTTTCAATAATATTCTAGAGTGTTGTAGAACATTCTACGTAGGTACTTCAGATGTGGGGTATATAAAGTCGCCCTCGCGATCACTTTAGTCAGTTTGAATAAAAATGGATGAGCGACAAGTTCGAACACTATACTTATACGAGTACTTGTTAGGCCACACAGTGCGCGGGCTGTGGCTGACAATATCAACACTGCATGGGGCGCTGGAAGTACAAGCCATGCGACGGTGTCCCGATGGTTTGACCGTTTTAAACCAGGAGACAGGAGCCTTGAAAGTCAGCCATGCTCTGGACGACCACCCGCAGTGAATGATGACGATTTATGCCGTGAAGTGCAGTCGAATTCGGATGCTACCACTCGTGAATTAGCGGAAGTCACCACGGCGTGAAAACCATCTGCATGAGCTTGGGTATCGAAAAAAAATGGCTCGGTGGGTACCGCACATTCTTCAGACGCCAGTCGTGCAGTCCTTGTCCCTATCTGTCAATCACTTTTGCTGCGACCCGTTACTGGAGATGAATCTATTTATATTCTAGAAATAGCTCTTTTTGTTAGGAAAGATATAGAAATGTTTAACTTTGAAAAAAAACGAACGCCGCAAAAATAAATTAGTCCTCCCGGTCCCCAGAATGGAAATGTATAAAAATAGCCCTGAATACCGTAGCATTCAAATCAACAATAAATTACCCGAAATTATAAGATCCACAGAAACATTATGTATTTTCAAACATAGACTAAAATCCCTACTACTACAAAACTGTTATTACACGATCAAGGAATTCATGGATGATAAATTTTGAAATAGATTATTTAATATTTATATATTGTGTATTTTTATAGTTTTGATTTTTTATTTATAATTACAATTAATTGAATGATTATAATACATTAATATAAAAGTCAAATAATAATTGTAGCTATCTAATAAATAATAATACTTAACACTGTAAATTAATCATTATAATAATATCTATATAAATTGTCATCCCACAACTAATTATCATTCCCATAACTATGTATTATTTAAGCTATAGTTATAAGTACTTGTAAAATATTTTATGTTGCTGTACCCTTGCAGGGTTCATGATTGAATCTGTACAACGTGAATGCAATAAATAAATAAATTATGGACTCTTTACGAGAACGATACACGTCGTGCTTTTTGGCTCCCTCCAGAAGAAACGCCACCAACTCAACCGAAGCTGAGTCAAAAGAACCGCTTACAAGGTCTGCTTTGCTGTTTCTGGGACGCGCAAGGCATGCTGTTTTATGAACTATGACATAATGAAACTATAAACGCTGACAAATATTCAACCCAGCTCACCAAACTATCTGCTGGGATCAAGAAAAAACGACGTAGACGAATCAATGTAGTTTTACTACACAATAACGCTCGACCTTATGTCGCAACTGCCGTTCGCCAACAGTTGGAGAACTTGGACTGGGAGACGATACTCCACCCACCTTATTCCCCAGACCTCGCCCCATAAGACTATAATTTGTTTAGAGCCCTGATACAACATTAGCGGGGTAAAGAATTTAATGATTTCTCTGATGTTAAGGCTGAGATGAGAGAGAGATGAGAGAGAACAACTTTTTCGAAGCACAGCCATCAGAGCTCTCGGCAAATGACATCCAAACTTTGCCGGATCGTTGGCAAGAAGTCTTAGATGCTAATGGTGATTACATCATTCACTAAGCTTTTTGTATTGTAATAATATAAAAAAATGTAAAAGTATTATAAAGGTTGGGACAAAAGTATGAGATACTTGGTTCTCTCATTACTTTTGTGCCAACCTGATATTAAACTTATTCTATCTATTAAAGATACCTATCTAGCCCCGCAGCAGTAACTGTATGGTTTTGTAAAGCATTATAAAAAGAGTAACTATGAAGTTTCCTGCCCATTCCTCTCCATACGAAACTATCTGTTGGAAGAGGCGCCTAGTATAAATTCTATTTTCTTGTTTTCTACTTTCAAATGTGTCTTTATAATGGCCATAGGGTGAAGCGATACTTTACGCCTGGACAGCTTTTAACCCTTTACAAAGCGCAAGTCCGATCCTGCATGGAGTATTGCAGTCACCTTTGGGATGGATCAGCTAAGTACCAACTAGCCGCGCTTGACTCGGTGGAACGCAGAGCTAAGAGGCTCATTGGCGACGTAAAACTGGTGGATGCCAAGCTTGGCTCATCGCCGCAAGGTTGCCTGCTTGTCGGTCTTCTACAGATTGTACTTCGGAGAGTGTGCCCGAGAACTCCACGACCTCATTCCACCGGCCCTCTTCTACCACCGGACATCTAGACGCACTGCCAGTTACCATCCCTACCTGGTTGCTGTTCCACCAATTCGCACAAAGCGCTTCCAAATGTCTTTTATAATGCGCACAGCAAAAGAGTGGAACTCACTACCTGCGTCTGTGTTTCCGAACGTATACAACCCTAATCTCTTCAAAGTGAGAGTGAACAGGCTTCTTCTGGGTAAGCTCACTCCATCGTCGACTTTGTCTCTGTCACCTCTGACCTAGACTAGAGTCAAGAACAAACCCATCACAAATAAAAAAAAAAAAAGTAAAATAAATTATTTGACTTTGATTTATGGTAATTCCGAGGAGCTTGTGGCTATGTAATAACAGCCGTACGGGTCGATCCATCAGGCTAAGCTACGCTTGCCGGGGTTGGTCTGTGGATGGGTGACCATCGTTTCATACCGAGTTTCCTCCGTGCCTCGGAAAGTACGTTATGCCGTTGGTCCCGGCTGTCATTCGTGGATCTTTGACAGTCGTTACGGGTCGTCAGAAGCCCGAAAGTCTGACAACCAGTCTCACCAAGGGGTATCGTATTATAAACTGGGTTGTGGAGGTCAGATAGTCAGTCGCTCCATGTAAAATACTGGTATTCAGCTGCATCCGGTTAGACTGGAAGCCGACCCCAACATAGTTGGGAAAAGGCTAGGCAGATTGATTGATTTATGGTAATTCCTTAATTCTCCGGAATTAAAATTTTCATCAAATTAGATACTTCAGTTTAGTCCTAAAAGCATTCCAAATAGGTACAAACCCAAAATTCCCGACTTCGTCATTTTATTAAAAGTGTTAATGAATTATGAATGAAGCAACATTTGTAACGTCAGAGTAGGAGCAATTATGATTTTGAGTAGCATTTATATTTAAAAGGGTTGTTTTTAAGTGTTAATTCACCCTTTTATATCAAGAGTGTCTGGGTGGCTAAATGAGCACCTACATAAATAATTCTTATGTTGCTTAGCGCTTTGATTTATTCACGCTAACAATAATAAAATGTTTATTTTACTATTCAATTAAATATTTAAGAAACATAAGTATTCAAATAAGCCAACTTCAAAATGAAATTGTTCTAAAATAATTATTTTATTCGTTAAAAACAATATTGTTCGACTTTATAGAAACAACTTTCGGCCACATCTGTGCGACCAAAGCGGCTGCGAAGCGGGAGCGTCAGTTGCGCGGCGGACGCTGTTCATGTTATGGCGCCTTGCACATTTATACTCGACCGTGACTAGAGATGGGCGGGTGGGTAAAAAATTAGTAGGTAAAAATGGGAACGAAAGGGATGAAATGGAAAGTAAATGTTCAAACCGTGTTCTGGGTATTTTATATCCAGAAGTTGCCGTGTTCAATATGATTAATAGTACTGATTTAGTAAAATAAAATTAAGAATAATATGTATATGTTATAATTTTGTTTCTATTTAAACAACTAGCCGTTGCCCGCGACTTCGTCTGCGATCCAGGATGAATAAATAGTAGCTTATGTCCTTCTCCGGATCATAGTTTACCCATGCGCCAAATTTCATCCAAATCCGTTCAGCCGTTTTAGCGAGAAAGCGTAATCAACAAACAAACAAACACACTTTCGCATTTATAATATTAGTTAGGAGGATGAAAAACCGGTCTATAGACACTCTAGACTCACAAAATGCACTCACTCACAACTAAGCACTTAAATTAAAAAAAATCTTATCACACTACTAAAGATTCTATAATAATATAATGCAATCATGACTCGAAAGACTCGTGGCGCCATCTATTACCATAATAACGTTATTGTTGTTTTCCTCGGGAACAGTACTTTTTTCGAGATGAAAGGTACCCTATGTCCGTTTCTGTACACCTGAAAACGTATATGCAAAATTTCAGGATGAACGATTCAGTGGTTTAGGCGTGAAAAGGTAACAAACAAACTTACTTTCGCATTTATAATATTAGTTAGGAAGTTAGGATATACTTTTGATAAAACAGTATTTTATTGTGAGCTGTCCAGAATATTTGTGTACCTCTGCAACCCTTGCAACCCTGCAGACAGACGTGAAAATTATAATGTAATTTAGGTAATTTATTTTTTTAATTTTCTGGTCAAAGACATTTAATTCTCATAAAGAAATTTACATTTCACTTACATGAGATCAAATTTAAACATACAAGTATAAAAACTAGTCATTGTCCTTCGACACTTGGACTTACATTTACCTGACGTATTTGATTATAAAATAATTATTATTTTAGGTTCGCAGGTACTCCCAAAAATCAAACACTGTACCACTAGCGTAAACTACCCTGCCTTGAGATAAGATAAAGAGTGCGGTCCCGCTGTCACAATGCAGACAATCAGTAGTATAACTTTACGTTTACTGCTGATAATTTATATATATAAAAATATATATATATATATATATACATATGTCTTTTATGGTTAATTAATACTGATATTTTGAAGAACATATTTTTTTAGTTTGGTTTTAAAAATATTGATCGAATTCGCACCCTTTATCTCATCTGGCAATTTATTGTAAATTTGCACTCCCTCATTAAAAAGTGATCTTTTACCTTGAGCGGTTCGCACTCGAGGAAGTACGATGTGATCTTTTCTACGACTGCTACGGCCATTCAATTGTTGTGTTATGGTGAATGAAATTTGTGTATGCATGGTTTTATTGAGTATTTTTTTAATGTGTATGCAGGTGCAGTATGCATCAAGTTGTTTGATGTTCAAGAGTTTCGTGTCCTTGTATATTTTGATTGTAGGTGTTAGGTAATCGCAATGAAAAAGCATTTTCATAATTTTGTTTTGTGCAATTTGTAGGTTTTTTAAGTTTGTTTTAGGTGCATTGCCCCAGATTTCAATTAGGTATAGTATGTGTGCTTTTACTAAAGAGTTGTACATATTGTCTGGCGTACACTATATGGAAGACCGTGTACGATGTTTCGTAATGAGCCCAATAAAGATGTCATTTTGGATCTGATGTAGTCAAATTGAACTTTCCAATTTAGATGGCAGTCTAGTCTTAACCCAAGTTACTTCTCATGTTGTTTGAGTTCTAGTATTTGGTTTTAAATTGTAAGAGGTGGATGAGGTGGTATTTTCTTATTTTTGGCTTTTAATATGACGTAACTAGTATGCATTGATTGTTAGAAGATTTTGTTGGAACCAGATGGACAATGAGTTTAGGTCTTCTTGGGATTGATTTATCATGTTAGCTATAGAATTACCAAAATAAAAAAGGCAGGTATCGTTCGCATATAGCGAAATAAGCCCGTTTATTGGAACTTTATGGATGGAGTTTATGTATATTAAGAAGAAAAGTGCACCCAACAGTGATCCTTGGGGAACAAGAAACGTGATATTATGCGGTTTACTTTGGTATTCTCCACTTTTAACTACCAGGCGCCTGTTATTCAAATATGATTCGAACATTTTATAGGCCACACCTGATACGCCTGTCTCTTAGCTTTTGTAGTAGTATAGGGTGGCTAACTGTATCAAAAGCCTTTCTAAGGTCGATGAATAAGCCCAGCGCCATGTTTTTTTGATCAATGTTCTTTTGTATTTTTGTTATTAGATCTGTAGTAGCTGACAGGGTGTTAGAAAGAGTTCGAAACCCATATTGCCTTTCAAAGAGGAAATTTATTGAGGTGAGGTGTTCATCTAAGCGTGTATAAAGGAATCTTTCAAATATTTTAGAGATAATCGGAAGGATCGAGATAGGTCTATAGTTATTAGGATCCGTTTTTACACCAGATTTGTGGATTGGAGTAACTTTGGCTACCTTTAATTGATCTGGAAAGGTTCCACTGGCAAGATGGGTGTTTATACAGTCGATCAGTTTGTTCACGATTAAGTCACTTACGCATTTGATGACTTTGGTAGTTATACCATCGATACCGGCACTGCAGTTTGGATCAAGATTCTTGATTATTTTGGATACTTCGCTGGCTTGGCATGGTGTGAGTTCTCTGCTATATGGTTGAGAATCTGTCCCTGTTACAGTATTGTGTTGTTCTAGTTGTGTGGGAATGAAGTTGGCTAAGGTGGAGCCAATCGTAGAAAAATAGCGGTTGAATGTTTCACAAACCTCGTTGCCATCGGTTAAGGGTCCAGATTCAGCTAGTAGTTTAGAGGCAGTGCACTGTGACTTGATTTTATTATTAGACAAGGTATTTATTAAGTTCCACATCTTTTTAGGGTATGCAGCGTGTTTCATAAATGCCTCATTGTAGTACTTCTTCTTAGTGTTCCTAATTGTTTCAGTTGTAATATTAGCTGTAGTACGTATCTAAGTACACGTCCATTATCTTGAAAATTACTAAACCGATTTTGATGAAACTTTTATTCTGCCCTAAGTTGAAGTAAATATAAGCCAACAAAAAAGAATGGTCACGATCCGATTATTAGTTTCGGAGAAATGCGTGGACCAATATACATACATACAAACATAAATACATCTATACCATTTTGTATATTTGTTTGGAAGCCTTATTAGATTATCATATGTCAATATATTGCAGTTCCAATTATATTACATACATACGTGTCGAATTGATAACTCCTTTTTTGAAGTCGTTAAAAAACCAAAATACAGATCCTAGGGCTAACAACAGACAAAAAATTAAACTGGAAACCACATTTAGAGGAATTAAGTGAGCAACTGAGTAAATCCTAGAACAGGAGCGATTTTGTAGAGCATATGCCTATATGCTCTACAAAATCGCTCCTGTTCTAGGTGTAGACGCCAAGCTCACGGCGTATTATGGCATAGTTGGTCCTCTTCTGAGAAATGGTGTTACTTCCTGGAGGAACTCCACCATCAAAGAGTTAATATTCAGGTCACAGAAGAGATGCATTAGAGCCTTGTTTTAAACCGAACCGTTTGTAAAATATAAAATGTTGACCCTGCCATCACTCTATATCTTTGAAATTGCGGTGTTCGTAATTCAAACCCGCATCTGTTTAAAAAACTATCAGATATGGATAACCGCAACCGGCGCGATAAATATAAGCACAGACTGTGTGTGAAACCATCCAATACAGCACTAATGAGTAAAGGTGTTTTCGGTATGACACCACGTATATTTAACCATCTACCACAAGCACTCAAAGATTTATCTGTTACCTTATTTAAGAAAAAAACTAAAAGAGTACTTAGCAGCGAAATGTCTGTGTAGTATTGCTGAGTTTGTAACGGAGAAAACATAATCATTCTAATGTAAATTCGAATGTAGGGGCGAAGTTTGGTTCTGTTAACAATTGTATTTTATTTTATTTTGACGTTTGAATTTTCAATATTTTGTTCTTCTAAATACTTATCTAATTTAATCAATGTTTGAACTGTTTATGCTGTACCTACATTAAATTCAAATTTAATTTATTGTAATCGTTATCAATTTTTTTTTATACGTATAATAATTAATAGTTACAAATAATTAAATAAGTGATCAAACGTTATTATAATACATATTTGTACGCCCTTAAGGTAAAACATGACTGTGATCCTTTCTGCAGTGTACTTAACATCTGGCATGCTTTGTGTGTGCATACTCATGTTTCGGACAAATAAATGATCTCTCTGTCAAATGAAATCTCTCTCAAAGAGAGAGAGAGATCTCTCTAAGACATCGAGGTCCGAAATTAAAGTTATTTTTCACTTTGTAGTGTTTCTTTTTTGGGAGTCAGTTGTTTTTGTTTATTGGAAATAAGTTTTTTTTTAAACATGATCTTTTAAAAAAAGAAAAACTCTCATTTTTAGGGTTCCACTCCCGGAGGTGCCAAACGGAACCCTAAACCCATAATCCATTAACACTGCCCGACCTGGGAATTGGACCCAGGACCTCATCCTCGGCAGTATCGCTTGCGATCACTAGGACCAACGAGGTAGTCGAGGCTTTGTTTATAGTTTATCACTGTGTACCTATTTGTATTCTTTGTGATACCTATTGTTATAGTTCAACCCTGTTTTTAGGGTTCCGTACCAAAATGGTTAAAAAGAACCCTTATGGTGCGCCTCAGTCTGTCTGTCTGTCACAGCTAGATATCTCAAGAACTACTAATGCTATCAACTTGAATTTTGGAACAGTTTTAGATGACGTTTGCCCAACTATTTTGCAAATAAGAAAAAAAAATTAAATGTTTTTTTTTTTTTGCAACAGGGACTGAAACCGGGTCTTAAAAATTCGAAGTGAGGCTACTAGGGCATTTGGGGTAAGGGCACTGTTTGTACATTCTCAAACATTTTCTTTTTAGGCGGCATAGTTTTCGACTTTTGATGAAAACTGTAAATACAAATACCATTCCCCCCTTATCTCCGAAGTTTGCATAGAAAAAATCTGAAATTATTCTGTGATAGATAGTTTATGTAAAGATTACAGGAAAAATAAAACAACGTCTGAAACTAGCAGTGCCCCGTGGTTTCACCCGCGTAAGTCTCTAATATTGAGATAAAAAGTATCCTGTGTGTTAATCCAGATCATAAACTATCTGTTTGCCAAATTTTATGAATATCCGTTTAGTAGTTTTTGCGTGAAAGAGTAACAAACATCCATCCATTCTCACAAACTTTCGCATTTATAATATTAGTAGGAAGTAGGTTGGTGCGGAACCCTCGGTGCACAAGTCCGACTCGCTTTTGACCGGTTTTTCATATTTCTGTGGTTCAGTCACTTCAGTGAGGCGATTTGAATTGTGTGATGGTTGTGAGTGAAGGTAGGTTACCTACTGCTTAACTTAAAAATACATAATATTTTTAAGTTTTAGCAACAAGAAATTTCAGATATTTTCAAAAAACAATAAATGTTTCTAAATCTAGATGTTTCTCTAAAAAAAACTGGTTGTCTGTAAAGTCGGTCGGGAAATAAATAACTTTTTCAAAAAAGGAACAGGCGGGTTTTCCAAACAATAAAATGAAGACTATACACCTTTGGGTATAAATGAGACAAGGTACAGAGCGCTAATTTACCTTTTGTAACTATAGAGCGTGTATCAAAAATGCGTGATTGATCACGGGTGTGGTCCAGACCATCAAAAATAGTCAGCTGTCCCACACGAAACTTCAATACCTACTCGACCCAAATGTATGGGTTTAGTAGGTATTGAATGAAGTTTTGTCTGATATTTTTTCGTGATTATGATGCTGGTCCCATTGAGAAAGTGGTTCAGTTTGTATTTCTGTACCATATTTTTTAAATAAGATCACACATTTCGGATACACTCTGTATATCCAAATATTCAAGTTGATCATCATTCTCCTGCCCTTGTCCCAATTTATTTGGGGTCGGCGCAACATGTCCCTTTTTCCATAATTTTTATTAGTCGTCATCTCGGTAGTCACCTCCTTTCTTGCCACATCATCTTTCACACAGTCCATCCATCGTTTCTTTGGTCTTCCCCTACTTTTGTAGTCATCAAATCAAATCAAAAGTCATTTATTCAAACTAGGCTGAGAATCAACACTTTTTGAACGTCAAAATTACATAAGACAGGCCCCTAAAACGCCCGCCTTTCCTAGTGCTTTAGCTGGGGAGAAGAAGTGGCGCAACAAACTCCCCAGCAGCACAGCTTTCTGTTCAGTTAAACAATTTGAATGTATACAACACTGCGCATAACAATTTAGGTACATTACGCAACACAAAACATTCAATTAAATTATTTGCTATGAGTAAGTTAGCACACGTCAATATACCAATAAAAAATATCAATAACTATACTCAATCAGAAATAAAAATACAAAACTAAAAACGTAAGCAGAACTTTATACCTAAAGAAACGCCTCCAGTAATAAAGGATGCCCCCATATATCCGTATATGAAGCCGTAACTCAAAGTCACAAATGATAAACTAGGATCATCGAAGTAAAATAAACAAAGAGTTAATTACTAATAACAAATAAAAACCAAGGTCAGCAAGATGACCAGTCACCACAAGCAGCACCCGTTCACGAGCATAACGCAAAAATCAACTCGACCCCCGACGCTACCGCAAGCAGTGACATAGACATTTTCACACTCCAAATTTTCCACACGACATTTTCCTCATTCCCAAATATTCAAGTTACCTACAGATTATTCTGTCTAGGTTAGTGCTCACTGGCAATACTAATTTGTGAATCTAGCTGCAATTAATAGATACCTTGGGCCTCTTCTCTTCCTTTTATTCATAAACGACTTACCAAATGTGATAAATCATATGTGCAGACTATTTGCAGATGACGTGTCATACTCAGTAATAATACCGGAAAATAACAAAATACTGCATCAACAAGAAATCAATCAAACTATGATAAGAACGATATAATGAATTGGCTAATTAACTTAAAAGTATGTACGGTTCGTACACTTGCAGAGTTGTTGTTGTTGAAGTAGTTGTTCAGGTTGAAGCGCGAAGAGAAAAGATCACTTTGTTCCCGTTAGGTTTATTGCGTATAGTGTTTACACGTAATACTGTTGACGATTCCTTTCTCTAATGTTAGTCACCGCGTAGCAGTAATCGCACTCGCTGATTTATTGAAATGTATGAATATTTATACCTAGTAATTAAGTGACGCACATTTTGGTGCAAGCCACCGCGTCAGCAGAACATGTACCGTTTAAGACTGTACATCTTGGCAACCCCAAAAGGAGAAACAAACGAGAAGAGAAAGGAAAAGCCATCACAAAATTAATCAATCAAATTTAAAGGCGATGTTCCTGTTCCCAGGTTGAGGCTCCTGCCGGAAGTCCTTTGTTGTTTGTGCTGCGTCTGCTTCTTGCCGGTACTCTGGTTTACGGATAACTTGAAGTTCAATATCTTCAGGTGGTTGACTCGTAGTTTTGTTCTTCGCGTTGTTTGTGCAATAGTGCGGACAACGATTCCTCCCAACCACGACAAGTAGAACGATGATGGCGGCCATCAGTAAAGAGTAACAGATGACATATTGATGAATGTCGTGACTTGTTATTGTTGGTAGTGAAGATTCATTTTTTCTTTGCGTTACAATTTTCTGTTCAATTGTTGCAATTGCTTGATTAGTGGCCTTTGACTGAAGAATATTTGGGGCATAGCGATATGTTAAGTTCACTATCCTGTTAAAAGATGTATCAAATGTTGGATCTGTGAACTCATCATCCATCTTTATATGACTGCTGTATTGGCGTTGAGCGTAGATGGTCAAGTCGGTGGATTGCAATACGCATCCCTGAGATAATGTCACTATGCTCGATGATGAGATGGTTTGTGATGTGACGTCATTGCTACATATGATTCGTAACGAACACGTTTCGCAGCACATTGCCAGCCAGCTGTTTTGTGTATGTAACTCTATCCAAGTGTCCTTGCATGACGCGCGTTCGACGTCACAAGGTCCGCTGTTTTGATGTGATAGCAGTTTTGCCTCACACGGAGCGCTTTTGCTGTGTAGATTAAATGATGGCTGGTTTTTATTGCATAAGAAGTTCTGCGATTTTTGTTGCATGCAGTGTTTCAAGTCATCTTCGGATACAGATACGTAAATGTTCTTCTTGAAGTTGACAGCGATGTACTTGTTTGATAACTGCACATATGTGGTTTCCTTAGCGATGCCGATGTTTACCGGTAAAGGTATAGCTTTGTATATGTTGAAATCTTCGTTAGCTACTAGTGGAATGTGAGCTTCGAATAGAAAGTAATTTTCAGTAACTCGTGCTTTCACATTAATCAGTTTGTAAATATCTTTAATGTTTTCTTTGTAGTTTTCAACAGGTAACGATAAAGATTTCGGAAGGCTTCCGGATATTTCCGTTAGTTTTTGCATCAGACGAACCGGAGTTATCAGATGAACGTCTACATGTCCTTGGTAGACGTTAGTTAGAGTGTTGAACAGCATCTCCTGAAACGTCCTCAAGCTGTTGATCAGTAGGTACGTCGTTAACGAAGCAGAGTTGATGTAGGTAGTGGCCGAAAGTATTTCCATTTCCGTTTCGATGGATGCTATGTTCCTGTTGGTCTGGTTGATGAAGTTATCAATGGAGTTGGCTTGACGCTGAATATTGTTTTCACTTTGTTTCAGTACTTGATTCTCAAGCTCCACGATAGTTGTTTGATTTTTGATTAACTCAAGTAAGTAGTTCTCGTTGGTTTGCAGTGATTGTATATCGTTTTGGTATTTCTTAGCAAATTGTTGGTCCAATATTCCAAACAGACTATTAGCTATGTAGCCGACTCCGTCGACTAGGCCCCGTTTCTTCCTGTTGCTCAGGTGTTTGTGGGGATTTATAAGTATGGAGTTATAGTAATTTAGAAGTTCTATTTCATGAGTTAATTGTTCCATAGTTGACCTACAATGTTGTAGATTCGTGTTATGACATAAGTTTTTGATATTCTCGAAGTAAGTTTGAGTACGCCGAGTTCCTTCCCAATAGTTTGTTAGATTGTAGTACATCAGTAGTATCCATTCATCGTGCACTACTTGCATTTTGCCGACGGTGTCATAGTATATGGGTCGGTCTCGTTCCAAAGTTGTAATCTGAGCGGTCGTCGTGTGCGCTCCGCGCGTGCCATCAATGGCGCTGTAAGATCCCGTTACAAATGTAAACAATGATAATATTGTTATAAGTAACGTTGAAGTAGGATTGTTTGACCTCTTCCGCCGTTCATTTTTCTGACGAGGCTTGTTGTTACTTTCGTTTTCCTTGGTATCCTCAATTTCAGAGCTCAATGGTAATGGCGATAGTTTTGTTATTGGACGCTGTATGATTCCTGCTTGAGTTTTGACGGTAGTAACTCGAACGTATCCATCAGATCCTGGATGAGTCTCCAGTATACGACCTAAGACCCATTTTCCCGGCGGCAGATTGTTTTCTTTCACCAGTACTACATCACCTTCTTTGACGTTCCTAGAAGGCTTGTTCCACTTACTACGTGTTTGTAGAGTAGTAAGGTATTCGTTTGACCAGTTTTTCCAATATTGTTGAAACATATGCTCGATAAGCTGCCACCTACGTCGTAAATCCATCTTGTTTACGTCATTGTAATCCGAGAGCGGCATGGACAATATTGGGCTTCCTGTTAGGAAGTGTCCAGGAGTGAGGCAGTTGTAGAACTCTTCTGGATCTTCAGTTAGCGGGCACAGAGGTCTTGAGTTCAAGCAGGCTTCTATTTTTGCTAACATTGTTATGAACTCCTCGTATGTTAGTTTTTGGTCCCCTAGTACTCGTCGCAAATGGTGCTTCACCGACTTGACGGCAGCTTCCCACAGACCGCCAGCAGTTGGCCAGGCGGGGGCGTTGAAATGCCACTCCACCTCCAGTTTGGCCAGTTCATTGAAGAGATCTGGTTTCAGTAGTTCTTTGAACTCTTCGAATTCTTGACGAAGTACCTTTGCAGCGCCGAAAAAGTTTGTACCACAGTCAGAGTACATGTGTCTGGGGGTGCCGCGCCTCGCACACAGCCTTTGGAAGGCCGCCATAAACGTTTCTGTGCTAAGGTCTGACACGAGTTCAATATGAACGGCTTTTGTAACCATGCATATAAATATGGCTATGTATCCTTTTGAAGTTTTTACGCCTCTACCCTTGTTATGTTTAACATCCACATGGCCGGTAAAGTCTACTCCTGTGTGCGTGAATGGTCGGCACGGAGTGATTCTTTGCTGTGGTAGGTCACCCATCAGTTGATAGCCATCTGTCTTGTTGAAGCGATGGCAGCGTACACATTTTCGAAGTTGGTTCTTGACGGCCCGGTTGCCGCCAACGATCCAGTAACGCTGTCTTATATAAGTCAACGTCAGCCGAGCTCCTCCATGTAACGTGGTTGAATGAGCTTGTTCTATAAGAAGTTGTGTAAATCGTCCTCTATGTGGTATGATGATCGGATTCTTCATCTCCCCGGGTAAGCTTGAGTGCTTCAGACGACCTCCGACACAAATAATCCCCGTTTTGTTTATATAGGGATTCAATTTGAAAATTGTGCTTTTCTGTGATACTGTTTCGTTGTTAACAAGTTGTTTATATTCAGAATTGAACTGCAGTCGCTGCGCGTGAATTATGATACTTTTACGCGCTGCGCTTAGTTCACTTGTTGTTAGGTACGTTGTTTCCGATTTCGTCTTATTGCGCATATTTGTAATAAAGCGTAATGTCCATGCGATGACCCTGTTTACTTGTGTCAATGAACTGCATTTGTTCAATAATTCAGTTATTATGTTATGTTCGTTATTATCTCGTGAAGACTTTTCGATTTGAACGTGGTTTATGCAGCCAGAATTCGTTTGGAAAGCGCAAGGAATATCTTCCGACGGATCTTGCTTTGTTAAAAGTTCGGGGCCTTGCCACCATAGGTTGAAGTTCATTAGTTTGCTTGGCAAAAGACCTCTTGATGCGCAGTCTGCGGGATTCTGCTCTGATTTGACATAACGCCACTGAGCTGCAGGAATGACGCTCTTGATTTTTGTAACTCTGTTGGCTACGTATGTCTCCCATCTTGATGTTTCGCCTTGAATCCACGCCAGGACAATTTGAGAATCCGACCAGGCCCGTATTGATATGTTATATCCACAGAACGTTTGCTTGGTTTTCTCCATCAACTCAGCCAGTAGTTGAGCGCCACATAGTTCCAGTCTAGGTAATGTTGTTTTCTGTGTCAGTGGAGCCACCCTTGTTCGAGCAGCTAGTAGAGTTACTATAGGTTGGCCATGTTTGTTGAACATTTTGCTGTAAATAACACAAGCGTACGCCTTTTCACTTGCGTCACAGAAGCCTAATAACTCAACACATTTTGTGTGTCACCAATCCATCTATTTATCGTTATTTTCTTAACGCATGGTAGTTCTGTTTTCAGGGTCAGCCACTCAGATTCGATGTTGCTGGGCACTACGTCGTCCCAGCTAAGTTTACTCATCCAGAGTTTCTGGAATAGTAGTTTGGCTTTGACCGTCACTGGGGAGAGCCAACCCAGTGGGTCGTAAAATCTTGATATGGCTGAGAGTAAAGATCTCTTTGTTAGTTGCTTTGAGTTTTCCACCGGCCAGTTAAAGTGGAAGGTATCGCTGGTTGGGTTCCAACCGAGTCCTAATGTTTTGGTTGATTCTTCACCTTTAAAATCAAACATGTTTTGAGTCGAAATTTGATCCTCGCTTAAGTCTTCCACTATAGCTTGGTTGTTGGCTGTCCACTTTCGTAAATTCATGCCTCCTCCTCTTAATAGTTGGATCAACGATTGTTGTAGTTTTTTCGCTTCTGTGAGATTGTTATGCCCGCTAATGACATCATCTAAATAGCATTCTTCTATGAGTATCTTAGCAGCTTCCGGATGTTTGTGACCATCATCAATGGCTAGTTGCTTCAGTGTTCGCATAGCTAGCCATGGCGCGCATTTGGTTCCGTAGGTTACTGTGCAGTGCTGGTAATCGCGAAGATTGTGATTTCGTGAGTCCCGCCATACAATTCTCTGTAGATGTTGTTGTTGTTTTGAAATCCAAATGCAGCGATACATTTTTTCAATGTCAGCCGTGAATGCGTATTTATACGTTCGCCATTTAAGTATAAGAGCCTGAATATCTTTTTGTAAATTGGCGCCTTTTTCCATAACATTGTTCAGACTGAAGCCACTCGTAGTTTGTTGAGAAGCGTTGAATACGACCCTCAACTTTGTCGTTGTTGAGTTTTCTCTCAATACACCGTGATGCGGTAAAAAGTAGTTGTCAGTAGGTATCTGAGGTGCAAGTTTCATGTGACCCAGATCAGCATACTCTTCCATGAATTGTTTGTACATTGCTGAAAGTTTTTCATTCTTCTCCAGCCGTTTTTCCAACTGTAGAAACTGCGAAACTGCAATTGTCCTAGACTTGCCTAGTTTCTCTTCGTAGCCTGGAACAAGAGGCATTTTGACTATGTACTTTCCATCGGATGTTCTTCTCACAGTTTCTTTATAGAATTGTTCACACTGGTCGTCCTTGGGGATATCTTTCGTGTTTTGAATTTCTTCACTCTCCCAAAATTTTGTGATTTCCTCTAAGTTAAATAAAGTTGCGTGACAATCAAACGTTTGTTTCATCTTGCCGCATAGAATCCACCCAATTTGCGTGTGTTGTGCAACTGGGGAGCTGTTCTTGCCTTTCAGTACCCCTTCTAGGATAATTTCGGAGTATATGTCGGCGCCTAGTAATAGGTCGATTTGCCGAGATACGTTGAAGTCAGGATCTGCAAGTTTCAAGTTTTCTAAGTGCGTCCATGCACCTTTCTCGAACGTTCTCGTAGGCAAATTGTTTGTTAGCTTCGTCATGATAAGTGCTTGAGTTTCAAAACTATAATCGGAGTGAATCGACTGACAGGTAAATTTCAGTTTTCCCCTGCATTCTCTAGAAACAGAGCCGATTCCCGCTACGGATGCGTTGATCCCATTGCAAGGAAGACGTAACATTTGTGCAGCGTTTTCTGTTATCAAGTTCACTTGTGAGCCTTGATCGAGTAGCGCACGTAGTGTTACATAAGTCCCATCTACGGATTTAACTCTCAGCTGGACCGTTGTTAGTAGAACTTCCATGTTGTCCTTAAACAGATGGTTGGATGTTGGTTGTTGAGTTGATGATGAAGAGCGTTGCTCAATGTTGTTTTTTCTAGTCGATGACGTTATGTTTTGTTTGTTAGAATCGTGCAATAGTGTGTGGTGTTTCAAGTTGCAATCTCTGCACGTTTTCGTTGACTTGCACTCGTTATTTCCATTGCTGAACAAACAGTTTTTGCACAGCTGCAGTTTAGAAACTGTGTCATTTCGTTTGCCAAAGTCCATTTGAAGGAATTTGTCACATTGGCGTAGTACGTGACTTCCATTGCAAAATGGGCATTTTCCATGTAAAGTGTGATAGTTGTTAGTTTTGTTTTGATTGAAGCTATAGTTATGTTTCTTCTTCTGGTTTTGCTTGTTGAATGTTTTCCAGGTGGATGATTTTTCTGGAGCTGTAGGACTCGCTTTCTTAGCTGACTTCATCGTTTCGTATGCCATGAACTGTGTTTCGAGGAAATAGAGAAAATCGTGCAGATTTTGTAGTTCTCTGTGATCTTGGAGTTCCTTCATATAGTGACTCATTGTACTGGAGTCCAGTTTTTGTGTCATTATGTGCACAATGATCGGGTCCCAGGTTGATGTATCAATACCAATGTTAGATATGCCGTTCAGGCATTCGGTGATGACGTCATGCATCTTCTTCAAATTTGATGAATCTGCATGTTGTATGATCGGCAGACTTAGCATGTTGTTCATAAATGAAGTAAACTGCAGGCGACGATTGTCGTAGCGCTGATTTAATATATCCCAACATGAGTTATAGTTGTCAGTGCTAATGGTCAGATGCTGGACTAAGCGTTCGGCTTCACTTCGCAGTTTCGTCTTTAGGTGTTGCATTTTCTGCGCGTTGTTGATCATCGGGTTTTTATGTATTGCTTCCAGAAACAGGTCTTTGAAGGAGATCCACTGACTGTAATTTCCTGAGAACTCGGGGATTTCAATCTTAGGTGTCGATTTCTGATAATGGACGGTGGACCAGATTTTAGTGTTGATTTTCCTCTTCAGCTCATCGTATTTCTGTTCGATGTCCGTGAACATTTTGTTGTAATGCTCATTGGATCCTTTCAGATGGAGATCTATTTCCCAGTGGAGTTTATCGATGGGTTCCCATTTTGATTTCAGCGTTGCGAAGTGGTCTTCCAGTTCCCATCTTTCCGAGATAGTGACTACGTCAATTTTGGACATAGCACGGTATATAGCGTTAAAATTTCATTCTTGCTTGTTAAGCAAGAGTTGTATATTGTTGCTGTCGTCATCTTCTGAAGTCCCACCTAGATCAAACTTCACGTTTTGTTTGTTCGAAGTTACCAGTTTATTAGTGATGTCCATTTTAGTTGATAAGAACATTTCTTTAGTTTTCCCATAGATGTCATCCTTGAAATATGCTATATTCTTATCTTCTAGTTCCAGCAAAAGTTGGGCATGCCTGTTTTCGAAGTCTTGCCATTGATTTTCTAGCGACAACAAGCGTTTCTTCAAGTATTCCTCAGTTTTTCGTGATGCGGAATCCTTGCGATAGTTACCACATAATGTCTTAATGTTCTCGAAGCACGTTGACTGCAGTTCCAGTTTGTCCATATTGATGCTTCTTGTTGCTACCTTTGTTAGAAGGCTCCTGGCACGTCGTTGACGGTGACAGAAAAGCGTTGCGTTGTGTTGCGAAGGCTACTGCGTTGCTTGTAGTCTTCTCCGTTTCAAATCTTGAAATTGTTATCTTCCTTGATTTCAAATGATCAGTGGAACTCAGCACCCTTGCGCCTCGGTTACGATATTATGCGACTTCTCAATCTAACTGGGGCGACCCGCTTCTGGGAGACCAGCTAAACCGATCCGCTACCGTAAAGAGACACAATAGCACCAGATCCGGGTCGAAGGACCATAAAATGTACGGTTCGTACACTTGCAGAGTTGTTGTTGTTGAAGTAGTTGTTCAGGTTGAAGCGCGAAGAGAAAAGATCACTTTGTTCCCGTTAGGTTTATTGCGTATAGTGTTTACACGTAATACTGTTGACGATTCCTTTCTCTAATGTTAGTCACCGCGTAGCAGTAATCGCACTCGCTGATTTATTGAAATGTATGAATATTTATACCTAGTAATTAAGTGACGCACATTTTGGTGCAAGCCACCGCGTCAGCAGAACATGTACCGTTTAAGACTGTACAAGTAAATTCCTCTAAAACATAATCCCCAAAAATTAAATTAAACCACAATAACGAAATAATTAAAAACGAAAATAGTATAAAATTTTAGGGAATACATATTGAAAATCTATGAAAAAAAAAATAAACACATTTGTATACGCATTAAAAGAAATACGTAATACAGCGTCAAAAATGGTGAAAAATCTGCTCTCAATGCCTATCACGGCTACGTAGCGCCTGTCAGTATGGCTTGTTCCTATGGGGTAACTCGTCACATATTCAAAGAGCTTTCATAGCGCAAAAATGCTTGAGAGCAATAACTGGAGCGCCTCCATATGAAAACTGTAGACCAATTTTTATTGCATGGATGAAATTTAGCACACAGATACACCATGACCCGGGTAAGGAAATAGGCATTTTTTTATTGAAAAGTAGTCTATTTCCTTACCCGGGTCGTTGTCTATCTGTGTGCTAAATTTCATCCAAATCCGTTCAGCCATTTTAGATTGAAAGTGTAACAAACAAACTGACTTTCGCATTTGTATTATTACTTAGGAAGTTAGTAGTAAAGTGGTCGTTGTTGTGTTTTTATGTTATATATATTTATATATCTGTAGGTCTATAGTCTAACCGTATTATTCATTACAAAAAACTAAAAGACTAAATAAACCAATTTTAGTCAAAACATGTTTTGTCTTCTTCTTTCAAACTCTTTTTATGAATAAAACTGTACATGTATTGTTTATTAAAGTAATAAGTAATACATAATTATATAAGTTATGTTTTATACCCATGTGGAATATTGTGAATCGTATGCCACTTTTAGCGGCAATTATGTCCTGAACATAACTCTACTGACTAACTTTGTACCTACTATACTATACTATATTTCGTTTTTTTTATTCGTTTTTTTATCCAATGAATAAAAATAAAACGAATAAAAAAAAAACGAAAAAAAAAAAGTAAAAATGCGGTATAGTTTTTCGAAAAACGTAATAATGCTTATCCCGAGCTGGGGAACGAACCCTTGCTGTGGTACACCACAGCAGTCACACTTAAAATACTGGTATTGTACAGAATCTGGTTAGACTCCAAGCCGAGCCCAACATACTTAGAAGCTTAGACACGGCATAATCAGTCTATAATGTTCCCATTGCTGGGACACGGGCCTCCTTTCAGTGTAAGGAAGTGGGCCGTAATCCACCACGCGGACCCAGTGCAGGGTGGTAGATATCACATGTCTTCGAATTTTTGGTTCTAGGACATGCCGATTATGAGAGTACTGGTGATGTAACCTACAACTGCTCGTAAATCGAGGCCATGTCTATTGGGCTACAACTGCGTACTATAAGACGACAAGGGCAAACATTAGCTTGTCTTATTCATACTCCCAACAGCACATTGAAAGTTTTCTCGGTACTATATTTTTACTCGTCTCAACGCAGAACGCTCTGGAGCGTGGTTGTAGGAAGTTTTCATTTCTCGGTTGTATCGATTTTAATGAGTACGTACTCGTATTGCTATAGAAATGTTTTTGTGAAGTTTGAAAATAGGAAGAAGTTTTCCCTGAGATATATAAATAATAATTATTAATATTTCTGCTTCTTTTGGTGTTCATTAAATCTCACTTTTTGTTTCTTAGGTAAGAATTAAATCATAAGAGATCTCGCTTTGGTAAAAGGCGTCTAGGCAAGGAATTTAATATTTTTTTTTTTGCTTATTTTGGAAAGCATACAATTACTAGCGAGGAGGTCGTGGCTAAGTAATAACAGCCGCACGCGTCGATCCATCAGGTTAAGCTACGCTTGCCGGGGTTGGTCTGTGGATGGGTGACCATCTTTTCATACCGAGACTCCTCGTTGCCTCGGAAAGCACGTTAAGCCGTTGGTTCCAACTGTCATTCGTGGAACTTTGACAGGTCGTCAGAAGCCCGAAAGTCTGACCGCAGTCTTACCAAGGGGTATCGTATTACCCAGTCACTGGGTTGTGGAGGTCAGATAGGTAGTCGCTCCATGTAAAATACTGGTATTCAGCTGCATCCGGTTAGGCTGGAAGCTGACCCCAACGTAGTTGGGAAAAGGCTAGGCAGCTGATGAGGTTTTTCCATGAATCATCTCAACTCTTCTACCTACAAATGTTTTTTTAGGAGCCTTCTGCTACTTTTCTGACTCCTAAATTATGAACTCACGAAGCGTGCAAATCCCTAATGACCAGCTAAAATTAGATAAAGGCTTAGCAGTAAACTTAATTAGGACGGATTATAAGATTAGGGTGCGCGCAAGATAAGTCTGCACGCGATTGGTGGCGTGCTTAATGACGCCTGTAACCTCTATCTTACAGTATTAGATGTTTATCAAGATTTCTAGCTCGTGGGAACGTGGTCTTAGTTACATACAGAAATATAAGACTTGAATTTATTAAACCACTAGCTTTAGCCCGCGGCTTCGCCCGCGTGATTGTCAGAAAAAGCTAAAATATAATTCAATCATGATTCGAAAGACACGTGGCGCCATCTATTATCTATAAGAACGTTGTTGTTGTTTTCCTCGGGAACAGCACTTTTTATCGAGATGAAAGATAACCTATGTCCGTTTCTGTACACGTGACAACGTATATGCAAAATTAATAGTTAAAAAAGGTATAGTTTAGAAGAAGGAATATTTGGTAAAAAACATTTTTTTCGAAAATGTTTACTTTTCCGGAGCGTGTAGCTCGAAAACGGTTTGGAATTCGCAAAAAGTGTACAGAATAAAAGTTGTAGAAAAACGTATAAGCTTTCTATTTAATACTTAACTTTCTTCCTTGCAATACACCGTTTTTGAGATATTAGCGAAAAACCCAAAAGGGAACTATGAACCCCGGCTCGCCTCTTAGACATCAGGACTTTTAGTATGTTCACTTCCTAAGCACACTGAACAAGTTTCTGAAGGAATCACTAGGTCCAAGCTAACGCACTATACAACTCCTTTATAGAGTCTACGGTCTATTCCAAAAGTACCTATGTGATAAAAGTGTAAGCAAACCCTGCTCAGATTAATATCTTACGTAATCAGACGTGTAGCGTTTGCTAATCGAAAGGGCCAGGCTCCCAGTATGGTATTATTAATTTTACATAGCTACACCGTCAGTAATCATAAAACAAATAGACAAAAACTTTCATCGTTGTCTTGAACTTGTACGCTCCGCATATTTTATGGTAAAAATACAGTTTATACATAATTAAACAACCATGCATCGACACGGGAGTTTCATTGAAGACATTGAAGCCCCAACATCTAGCGACCTACGAGTACTACAACACCTGCAATTGCAGGTGCAAAAACAAGTTCGATCATACCGATCACGGGCTGCCGGTGTAGCCATTGCGCCACAACTACTTTTCATCTAAATCAAGCATCATACTTTTTTTTTTGTGTGTGGGAAATTATCAAATAACTTCTCCCGCTCTAGGCGGAGTGGAAGGGCGTGTCAGATCCTTCAGTTGCCTGTGCCAGGGCCACGGTAACTCTTTCACATACCTGGGATTCCTGGAGGTGCACGAAGCATTTCAACCACCGCCTGTTAGCGATCAGCATTCAGCATCGTACCGCAGCCTCGGCCAATGCAGTTAAGTGCCCATTTGTCCTTGTGAATTCCCTTTTACTTACACACTCTTACCTTTTATACCCTTACCTTTTAATAAATCTATCCAATATTTATTTAAAATAACTTCTATGAGCGCATTGGTGTCTGTAGTCATTGTAGTGACATAAAACAATTTACATCAATACTCCATACGCAGTTCGCTATAGTAAATATGTTAGTAAAAATGTTAAAGATAAGTGTAACAAAGAGTATTATAAGTTATTTCCCATCTGTAAAATTTTACCCATAGACAAAAAAGTTGATCATTTGGTAGGTCTGGAATATTATTACAATGATGAATATAAAGCTAATGTTAAAAACAAGTACAACACACGTAGGGTTAGAGAGAACAAATTGGTACAACCACAGATAACAAATTATTATGGTAAGAGAACATCTAAGTATTTGGTACCTAAAGTATTCAATAAAATAGATTTATTAAGAGGAAAAGTAAAAATTAATAAAGGATCACTTAAGACAAAATTGAAAAATATTATACAGGACAGCTAGCAGAAATAAATATATTGTATAAGATTAAACTATAACAGTGTAATGTATGTAAAAGTAGTAGGTATGTACGTAAGTTGGTTCATTGTTGTAAAAGAGCGCCTCTCGCCATCAAACGTAAAAGTTTGGCGAGTTTAGAATTAAGTAACACCTCTGTATTATAATTTCATGAAATAAAAATATATTAAAAAAAAAATCAGATTATCTATCGGTAAACGTTTTTATTGTCAATAGGAATTAATAATAGTAGGCTCTCTTCTAATGACATTATCGTAGTTTTTATCCGTGTTTCCCAACAGGCTTATAGCTGTTACTTAATATTTCACCCATCTCGCCAAACATTCCGGGCCGATCTCTCCGTGTAATGCAACTTCGGGCCGCCTGCATGCCGTCAGTAATTATAATTTTAGTCAAAAATGTTCATCATTGTCTTGAACTTGTACGCTCCGCATATTTTATAGTGAAGATACAGTTTATACATAACTAAACATTGATACGGGATATTCATTGAAGACATTGAAGCCTGAACGCCGCCTATAGGTACTAACAGATACCTACTTTTAAATATTCTTAGAACAATACCATAAAATACAGATTTATCGAAATCATCATTAAATAGCAATCTTATTTAAGATCACCACAATATCTCATCAAAGTTCTCCCCTAGGCAGTCACATAGCACTTCCTGCAAAAGATTCAGTTTCTTTTACCGATGTTGATCTAAATCAAATTAATCAAATTTTATCACTGATCTTCCCCACAGAAAATTCTGCGTAGTACTAAAAAAGTGGCTCATTTCACATAGTTTTTATTCAATAGGTGAATTTCTGATAAAAACTTCTTGTCGGTCCTATCCACAGAGTACATTTATATAATCATTACAGGAATGCATTGTAGACTAGACTTAGGTTATTGAATATTATTGAAATCTGTGATTGTAGATATAATTTTGTTCTGTTATTTTTTATGTTGTGCCAAATGTATATTTCTTTTATTAGCTGTTAATATTTGCATGCCAAAATATGGCCAACTGTGTCATCGCACAAGAATAATTTTTATTCATACCACCATTGTATTACCTACCACATTTAAAGCAAATAAATGACTTTGATCGTCGCCTCGGGCCGTTTGCGGTTGTATGCAGAGTTCAACATTCTAAATGTGTGTGTAAAAATAGATTCATAGTTTAAATTTTCAATGCTAAGGAAAAACGCTAGCTTTGCTTGTAGGTACGTCCTTGGAAAAATTGAGGCTATCAGGATGAAAGTAAGAATTGGCTCACCTCTGGAGTCCAGTGGTCCTTAGTTTCAATGAAAAGATCCTTACACGAGTATATGTTTCATTGAGTCGATCAATGTTTGAAAAATAATTGGACAATTTATTCATTTTTAAGGGCAACTCGTACTTAACCAAAAAGTTAAGTAGGTAGTACCTATGCCAAAATAGTTTTCATGAAAAAAGACCTAGTGATGGTAGACAGTCTGGGGAGACTGTCCTCCACCACTAGATCTTTTCCAAGTGCGTGTCGGACCACGACAAAGAAGGGTTCCGTCGTTCAATACATAATTATGATATCTGTATAAACTGAAAGGTAGGTACTTATTATAATCTTGATAAGTACTTGTACTAAGTGCAATTTCGTACGTAGTTAACGATTATGTAATGGTTTTACAACTACATATAACTCGGTCAAACATGATGAAATAAATCATGTCGCACATAGGGCTCTTACACATAAACACGATACGACGTCGCCACGTGCTACGACGTCGCCACGTGCTACGACGCGGCTCGAAACGATGAAAGATGCCGTGTCGTAGCGTAGCACGTCGCGACGTCTTATAGTGTTTATGTGGAAGATCTCTTATTTCATTTCTGACCTAAATAAAAGTAAAATATTGGACTTATTTGGTAATTCCATGATTAGAATTAAAGGAGGACAGGCAAACTTGCACAATGTATGGCTAAAGAGCGTACAGCCAAAACTTGCGGGATAATTGCGTAACACACATAAAATGACAATTGAACGCAATGGGTTTCATTTTGACAGTTCACCCACGTTCATTGCGTTATTTAAATTATTGAGCAGACAAACTTTTCAAACCAATGAAGCAATGGATTAAGAATATCCTCCAAAACTCTCGGATTGTGATTGAAAGTGTGTTACGCTATTATGGTGCTAGTTTATGGAAAATTGCGCTCCCTTCCAAAGACAGATATCCGAAGTTTTATTAATTTATAGTACCTACTATTTGAAACCATTCGATAATTAACCTTTTTGATGACTTCTTCTGCATCGTTTTTGCGTTAATGGACACAAAATACTTACACTTGCACAAGCAAATTATTCCTAGATAGTTTTAGGTCATCCACATATTATTTTATTCCATGCGAGAATCGAAATCTCGACTAGGTGAAGAATCCAATCGCTTAACCATTAATATCAACCTTGCTCTTAAACTTTAACGTCAGTTCATGGTCTGCCAACATTTTCGGCAAGTCATGGTCAAATGGTGGTAAAACCTGAGCTCATTCAATACAAACAAGCGAATTGAAGCGACTACATAATATAATTACATGTAACCAGACGTCATCGTCTCAAAGTCCCGCGTTAACTTAACCTTATAGACATTGCCGTCTTAAAAACTTGAATACGTCAATGAGGAAAATGTCGTCAGGAAAATTTTGAGTATGAATGCGGAAGGATATACGAGTAGGGGAAGACCAAAGAAACGATAGATGGACTGTGTGAAAGATGATAAATATGGTTAGAAAGGGATTGACTACCGAGATGACGAATAAAGAGACATGTTGCGCAGACCCCAAATAAATTGGGATAAGGGCAGGAAAATTATGATGAATAATCCACACATGGAGCGGTTAGGCCTGACCCCGCCAGTGTTTCGTCAGAGACAAATCGGAAAATAATTGCTTGCATAGGCACCACAGGCTTTGACGTGAATCTGTGTGAATATGCCTTTAGTCCCTTATTTGTTATGCACCAATTTTGTAAAGCGTTTCACGTACAAATAAATTTTATTATAATAAGCCTTCCCACTGAGCTCGATCCTTCGTAAAGTTCAAATTTCTTAAAATAGGCTTTGAGAATGACGTTAGTACATAGCCAGTGACTGCCTATTAATACACATTTACCCCCTCTATATTTTACAAACGAGTTAGTAGCTACGACCGAGGTCCATTCGTAATATCACCGCGATAAACATAACGTGTGTTTACTAGTTACATATGGATGTCCGTAATTTTGTTTAAGTTTTTAAGATGTTTAAGTTCCACGAGAGCCCTTTGTTGAGGCAGTACGCCGTTGTTATTGTAGGTGGGTTTAATTTTTAATTCATTTTAATAAGTGTTGTTGATGTTCACTTGTTTTTGTTTGTATCAGTGGTACTTAGCTCAAAATATTAGCGGTTTTTTTTTGCGTAAGGCGACATTAATGGTAAGTGGTATTAAATTGATTTGGAACAGAATTTGAAACTGGTAATAGTTTTTTTTAATTATTTTTTGTTTAAACGTGAGTTGCAAGAAGAGTTTGTTTTTGTTAGGTAACTTAAAAAAAAGCTAAAGCGGTGCCTGAAACATGGAATTTAAATACGTGAGATAAAAAATGGGATGCACAATTTATATCAAAGGTGAATTAATGAAATTGACAATCCAAAGTTTTTACTATTCCGTTTGTCCAATATATTCATCTTAGCGTGTTAATACAAAAATAATGTTTAATTAAAATAGAAATATTATTATAGTGCAGCAAAATAAACTTGTACTGTGGAATATGCGTGTACTATCTTAAGGACACTTCTGTACCTATTCAACCTAGCCTTCGTTGAATACAGACGTGATGCAACAAACATTGATGATACCTGCAAGTGTACCTAATAGTCTCCCTGTAGGTCAAAGACTTTTTATCATACAGCGAAATAACAAGCATTGATCACTGTGTGTTGAGACTTGTAACATTCATTCCTTGCTAATTCCAGGTTTCCTTAAGAAGTTTCACTTCTTCGTCGGCTATTGACATCAGCAAAAACCGGTATGGTCACTCATCTATGTACTGTGATTGTGCATATACATAATATTAATAATACGTACGGTACAGCAATAAATTGTGGACGCATCCACGAGTGACCCTGATGATATTTAAATATTATTCCATATGGAACACTAAAACATCGTTAATTCTATAATTTTGCACGTTTGTCGCCAAAACTGTCTATACATCATTCGATAATAAGGGCCGGTTTTGTGATCCGTACTTAACTCAACCAATGGTTAAACATAGTAATAATAAACTAATGGTTGAATTCTGGCTAGATCAGATATGAGGAATTTAAAATTTTGCACACCGAATAATTTCTGTGTACTTTTCGTAGAGATAGAAAAAGTCCATGCTAAGCCCATTCGAGCTCGTGACTAAGTAATAACAGTCGCACGGGGTGATCCATCAGGTTAAGCTACGCTTGCCGGGGTTGACCAATTAACCATCTTTACATACCGAGACTTCCCCGTGACCAGGAAAGCACGTTAAGCCGTTGGTGGCCCTTACAGGTCGTCAGAAGCCTGAAAGTCTAGCATTCTCTGTCTACGGTCTGACAGCTAGTCTTACCAAGGGTTATCGTATTACCCAGATACTGGGTTGTGGAGGTCTGATAGGTAGTCGCTCCACATAAAATACTGGTGGTATTCAGGTGCATCTGGATAGACTGGAAGCCGACCTCGACATAGTTGGGAAAAGGCTAGGCAGATTGATTTATGTTTAAGTCCCATGTAATAGAGGGCAAGCCTGTTGCCATCAAACGGGCACAGATCCAGACTCCGGACTGCTACTGAGAAATTCCAGATGGAAAAACCTAATAACAATTGGATAATTATTTTCCAAGCGACTAACAACTTAAAGGGCGACTAACTATTTGCTACTAAAAAAAATAACTTGGCTGCGAAAATAATGACTTGGCAGCGAAAATAATGACTTGGCTGCGAAAATAATGACTTGGCAGCGAAAATATTTCCGTCGACATAGGATGCAAGAGCGAGCGTAGGGCACCCCGAGGTTAGGTTTGGTTAGGTTACTTTAAACCCTTTACACAGAAACAGGAGCCCCGTGAAGCGGGGCTCCGTCGACATAGGGTGCTAGAGCGAGCGAAGGACACCCCGAGGTTAGGTTTGGTTAGGTTACTTTAAACCCTTTACACAGAAACAGGAGCCCCGTGAAGCGGGGCTCCGTCGACATAGGGTGCTAGAGCGAGCGAAGGACACCCCGAGGTTAGGTTTGGTTAGGTTACTTTAAACCCTTTACACAGAAACAGGAGCCCCGTGAAGCGGGGCTCCGTCGACATAGGGTGCTAGAGCGAGCGAAGGACACCCCGAGGTTAGGTTTGGTTAGGTTACTTTAAACCCTTTACACAGAAACAGGAGCCCCGTAAGCGGGGCTCCGTCGACATAGGGTGCTAGAGCGAGCGAAGGACACCCCGAGGTTAGGTTTGGTTAGGTTACTTTAAACCCTTTACACAGAAACAGGACCCCGTGAAGCGGGGCTCCGTCGACATAGGGTGCTAGAGCGAGCGAAGGACACCCCGAGGTTAGGTTTGGTTAGGTTACTTTAAACCCTTTACACAGAAACAGGAGCCCCGTGAAGCGGGGCTCCGTCGACATAGGGTGCTAGAGCGAGCGAAGGACACCCCGAGGTTAGGTTTGGTGACCTTAGCTAACTGTATATACAACTTCATTGTATAATTTAAGAATGCCTATTTTCTACTTTTTATCCGCCGGTTGTAGCTGCCAACCTATTATTTTTGCTACCCACTTTAATTATTTTTTAATCCCAAATTCAGATTAATTTGTCGCCGCGTTAAATACATGCCATAACAATTTGCCCGACCTGGGAATGAAACCCAGTACCTCACGCTCAGCAGTAGCGCTTGCGACCACTAGACCAACGAGGCAGGTAATCCTAACTAATCCTATCCTACTAATATTTTAAACGTGAATGTTTGTGAAGATGGATCTTTGTTACCTACTCTTTTACTACGCAAAAACTACTGAGTGCATTTTGATTAAAATTTTGCACACAGATAGTTTATGACCTTGTGGAGTAGCTCGTGGCTAAGTAATAACAGCCGCACGGGTCGATCCATCAGGTTAAGCTATGCTTGCCGGGGTTGGTCCGTAGATGGGTGACCATCTTTACATACCGAGACTCCTCCGTGCTTCGGAAAGTACGTTAAGCCGTTGGTCCCGGCTGTCATTCGTGGATCTTTGACAGTCGTTACGGGTCGTCAGAAGCCCGAGTCTGACAATCAGTCTTACCAAGGGGTATCGTATTACCCAATAACTGGGTTGTGGAGGTCGGATAGGCAGTCGCTCCATGTAAAATACTGGTATTCAGCTGCATCCGGTTAGACTGGAAGCCGACCCCAACATAGTTGGGAAAAGGCTAGGTAGATTGATTGATAGTTTATGACCTATGTTAACTTATAAAATACTTTTTATCCCAATATTTGTATGGGTTTGAGACTTACGCAGGTAAAACCACGGGGCGCTGCTAGTATTATAAACGCGAAAATGAGTTTGTTTGTTTGTTTGTTACGCTTTCACGCTAAAACGGCTGAACGGATTTGGATTAAATTTGTCACATGGGTAAACCATGACCTGGAGAAGGACATAGGCTACATTACATTCTGGTTCGCAGATGAAGTCGCAGGCAACAGCTAGTTACACTATATTGTTACCTAATTTGAGTAATAAACATTAGATAATCAAAATTCTCCTGCCCTTGTCCTAATTTATATGGGGTCGGCGCAACATGTCTTTTTCTTCCATACTTCTCTACTAGTCGTCATCTCGGTAGTCACTCCCGTTCTAGACATATCATCTTTCACACAGTCTATCCATCGTTTCTTTGGACTTCCCCTACTTGAATACAAGGTGTAACTTAAATAACGCACCACCTCTCAAGGGGTCATTGTACTCATCATTATGAACGACTTTTACAATGGGATCAAACGTGAAATCGCGAAAATAATCAGCTGTTCAGTATATTTATGTTCGCATAATTCGTCAAAATATTCTGAACAGCTGATATTTTTTTCGCGATTTTAGGTTTGGTCCCATAGTAAAAGTTGTTCATAATGGTGAATACAATGACCCCTTAAGAGGTTGTGCGTTATTTAAGTTACACCTTGCCTATGTATATGATGGGCATCTACGAGTACAAAACAAAAACAAAAAAAAAACAATAAGTAATCAAAATTTTAAATAGAATCATAAAACTTGCATTAATTATTTATAATTATATTACTATGTGAGTAACTAAACATACAATACGGAAATAGCTACTCAAACAATCATTAAATTACTTTAGGTTAATTTTAATATTATAATAAGTGTTACATACAACTATAATATTCTTAATTACTAACTTAGGTATGCAACTAGGTTTTATCATTTTTAAGGTTCCATACCAAAACGGTAAAAAGGAACCCTTATGGTACGACTCAAGTCTGTCTGTCTGTCCATCGGTCACAGCTGGATATTTCAAGACTTGAATTTTGGAAAACTTTTAGATGACGTTTGGCCAACTATTTTGCAAATAAGAAAGAAATATTTTTATTTTTTTTTTTCAATAGGAATTGAAAGGGTGTCTAAAAAATTCGAAGTGGGCTACTAAGGCATATGACAGAACGCTGTGTGCACATTCTCAAACACTTTTCCTTTTTTTTTTAGGCCGCATGGTTTTTGACTTTTGATGAAAAAAGTAAAAATAAAATACCTTTACCCCCTAATCTCCGAAGTTTGCATAGAGAAATTTCTGAAATTATTCTTTGCGATAGAAGTTTATGTAATGATTACAGGAAAAATAAAACGATTTCTCTAAATAGCACACTTTTTTATATATGACGGTACGGAACCCTCGGTGCGTGAGTCCGACTCGCTGTTGACCGGTTTTATTTATTTGTGAATAGGAAACTAGCAAGATTTTATGATATTTAAAAAACATTTTCTATAAGTCAGAAATCTGTCTGAATTATTATTATTTAAGGGCAGTTCAGACTACGCTATACCTACTATTTCGCTATAAATATAATATAATAAAGCATAATATTGCGTCATAAGCTATATAACTACAAATTAAATTAACTAGCGAAACTCTGCAGACGTGATGGGTATCGATATCTACTAAACATGATAAAACAAAAAAAAAATAATAATTTGATAATTTTTTTTTCTTAGTGGAATCATCAACCGCCCAATGTACCTACCTAGTTAAGTATTTAATCATTTTAAAAATCAATTTTTTCAACGCGATAAAATAGATTTTGTCAATTCTTTAAGTAACAACACTGCCAGCGGTCACTGACCTCTAAAACATAATCAAATCTTTTTGTTTACATTTTGTCTTGCTTAGATATCGATCGATTTGCCCTGCATCACGTGTGCAAAGTTTCGCTAGCTAATTTAATTTGACCATGCATACATGACGTTCACAAGTTCACACTACGCTATATCACAAGCCGGTCTGCGATTTCATATATGTATATCAAGTCCATTATAGTGACTTCCGATAAGAAGACTATTACAATTTATGACCATGAAAAAGATATTAACAACACGATTGACAAATTAATTGAATGGCTTGATATGAATAACTTAAAAATTAATTTAGATAAGTCTGTATACATACAATTTAATAAATCTAATAATAATAAATACAATTTGAAACTTGACATACCAAAACTTAATGAAGCTACACAAACGAAATTTCTTGGAGTACTAATTGATCAAGATATAAATTGGAAAGCACAAGTAGATGATATATCTAAAAGAATAAATAAATTCGTATACGCACTCAGAAAGGTTAAAAATGTGACTAACATTAAAACTGCTATCACTACCTATCGGGCTTATGTTGAATCAATAATACGCTATGGGTTCATAATGTGGGGTAATAGTACAGACAAAATTAGGGTATTTGTTGCACAAAAAAAGTGTATTCGTGCTATATATGGGCTTCAACCTGATGACTCTTGTAGAACGATATTTAAAGAGCTTGGTTTATTACCGCTACCCTCTCTCTTTAAATATGAGGTGTGCATGTTTGTAAAGAAGCATAAAGACTTATTTAAAAAGGCAGAGGATGTATATCCTCGAAACCGGCGAGATCCTCACAGGCTTATATTAAATGACGTACCAAGACTGGCTAAATACAGTAAAAGTTGTTTAGCCATGTGTGTTCGTATATATAATAAAATTCCGAATGACCTTAAAACTTTAGATATTAGATTGTTTAAAAACAAACTACATGTATGGTTGAACAATAACAATTTTTACAGCATTAAAGAATTTACTGACGGGAAACAATTTTGTTAACGTAACACAACATTTGCATGCTATGATAATAAGCAAAACATGTATGACCTATAATGACCTTAACATCGTTATACACCATGTTTTACGCAAATAAATATTATTATTATTATTATTATTATTGACGACGGTCCGTAATAAAGTGCACACACAATAGATTTGGTACTCACTAAGGCTCCTTTTCACTGTCTTTCTGTCTCTGTCACCTTCAAACGATTGAAAGAAGCGAAGCGATGTTTTAAACTCGTTTAGCATTAAACGCGTTTAGTGATGTGTGGTGAAATGAAGCCATGGATCAAACGTGAAATCGTGAAAAATAATCAGCTGTTCAGTATTTATGTTCGCATAATTCGTCAAAATATTCTGAACAGCTGATATTTTTTTCGCGATTTTAGGTTTGGTCCCATAGTAAAAGTTGTTCATAATGGTGAATACAATGACCCCTTAAGAGGTTGTGCGTTATTTAAGTTACACCTTGCCTATGTATATAATGGGCATCTACGAGTACAAAACAAAAACAAAAAAAAAAAACAATAAGTAATCAAAATTTTAAATAGAATCATAAAACTTGCATTAATTATTTATAATTATATTACTATGTGAGTAACTAAACATACAATACGGAAATAGCTACTCAAACAATCATTAAATTACTTTAGGATAATTTTAATATTATAATAAGTGTTACATACAACTATAATATTCTTAATTACTAACTTAGGTATGCAACTAGGTTTTATCATTTTTAAGGTTCCATACCAAAACGGTAAAAAGGAACCCTTATGGTACGACTCAAGTCTGTCTGTCTGTCCATCGGTCACAGCTGGATATTTCAAGAACTACTAAACTTGAATTTTGGAAAACTTTTAGATGACGTTTGGCCAACTATTTTGCAAATAAGAAAGAAATATTTTTATTTTTTTTTTCAATAGGAATTGAAAGGGTGTCTAAAAAATTCGAAGTGGGCTACTAAGGCATATGACAGAACGCTGTGTGCACATTCTCAAACACTTTTCCTTTTTTTTTTAGGCCGCATGGTTTTTGACTTTTGATGAAAAAAGTAAAAATAAAATACCTTTACCCCCTAATCTCCGAAGTTTGCATAGAGAAATTTCTGAAATTATTCTTTGCGATAGAAGTTTATATAATGATTACAGGAAAAATAAAACGATTTCTCTAAATAGCACACTTTTTTATATATGACGGTACGGAACCCTCGGTGCGTGAGTCCGACTCGCTGTTGACCGGTTTTATTTATTTGTGAATAGGAAACTAGCAAGATTTTATGATATTTAAAAAACATTTTCTATAAGTCAGAAATCTGTCTGAATTATTATTATTTAAGGGCAGTTCAGACTACGCTATACCTACTATTTCGCTATAAATATAATATAATAAAGCATAATATTGCGTCATAAGCTATATAACTACAAATTAAATTAACTAGCGAAACTCTGCAGACATGATGGGTATCGATATCTACTAAACATGATAAAACAAAAAAAAAATAATAATTTGATAATTTTTTTTTCTTAGTGGAATCATCAACCGCCCAATGTACCTACCTAGTTAAGTATTTAATCATTTTAAAAATCAATTTTTTCAACGCGATAAAATAGATTTTGTCAATTCTTTAAGTAACAACACTGCCAGCGGTCACTGACCTCTAAAACATAATCAAATCTTTTTGTTTACATTTTGTCTTGCTTAGATATCGATCGATTTGCCCTGCATCACGTGTGCAAAGTTTCGCTAGCTAATTTAATTTGACCATGCATACATGACGTTCACAAGTTCACACTACGCTATATCACAAGCCGGTCTGCGATTTCATATATGTATATCAAGTCCATTATAGTGACTTCCGATAAGAAGACTAATACAATTTATGACCATGAAAAAGATATTAACAACACGATTGACAAATTAATTGAATGGCTTGATATGAATAACTTAAAAATTAATTTAGATAAGTCTGTATACATACAATTTAATAAATCTAATAATAATAAATACAATTTGAAACTTGACATACCAAAACTTAATGAAGCTACACAAACAAAATTTCTTGGAGTACTAACAGATCGAGATATAAATTGGAAAGCACAAGTAGATGATATATCTAAAAGAATAAATAAATTCGTATACGCACTCAGAAAGGTTAAAAATGTGACTAACATTAAAACTGCTATCACTACCTATCGGGCTTATGTTGAATTAATAATACGCTATGGGTTCATAATGTGGGGTAATAGTACAGACAAAATTAGGGTATTTGTTGCACAAAAAAAGTGTATTCGTGCTATATATGGGCTTCAACCTGATGACTCTTGTAGAACAATATTTAAAGAGCTTGGTTTATTACCGCTACCCTCTCTCTATATATATGAGGTGTGCATGTTTGTAAAGAAGCATAAAGACTTATTTAAAAAGGCAGAGGATGTATATCCTCGAAACCGGCGAGATCCTCACAGGCTTATATTAAATGACGTACCAAGACTGGCTAAATACAGTAAAAGTTGTTTAGCCATGTGTGTTCGTATATATAATAAAATTCCGAATGACCTTAAAACTTTAGATATTAGATTGTTTAAAAACAAACTACATGTATGGTTGAACAATAACAATTTTTACAGCATTAAAGAATTTACTGACGGGAAACAATTTTGTTAACGTAACACAACATTTGCATGCTATGATAATAAGCAAAACATGTATGACCTATAATGACCTTAACATCTTTATACACCATGTTTTACGCAAATAAATATTATTATTATTATTATTATTATTGACGACGGTCCGTAATAAAGTGCACACACAATAGATTTGGTACTCACTAAGGCTCCTTTTCACTGTCTTTCTGTCTCTGTCATCTTCAAACGATTGAAAGAAGCGAAGCGATGTTTTAAACTCGTTTAGCATTAAACGCGTTTAGTGATGTGTGGTGAAATGAAGCCTAAGCGTGGAAAGCTCATACCTTTCATCCAGAAAAATCACTATTAACGCGAGTGAAACCGCGGGCAAAAGCTAGTATGATATACATTATATCGTAGTCTGAACTGCCCTTTATGAATAAATATTTGAACGTAAACGAAACAAAAGGAGTAAATATTTACACGATAAGGTAAGGATCGTAGCAGGTAGCGTTCTGTAGTTTCCTCCTAGGCGTAAATGAAGGCGGGCGTTTATGAATGTGTGTAAATAATACATATCGGCGCAACTACTCATCGTGCATCGTACTCATAATTAAAATGATAATTTGATTGGTTGAAATTAGTTCACAAAATAATGATTGATTATTACGATGTAAAATTAACATTACTACAACAGAATAATTGTAATTTACATAGTTCAATACTTAACCTAAAAATGTGCACGTGCGACGCGACGATCCCTATAAATACGGCCGCACTGTAAGCGCTGAGATCCCCCCCCGTCCCTTGCTCGGGTATGATGTGCCAGCTGGTGGCGTAGCTGAGCCTGTAGCTTTAAACTCCCCTGATAATAACAATTCAAATCTGATCCAGCCTGTCCCATCTTGCTGTCCTCCCCCCAGCGACGCCCTAAGCCGAGGCCCGTTCCCCACAGGGGGAGCCCTTAGCGTGTAGTCGCTTAGTCTGTAAGTTTTTTGCCCCTGGCTGGAGGCTTTGAGTTTTCTTAAGGCAGCCACAGGATAGTCCGGTTAAGTAGTCTCGACCTCTCTAGATCAACTACGAGATGCCATTCACAAAAAAAAAAAAAAGCGCTAAGATATTCTTGTTCGAGCCGCCGGACAGTGCGGACCTCTCTGGGACGTCGTCACGCTGTCAGTTGAATAAACAAAGCCTTGAAACAAGTCATGAAGTTTTGTTTTGGAAATCGAAGAGTGATCATCACGAAGACGATATCAGTGACGTCAGCATAGCTGACGTCACAGTTTTTTAAAATACTATGGAGGTTCTTCCTCCGTCATACATAATTATTCAATAAATTCATGAATCTTAATAATTACATACTACTTAATTGCCTTTATCTCGTCCAGACAGATCAGACAGATTTATAAAAAGGAAAAATATTTATTAGATAAATAATAGTTATGCACATAACAATCGGTCGGCTTGGAGGTTAAAAACCCATATCTCAGACAAAAGGTTGCGGGTTTGAACCTTTCAATATAGCATAACCTCACGCCTGTAATCCCCGAAGGGTTAGGCAGAGATGTACACATAGTACACCCATATTTCACCTATTCCCATCAACCGAGAATAAATTGAGACTCCGATCTGCTACTAAGAAATTGCTGATTGAAAACCCAAATAACACTGCCCGACTTGGGAATCGAACCCAGGACTTCATCAACCAACCAACCGACCTACCAACCAATGGTTAGTTGGTCGGTCGGTTGGTATAACTTATGAACTAACAATTAAATAAAAACCGGTCAAGAGCGAGTCGGACTCGCAGACCGAGGGTTCAGTACCATCATTATAATTATAAATATTTTGGATGTGATACTTTATAACTTGACCAAAACTATTAGGCGCATGACAGGAATTCAGTTTTGGCGCCCGCACCCCGCACCTATCCCCGGGCTTCCCGTAGTGACGTGCAGTCGTATACTCGCTTTCGGCAGTGATGATAATATGTACAATATTAATCACCGTTCCGGTGTTCCCTTCCTAGTTCCAATAACTTCATAGCTGTCATGGTAGTAATTGTTTTGGTCACGTTATACGTACAGCCCTTCAAAAGTAGGATAGACGGACAGGCGGACCGTACTTTACTATTACATCTTTATAATTAATTTACAAATCTTAGACACAATTGCTTATGGTGACTAAAAAACCTTTCAGCCACTCCACATTGCAAACTGTTTATATTAGTAATGAACCGTCAAGAGTTCAGCTAGGGGAAATCTACGTTAACACCCCTGTGAAGTGTTTTTTGGAAAAAAATACAAAAAAAAAACAACATTATTTCATACATTATTGTCAACCAGCAGAGGCAATTAATGTATGGGAGGATGTTTTTTTATTATTATTATTCCAAGAACGATTGACCCCGGTTGAATTCTTGAGGGTTCATTAATAACCAATCTGTATAAATCAGACTCAATCAATCTGCCTAGCCTTTTCCCAACTATGTTGGGGTCGGCTTCCAGTCTAACCGGATGCAGCTGAATACCAGTATTTTACATGGAGCGACTACCTATCTGACCTCCACAACACAGTTATTGGGTAATACGATACCCCTTAGTAAGACTGGTTCTCAGACTTTCAGGCTTCTGACGACCCGTAACGAATGACGGCCGGGACCAACGGCTTAACGTGCTTTCCGAGACGCGGAGGAGTCTCGGTATGTAAAGATGTCACCCATCTTCGCACCAACCCCAGCAAGCGTAGCTTAACCTGATGGATCGACCCTGTATAAATCAGACTATCGCCCATAAAAGCAGCTGAACGCGTTCTATCAGTACCATATTTATTTATTATATTATTTTTATTTTATATTTATTAATTTAGTAACCGGGTGCGTATTAGGAGCTTCATTTATGTAGGTAGGTACAGACGCCAGCACATCAAGCTACTACAATCTGTCAGATTTCTTTAATAGAATTTCGACTTTATTGCTAAATAATTAGGTTCAAGGTTAATTGGGAAAATCTGACAGTTTCGGGTAGGTTGACCTGCTGGCGTCTGTACCTAAATAGTTCTGTGACCAGAATAAACTACAATAGTGCTTCACCCAAAGCAACCAGCGAGTATGTAGGAAGGAGGACATTTTTGTTGTGAAACGTGAAATGTTTTTAAATTTTAACGTCAGAAAATTTAACACCGCGGTGAAGAATGTTGCAGTTTTAGGTCAGCGCCATCTCTTGAATGATAGTGGAACGAATGTAATTCTTGTTGATGATTTCTTAAAAAATGTGCTATTTAGAGATATCTTTTTATTTTTCCTGTAATCTTATTTCTATCACATGGAGTAATTTCAGATTTATCTCTAAGTAAACTTCGGAGGTAAGGGGGGGGACGGTTTTTTTTCCATTTTTCATCAAAAGTCGAAAACTATGCGGCTTAAAAAAGAAAACATGTATGAGAATGTGCAAACAACACTATTTCATATGATACCCAACATGCCCTAATAGCCCCATTTCAAATTTTTAAGATCCCTTTTCAGTCCCTGTTGCCTAAAAAAATATTTCTTTCTTATTTGCAAAATAGTTGGGCAAACGTCATCTAAAACTATTTCAAGTTGATAATAGCATTAGTAATTCTTGAGATATCCAGCTGTGACAGACGGACAGACAGACAGACTGAGTCGCACCATAAGCGTTCCTTTTTACCATTTGGTACGGAACCCTAAACCACAATTTAAACCGTTTTTTTTTTAGGTCTCGGAATACATTTTTTTTTTAATTGACAACTTGCTTTTTATTGTGTGAAATACATGCAAATAATTTACAAAATTATTTGCATGTATTTCACAGTTAAAACAAAATTAAAAATAATGAAATATATAGAAAATACAGTCAAATTAGTAAAGTAAGGTGTAAATTTTTCAAATAACAATATAAAAATATCTTATTCTCAGACTGGAAAAAAATTGCGGTATGTGAATATGTTATTGCTGAATATACTGTGTATCCTGTATGTGCAAGCAATATGTATAAATAGGGATAATGGCTAAAAATTGTTTTTGTCCGTCATGTAGATTATTAAAAAATATTGGACACGTGTTTTTTCTTTTTTTACGTAATCAAGAGATTACGGCGATACATTGAGTTAAAATGTGGCATGACGTCGTCTTGGTAGATTTTATACGTAGTAGTGACGTGCCAAGCCTCCACTCCCCAACTTGCGTTTTATCTAAGTCTTTTTTTATTAATATGATAAAGCAAAAAATACGTGTCTTTAATTTTTTTATTATCTGTCTGACGGACTAAATGGAATTCCTTTTTTTTACCCAGGGATCATCCTTATTGTTGAAAAAAGTCACTCCATGAATACTGGTATTCAGCTGCATCCCGTTACTCTGGAAGCCGATCCCAACTAACATAATTGGGAAAAGGAATGAATTGTTGAATGGAATGAAGTGGTTAGATAAAAAGTTGAAATCTTCTAAAAAAAGAAAAATGTGTTATTAATTCCCTCTAAGAGGAAAGCGCCAGGGTACCCCGATTTTCAAATTCTCTTACCTTTTTTTGCAATTTGCAAGTCAGTATTAGATTGTATGTTGATTAAAGTATACGCTTAATACGCTTAATAATAAATATAATAATAATAAATATTTATTCAGTTTTAAAAATTGGTAAAATGTTATCATAAAATCTTAGAAATAATTTACAAAGGTAATATAATGTTAGGTGCCTGTACTAGGATAAACCTGTATCACAGGCGGCATGAGCATATATTTTTATGGTAATTAGAGGAATATAAAATTCTTAACAATATTAAACATTAGAAGTCTTGAAATAATGACAAAATTGAATTAATTCATAATTTTATACCTAGTTTACTTATATACTATTTACCTTAAAGATAAAAATAACAAAAAAGTCTAATATACGTAATTTCTTAAAATAGTTTCTTGCACTTTATAACCTAGTTAAACACATTACATAATTATGACATTGCGTCAGCAGAATTAGTAAGTGGAGTTAAATTAAAGTCCATGTTGCACAAAATTAATCGATTTTTGTAGCGGGTGACTAATGTGTATAGACATCAACAAAATCGAGGGTTTGTAGGCCAGTGCAGTGTTTTGTTGAGTCGGCAGCAGGCATTCAACACGGAAGTCTGGCCTTATGACGCTCTAGGCGCCCTCGTAGTCGATAGAGTTGATATACCTGTATTCCGCTATTTTCCTAGCAGGACACTCGGCATCTCCCGTTTTGTGGTTATTGGGCTTCTTAAAGCGCGAGCAAGTTGCACATTTCGGTGTATCAGCTTTCTTCGCGCACTCTGACATCGAGTGTCCTTCTTCACCGCAGTGACCACACGTAGATTTCAGCTCTCTGCATGTTTTTGCTGCATGACCATATTGTTGGCATTTGTAGCATCTGGTAACCAGGGTGAAGTCCCTGACAGGGCAGGACGTCCAATTTATAAAAAGTCTCGATTGGGATAATAGGGCTTTACGTATATTGGCTGTAACTTCAATGACGTAGTTACAGGTCGATGCATCTCTTTTTCCCGATTTATGGCTTAATTTAATTAAACTCAAAAAGGACTCCATAGGCATTGCTGGAAACTTGTCAGCTACATTTTGTTCGTAAATGCACCTGAAGACTTCAGTTTCAGCCAAAGTAGTCGGCACACCTACAACCACGATCCGAGGTTTACGCTTGTTGGGTTCATCGGCGGTAAGTCCGGATGTAGAGAGCTGGACTGCGTGCTTCAGTTTATCAGCGTCATGTTTCGTCTCGGTACTAATAATAACGCCTCCATTTTTGGTCTTGCGGACACCACGTACTTGCAGCTTCATTTGATCCGGGCGAATGATTTTTTTCACGAGGTCTTTTGTTTCGTCACTCGACTTTAATTTATCGTTGGGATAAATAGCTACAGAGCTTAAATTTTGCGGTCGAATGAAATCATTTGCTCCCTTCTTCACCATATCGGAAAACGAAACATTTCCCGCAGAACCAGAGTCCTTAATCGTCTGCTTGAGCTCCGAAATATGTTCCGTCAGGTCGCGCTTTTCTTGAAGGGCATCAACCATGTTATACGCGTGAATTGCTTTCTGCTTGAGCGACTGATAAAGGACTGCCATTTGTGATATTCCAGATCCTACTTTACGGCATAGGGTAGAAATTTTCATTTTCTGCTCCGAGTTGAGTTTACCTTCCGCCGCAATAGAGCAAACTTCATTTAAGTGCTCTTCGATGGCTGACATCCATTTTTGAATTTCGGGTGTTGTGACCGATTCCAGGGCTGGGATTTGCGTTATCGTCTTTGACGGCGAGGCGGAGGGGTGCACTAGCCCCCTTGGATTAAAGGGGCTGCTATCCATTTTGTATTTTGACGAATTCACTATTTCGAGTCCATTATTTACTGAAACTACACACTAAGCAAAATTACAGTTGCATTACGTTAGTAATGCACTAAAGGAGGTCACTATTATTAAAGAAATAATTAAATATTGCTAACGGACACGTCTGTACTCTGCGAATCTCTAGTCAACAGACAATGTATGATTGACAATGTATGATGATGTAATAGTATGATTCGCAACCGTAACAAATCTGGGGGCACGGAAGTGCCCCCGCCAGGTCGAGCAAAACAAAGGCACGGCCATACCATCCTTTTCTCGAAGCCATTCAGACCATTTTTGACCCCCTGTAACTTTGTTGTGGAAAAAACTAGAAGCCTAAAGTTTCAGTGACCAAAAGGGGTTTACATCTATAGATACGTATATTTCCAAATTACATTGAACCAGTAGTTTAAGAATTATTGCAAGTCAAATTTCCTTTATTTTGTCACTGACTCACTGATTCGCTGAATCACTGACTCACCGATGATCAAAATTCTAAGGTACTTCTAGCAGACCCACAAACTCCAAATTTTGAACACAGTTATTGTTTAGCCTATACAGCAAGGAAAAACTCTGACATTCCGAATTTTTAGTCCCGTTTTCTAGATATACAAATTGAATACCTAAGTAACTTTGTAATCCTATATAAATTGTACGTTTACAACAGTTCTCAATTAGACTTCATTTAAACTGATGAAATAGGTAATTAGCACTTTTTAAAACTTCCACGACACCGCAGATAAACCGCAGGAAAGAAAAAAGGAAGACTAAATACAAAAATCCCATCGAAAACATAACATGTATCGGGTTGGCTAATAAGTAATGAGCGTTTTAGTTTATAATTTCTAGAATTTTCGGAAAGGTTCGAGAACGTTCTGTTCCAGAGGGTATATAAAGAGCGAGTCGCGCTCATGCGCGTTATTGATAGTTTGGCTGTTAGTGCGTTAAAGTTCACAAAGAAATGAGTGATATTAAAACCCACGTACGACATTGTTTATTATATGAGTTTCAATCTGGGCATTCTGCTGCAGAAGCTACACGTAATATATGTCAAAGGATAGCTGACGATGCAGTCTCCGAAGCAACAGCAAAGCGCTGGTTCCAACGGTTCCGCAATAACGATTTTTCCTTAACCGATCAACCAAGGTCTGGGCGCCCCGTGGAAATAGATATCGATAAATTAAAACTATTAATCGAAGAAGATCATCGAATCTACTATACGCGATTTGGTTGTTCAGCTCGAGTGCTCTCATGGCACCATAGAAAATCATTTACATGGTTTGGGAAAGACTTACAAATATAGTGTTTGGGTACCCCATCAATTAAGTAAAGATCAGCTGACCTACCGAGCTGAGATTTGTGTACAACTTTTAACTTTCCACCGCACATTTAATTGGTTAGATCATCTTGTCACTGGAGATGAAAAGTGGGTTCTCTATGTTAATCACACAGGCAAGCGCTAGTGGCTGGGATGTAAAGAACAGGGAAAACCAACGTCAAAAGGCGACCATCATCCTCGCAAGGTAATGCTTTCTGTCTGGTGGGATATTCCTGGAGTAATAAGCTGGGAATTCCTTCCTACTAATACTACGATTACAGCAACAGTATATTGTGATCAACTCGAAAAACTGAAGCTTGAAATCCATCGCAAACGTCCACAACACGACAAAATATTTTTCCTGCATTTTATGCCCGGCCGCATATTGCTAAGAGTACCAGGCTAAAACTATTGGAGCTTAATTGGGAAATAATACCCCACCCTCCACATTCGCCGAACTTAGCACCAACTGATTTCAGCTTGTTCCGATCCACGAAGTAGAGAAAGAAGCGGAGATGCCACAAGAAAAAATCTCTATAGAAAGAAGCGTCGCTTGAATGCGGGTGAGAGGGGGACGAGGTACGGCGATAGCTCCACCCCACGTTGAAAAACCCGCCCATTATTTGTAAAACCATCTAGCGGTGAAAGGAATTATTACAGTGTGATTGAACTAGCTATTTGTCATTTTAGTTCGTCTACTGGCTACTATGGCGTACAAAGCACAACACTTTGTTCCAGAACATTCTATGTGCGTTAGTATGGCGGGACCACATTATCTCTTACCCAACTACGGGCGAAGCCCAAAAGGTAGGTAATGTGTTCCCTCCCTGTTTGAAATTGTAACATTTCTATATGGCATGTGGGATATCGGGTATGTAGGGAAGGTAGGTAGTAAAATCAAAAAGTTGTGAATATAATAATCAATCTTTATTCGGCAATGCTTATTATTGGCCACTAAACAACACAGTTTTATTTAAATGCTGCCTTTTAGACACTACAATGTTTTCGAGCTTACTGTAATAATTAAGTCTCGTATTACAATAGTTTTGGCTTATAGCTTTCGTTAACAAAGTCACATGGTTGAAAATTGGATCTTGATCATGCGCATGTGCATTTAATGATATGAAGTAATTTTCTCCTATTAGACTCTTAAGTGTAGTATGAACAATATTACGAGGTTTAAAATTATAAGCATTTAAACTTTCTTTTTTCATTCTTCTTATAATTAATTCTGTGCGTAAGCAGATTTTGACAACGTCATCAGACGGAAAAATAAGATACCCGCGGCTTTTCAGTGTAATAAATCTATGTCCTGTCTTAATTTGTGAAGAATGAAGGGCGAGAACACATTCTTCGCATTTTATTTTTTTCTGCAACACTCGTACTATGTAACCCGATATATATGAGACAATTTGATGAGTGTCAGAGTATTCACTTTCCAAAATTCTATTACTTTCAACCAACGCGTCATGAAGATAATTGTCGTCATTAGTATCTGGACTCTCGTCCGATATTCTGTACCTTTCACTTGTGCTGTTAATCAAGTCAACAGCGCTAAGACGCGAAGAACAAGACAGGATTCCAATATTCTCAAGAGGAATGCAATTCCCTCTGAAGGAATCTTTTAACTCCGTGTTAATGAGAGTTTTTTTGTACGCCGCCTGGAACTGTCGCGCCGTGGGGTTGTTGTTTGTCCTTCCATGTGCTCTAATATTACCAAAGAATAATTCAAGGTGATCCTGGCTAAACTTATACAAAGGCAAATAAATAAGTTCCTTTTTTTCTTGTACTAAACTTTTGTACAATCCTATTGCGCTGTCTATGCAAACAATGATGCCAATGAAACCAGTTTTTCTTCTTGACTGAATAATTTTTTGAGAACATGTTGCTAAATGCATGATGTAATTTTTTGAAAACATTAAAAATGATAAAGTTTTGGAAAAATTGCGTTCGAATAGTGCTTTTTTGGTACCGTGTTGTTTTAAATTTTTCGAATTTAATATATCAAACAGGTCGTTGATTAGTTTTAAAAATAAAATTGTTCCAAAAGCATCTTTGAAATAATTATGCCTTTCTTGGCAAGATTCTAAGGCTTTGGCGACACTTGTGCTAAAAAGTTGACTTGCCAATTTAACTTTCATCTTTTCTCTGTGAAAGTTGATATGTCTATCCGTTAGTTTGTTTCCCAAATTTAGAGTTTCTTTTTTCTGTAACTTATTTAATTCGACTAAATATCGTCATTCTATCGCATTGCCTTGATAGTCATATAATATTTTATTATACTCAAAAGCATTCCGTATCAATTTCACCATGTGACAGGCATCCAAAAACGCACAAACCGATTCGTTAGAATATGAATGCTTAAAATACGTTTTAATATGGCCAACATCAAAAGAACAGCCGAGAATTTTTGCCATGCTTACATTCGATGGACATCCATCCATAGTTAATCCTACTACTTTTACTCCGGCATCATGAGCGTTAATTAAGCATTGTTGGACTAGAGAAGCACGTTGTTCACCTGAAACGTTAAAACTCGTGTTTAAATTTCTTCTTCTCTGGTGTCGACTTGACCTTACATGGAAATCGCTCATCAGTTTAAAATTAATCAGTCATATCAAGTTTGAAAAAAAAAAATACCTGTTACACTATCAATGAAAAAGAATCCTACGGGTAATTTCCATGAATCATTTACGCCAACCAGCATTAAAACAAGGGCCTGAGTGGCTTTGTTTAAAGTGTCTATATCTAAAGAAGTGCCAGTGTCAACATATCCATAGTATTTAGATCCAACCCACTCTACGTGTCGTTTAATCGCATTTCATCTAACACTAAATTGCAAATGAGGGGATGTTCGAATTGTTCTGTTTTCTGTTTTAATACTTTAAATGACTCTTCTGTGAATCCTGGTTTACCATTCACCGCTTGATACCATTTTGCTATGGTTCGCTGGTGTGGTAAACATGTATCAAAAGTACGCCTCACGTAATCATACGCTTTGGGCGAATAGAAATTCAGCGTTAACGCAAAAGTGCGCAAATTTACTGAGTATTTTCTTTTAGCTGTCTTGCCAAATGTTTTTTTTATGTATTTGTCTTTGCACAAGCTCTCTTGCTTTTATGTCAATGCTTTTAAGAAGATCCGCATCAGAGGACAATATCATATTTTTTTGCTGGAGTACATTTAAAAGGCTTTGGACTGATGCTATCTGCAAAAGACATATAATATTTATTAAAAACGTTATACTGTCAAAATACTTTTATTTTTTATTATTACTTAAGGGTTGATTATGTAGCTATTTCTCTGATAAGTCCCAAATGAATAGTCAGATTTCCATTGAAAATTGGACTTTGACTCTCGTTCACAGGCGAGCGGTTATTACATTAGTTTATAATTATACTGTATATTTACATGCAATAATCCAAACAAAAAATGCAGATTGTAAAATAGATGATCGGTATTAGAGCCTACGCGTAGACGGAGCATTTGCCTACGATCCTACATGATAACTATAAAAAATCTAACCTTTTTTTTAAACGTCTATTTTTTGCTTGCAGCTGTTTAATTTTTTTATTTTTTCTAATATTTTCAAGTTTTAGCCTATTCATTTCCCGTTTCAATGCTTTTCTTCTTGGTGAATCGTTTAATTTTAAAAACGGTTCCAAGTCTTTTTCTATATTTGAAGCAGGATTTTGTAGAGGAAACTTTATTAAATGATGTGCTTCAGATTCCTGCAAAGACATTTACGAAAGTTAAATGACTAACTTAGATTACTGCTTTGCAATATTAGGTTAGTTAATATATCATTAGCCAGTTATAAATAGTTCCTGATATGCTACATATATGCATATAATGCGTTTTCTTGTTCAGGTTTGCACTATTTCCGTAGGAGGCGGAATGTAGTTCTATCCTTACCTGTACTTGACTAGTATTTGGCATTGTATGTGATGTTCCTTCAAACACATTAGCTTCAGATTCCTGTAAAAAATATTAAAATATAACTTTCTCCTTTTTTACTATTATTAGGGTCACGTTTGATCACTATCTCGCCTGATGTTAAGTTATAAATTTATTTTAATTATTTATCGTTGTTATTACCTGATTATTAGGTATAAACAATTTAGGTAACGCTCCTTGGTGTAATTTCTTATAACCTTTTTTTGTTGTATAGAAATCATTTTCATCGAAATGAAGTGAACAGATTTTCGAATACTTTGTTGGTGTCCAATTGTTAGGTTTATTTATGATACATATCCATGCATTTCTAATATCTGTATTAACAGGGAATCTAAAATGATAATAAAAAATAAGATACGATAAAAAAAGTAAACAAATTACATAAAAATAATTTATTTGATAAAATAGGGTCTTGCTGGCATGATGCACACATTTTTATTTGTCATTTAGGACTGACTACTTACCGTAAGATGGCGCATTTTTCTTATTTTAAATTCTTCGTGTTTCATCTATGAAGATATGTAATTTATCTATGAAATAACTTCTAGTGATCAAAATAAACTTAAGCAAGTTATTTGAACCAAATAATTGGTACAATTATAAGCATTAATAATGATAAAAACTCGGAATTGATGAGAAGTGATTAGAATGCATCTCTTCGACGACAGATGTCTCTATCTACAATCTGGCGATCAATCAAGAAAATGTGTTTTAAAATATTAAATATAAATTTTAGAGACTTACACGTGAAATGTTATGCCATCAATATGTTTCAGTTTTGATCCTGAACAATTATTATATTATAACACAACAGCGCACTTCATTATTAAAACAATTTAACAATTAAAATTCTATCAAAATACAACGGACCCGAACGCGATGACGATTCACTCGAAACTAAGGTTTGCGGCCCCGCCTACTGTGACGTCATGACCTAACTGAAGGCGCATGACCTAATTGCCTTGCGGCATCTCCGCTTCTTTCTGTACTCCGTGTTCCGATCACTTAGTAATAATTTACGGGAAAAAAGCTTTGACGATGAACTACACTTGAAACAATACATAGATGACTTCTTCAATTCAAAACCAACGAAGTTCTATGCGGACGCTAGTCACTCTTTGCCAGATCGATGGCGAATGGTAGTAGAAAACGACGGTGAATATATTATTAATGATTAACAATTATTCATTTAATAAATAAATACAAATAAAATAGTTGTATGTCGCTCATTACTTATTAGCCAACCCAATACAAAAATGCCAAGTCTCGCAACGCAGTCTTTCTGCCGCAAAAAGTTGTGAAATCGAATGTAAACCAAGTCGGTTAATCCAGTACCTACCTATCTATGGGAGCAGATATCCAACCACTTTGTCATAAATTGATACCTTGTTAGTTAGCTAACAACATTTTATAATATTACATTTCCTCATTTCTTTAATAATTGGCAATACATATAATCTACACAAAACAAAATCTTTCTAATGCGCTTTGTGCTTTTATTTGTTTGAAAGTACCTATATGGAGGACTATTTATATTACCTAGTAGATTATGTTGCTGCGTGCAATTGCCAAGTCACTCTACTTACTAAAGAAATAAGGAAATGTAATATTGATACGATTACTATAAAATACAAAGTTCAAAGTGAGAGTGAACAGGCTTCTTCTGGGTAAGCTCACTCCATCGTCGACTTTGTCTCTGTCACCTCTGACCTAGACTAGAGTCAAGAGCAAACCCATCTCAAATAATAAAAAAAAAACACTCATTAGAATCATTGCGTAAGAATTTAACTGGAACAGGGATTGTTTACACTTTCATGAGATACGTTTGGGACAAACTATACATATTTGTGAACGACCTATCAGCTATAGCACTTATAAAGATGTGAAAACCCAACAGTTTTATTTACTGCAAAAAGATGTGGAGTCATGCTGAAGTAGCAATTTTTAAAGGATTTTATGGATAGGTAACTAAGAAGTCGAGATATTAAACTGCCCATTAGGGTTCCGTAGTCAACAAGGAACCCTTATAGTTTCGCCAAGCCTGTCTGTCGCAGCTTAGCTCAGAGACTCTTAATACTAGAAAGCTATAATTTGGCATAGATATATAAATATTAATCACGCCAACAAAGTGGTGAAATAAAGTCATTAACAAATATTACGGGTCCGTGAAAACCATTTTTCGATTCAGGCACCCGTTTGCGTAAAATTATGCTTTAAATTGCTAATTTTTGTTACAGCCAAGTAGGCTTTACCAGTTTACGAGTAATAGTCGACCAACTTATAAAATGTACTTGGAAAAGTAAAGCTTTTGTACAAATTCCATTGAAAAATTACTTATTCAACTAAGTAAGTACTACAATGTTAAGTTTGTTTTTGGGATTACTTCATCCCAACTACGGAACCCTTCATTGTACGTTGGCTGGTTTTTTCTATCTCAAGCATTTACCGAGGGAGATGGAGTGAGTCGTAGAAATACAGAAATACTAGATTTTGTACTTACTCAATCAGCCTAGCCTTTACCCAACTATGTTGGGGTCGGCTTCCTGTCTAACCGGATGCAGCTGAATACCAGTATTTTACATGGAACGACTGCCTATCTGACCTCCACAACCCAGTTACTGGGTAATACGATACCCCTTGGTAAGTCTGGTTGTCAGACTTTCGGGGTTCTGACGACCCGTAACGACTGTCAAAGATCCACGAAATGACAGCCGGAACCAACGGCTTAACGTGCTTTCCGAGGCACGGAGGAGTCTCGGTATGAAAACATGGTCACCCATCCATAGACCAACCTCGGCAAGCGTAGCTTAACCTGATGGATCGACCCGTGCGGCTGTTATTACTTAGCCACAAGCTCCTCCAAGATTTTGTACTTACTGCGAAATCAAAATAATTTTACGTTTTTCGCAATCTGCAGATCAGTAAGTATCTATAAGATTGTATCTTGATCAAAATATATTATGATTCGCGATTGTACCAAAAATGTATTTAAAAAATTGTACCTAATCATAAGAATGAGGAGCTCGTGGCTAAGTAATAACAGCCGCACGGGTTGATCCATCAGGTTAAGCTACGCTTGCCGGGGTTGATCTGTGGATGGGTGACCATCTTTTCATACCGAGATTCCTCGGTGCCTCGGAAAGCACGTTAAGCCGTTGGTCCCGGCTGTCATTCGTGGATCTTTGACAGTCGTTACGGGTCGTCAGAAGCCCGAAAGTCTGACAACCAGTCTTACCAAGGGGTATCGTATTACCCAGTTACTGGATTGTGGAGGTCAGATAGGCAGTCGCTCCATGTAAAATACTGGTATTCAGCTGCATCCGGTTAGACTGGAAGCCGACCCCAACATAGTTGGGAAAAGGCTAGGCACTCTCTACACTACTCTATCAAATTCAAAATTACCCAATTGAATGACTATTTCATGAACCATGAGATTAGTATTGATGATTTTAATGATTATAATTCTGTTAAGACATATTTTGATCAACATAAAACTTGACACTGCCATGAAAATTACAAAAAAAAAAAACTTAAGAAAACTTTTTATCAAAAAATAAAACCGACTTCTAAAACAAAACACTACAAAGTGAAAAATAACTTTAATTTCGGAAGTCGGTGTCTTTGGTTTTGTATTTTCGTTTTTTGCCACCGACTTCCGAAATTAAAGTTATTTTTCACTTTGTAGTGTTTTGTTTTAGAAGTCGGTTTTATTTTTAGCTAAAAAGTTTTTATTTTTCACTTTTTAGTTGTGGAACCACACAAATAAGAATACATAATTGAGCACTATAATTGTAGATATAGCCATGTAAATAACAGTGATAGGAAGTTATTAAAACATCATCACATCATCCATATAAAATAAGTGGGAAATATACGCATTATTGAAGCTAACTCAAAAACTCCCCAAGGAAAGTTAATAAAATTTATATGGGACCACCTCGGAAATATATCCTTTCAAACAATAAAATAATTTTCCAAATCGGTCCATCCGTCTTTGAGTAATCGCGTAACAAACATACAAAAAAAAATACAGACGAATTGAGAACCTCCTCCTTTTGGAAGTCGGTTAAAAATACTCTTACGGGCTACCTTAGCGTCATCTCCCAGAAGCATAATTAAAAGAGTTCCAACTTCAATTGGATGATTCGGATGTGAACTCGGTTTAGACGTTGAAACGCTCTTAAACCGTAGATTGTAAATGAAGGGAAGTTGACAATTTATATCAATCAAAAGTTTACTTTGAATTACGTGTTTCGTGTGAAGAAGATGTTATTGTTGCGAGTACTTGCGAGTAGAATAATAATGACGTCATAATCAGCCTGTTTAGTGTAAAGCACAGCCACCATTTCGTCAGTCATGTTGTCAGTTACATGTTAGCATACTATATGTCGAATCTAGGTACAGTCACGAACTGGGATTGTTGAGCCACTAGCATATCATCTTGACTTGGTTGTATTACACGAATGCCGCCCTTGAAATTTGACATGTGACATTTCAATAACGAAAAACGGGCGGCATTCGTGTAACACAACCAAGTTGAGATGATAAGCTAGTGGCTCAACAAACCCGGTTCGTGACTGTACCTAAGATTCTGATCAGACATATTTATTGCGGATTTCACAAATGACATTCAACGCTATTTGCACATAAACCACGTTTAAGAGCTGTCAGCGTCATTATTTTGTTTGTAGTATTGTCACTGATAGCTCTTGAACTCGGTTTAGATGTGCTGATCGCGTTCAGTATCATTGGTGAAATCCGCACTAAGTGGCATAAATAATGTCATTATACAGTCGTGGGCGCAGAATCGGGATAGGTCTTTAAACGAGAGAAAAGCTCTTTTAATTTCTACACAGTTTATTGTTACAGAGTCAATAAGACTATACTAATTAATACTCTAAACTAAAAAGGAAACACTGAGCAGGTCCTAGGCCAGTATGTGTCATGACCACGTCTAAAAATCTCTGTCGCTCCATGCTGACAACATTCTTAATGTAGAACCCGCCAAATGCTAAACAAAGGCGCTTGTGTCTTATTTTTATTCTACTGAATTATTCTCCATTCGAAAAACTAAATAATTAACTCTGTGCACGATCCGGGAATCCAACCTAGAACCCAACTGTCAAAAGTTTCTTATAATGGGCTTGCTTCGTAAGAGAGCACTGTGTGTCTGTCACTTGTCAAAGTCACCTTGAAGACAAAGCGACAAAACAAGAAAAAAACACTTAGCGCCATCTCGCGGCAAAGTTTTCAGCAAGGAACTCCATTGACAGTTGAATGAAAGTAACAAACACATAGCGCCATCTACGCGGAACTAACTTGACAGTTTTCGTCTCCATTGTTACCTACAAGTTGCGCATGGAGGTCAGTGGTGACCCAGTGGTAACGGCCTCGAGTTACGGTCGTAGGTTCGAACCTTGATAATCGCTTTACATTGTGTAAATCATTTCATCACCACTACTCTCAAGTCGGTGAAGGAAAGCATCGCGAGGAAACCGGCATGTCCTCGAACCAAAAATTCAAAGTCAAGTGACATCTACCAACCCGCACTGAATTACGGCCCACTCCCTCTCGTAGAGAGGAGTCTGGTCCCAGCGGTGGGAACATTAGACATCAGATTATGAAGCTGGTTGCTAGTGGTTTGCTGCTTGAGTTGCTTTCAGAGGTAAATAACTGTGAAAGGTCTGTACTAAGCATTTTCTGATGGAAAAACCCAAACAGTTCAAATTAGTAATAGCTACTCAGTAATAACATTTCAATTGTGTGGTTGGATCGGACACATGGCTCACTTGTCAAACTGTTGCGCAACTACAGATAACAGAACACTATTGCGCAAGCACAGAAAATAATACCTCTCTGGAACGTAGGTTTTTTAGAACTTTGGTTCGAGACGCGAAGAAATGTTGCCACATATTTTATTATTTATGTCTGTACTACATATTATATATTTTTTTTTTTATTTAGTTTGATTTAGTTGATCGTAGTTATTTCAACGTATGTTACTTGTTTTTACTGGTCTCAGACAGCGATACACCGCCGGCTCACGCTGAAAACCAGCGCTGTGGATTCGTGCCCTCGTGCACGGGTCGCGGCATTATGCTGAGCGTTTAGTCGTTTCGCGCGGTAGTGACGCACATTTCCAACAAGTTTATTGTTTGTACTTATGTTTCTTTTTGTGTTTTTTGTTTTGTGTGGTTTGTTTTTTTTATCTTGTGTTTCGCTTTTCATGTGTATTTTGTGTGCGTCACTTTCACGGGAATAAACTGTTTTTCTTTCTTTCTTCTTTCAATTAAGGAATTTAACTCACGTGAACAGACTTTAAGTACTTTAGCCTACTATTGAAAATGAAGGGAAGTTGACAATTTGTATCAATCATGTTTACCTACTACATCTTCTTGTATTGAACAGGAGATAGAATGATGTTATTTTAACTAGGATATGACCCGTTATACTTCTATCGTTATGCCTTGGTCATGTTATGTTGATTGATAAATGATAACTGACACATAAAAACAATAATTTATGTTACTAATACCAAGCAACGGTAAAACGAGTTCGACTTTAGTTATTTCTGTAAAGGAATCAGTAAATAGAATTATCAACTTTTTGGGGAAATCGCTAACACGTATTGGGCAATTGCTTTCCGGGATTGGTCCTTGGATGGTGACCATCCATCCTTACATACCGAGACTCCTTCTTACCTCGGAAAGCACGTTAAGCCGTTGGTCCCGGCTGTCATTCGTGGATCTTTGTCAGTCGTTACGGGTCGTCAGAAGCCCAAAAGTCTGACAACCAGTCTTACCAAGGGGTATCGTGTTACCCTGTTACTGGTTTGTGAAGGTCAGATAGGCAGTCGCTCCTTGTAAAATACTGGTATTCAGCTGCATCCAGTTAGACTGGCAGCCGACCCCAACATAGTTGGGAAAAGGCTAGGCAGATTGATTGATTGATTGTAATGGGCAATCATATTATCTATGCTCTTGTATGTAAGTTACATTAAAATAATATAAATTACGAATTAGTCTTGTCTGCACAATTGTCTGTACATGCAGACCCGCATCAACTAAGTAATGGGTAAGTTCACTCCACCGTCGACTTTGTCTATGTCGCCTCCGACCTAGATTACGAGTCAAGAGCAGCAAACCCATCTTAAATAAAAAAAATATTTGTAGAACATCAACATTTTAATCTTCACATATGGTACAGTCAGTGACTTTTTAGCAAAAAATAAAACCGACTTAAAAAAAAAAACACTACAAAGTGAAAAAAAACTTTAATTTCGGTAGTCGGTGGCTTTGGTTTTGTATTTTCGTGTTATGCCACCGACTTCCGAAATTAAAGTTATTTTTCACTTTGTAGTGTTTTGTTCTGAAAGTCGGTTTTATTTTTTTGCTAAAAAGTTTTTATTTTGCACTTTTTAGTTGTACCTTTTAGTTGTTGTGGGGTACTTACCCCACACAAATTCGAATACCACTGCCTGCTATGTAAATAACAGTGATAGGAAGTTATTAAAGCATGATCCAAATAAACTAAGTGGGAAAAAGTACGCATTATTGAAGCTAACTCAAAACTACTACCAAACTAACTAACTAACTACTAACTACCAAATCAAAATTAATAAAATTTATATGGGACCACATTGGAAATATACCCTTTCAAACAAAAAATAATTTTCAAAATCGGTCCATCTGTCTTTGAGTAATCGCGTAACAAACATACAAAAAAAACATACAGACGAATTGAGAACCTCCTCCTTTTTGAAATCGGTTAAAAATACGCATTTTTGAAACTTACTCAAAAACTACCCTTTTTTTTTTCTTGCTGAGAAATGACATTACGCATCTCCGCTCGTCGGGGGACGACACGGAGTATGTGGGACTCCCTGCCAGAGTGGCAGTATACCTACCAAAACTCAGCGGTGTTCCCACATCGCCGTGATCGGAGGGCCATGGGGAACCGGCTCAGCCTTTACTTCCACAACCCTCCCGGCGCATGCCCGCCTAGCTGGCGGGCCCCGCATGCCCCCCAGGCTGGGGGGCTACGGGAATGGCCGGGAACACCTGACCATTCCCGTCCGACACTGGTGGAGGCCTGTGCAATACAGGCAAGGGTGCCCCCGCACCCGTTGCCTGCTGGCCTCCACCTGGGAGGAGTCGGAGATGACTGTCATACTGACGTCTTCTTCGATCCCTCCTCCGCCTTCGGAGCGGCGCCGCGAGAGGGTCTTCCTCCCGCGCGCGCTCCGCCGCCTCCTTCTGGGAGATGACGTGTTCGCAGAAGGAGGCGACTGCCGCCCAGGACCCCTCATCCCCCAGCATGGCGTTGATCAAGCCGGGGAGCGAAAGGTCCGTTCCGATCGCCGCCGTGAGACTGTGGCGCGGCCCGGACCACGACGGGCACACCTCGAGAGTGTGCTGCGCCGTGTCCTCCGCCGCGCCACAGTCGTGACACGACGGCGTCTCCTCCCGCCCGATACGGTGCAGGAACGATCCGAAACAACCGTGTCCGGACAGCACCTCCACCAGGCGGAAGGAGAGGAACCCATGCGACCGCTCGAGCCAGTCTCGCAGGACCGGCCCAATCACGTCGAGGGTTCGGCGGCCGAAGGCTGCGGTGGCGAGGTCCGCCGTCCAATGGACGACGATGGCGTCCCTCGCCTCCCGCCGGACGGCTTCCCGCTCTTCCGGGGCGGGGCGTTCTCCTCTCGCCCTCCGCCCCGCCGTCCATTCATACACTCTGGCGAGCACCCACGCCTCGAGTTCCCAAGGTGGGGTGCCGGCCAGAGCGCATGCTGCCGCGAAGCCCACCGTGCGGTAGGCCCGCGCCATCCGCTGGGCTATGGCCCTTTGGGGCGCCTGCAGGGCCGCGGCGTTCTCCCAGATAGGCGCCCCGTAGAGGGCCATACTCTTCAAGATGCTGGCGTAAAGTTGCCAGCATCGTGCGCTGGGCAAGATGGGAAGCAGCCAGGACAGCGCGCCCGCGAAACTCAAAAACTACCCTAAGCTAACTCAAAGTCTACTCATACAAGACACCTTTACCAATATCTATGGGGAGTGCAGGCAATAGGCATGATGTTGCCAATGTTGTTAAAGCAGCTAAAGCTACGGTTTCCTACAAGAGCGGTGGCAATGGTGGTGGGAATGATGGCAGCTGATTTTGACTTTACGGTGTCAAAAAACGCTCGCTAGGAAAACACACGAAATTATACTTTCATCATTCGCCAGTAAATTGCAGACGCTATGTGGCGGCCACCGCTCTTATAAGGAACCGTAGCTTCTTTGCAATAAGTATGGTTACCTATGGTGGTTCGTGTGTTTGTAAACATTGCGATCGGTTTCAATAGTGTGGAACTGGCGATGTTGTAAGTTATGTTATGTCAAGGTCTTTCGTCATAGCTGTTACGCGGCTATTGTATAGTAATAACTCTGTTTGTATGCTATCTATCATCAATGTATGCGGTTATCTAACCACTGAAACGTCCGCGCGGCAATGCAAAAGTAAAGTTGCCCTCCCGGCCGCAAGATCGAAATTTCTCTGTGCGAGAGCCCCGTGTCATAGCTAATTAACTCGTAAACTACTACAGATATACCAAAATAAAAAATATGTGTCTAATTGTGATTAAACGCTCTTATTGAACTAATTTAGTAAATCGTAAAAAAAAATCCCCTGCGCAACGGCGTGACATGAACTATACTTTCATTTATTTTTATGGTTTTCAACACACTTTGAACCTAGTGATATTTTTGATCCTTAGCTAACCGATGGTTAAACATAGTAACTTATGGTTGAATTTTGTCTAAATGTGTTTGCCAAAATGCCATTACTTACATTTTTTTTTTCATCCATGCCTTTCACTTTTATTCAAAATTTAACCATTAGTTACTATTTTTAACTTGGTTATTGGTTGAGTTAACTACGGATCAAAACACCTGCCCTAAGTATCGTTTGATTGAATAGTTTATACAGGGTGGCCGGTAAAGAATGGATAACCTTGAAAAACCTTAAAATAAACCTTATGGTCGTTCTAAAAAAATTACAAAAGAAAAATATATACTCACCTAAAATTTTTTAGAAAAAAGTACAAGCTTTTTTACGTTTTTCTTCACCACGACCACAAATGAATGAAATCCGTCGGTTATTTGTTGTTATAATATTGTACGTTGACTATGCCAACAGAGAGGTAGTAACTAGTGTGATTAAAAATTGCACAGTATTGTTTTCTAAAAAGTCGTATCCTAAGTCGTACTTGGGATACGTTTTGTTTTGTATTTTTTTTTTAGAGCAGGTATAAGTTCTATTATATGCTTTTCAAGGTTATCCATTCTTTATCGGACATCCTTTATAAATGAGGCTTGACCGATTTAAGAAATACATCCACGTTTCCAAAAATGACGGCAATGACAAATAAAACGCAACAATATGATCCATTATAATAGCGTCCACGTGCAAACTTAATTTGACCAACCAACCGATTTGACTAGCTATTAGATATAATATAAAATTAAATGGAAGAACTAAATAGGTGTTGTCTAGGCTGAGACCAGCTTTGCTAACGAGGCATAGCCTTCGCAAAGTGTATTTGTTTGACACAATTGGTTGCTGCTGAAGATTGTGGATCCACAGTTCAGTCAAAATGGACAAATAACAATATTTGGGGTTTAACATTTCGATACCTTTGGGTAGAAAGGTCGTATAAACCAAAACCCGACTTTTCAGGAGAGCATAAAAACTATTTTTTTTTTTTTACATAAAAATTCATAACTTTTTTGTTTTTGAAGTTATAAAAAAATGATCTATGAGAAATGTTCTTACAATTTGCAAATGAAAAAGGTTAAATCATCAAAACCTATCTATCACCTTTAGTTTTAAAGTTAGCTTGGATTTACGTCTAAGAAAAAATCAATTCTTGGTTATTTTGGTCACACTTATTGTGTGGCATATTAACTACGGGCTCTACTTGTTGGGTTGAACTAAAAATAAGAAATAAAGTCACAGACAATAGGTATAGGAAAATAGCTTAGATAAAAGTTACGGTTACTATATAGGATTAAATAATTTTGCAATAAAACTTTTCGTGTCGAGTCCTTAAAAATGTTTATTGTATAATTTAAATTAAGCTTAAGTAAAATTAAAACACTATCTGGCTACATTTTAAAATTCTTTTCGTTATCATCACCGCAGAACCAAAATTTTATGCCATACAATATTGAACCTTATTTTTATAACAATACGCGTTGTTTTACTATGTGCTCGGGCCCGATTTTATTTTGCGATTAAAGGGTTTTTAAGCCATCCCTTACGTGAGTTGTAAATGCAGGTCTAATATTAGTAGCATGTCGTTTGAGGTAATAAAAGAAATTATTTTAAGCGAAGAAGGTCGTAAAAACCATTTCCTGCAAGATGACGAAGATTGTTTATAATTTTTGTTACTTCGTACTTGCTAGTCTATTATAAAGTATCATAGCTGGAAGGGTGTATAAACCATTTCCTATAAAATTGTTGAGTCGTTAATGCGGATCCAGCAAACGTTACATGTCAAATTGAAGGAATGAAAGAAAATATTTTAAACCCAAGGAAGTGTAAACAAACTACAATCGATCAAGGCCTTTTTAAATCAATACTAGGTCGTATATCTTAGTCCATTATAAATAATAGATAGGTAGGTATAGCAAAGGTAAATTATCAATTGGGTACTGTAAGTTTACATTTTAAATCTATACTAAGTCATAATTCATTATTTACCTATTGATACACTTCACTTGATAACATTTCTTCTTTCTTTCTTTCTTAAACTTGTGACGAAACGCTCAGTGCGCGAACTCGCATCCAAGTAAACAAATGCGCCGGTATCTGTCTCTATCCCGCTCGCTCTTCTGCTGGTCGCTGCGCGCCAAATGCGAGCCTTGTGTGTTGGTTGTAAAGTGCTTCTTGCAATGAACATGGTTTATACACCAACGTCGCGAACTGCCTTTGGATTTACGACGTCGAATTTAAACTATGTTTAGGTAATGCATTTAACACGTTAGGGCGTATAAACCATTTAAAATTAACGACAATGTTTACGCCCTGAGTTGATATAAATTATGGTCATTACATCATAACAAACCTCCAAAAAAAAAAATTCGGCTTTTACATTGAAAATTTATCTCTTTTAAGAGGCTATGACCGAAAATTTCTGGGTCGTATTAACCATTTTTGTGCGAATTTCTACATTTCGTATATACAGATCGATAGAGAAAAAAATTCTGAGAAAAATGGTATATAAAGTTAATCTCGAGTCGATTTCTTCGAAGTCGATTAATCTCGAATCGAAAGTCGATATATAGTTTTATTGCAAAAAGAACGAATGGTTATACATAAAATATTATAAAATTTATTTTGCACTGCTAATAGGCCTTAATAAATTAAATTTACTATGATTAGCTATTCTTCTTGATTGTATTAACATTTTAAATATAACCATTCGCTCTTTTTATTGCCTTCCTTAGAAGTCCAGTTGACTCAGTATAATAATAATAATAATAATAAATATTTATTCAGTTTTAAAAATTGGTAAAATGTTATCATAAAATCTTAGAAATAATTTACAAAGGTAATATAATGTTAGGTGCCTGTACTAGGATAAACCTGTATCACAGGCGGCATGAGCATTTATATTTTTATGGTAATTAGAGGAATATAAAATTCTTAACAATATTAAACATTCTTGAAATAATGACAAAATTCAATTAATTCATAATTTTATACCTAGTTTACTTATATACTATTTACCTTAAAGATAAAAATAACAAAAAGTCTAATATACGTAATTTCTTAAAATAGTTTCTTGCACTTTATAACATTGTTAAACACATTACTACTTATGACATTGCGTCAGCAGAATTAGTAAGTGGAGTAAAGTCCATGTTGCACAAAATTAATCGATTTTTGTAGCGGGTGACTAATGTGTTTAGACATCAACAAAATCGAGGGTTTGTAGGCCAGTGCAGTGTTTTGTTGAGTCGGCAGCAGGCATTCAACACGGAAGTCTGGTAGTATACTTAGGAGCTATCGATATTGTCTGCTCGTACGAGGCTGCGTCACGTTTTTTTTCGCCAGTTTTGGCTAACGAGGCTCAAGTAGAAAAACGTTAGTTTTTGTGGATGCACATATTCATGTTTAAAAATGTCGGTTCTGCAAGGAGACTACTGTTTAGTCCCTACTGAACACTGGTCTTTTTCACAGAACTGACATTGTTAATATCATAAAGATTCTTTTTTATCGTTAGGGCATACTTTGAACTGCCCTCACCGACTACCGAAATTAAATTTATTTTTCTCTTTGTAGTGTTTTGTTTTGGAAGTCGGTTTTATTTTTTGCTAAAAAGTTTTTTTAAATAATTATAGCCCAGCTAGATGTACTGACGCCGACGTCTTTTAAAAGGCAGCTGGGTAGGACAGATTGTATGTGGAAGGCGGAGAACCGGTGTATGGAACTAACGTGCAGGGCATCACAGCTTAAAATGGCTACCGGGAGACTGGGTGAGGAGGGCGGAGAACCAAGTATTCTGACAAAACTTGGGAGAGGTATAATATCCAGTAGGGACTGTGATAGACTGTGTTGGTAGATAGAGACTGCCTTGTTTGCTTGCTTCTTCACTGTCACACATACTTTGAACTGAGGGCAGTTCAAAGTATGTGTGACAGTGAAGAATTTTTTTTTAAATTGTAATTCGATTTATGTACAAAAGTGAATATTGGTAAAAATGTATATCCGACATTGTTAATAGGGACGGTCGATATATAAGGATATAACGGACAGTTATTACAGTACTACCTAATACTTAACCCATCCGAACCTAAGATCCCATGTTCAGCAGTAGCGCCTGCGGTATCTAAGCAAGCAAACAAGGCAGTCTCTATCTACCAACACAGTCTATCACAGTCCCTACTGGATATTATACCTCTCCCAAGTTTTGTCAGAATACTTGGTTCTCCGCCCTCCTCACCCAGTCTCCCGGTAGCCATTTTAAGCTGTGATGCCCTGCACGTTGCTTCCATACACCGGTTCTCCGCCTTCCACATACAATCTGTCCTACCCAGCTGCCTTTTAAAAGACGTCGGCGTCAGTACATCTAGCTGGGCTATAATTATTTAAAAAAATTTTTTAGCAAAAAATAAAACCGACTTCCAAAACAAAACACTACAAAGAGAAAAATAAATTTAATTTCGGTAGTCGGTGTCTTTGGTTTTGTATTTTCGTTTTTTGCCACCGACTTCCGAAATTAAAGTTATTTTTCACTGTTTTATTTTGGAAGTCGGTTTTATTTTTTGCTAAAAAGTTTTTATTTTTCACTTTTTAGTTGTGGAACCTACCCCACACAAATTCGAATACCACTACCTGCTATGTAAAGAACAGTGATAGGAAGTTATTAAAACATCATCCAAATAAACTAAGTGGGAAAAAGTACGCATTATTGAAGCTAACTCAAAAACTACCCAAGTAAAATTAATAAAATTTATATGGAACCACATTGGCGAAGTATTATAACCTTTCAAAAAAAAAAAAATTTTCAAAATCGGTCCATCCGTCTTTGAGTAATCGCGTAACAAACATACAAAAAAAAACATACAGACGAATTGAGAGCCTCCTCCTTTTTGAAGTCGGTTAAAAATCATGTGTTCTGTTCCAGTGAACCTGAGTGTCCTGTGCAGTGGAGTAGGCCTGGCCTGGCCATCGCCAGTCTTAGTGAAGCTCAGCGATGAGTCACAGACGATACTGCCAAGAGCTATTACGGCTGAGGAGGGATCTTGGATCGTGTCCATTGGGTTCCTGACTGGGATTGCTGGTAAGGCATCTCTTCTATGACTATAATCCTAACTAATATTACAAATACGAAAATGAGTTTGTTTGTTTGTTACGCTTTCACGTCTTAACTACTCAACCGATCATCATGAAATTTTGCATATAAGTTGTCAGAAAAGGACATCGGGTACCTTTGATTCAGAAAAATATACATTAACGCGAGCGAAGCTCCGAGCAAAAGCTAGTCTAGTATAAATATATAACATACCCCACTACTTACCATATTTTGTTTATGAGATCAAACTACAATTTTGTGAAAACAAAATTGTATTTTGCTCCGTCATTACTCGTATAGCATGATTGGGTATGGACTGATGCCAATACCCAATCATGCAATGACGGAGCGGGTTTAAATAAAAGAAAAACAGATGGATCATGCCCTAGATTAACACATAGGATATTTTATTGTACCCAGTACCGAGGACATGAATGAGTTTGTTCCTAGGAAAAAAAATAGCATGGAACCGCTAGTTTCTACACATGATACATGATATTATGATTCTGAACATGACAAACAAAGCACAAGCTATACGTAAGCATGAACTTCAAAGTTAAATATAAGATTCTAGGAATAGAGATGCAAGAAAAAAGAAAGAAGAAGAAAAGAAGATGCAAGAGTTTCATAAATTGTAGTAGGTAGGCAAGTAATGACAGCCGCACATGTCGATCACTCAGGTTAAGTTACGTTTCGGTTGGTCCGTGGATGGGTGACCCTATTTACATACAGAGACTCCTCCATGCCTCGGAAAGTAGGTTAAGCCGTTGGTCCCGGTGGTCATTCGTGGATCTTTGATAGTCTGGCAACCAGTCTTACCAAGGAGTATCGTATTACCCACTTACTAGGTTGTGGAGGTTAGATAGGCAATCGCTCCATGTAAAATACTTGTATTCAGCTGCATCTGGTTAGAGTGAAATCCAACCAAAACATCGTTGTATAAACTGTTTTTCTTTCTTTCTTGTAAAAAGGCTAGTCAGCTGATGAGGTTTTTCCATGAACCATGGCAGTTACCTACACCAAATGAAACGAGTCATCTAACATTATAACCTATAATATTGACATTAGGAAACTCGTTTCGAGTAAACAGCCGGTCTATCCTGTAAAAATCTCACCGTGAACACTTAGATGAAGTGAGCTTCAAGTGAGCTGTTGTTCCACCTGTGATGCTTGCCTGCTTGGGATTGACACTAGTGAAAGCTCACTTCACCGAAGTTTCCACGATGAGATTTTACAGAATAGGTCGGCAGTTTCGGTTTGCTTTCATTGCGCTTACTGAGTGGGGCCTCATTCAAAAACCGGCCTAGTGCGTGTCGGACTACGCACAATGAAGTATTCCGTAGTTGGGATGAATCCCAAGAACAAGCTTTAACATTGTAGTTGAAAAACAGGTACTGAAATATTTTCTGTATTCTTTTTCAAAATTTTAGGCTCAGTACTTTCTGTGATAAGCCCCACCCCCCCCTTATCACAGAAAGTGGTAAATTTTCGTCTATTTTCTTAAATAACTTTAAAATAATTTATTTTAAAATTATTTAAAAAAAAGACATATTTGAGACCCTGACAGTAAGGCCTTTCATTTAATATGTCACACGGTACAGTTTGCAAAACTATTTAATTATTTGCCCCCAAAATTGACCCTATTATTCAAAATTCAGTTGTTTACGTTACACGTCCGTGTTTGGCTCATATAAATTCATATGTATACCAAATTTCAACTTAATCGGTTTATTTATTTATTTAATACTTTAAGCACACAAAATGTACAGAGGCGGACTTAATGCCGTAGGCATTTTCTACCAGTCGACCTTTGGGTGATGCAGAGACAAACAGTGGTAGGTGCAACAGCGAGAAATGAGGAATAAAATATTTATTTAAATATAAAGATATACTTACATATAAATATAATATATTCACCTAACTATATATAAATATAAACACAATAAATAGACATAAATATACTAAAACAAATAAGACAAACCATTGGGAAACATTACCGTTGTGATGATACTGCTTCTTGCGAATGTGCTCGCGAACTTTAACTTTAAAGGATAATCGGTTGGTTGCCATCCTGATTTCCTGGGGGAGTGCATTCCACAGAGAGATAGACTGAACGAAGAAGGAAGAGTAAATGAAGTCTGTGCGGTGGGTGGGACATTGAAGAATACGATTGTGAGATGAACGTAAATTTCTATTATGGTTGGCGCAAATATATTGAAAATGTGAAGCTAGATAAAAGGGAGAGTCAAGAAATGAATACAAGGTGGTCAGCGCCCTTTGCTGCCTGCGCTGTTATTAGTTGCTGGTTTAGGTATTAGTTTCGAAGCAAATTGGCGGTGACAGACGGACAGAGAAACAGACACACGAGTGATCTTATATGGGTTCCGTTTTTTTCCTTTTGGGGTACGAACCCTAAAAACATGTTAGATACAATTTTGCTTTCCGCCAGTTATAATAATATAATAATAATACCAGTCTATTATTTTCCCACTGCAGGCAAAGGCCTCTTCTCATACAGAGAAGGCACGAGCATATCATAACATTCATCACGCTTGCTCAAGAGTCAAGAGGGGTTGGCGATGTTATTATGTGTAATTTAAAGAAAAGACAACCTCGTTTTGTACTCATCATTATGAACAACTTTGACCAAACCTGAAATGGCGAAAAAAATCTGCTGTTTACTAAGTTTTGACGAGGCGAACATGAATATGTAGGGAACAGCTGTTTTTTTTTTAGGGGTTTCGGGTTTTAGTCACATAGAAAGAAATAAACAAAAAACAGTTTATTCACGTGAAAGTAATAATAATAATAATAACCGCTGTATCTCTACGTTGACGTCGTGGTGGGGCTTGCGCGCTCCAAACTTTAGTTCTGTGCCGGTAGTGTTTACTTTGCCGGAACAGGTCTAGGATAAGGAGCCAGACCAAAAGAGATACAGAAACCCGCAGGGCAGCATGTGGCGAGCTGTTGGGCAGTAGTGACCCCACGGACCCTATCTCCCGAGAGAAATCCTGTCCTCATCTCTGGCTTGCCTTTATTGGCCGGCTGGAGTGAACACTGACGAGGAACAGAGCTCTCACCTCTTTCTTGCCTTTATTGGCCGGCTAGAGTGGAGTTTCGCAGGAGAAAGCGTGCTCGGAGGAATACTTCCCGTATTCCAGTAAGGTGCTGGTAGGGATCTTGACCGTACTTCCGGAATTGTCCTGATAGCCGTGGGATACCTCTCCACTCCTTAAGCACCTCAGGAAGTATTACCCCCTTGTCGCTATGTCACTAAGAGCTAGCGGCCGTTTCCGGGCACCCATTAATGAGTGTGCAAGTCACCCCCTGCCAGATTATCCGTGTATAATATATAACATTGGTCAGGCAGGGGACATAGTTCTTCCATAGTTCTAGTTACCCAATCCACTTTAGCAACCCAGACCCATAGCCCAATATGTTTTGTTTCCACACACAACAATAGTCCTGCACCAACCGGGGGTTGTTCTTGGGTGCACTTGCATAATGCATACAGGGATAATCGTCGGTTGGTGCCTCCTCATCATTTAAAATTATCTAAGGGGCCTCTGCGAGTTGGCTTCGTCTCCTCGTATGCCTTCCAAAGGTCCGGGACCCTAGGGTCCCGAGAAATGTCAAAACATAATAATAATAATAACTTGGGACATTGTTCACACACGGTCATCTGATCCCAAACTAAGCAGAGCTTGTACTATGGAAACCAGATAACTGATATACTAAATATACCACTTTTTTTTGTAAATAGATACTTATATAGATAATTACACCCGACTAAAGTGACGCACAAAACGCACAAATCCGTGTCACTGTCTCAAACCATAAATAAAACATCGGTTACTCATTGTTCCGAGACACCGAATTAATAATACTCTCACGAGTTAACGTCACAAAGAATAATATAAATGCATATTAAAATAAAATAAATATAAACAAAAAAGAACATAATATTTTATAAACAAGTAACAATTATATCCTAATAATTAAAAATATCATATCAAGGGTTCACGGGCTATTTGTATTAAGCGACATATTTGGAACTTTACAGGAGAGCATTTCAAAGTTTCATTATTCGGAATTTTTGAAAAGTAGCCTATCGACGGTTAAAAATCAATAGTGTCTATCTTCGTTTGTTACGTTTTTCACTTTTTAATGCAGATAGATATGATTATAACCAGACCTCGTTATCTTTGGGGCATAAAGAACTCATAGACTAATTAAACCGAAGTGTCAATCAAACGAGGTTTCCGGCTACTGGGACCGCAATTAACTGGGACCGCGGTCCCAGTCGCCGGATCCGTAAAAATTAAATATTTTTCTTCCGGCGACTGGGACCACTCATAGATAACTTAAAAAATCTATTATTCAAGCCCAAATCGGTCAAACGAAAAAATTTCTAAATTATTTCTATGAATATCATTGACTCGTTCTAGACATGATTTTATCCTATGCGCTTAGTAATAGATTAAGCTAGCCCGTTTTTACAAAATTCACACATGCAGGTAAACACACACAAAGGGCATAGCATTGTATGATTGTATAATACTATCCCTCTCTAACTCGAGTCCGTTTTGCCTGTCGATTTCAAGGTCAGGTAGCCCTTTTGTTGTAAACGGGAAATTTTAAACCACTTAAAGGCTGGTTTTGTGATAAATAATTACTTTCTGATTGTTAATTGTTTCAAAATTGTTGATTATTATTATAAGAACGATTTATGTAATTTTTTTTTTTTTATTATTGTTAGCATGTTGACTACAGTTCTGTTATTTAAAACTTTCGTAATAAAAACATACACATATTACAACAGAACTGTAGTCAAAGGCTGTTTTTTTTATATCAATAAATTATGTTTTTAAATCAAAAAGGATTTTTCTTCAATTATTACATTTAAAAATTTTTCGTTTGACTGTACATTTTTTTTATTTCAGTTATCATTTATTAGTGGTCCCAGTCGCCGGAAGAAAATTATTTAATTTTTACGGATCGGGCGATTGGGACCGCGGTCCCGGTTAATTGCGGTCCCAGTAGCCGGAAACCTCAATCAAACAAAAACAGACTTTCCGATATGTACTAGTTTTTACCTACGATCATTGCCTACATAATGAAAATAATGAACCAATGTACCAATTCCCATGTTGTTTTATTAATAAGTACATAAGTGTACCTACTTATAATATCTAGTCGGACATGTCTTCCAATGAGCTCTCGCCACCGTAGGAATCCTTTTGTAGTCTTCTGAATATATGGAACCTAGATATTCTGTAATCCAATCGGAATAAATACACACTACCTTTAAAATATGTTTTATTTACAAATTATTTTGGTATTTTTTTTGTATGATTTACGGATGCTCCGGGGGCGTCTTATGTCAGTAGTAATACTAAATGTCAAGATTTAATTAAATACTCATCCATAGAATTGCTTGGTCTTAAGGAGTTGTATTGACTTTAGTGATTGTGAATCTGGGAATACAAGCTTTTTGATCGATATGCAGGTTGATACTGGAGTGCGGATGCGCAGGGGCATGGGAGGGTTTGAGTTCGCGGGCTGCCCTGCCGCCTTCGCCTTAAACAAACATTTATTTATTTATTTGTCACAAACACTGCTATCATAACAGGAAAATCCTAATGCGGTAACGTGGTCCATAATTAAACTGTCTTAAATATCAATAATATTAACACATATAATATTATTTTTGTGAATTCATTTAGAGAGCAGGAAAATAAGTCGATCCTGTCATTCAGTGTCATTCAGTGCATGCAAGGCGCGCGTCAATGGCACTTTGCTGAGCAAGTTGGTTCGCGCGTGTGGCACTGCTAGTAACCGTGGCTTTCGGCGCCGCGATACGTAATTGTCAGGCACCTTCAGACAAATCTCCTTCAAAACACCGGAATTATTTATAGTCTTACCATGTACTTAATAGTTTGAAATCATATGTGGTTATAGCTAAGTCCCTCCTTACCTCGAGTTTGTTGTAACAAACTCAACAAACGAGGTAAGGCCTCGAGTTTGTTGTACCCGACCATACCGATAACGAACAAGGTTGGGTACATCAATGGATTGAATGGATAGACACCGTATAGTGTCATGTACAAAAATCTGGTGAATTTTTTTGAATGCGATCTAACATGAGATTATATTTAGTCTCATGCGGAGCCCATATGACAGCATTGACAGGCCAGCTGGCGTGGTTGGTTAAGATACCGCCTATCATGTCGCAGGTCGTGGGTTCGATTCCCATCCAGGACAAACATTTGTGTGCATGAACTTGTCTGTTGATCCTGAGTCTGGGTGTAATTATCTATATCAGTATATATTTACAAAAAAAAAGTAGTGTATGTAGTATATCAGTTATCTGGTTTCCATACTACAAGCTCTGCTTAGTTTGGGATCAGATGACCGTGTGTGGTCCCAGGATATATTATTATTATTATTATTATTCTCAAGCTTATAAGTTCTTATAAGCGTATTTGTATAACCCGATTCCCATCGAAGAACGAAACCCAGACTTCTGAATGATTTCTTACAAACATTTACAATGTGGTCACGAAATTTTAACTCAGTGTTAAGGCGCACACTCAGGTCGCGTACCTTGTCTACACGCTAATTAATGTGCCCTCAGGCTTGTACTCGTAATGATGTGGTTTTCTCAGTCTGCTAAAAGTTATAACTGAGCATTTCTTTACGTTAAACTGCAGTTTATTTTTACTTCTCCATTCAGCTACGTAGTCTATATATTGCTGCAGTCGTGCACAGTCACTTTTGTCCTAAATGGCCATGAGCAACTTACATACAACAACTTTACAACAATTATTTAATAACAGCAGAACAATGTGCCAAAACATTAGATAGATTTGACAACTATACCTAGATTCGAATTTGTGTTCGAAGCATCTCGAATGTTCCACACACTAAGCATTAGCCTCGATGATATAATGAAAAAATACAATATCAGTATTAAACACAACATAAATATCACTTCTACGATTCAGGAACCAGGAGTAAAAACGTATTGTGAAACTTCTACTTCATTATCTGTGAAAAAGAAGAATTTCCTAGAAAAGGAATACGTATTTTTTTTTTTTTTGAGATGGTTTTGCACTTGTCTTTAGGTCAGAGGTGACAGAGACAAGTCTACGATGGAGTGAGCTTACCCAGAAGAAGCCTGTTCACTCTAACTTTGAAGATTTTCGGGTTGTATGCGTTCGGGAACACAGACGCAGGTAGTGAGTTCCACTCTTTTGCCGTGCACATTATGGAGGATGTTTGGAAGCGCTCAGCGCGAATTGGTGGAATGGCATCAATCTCTTCACAATTCCAATGCTTACTACAGGGTGCATACTCGGTAGGCTCTTTATCACTTCCATATGCTAAGGGCACGTCTTCCCTACCATTATCACGCCCACTGGTATATTCCTTGATATGCAATGGTCTCTGTTGCACCAAATAACATGAGGCAACAAGGGCTAGTGTGAATCTTTAGGTTCATTCGAAAATTCGAGTCTGGTCAAACCACGCTGGGGTCGGTGCATTTAATTAATTCATTCTACTTATTTATACAAAAATCCTTCCCCCACATTTCCTCTGTAAACTGGGATTACAGACAAAAATATGACAAAACTCAAATCTACAAACACTTACCGAAAAAACTATCTGATAATCTGTAGTCAAATGTTGGTCCTACACGCAAGTACCGTAATCATGACCCTTGGACCATGACACCGCAGTTAATTTCTCGGCCACTGCACCAACCGTTTCTCCCATTGTATACAGGGTCAAATTAATGTAGCTAGCGAAAACCGCCGGTAGTTTATTCACTTAAAATATCAGTATAAAAATCTTTTTTTTTTTTTTGTGTAAACTTCAGAGACGTGATAGGATATCTTAACTCACACTACGATATCTATACCTACCACGTCTCTGAAGTTTACACAAAAAAAGAAAACGATTTTTAAACAGATATTTTAAGTGAATACATTACCGGCGGTTTTTGCTAGCTAATTTAATTTGACCCTGCATAAATCATGGACAAAACATACAAAACCTCCATCTTAAAATAATAGTTAGCACTAAAGTGGAGGTGTGTACACTCCAAAACTGTATGGTGATGATGTTATTTTAAACATGTTCGAAGCAGTTACTTATTTTTTATTTCATTCATCATTAGCTTTTAACAATCCACCGTTGAACATCATCATCATTCAAAGCCCGAACAAAGAGAGGTTTATAAGTTATGGGTATATATAGGCCTCTCTTTGTTTAAGCCAACCTCCACGCTCCTGTGTTGTTAAACATAGGCCTCTCCATACCCACGCTATTTACCTCGGTCCTCGGCTACTCTCAAACCTGCAACCAGCGAATATCGCTCCCCCTTAGCTGAAGCATTAGGACGCTCACGTGATGCCGAGTTCACACGGCCTATCGAGACCTCTTGTGGTCTGTGCCTGTCGAGACCTGTCGCGGCCCGTGCCGAACATTCCCACGGATCATCGCATCATCGATAGGGCGGGCGAGGAGAGGCCACCGTAGTCTGACTTTTCCCACGGCCTGTTGGCCTGGCCTGGGGTGGTCTGGGCTGTGAGAAAGCGGGCCATGGGACCGCGGCATTTAACAGCGAATCGGAAAATGTAAGGTAGGCCTTACGTTTCGCTGTTTCCACTCAAGAACACATCCACCCCTACGGTCATCTGTTCTACGGCTAATATGGTCAGCCTATTGCCACTTTAGCTTGCTTATTCAATGGGCTATGTTGGCTATTTTTAGGGTTCCGTACGTCTGAATGACAAAACGGAACTCTTCGGATCACTCGTGTGTCTGTCTGTCTGTCTGTCCGTTTGTCACAACAGGTTTCCTCCGAATCTACTGAACAGATTAAGTTGAAATTTCTGTGACCGAAACACGAGCGTGTAACGTAAATAAATGAATTTTGAATATAGGGTTCACTTTTGGGGCAAAAATTAAAATCTTAAAAAAAATAGTTTTGCTAGCTGTACCGTATGACATATTAAATGAAAGGACTTGTTGTGAGAATATCAATAATATTTTTTTATAACTTTGAAATAAATAGTTTTGAAGTTATTAAAGAAAATTTATGAAAATTGACGATACACCCCCCGTATTGTCAATATTTCTCAATTTTCTTCTCCGATCTCCGAATCTACGAAAGAAAACTGACTGAAACTATACAGTATTTTTTGTAGTTTCTTCTTCTTGACAGGCCAGCTGGCGTGGTTGGTTAAGACACCGCCTATCATGTCGCAGGTCGTGGGTTCGATTCCCATCCAGGACAAACATTGCGTGCATGAACATGTCTGTTTGTCCTGAGTCTGGGTGTAATTATCTATATAAGTATGTATTTACAAAAAAAAAGTAGTGTATGTAGTATATCAGTTATCTGGTTTCCATAGTACAAGCTCTGCTTAGTTTGGGATCAGATGACCGTGTGTGAAATGTCCCAGGATATTATTATTATTATTTTTTACATTTCTCGGGACCCTGGAGTCCCGGACCTTTGGAAGGCGTACGAGGAGCCGGAGCCAACTCGCAGAGGCCCCTTAAATAATTTTAAATGATAAGGAGGCACCAACCGACGATTATCCCTGTATGCACTATGCAAGTGCACCCAAGGACAACCCCCGGTTGGTGCAGGACTATTGTTGTGTGTGGAAACAAAACATATTGGGCTATGGGTCTGGGTGGCTAAAGTGGATTGGGTTACTTGAACTATGGAAGAACTATGTCCTCTGCCTGACCAATGTTATATATAACACGGATAAAATGGCAGGGGGTGACTGGCACACTCAATAATGGGCCCCCGGAAACGGCCGCTAGCACATAGTGACGTAGCGACAAGGGCAACACTTCCTGAGATGCTTGAGGAGTGGAGAGGTATTCCATGGCTATCAGGACAATCCCGGAAGTACGGTCAAGATCCCTACCAGCACCTTACTGGAATACTTCCTTCCTCTGAGCACGTTTGCTCTTGCGAATCTCCACTCAAGCCGGCCAATAAAGGCGAGAAAGAGGTGGGAGCTCTGTTCCTCGTCAGTGTTCACTCCAGCCGGCCAATAAAGGCAAGCCAGAGATGAGGACAAGATTTCTCTCGGGAGATAGGGTCCGTGGAGTCGCTACTGCCCAACAGCTCCCCACATGCTACCCTGCGGGTTTCTGTATCTCTCTTGGTCTGGCTCCTCATCCTAGACCCGTTCCGGCAAAGTAAACTCTACCGGCACAGACCTAAAGTTTGGAGCGCGCAAGCCCCACCACGACGTCAACGTAGAGATACAGCGGTGGGGTTATTATTATTATTACTTCTTGTAAATTTTCCTTTAATCCATAAAGATTAAAGCAAAATTTACAAGAAGTCTGTGGTCTTAAAATAAGAACGTAAATCACTCAATATTGTACGTACAAACTTACATTTGCGGTTGGAATGTATGGGGAACATGTTTTTCAACTACAATAATAAGTTTATTTTTGGGATGAATTCATTCCAACTACGGAACACTTCATTGTCCGGGGTCCAACGCGCACTTGGCTGGTTTATATTGTACATACTCGTACCAGCGACTCGACCCTGTCCGCATGGATGAAATGGTAACATGTCAAAACATCGATATTTCTGTGCTTTATTAATGTTTTGTACGCTCACCTGTCATTTGACAAAACTCGAATCACTTTTCATTAAAAAAAAAAATAACGTTTAACGCGGCAGCGGCCAGCGAGTGTCAAAACCGACTAGTTTATTTTTTCTAGGCTACGCGGAACCGCACTAGTTAGATTAAGTTAAATAAATATTTTTACTCGCAAAAAAAGTAAGGTTAGGCTGTAACCCCCTACGCACGAGCCGGATTCGAATTCTACCTATTTTACTTGGTTAGGGCAGCGTGTATTTTTTAAAATTTACTATCAACCAAATGGTATAAGTATTCGTATGAAGTTAGTACTTGCTTTTCTTGTTATTCGTAATCTTTTATTCATTGCACCGGCTCCCTTCTAGCATCGGACATCTAGACGCACTACCAATTACCATCCCTACCTGGTTGCTATTCCACCAATTCGCACTAAGCGCTTCCAAATGTCTTTTATAATGCGCACAGCAAATGAGTGGAACTCACTACCTGCATCTGTGTTTCCGAACACATACAACCCCAATCTCTTCAAAGTGAGAGTGAACAGGCTTCTTCTGGGTAAGCTCAGTCCATCGTCGACTTTGTCTCTGACCTAGAGTCAAGAGCAAACTCATCACAAAAAAATTAAAAAAATATCTGCCATCATTTTGTTAAATAGCAAATTTGACAAACGAAGTATGTATTTTGGAGAAATAAATACTTTTTGAATGTTTTTTTTTTTTTTTGAAATATTTGCAAAGTAAAACATTTGCGAAATCTGTATTTTGTCAAATGATTACTTATGAAGTAACATGCGAAATGAGATGTTTATCAAATGATTAGTTTTTTTATTGTTGTCATTCATTTTTGTCAAACATTAGTTCCTCGTCCTCGTCGCCACTGAGGTGTCGGGAGTAATAAATAAAAGGGGCGTCAACTTGTAGCGAGCGTATATTGCGAACTGAACGTTACAATGATGTAGGCTTATTTATACGTGATCTTACTTACTAATTTCCTTATGTGGGTAAACCCAAATATACATATTACAGTTTTATACACATAAGCCATCCGGAGTAAATGCTCTAAATGATGGAGAAAACTACATGAAAATCCATTTCGTAGATTAGGAGTTTTATTGGTAACACAGACAGATAAAATAGCGACTTTATTTTATATTACGGAAATAAACACCTTTATTCTTTCCAATTTCAGCCAACCTCTTCATTGGAGCAGTCCTCATTGACCGGCTGGGAAGGAAGTCTTGCCTCCTCCTGGCCTCTTTGCCCAAGTTCGTGGCAGGGTTCATATTTATATACGCTAGTGAAGTATGGATGATTCTGCTCGGGAGAGCTCTGGTTGGCATAGCGGATGCAGGAGTCTTCGTTTTGCTGCCTATGTATGCTTCGGAGATAGCTAGTGTAAGTTTCATGTTTATTTTTAATTTAAGCCCTTTATAAACACTTGTTGATAAAAGCCAGTTGTTTAAACCTACAAACACGGAAAGACACAAAAATAAAAGTTTTGGTTACTGTACCACTATTCTGGATAACTACAAGACGTTTTGCTTTCGCACGTGGTACTAACTCTCTTTACCCTCTCGACTATTTTTTTTTTTGCTGTTGCTTAGGAAAACCTTAGTGTTTCTATCATGTTCTTGTGTGTTTATAAAAAAAGCATGCTTAAAATTAGCATACACTGCAGCTGTTCACATTTGCTCACAATATTTTAAGCATACTCCTAAATAAGCGTGCTCAAAGCAAACAATTGGACACATGCTATTAAAGCTTCTTCACAGGCTTCTTCTGCCAAAATCGGCTAAAATAGAAGCTTTGCAAGAAAATTTACTAAGATAATAGGTTGGGGAAAAAGTTTCTTCGCATTTTTTAAGAAAATTCAAAACATTTTTTATTATAGTTTATTTACATTTAACTAAAGTATGTAGGTACTATTTTGTTCGATAACTTTTTGTCATCTTGTAGGTAGGGACATGATCCCATTGCTATAGAAATTTTAGGACTTCTGGTCAAAATACCGCGACCAGTGGTTTTGGCAGTCCTCTCGTGATGTTAACCTGACACTGCCTAAAGAATTCTGAAGAGACCGAAACAGGTGGAAATCTGAAGGTGCAAGGTCAGGACTATACGGCGGATGCATTAACACCTCCCAGCCAAACTCTCTTAATTTTTGCTGAGTGGCTAAAGATGTGTGAGGTCTAGGGTTATCATGATGAAAAACCACACCCCTTCTGTTGATTAATTCCGGCCGCTTTCTCTCAACTTCTTGCTTTAATCTCATCAGTTGTTCGCAGTAGAGTTCAGAATCGATGGTCCTGCCTGGTGGTAACAGATCATAATGAATATTGCCCTTCCAATCCCACCACACACACAGCATCACCTTGTTGCGAGTTAACCCGGGTTTCGCCACAGTCTGTGAAGCCTGACCGGCCTTTGACCACGACCTATTTCGCACGTTCTTGTCATACGTGATCCACTTTTCATCACCAGTTATCAGCTTCTTCAAAAATGGTTCGGTTTCATTACGTCGTCGTAATAAAGAATCACAAATGAGTACACGGTTCATTAGGTTTCTTTCAGTGAGCTCGTGAGGTACCCAAATGTCGAGCTTTTTTGTGTACCCAGTTTTTTTCAAATGCGCCAAAACTGTTTTGTGGTCAATTTCCAGTTCTTCAGCTACGTCGTAATATGCCGATCTTGCTCCACTCTTTCAAAAATTGCATCCATTTTATCCGTAATAGGGCGACCAGAGCGACGTGCATCTTTGACATCAAAATTTCCGGATTGAAAACGCTTAAACCAAATTTGTGCTACTCTCACAGACACTACACTAGGTCCATAAACATCGCAAATTTTTTTCGCGGCTTGCGTTTCATTTTTACCTTTTTTGTAGTAAAATTCTAAAATGTATCAAATTTCTTCATTAGATTCACTCATCTTGACGGTACGAAAAACAAATGAAAATCACACATTTTCCTAATTTGAATTTGGAATTATGTTCTTTAAAATTTAAACTTTCAATGATACCAAAACCAGCCAGATACCAATAGTATAGCCAAAGAGATTTTATTACAAGTTCATACATACTATAATGCGAAAAGACTTTTTCCCCAACCTAATATAAATAATAGGGTCAGAGAACTCAGCAAAATAATCATATTGCTTACAACGCATATTGTTTAAGAAAAAAGAACAAGCAAAACATGATTTGGGTTCGTAACTGGATCGATAGAAGAGAAACCCTTGATGCAAGTTATCGATTGTTGGTAGAGATGCGAGACGAAGGTGTCATACATTTTTTTTTAGAAGACGCGTTTATACACACCTATTGCAAACTGGATCAAATCGATACTAGCATGCTCTTAAGCAAATCTGTTCAGATTCACTCGCAGCACGCCCCTTCCCTCACGAAGTAGCATGCTCGAAAATCATACGACTGTTGATTTTTGTGCATACCTACTCGAAATAAGCATGCTCAATAGTAGCAATGTTTCGACATCAATTGCTCAATCAAATCATGATTTCGTTTTACTAATGAGCATGTGTGTCAGTAGCTTTAGCAAAATTGTCTGTAAGATTGAGGATTTCTCAACAAGTTAACCTAGCCGTTGAACCTGCTACCTGATCTTTTAAAAGCTAGTTTAAACACACACCACCCACGACCTCGACCTTATCAACCCATCCACTCCTAAGATCTAACAGAAAATAAGACAGCAATGAGTGGGTTCATTCATTGAACATTGTTTGATTGCTCTTCACCATCGTGAATATCGTGCATACCATCACCCTACAATCAACGTGACAGCTGAATTGAAAATTATTTTAGCTTATCGTGAGAATTAAGATTTTATTTCTTCAGAATCTGCATTTAGATAAGACCAAAAAATTTCTTCATGTTTGATTACTTTTTGTTAAAGTTATTACTTTGTTGTGTAGTTCCTTTTTGTTATCTTTAGTTTTCTTTTTGGGATCATAAAAAGGTCAGATGGTTGATGGGGCTTGTAGATACTCAGTTTATAAACTAAATTCAATGAATAAAAAACCCAATAGCACAAAAACCGAATCTAAAAGATGCAAAAAAATTGTCATGATACAATACAGAACACATTGGATAAGAAAAAAAAAGATCAAAGAAAAGGTAGGTTCTCCAAAAAGCAGACGAAGGCACTAACAACAAAGTCAGAAGAATTAATCAAAACTGTGTATGAATTAAGTGAGCAGTGGTGGCCCTGTGGTGACGGCCGTGACTTACGAGTTATAAGGTCGTGTGTTTGATCCCAAGCAGGCACTTTATTTTACTTTGTGTAAATTATTTCATCACATCTCTCAAAACGGTGAAGGAAAACATCATGAGGAAACCGGCCCAAAAATGTCCTAGAACCAAAAAATTGAAGACATGTCACATCTACCAACCCGCACTGGGCCTGCGTGGAGGATTACGGCCCACTCCCTCTAACAGAGAGCCTGTGTCTCAGCAATGGGAACATTATAGGCAGATTCTGTTATGTATGTACCTATACTGAATAATTTTTTAAGTAGTGCGCAAACTTTCACAGGTCACATTCTACCCATGAATATGAACAACTTTCGCTATGGGACCAACCCTGAAATAGCGAAAAAAAATCAGCTGTTCAGTACATTTTGACGAATTATGCCAACATAAATGTACTGAACAGCTGATTTTTTTTTCGCGATTACAGGTTTGGTCCCATAGTGAAAGTTGTTCATATTCATGGGTAGAATAACCTGTGAAAGTTAGTGCACTACTTAAAAAAATATCCTGTATATAAATTAAAAGATAAATTCAATGCTTAGATTTTAAAACAAAAACATAATAGTAATCCTCTTTCTTTTTCAAATTCCAGAAAGAAATCCGTGGCAGCCTTGGAACCATTCTTCAAATTATGTGCTCCTTTGGTATTGTGACGATGTTGTCTATGGGTCCCTTCATATCCTACACTATGCTGAATGTGATCTACACTGCCATCATCATATTCAGCACCATACCGCTGCTGATTCTACCTGATGGACCGTATTCTTTGTATTCTAGAGGTATGCATCTACTTTACTTATAATCTGCTTAACGTCTATTGTTTCACTAGCCTCTTAGAGGAGTATACCAACTAATTCAGCAGATTAAAGCCCTTCCACTCTCCTACTTTGCTGTGGCCGACAGGGTCCACAATGACCGTGTCTTTGTAAAACCTAGAACCTAATTTCACTTTGTGGGATGCAAAGAATATTGAGAAACTGCCACGTCCTTCCAGATTAAAAGTTTCCTAATATATATATATATATATATATAGCAATACTCCGCAGACGTGTTGGGTATCGATAACTTAACACGATAAAATAAAAAGATTTTATGTTTTTTAGGGGCTCAAATTGAAGTATGAGTTGAGAAAATCTGTTTGTTTTATTTTTTATGGTGTTTAGATATCGTTACCATATTTTTTTTGAAGTTGACACAAAAAGAAATTGATTTTTAAGCTGATATTCAAGTGACTACACTAACTGGAACCCCAAAAACAAGAGCATCAAATTAATTTATTTTTATTTTATCACGTTTAGATATTAATTAATTAGCTAGCAAAACTCCACATAAGCGACGGGTCGCTTATGCGGAGTTTTGCTAGCTAAATTAATTTAAACCTCTAAGTGTCTTTAGTTTGATCTATCTAAGTTTCATCTAAATCCATTCAGTCGTTTATGCGTGCCGTTTGTTTTTCGATTTTTGATTTTTGACCGTTTGTGAAACGGTCAAAAATTTCAGAATTATAACTTTAGAAATATCATAATTATCTGCGTGGCCTTTTCCCAACTACCTTTGGGTCGGCTTCCAGTCTAACCGAATTATATTATAAGAAAGATAAGAATATGGAATAAGAGTACACAAAGGAGTTCAAAGCGAAATGATACTCGTATGTACGATGTGAACCGTCCAACCGGGTAACTTACTGACTCATTGATGGATTACTTAACAATTAAAAGTACCTACACAGTAGTGTTTGTAAGTGTTTATTGCTGTGAAACATGCGGCGGGTCAGATCGGCAGCGCGTGGTGACCCGTCGCTACGCTAACAGCGTCGCTACGCGCCCAAAGCTCTGCGAATCTCTCGCCGAGTTACGAAATTATTTTAGTATTAAATGATCATGTATTTTTTAAATAAAGAATATTTTGATTCTTTAAAAAAGTCTGAATATTTTGTTTTTAAGAATACCACCTTTTTTAGGGTTCCGTAACTCAACAGGAAAAACGGAACCCTTATAGGATCACTGATGTGTCTGTCTGTCTGTCTGTCACAGTCGATTTGCTCCGAAACTAATGGACCGATTAAATTGAAATTTGGTAAACGTATGTATTTATGTGACCCAAACACGGACGTGTAATGTAAATTAATGAATTTTGAATATGGGGGTCAATTTTAGGGGAAAAATAAGAAAATTAAAAAAAATTATATTTGCAACAAAAAAAAATAATTATAAATCAAATGAAAGGGCTTACTGTAAGGGTCTCAATTATATTTTTTTTATAATTTAAAAAAATAAACTGTTTTAAAATTATTTAAGAAAATAGACGAAAATTGACCATTCCCCCCTTTATCTCTGAAACTACTGACCTAAAAATTTTGAAAAAAATACAGGTAATAATTCTATAGCTATAGATTACAGGAAAACCTATAAGAAGTCTATGGTCTTAAAATAACATGGCAAATCTCTCAATATTGTGCGTACAAACTTACGGCTCATTTTTATTCCTAGAACCTAGATAGCGAGAAAGGTAGCCCGTGAAATGAGATCTAAATGTACAAAATTGCAGACTGTATGTCAATTTAATAAATTCTGTTATATGCCACATTAACAGCAGCTGCATAATACCTACATTACCTACCTATTAAAATATGCAAGGTTTTCGTACCGGAAATAATTAAGTTATACACTTACTTATGTTCAACACGTTTCGTCATCCATAACAAGTGTTTAAAAACGTGACATTTGCAAAGAAACTTAAGAATTTATGTGCATTTATGACTTGTTTATTTTTTAATTTTTTTAAATTTAATATTTCATGACGTTCCGAAAAGATTAGATTGTGCTAATATGAAAAATAGAAGAAGATCTATTGACCTACGTGCTTAATCAGCCTATAAAGTCTCCTCTGCTGGGACACAGGGCTCCTCTCTCGATAGAGGGAATGGGCATAATCCACCACGCAGGCCCCCCGTGCGGATTGTTGGTTGTGACATGTTTTTTGGTTCTAGGTAATGCCAGTTTCCTCACGTTTTTTTCCTTTACCGATTTGAGAGCAGCGGTGATGAAATACATTACACAAAGTAATGTGTCTGCCTGGGTTCAAACCCACGACCAGCGACACTGCTCTTACCTACATATATTATAGCTCTGTAGTACTTCCTTTTCATACTTAGCTACTTACTGACATATTAACATGTGATTCGATACACCCCCGTGCATTAAGGGCCGTTTTCTTGATCCGTAGTTAACTCAACCAATGGTTAAACATAGTAATGTCAAAAAAAAAACTAATGGTTGGATTATGGCCAAATGTGAAAATCTACAATCATGAATGATGTGTGAATACATTCATGTTAACTCATTCATGTTAAAATATACTAACTAATACCATTTTGGCAAACATATTTAGCCAAAATTCAACCATTAGTTATTATGTTTAACCATTGGTTGAGTTAACTACGGATCAAAAAAACCGGCCCTAAATGTCACCCATTACTTACCAACATATAAACGATGTTCACAATTTTTCAACACCACCTAATGAAAACCGTCTCAATTTCAGGTCACAAAGCCGAATCACTGAAAGTCCTAACATTTCTTCGCGGCTCAGAGTCACTAGCAAACGAAGAGCTGAAAGAATACGACATCGCTTCAGAAACGAATAACATCAAGATTTCCAAAAAGGATATTTTGACGAACAAACTGTTCTTAAAATCCCTGGTTCTGGTATTACTTTTGGGTTTCGGAGCTCAGTTTGTAGGATTCAACGCAGTAACCTTTTACCTTCAAACCGTTTTGGAGTCCACAAAGACATCAGTCAGACCTGAAGTGGCATCAGTGATTATTGGCCTGATACAGCTGTTCGCCAGTTTCTGCACTACGTTAGTGACTGATAAGTTCGGACGGAAGCCGATTTTGACAGTCACGTGTGTTGGAATGGGGTTGGGAATGGTGAGTTCCTTTCTGCTACCATTTTTAGATGCAGCTTCCACTGCCACTAGGATCTTTGGCGCTCAAACGACGTTGACAGTGGGGCGCAGTTGTGCAACTGTTTTTTTTTATGTCTTGAAAAAACAAGAAAAATCAACGCCGCCAGCGTTGATTTAGATTTTTGTCACGCGGTTAAAGAATGAAAGTCAGTTATTCCAACCATTTATTTGACGAAAAAATACAACACTTCATGGGTGCTATGAAGTTCCATATTTATTGACAGGCAACCATAGACGAAAAAATGCAATACTTCATGGACACTAAAGTAAAATAAATGGTTGGGAAAGATTACAGTGCTGACATTGGAGTAACACGTGGGTTATGCCATCAAACATTAGCAAAAAAAACGGCCAAGTGCGTGTCGGACCACGCACAATGTAGGGTTCCGTAGCTGGGATGAATTTATATCAAGAACACACTTAACATTGTATCAGGTTGGCGGAAAAATATTGCACAAGAAATTGTAAATTACTAGAATTTTCCGGAATATTTAGTATTGATCTGGGATACGTAAGAATATTGTAGAAGGTTCTCGAAGCTATCACATCAAGGGTATAAAAGTCGCGCTAGTGAGGATTTGGTTAGTTTGTGAAAATGATTAGTGAACATCAACTTCGAACGATCATCTTTTACGAGTGGCGGCAGCAAAGCATTCGGTGAAGGTGTTGTATCGCGATGGAAGATAAGCCGCTGGTTTGCTCGCTTTGCATCGGGAGATATAACTCTTGAAGAGAGAGAGAGAACTTTTTCACGAGCGATCTGAGCGACTATCCACCTTCGACGATGAGGAATTACTCCGCTGTTTAAAGGCCTAATCCAGAAATAAGTACGCGTGATTTGGCAGAGACTCTTGGCTGTCATCATTCGACCGTTGAGGCTCATTTACACAAACTCGGCTATCATAAAGTAATGGGACGATGGATTACACATCAACTAACTGACAGTCATCGTCAAGTCAGAGCTAGTATTTGTGAATCGCTTCTTTTTCAGCCACATCGGAAAGAGTTTCTTGAAGATCTGGTAACCGGCGATGAGAGCTGGATTCTCTATGATAACAACACACGGCACGCCGTCTGGCTTCCTTACGACGCAGAGCCACCAACGCAGCCAAAGCCGAACCGTCACTCACGCAAGCATCTTCTCTCCGTTTGGTGGGATGCGAAGGGCCCACTCTATTACGAGCTTCTCCCTGTGAGAAAGACGATTACGACTTCCATTTATACTGAATAGCTTCAGAAACTGGTTGACGCAATAAGAGAAAAACGACCGAGACGTGTAAATGTTCACTTACTCCATGATAATCCGCGACCTTATGTCGCTTCGGAGACTCGACAAAAAATCGTAGAGCTTGGATGGCACCCCGTTGCCCACCCACCGTACTCACCGGATCTCGCGCCAACCGACTATCGCTTGTTCCGACCACTAAAGCTTTATTTGCGTGAGAAAAAATTTCAAAACTACGAAGACCTCAAAATGGCAGTGGACAATTTCTTTTCTACACAGCCTCCGGAATTCTGGGCGCAGGGCATCAACAATCTACCAACTAGATGGGACAGAGTTTAGATATAGAATTATTTGGGGATTACATTACTGATTAATTATTATAGTCTTCACTTAACAAACAAGATAATACATACCCATTGACACTTCGGCGTACAAATATCAATACAAATAATTCATTTTTCAATATTACTAAATTATAATTGTGATAATAAGAATAATAATAATAATTGTGCATTGATTCAAGTAGGTATTGCCCGTATTTGCGCTGCCGAATATTTCATTATTTTATTGAACGTCTTCTCAAGATTTTTCAACTTGATGATAGATAGTCAGAATTGATGGTAGCCATAATTGAACGTGGTTTTATTGTGCGTGCGATTACTCTGCGTGCGATTTTATTTGTGCATGGGATTACTCTGCGTGCGATTTTTTTGTACACGCAATTATATTATTTACAACACGCTGAAGACGCAACGCCAGTCCACCAGTCACCCGGCAATGGTTGCCAGGGAGGCGTCAAAATGAATCGGCGGCGCTGCGCCCTAGGCAGCCAGCGCAACTACGTCGAACCCGTCACACCCGTCATCAGTTGTCACATAGACGTTTGAGTGTTTTTTATCCATTTAGTTTATATTGTTACTATTTTTATTCAAATAAATCTTTAGGTTTAAATCTGTAAATATAAATACATGCTTAGTGGCAGCAGCGATGTGGTGGATAACAGTGTTAGTGCTAGTCAACCTTCGACATCACTGAGCATCCTGGTCCGTAATGTACCCAGGCACGGTTTTTTAAAGGTAAGCGGGGTCTGAATGTGCTCTGCGTGTGTTCCAATATGGAAAGGTGTACAGACCGCCAAATGCAACAACACCAGCTACATCCACTTTGGACCCATTTCGGAAAACCTTTTCAAAATTCATAAACTCTAATTCCTGTTTTGAAACGAGTTTCCCGCGGCGCTAGACCTCTAGTGGCACAAAACCTAGCAGGTTGTGTTCGTCTTGCCGCCCGGGAGAACTCGCAAAGTGCTTGGGAACAGTTGCTCACATTCCCTTACAGAATTTTACCCGTACACAAGAATTTGGCAACAAAAAAAATAACTGCCCAAATTAAAGAAAACTGTAATATTATCTTTCGGCTCATAATTTAGATTCCAAATTACCGATACAGAGGTATACCTCTTCAGGAGATATATCCCATCTTGTAGAATCTAAGTTAGGGGAAGGTGACATTAGCGGTGCAGTCAGGATTCTTTTTAGTAGTGATGTGGTGGCACCGTGTTCTCCAGAAACACTCGCTGCTCTGGAGAGCAAACACCCTGCCCAAGCGGATGGTCTTTCTTTTTCCGACCCCCCTGATCCGGATAATCACTCCCTCACCATTACAGGTCAAGAGTTGGTCACAGCCGTTTGCTCCTTCTTGAGCGGCTCCGCTGGCGGCCTTGATGGCCTGAGTCCTCAGCACCTTAAGGACCTTATCGGTTCAGGCGCCGGGGCAGCTGGTGAGTTGCTCTTGAAGGAGGTTACGACTCTGATTAACCTTATGCTCTCCGGTAAGGTGAACAAGGCCGTCATCGACGTTCTGTACGAGGCCAATCTATGCGCCCTACGTAAGAGGGATGGCGGCATTCGTCCCATTGCCGTGGGAACTACTTACCGTCGTATGACAGCAAAGATTTGCTGTAAATTTTATGGTGAGGTTGTTTCGGAAAAAATTCAGCCCCTACAGCTAGGCTACGGCTCCAAAGAGGGCTGTGAGGCTGCCGTACACGCCTTATCGACCTACCTAAATTCTGGGAAAGGAGAGGTCATAAGGAATGGTTGACATAAGGAATGCCTTCAATTCAGTTAATAGGGACACCTTGCTGGCAGAAACTAAAAGAGAAATACCCCAAATTTATAGTTTTCTTTGGCACAGACATCCTTCAAAATTATTGTATCGGGACAACCTTCTCGAATCTGCTGTCGGCTGTCAACAAGGTGATCCCCTCGGGCCAGTGATTTTTAGTTTAGCCATTCACCCGATTATTCGACAGCTAAATTCCAAATTTAACGTTTGGTATCTTGAAGACGGAACCTTGGGAAGCGATGTAGAAACTGTCTTAAATGACCTTCAATTATTAAAAAATGAACTTCATTCCATTGGCCTTGATATCAACCTTTCGAAATGTGAAATATATTTAGCAGACAGTACCGACAGACATATGACACTTCCCAAATTTAACGTAATAGCCCCAGAAATCAAAATGATAGAAAAAACCTCTCTTCGTCTCCTTGTGTCTCCGATCTTCGAGAATTCCTTTCCTGTTTTTATTGAGGAAAAAATACAAAATTTTAATGAAGTTTCGGAAAGATTATTCAAAATTAACATGCATTCGGCCATCACCATAATCCGTTACTGCTGTTTCGGCCCTAACATATATCCTTCGCGCTTCCCACTTATGGAAGCACACTCACCTTTTAGACAAATTGGACAAAATTATTTAATTTAATTTAAAATTATACTTTAACTTCGAACTTAAATGTGGCCATGGACGACCGAGCTTGGGCACAAGCTACTCTTCCCATCCGTATGGGAGGCCTCGGCGTCCGCATAATTTCTAGTATTAGTTTACCGGCTTTCATATCCTCGGTCCACGGCACTGAGGAATTAATCAGGAAAATCCTAACCTGCACACTGGTTAATTTTGATGTGCTTTGTTTTACCGAGGCTATTGATTCGAAACTTCTAAAATCTGGCAAGGCGTCCCTAAATCCTCTCTCTATCCAAAATAAAAATGTCACCCGATCGAAAAAAGTAATGGAATAAGTCTTGTTCATCGTGGATAACATCTTGCATTATACTTGCATCCAATTTGGTCGCTTTATATGGCCCGTAAATATATCGCACCTTGAAAACAAAAGTGGCGTTATACAAAAATTAAAGTTTTTCTGTATGTCCATTTAAAGCTTTTTTGACGCAGCATTTTGGTCAATATCTTAGCAAATAACTGAAATAAAAGGCTGCAATTTGACTATCATACTCTAAGTTTTGTATATACTGAAAATATGCCAGTAAATTATGGAGTTATTTAGAAAACATAGTTTTGGTAATGCCACTTTTGTTATCAAGGTGCGATATATTATGTAGCCATCCAAACATGTCAGTATCAATGGTTTTATTAAGTTCCTGTATTTATGAGGACTATATGTATCCCTCTGAAATAAAAAAATCGCACTTTTTTGGATAATTTGGTAAGTACCATCAATTATGGTGATAGCAGGCATTTCATTTTCGGGAGCATTTGGGTTGCCGAACAGTGCAGCAGGTATTACTAGATTCTTGTTAACTGCTTGTTGTCTGGTTAAATGGTCAAAACCCAAATGTTGGGGCACAAAATCTGCTAACAGACACTCTTGTGCCAAATGTACGAGTCTCTCAAAGTGTCTTCGGCTTATGCCATACAGTGTCGCTAGCCTATCGTCCGATTTTCCGCTTCTGAGTTTTGATAGGTACATCCCTAATATTTTCTTTGGCTGGGTCCTCATTCCACTCAAAGATGGTGTTTCTGCTAGAATTACATCGAATTCTTCGTGAGTCCGCCCGGTCCAGTAATGCAATTCGTCTGCTGGCATATTTTCAACATGTTCAAAATCTATGTGTGTATTGTATTTGATATAACATTTTTTTTTAATGGATATGATGTCCATTATATGTGCACCCGAAAACTCATGCGACCTGTTTGGAGCTTGAAATACGAGTAACTCCTCCCAGTTATTGGATTGCATGTGTTCGTCACAGACTCTAGCATTTGGTGGCACATAAAAGTTTGCGTTAATCTAAAAATCGGCCTTTACCCTCTGAGGTATTCGGCGTCGCGATATCATACGGTAGCCATAAAAAATACATGCATTTGTTGTATTTGGAGTCTGATAGATTTAATCACTGAAGTAAATCAGGCTGCTGTATTTGTTGTGGCACTTCGTCCTCATCTATATTTCCAACTGCATCTTCCCGTGGTGTTGAAGGTCCTGGCAAAGGATCTTGCATAGCACCCTGACCCTGAGGCCTTTGACTCCTTAACCAGCATGGACAACATACGTATTCTCTGTCGTTGAATATATGCTACAACAATAAAACAAAAAAGTTGTAAGTAATGACTTTTCACTTTTTTAATACATTTTATATAAGACTTTTTCCGTAACCATGTGAACTCCCAACCTACCAAGTAAGGTATTATTACTAAACTAAACAGTTAACATTGTAAAAAAATAATAGCGATGATGACTAACATATTTTTTTTGTCCGTCATGTACAGTCACGAGCACTAATATGTATACACTTTTAAAACTGATTTTCTTCTACTGCATTGATTATAATTATATGCAATTTAGAGATGCCTACCTATTTCATAATTATATGTGAACACATATGCCGATAAACAATGAGTACGTTTCCTAAAACCACTAAAATATAATTTGTGCGGATTACAATGTGGGCACAACTGTTACTATTCAAAAGGTCTGAAGAAATGGATTCCTATTTTACATAGAAAATAAAACAATTAATTTTATTACGACGCTTGGCGATAAACAAAGGGTAAATACAATAATATACCGAGCGCCGTGGGAATCTCTATTATCTGCTGGACTTAAAGTTGCATGTTGGTTTTCCAAACTGAAAATACCACATACCTAAAACTGTATTATTACCATGCTAACTTAAAGCTAATGGAGTAACCATCCTGCACAAATACTTTTAAATAATAAGTAGCTCTTCCATAATAACCGGCTCTTTAAATAACTCTTTCATGGTAACCTTAGAAAATGCTAACCAGTTTGGTATTATCTATAACCTGTCGCGGTGCAATTGATGAGAGTATATGTGCTAAGATGGCTGGGTTTGCCTCGAACAGATTTCGGGTAACAGTGTGCCTTTCTCTTCGTAACACTGAATGATTACACACTAAACATACAATGCCAGCACTAGGCAACATCTTGAAAGCCCAATCCAAAAGTAATATCACAAGTCCGTTTCAACGCGCCAGAGTAATCGAGTAAGTAAATCAAACAATGTCCAAAAAGAAAGCCGGTAAGAATAATATAAAGAAACCAAACGATGTCCTTGTGGAATAATAGCGAATAACTCACTGACCAGTGAACAATACGCGCGGCGCAGGAGCATCACCCCCGCCACCCCACAGGGGTGGTAGGCATATGGGCGGCGGGGGGTGAGTGCAAGTACTCGGCAGACAGGTTTTGACAGGTTTTGGCTGGACTGAACGTAGCTTTTTAAATTGTTCGTCTACAATAGGTATTATTTTTCTGGATTATATAACTTTTTTCTCCGTAGGCCAATTTTATGGCGCGCATAGTAAAAAAATATCCTACATTCACAAACTATTCTATGGACTAGGTTTCATCAGCCGACGCCATTTGGACCACTTCCGCCCGTTCTCCTTTCAACTTAATCGGTTCATTAAATTCGAAGCAAATTGGCTGTTTCGTTCACTGGCCTGGCTGTGACAGACAGACAGACACACAGACCGACAAACAGACACACGAATGTACATAATACATAATAGGTTGGGGAAAAAGTTTCTTCGCATTTTTTAAGAAAATTCAAAACATTTTTTAATATAGTTTATTTACATTTAACTAAAGTATGTAGGTACCATTTTGCTCGATAACTTTTTGCCATCTTGTAGGTAGGGACATGATCCCATTGCTATAGAAATTTTGGGACTTCTGGTCAAAATACCGCGACAAGTGGTTTTGGCAGTCCTGTCGTGATGTTAACCTGACTCTGCCTAAAGAATTCTGAAGAGACCGAAACAGGTGGAAATCTGAAGGTGCAAGGTCAGGACTATACGGCGGATGCATTAACACCTCCCAGCCAAACTCTCTTAATTTTTGCTGAGTGGCTAAAGATGTGTGAGGTCTAGCGTTATCATGATGAAAAACCACACCCCTTCTGTTGATTAATTCCGGCCGCTTTCTCTCAACTTCTTGCTTTAATCTCATCAGTTGTTCGCAGTAGAGTTCAGAATCGATGGTCCTGCCTGGTGGTAACAGCTCATAATGAATAATGCCCTTCCAATCCCACCACACACACAGCATCACCTTGTTGCGAGTTAACCCGGGTTTCGCCACAGTCTGTGAAGCCTGACCGGCATTTGACCACGACCTTTTTCGCACGTTCTTGTCATACGTGATCCACTTTTCATCACCAGTTATCAGCTTCTTCAAAAATGGTTCGGTTTCATTACGTCGTAATAAAGAATCACAAATGAGTACACGGTTCATTAGGTTTCTTTCAGTGAGCTCGTGAGGTACCCAAATGTCAAGCTTTTTTGTGTACCCAGTTTTTTTTCAAATGCGCCAAAACTGTTTTGTGGTCAATTTCCAGTTCTTCAGCTACGTCGGAACTACTGATATCTGAGATCTTGCTCCACTTTTTCAGAAACGGCATCCATTTTATCCGTAATAGGGCGACCAGAGCGACGTGCATCTTTGACATCAAAATTTCCGGATTGAAAACGCTTAAACCAAATTTGTGCTACTCTCACAGACACTACACTAGGTCCATAAACATCGCAAATTTTTTTCGCGGCTTGCGATGCATTTTTACCTTTTTGTAGTAAAATTTTAAAATGTATCGAATTTCTTCATTAGATTCACTCATCTTGACGGTACGAAAAACAAATGAAAATCACACATTTTCCTAATTTGAATTTGGTATTATGTTCTTTAAAATTTAAACTTTCAATGATACCAAAACCAGCCAGATACAAATAGTATAGCCAAAGAGATTTTATTACAAGTTCATACATACTATAATGCGAAAAGACTTTTTCCCCAACCTAATAATAATACATAAGGGTTCCGTTTTTCCTTTTGAGGTAAGTACGGATCCCACGCTAATTGCATTGCATTGACAAACAATGTAACTGTGGGTATTTTCGAGAGATAAAATCAAATAAACTTAATTATAATATTGTTTTTATCCATAATACTCGTACGTCAGTAAACAAAAAATCTTGGTATTCATTTGTGATAGTTATAATTGTTCTTCCCACGATTAATTTTTAATCAGGTAAACTTTGTAAATGAATACCAATAAAATATTTGCTTTATTAGAACATAACATTATAATACATAGAATACCTACTTTATTATTTTTGTTTCAGCTCGGCCTTGGATTGTTTTTCAAGCTAAAAGAAGAGGAACATGTGGATGGCTTCCTGAACTATGTGCCGCTAATATCTCTTATATTGGTGGTCTACTGTTTTAGTGCAGGTAAACTTATAATAATAGAAAAAGTAAAAAAGAAAAGTAAAAAGTTTTTTGTCACAAATGTGAGCATTCACAAGAATTTGGTACAGCTGCCAGCAGGTCAAGCTACCCGAAACTGTCAAATTTTCCCAATCAATTTTGAACCTAATGCTTTAGCGATAAAGTTGAAAATCTATTAAAAAAATTTGACTGATTATAATAGCTTGATGTGCTGGTGTCTGTATAGATAGGTACTACTTAGCCAAAACAATTAGGCGCATGATAGTAATTCAATTTCAGCGCCCAAACCTATAACCGCACTTCCCGTAGTGACGCGTGACGTTCAGTCATATACTCGCTTTCGGCAGTGATAATAATACGTACAATATCAACCACCGTTCCAGTGTTCCCTCCCTAGTTCAAAAAACTTCATAGCTGTCATGCGCCTAATTGTTTTTGCTAATTTATTTATTTTTGCTATAGGTACTGAACCTGATACCCAAGCTAAGCCAGGGCTTGTATTTTGGAATGACATTATATTGTGTCCTTCTTGACTTGATAAAGTACTAGCTGGTGGGGTTCATAACCAAAACTGTAGAATAGTAACCATTTCATTAGCCTATAATGTTACCCGGATGTAGGCCTCCTCTCTGTTAGAGAGAGTAGACCGTAATGATACATTACAAACAAACGTTACAAGTCAGTCTCCGCTCTTAGACGAAGTAGATTTTTTTTTAATTTTAACCGACTTCCGAAAAGGAGGAGGTTCTATGATCGGTTGGTATTTATGTTTTTTTTTTACGTTTTCTCCGTCAATTGTGGACCGATTCAAAAACATCTTTTTTTTTTGATTGAGGGGATATTTTATGATCTCCACGTCAGAATCTGATGAGGGGATTCCATGGAAATCGAGAGAAATCCTCAAATTTTATAGGCATATCTATAGCGATTTGGGTTTTTTGTAGTAACTCGTGCATTTACTCTCGAAAAGCACCATTTTTTGAAGTGAAAAATAAAGTGAAAAATAACTTTATTTTAATTATAGAAGGCGGGGGCAAAAAATCTGTTATACAGATCCAAAGACACTGACTTCCGAAATTAAAGTTGTTTTGCACTGTAATGTTTTTTTTTTTTGATAGGTCGGTTTTTTTTTTTGTAAAATAGGATTTTTATTGATATTTTTAGTTTTTTTGAAATAACCTAATTTTGCCCTACAGGGCCCTAGTTAAAGTTGGTATGTTATATCTGGAGACTTTTGAGGCCGCAGAAAACTTTTAAAATTTGAAATAACTTGAAAAAACCAAAATTGGGTTATTTAAAAAAAAATCTAAAAGTTTGCAGTTAAAAAAAAAAGAATATGCTTCGTCTAAGACATGGTATGGCTACAAATGATCTATACTACATTAGAAATAAGATTAGACATTTAAATAAATCTTTTTTACATTCCATTCAACCGATTTTGACTTCTATTGCATTGGTGGCCTAACAAATGGCAGCTGAAGTGAACAGTTGGTATTGTTATCACGTTTTTGCTTTTAAATCCATTCTTATGTTTACAGAATAGAAGTCAAAATCGATAGAACGGACTGTAAAAAGATTTAATTAAATGTGTAATCTTATTTCAAATGGAGTATAAATGAAGCCTTTGCACCCTTCTTCCAAACTACCTGTATTTATGCTGAAACCAAAAACAAACATAGGACACTACCAACCTCACTTTATCTATTCTTCTTCTTTGCTTTCTTTGCTTCGCTCTTGACAGAGCGGTCGTGGTCACGATAGATTGTGTCCAATCGCGGGTGTAACTTATTTAAGTACTACTTTATCCAGACTTTTCCTCTTTCCAGGTATCGGCTCCCTAATCTGGGTGATCAACGCGGAACTTTTCGACGATCCCTCAAGAGGGATGGGGATGTCCATATCCGTAATAATGACGACCATATTCATTTTCCTAACTACTAAATATTTCGCCCTAGTATCCTCAGCTATTGGCCCCCCTACTACTTATTGGATATTCAGCGGAAATTGTATATTATTATGTCTGTTCATCATGTTATGTATACCTGAAACTAAGGGAAAGAGTTTTGCAGAGATACAAAACATTTTAAGAGGGAAGAGAGAAGATAACAGTACATGTTAGAATAGTTTATTGTAAATAGTTTGATTTTTTTTAATTGTATTTGTTTTTAGTGGAGAGTACACACTTAGGTAACTGCAAGCATGATGAGCCTCCATTAACAATAATGTTTTGCATCGTGCAAAACTTCCCTATAGGCTATACACTGTACAAGCATGCTGGAGAAGCATCAGTTTTTGTTTGAGATTGAAATTTGTATTTTTAGAATAAATTTATCATAATTATGTAGCCTGTCTCACTGACCTGTCTTTATATTCTTTAGATTTAATACGCCAAAGACATGGTTCGTTTTGATAGGTTTCAATAAAATCTTTAAGTAATTCGCGATCATTAATATCCAATGCGCAACAATAAAAACACAATAACAACTACAACATAACAAAGAACTATTCACACTGAGAGCGCGTGCGCAACTGGCGTGCGCCTGCGTATGATTGCGCAAGTTTAACCTGCACACACACACGTTCAAACATGCTTGCACAAACGTGGCTTGTTCAAGCCGCATAATGAAAATTCTTTTAAACTTCATGCGGCTTGCAAAAACAAGATGCTTGCACAAAATTACTGTTCATGCAGGCTTGTCATGCTTGTAGTTACGTGTGTACCCTCCTGGAATGGATAACGATTAAGAGGTTGTTGGTGTTTTAGCAATAACCCTGTATAACTGAACGTCGCAAACAAAGATGGCGATCGTCATCACCTGCCTAGCCTTTTCCCAACTATGTTGAGGTCGGCATCCAGTCTAACCCGATGCAGCTGAATACCAGTATTTTACATGGAGCGGCTGCATATCTGACATAACGACTGTTAAAGATCCACGAATGACAGCCGAGACCAACGGCTTAACGTGCTTTCTGAGGCACGGAGGGGCAACCGCGGCAAGCGTAGCTTCGACCCGTGTTGCTGTTATTATTACTTAGCCACAAGCCCAAACAAACACGGCCAGATGTGTAACAAGAAAAATGTAGAAATCAGTATGTATGTAATAAAGAAATTGTAGCACACATAGAATAGAAATACGTATTATAGGCCAGTTGGCGTGGTTGGTTAAGATACCACCTATCATGCCGCAGGTCGTGGGTTCGATTCCCATCCAGGACAAACATTTGTGTGCATGAACATGTCTGTTTGTCCTGAGTCTGGGTGTAATTATCTATATAAGTATGTATTTACAAAAAAAAAAGTAGGGTATGTAGTTTATCAGTTATCTGGTTTCCATAGTACAAGCTCTGCTGATGGATAATCCTGGCCACTTGGTTATGCCTGTGCAAATACTCGCCGTTAGCCAAACGAGAACACCCGAGGTAATATGTCTGATAGACTCACCGGGACAATGGCATGCCCGACATATGTCGATCGTTCCATCTTTCATTATATACCTCCGGTAGTTTTTCGTTAGCATAACTTCATCCATAATCGCACAGACCGAACCTTCGGTTTCCCCAAAGAGGTCACCGAAGCGTAACCAGGCCACGGACGCTAAGAAATCTACGTCGGGCCCATGAAGGGCTCGGAAAAAGCGTCCGTGGAGCTCTTTGCTTTGCCATACTTCCTTGCGGTCGTTGGTACTAAGCACCACAGGTTTGCGCCAGTTCTCTTTAGCCAAGGACAACGCGGTGAGTCCCTTGTCGACTGCCACCACATCTCGGTGCATACCCACGTCAGCCTTGAGAAAATATTCTCTGAGACTGCACACCTCGCGGTTGTGGAGGGTCTTAGCATTTAAAAAACCTCGACCCCCACACTTCCTCGGGATGTACAGCCTCATGACAGATGAACGTGGGTGATGCATCCGGTTTGCGGTCAGCAGTGACCGGACTCTCTTATCAAGGGCGTCTAGTTCCGTCTGGGTCCACTTGAGTATGCCAAAGGAGTACATCAGGACCGGCATGACCCAACCGTTAAAGGCGCGCACCTTGTTGCCGCCTGACAAAGAACTATTAAGTACCTTTTTCAGGCGACCGAAGAAGCGCTCCTGCAACGATTGTTTCATGTCAGGTCCGTTAATGTCTAACCCCTCTGACATACCCAGGTATTTGTAGGTATCAGTTGCGGAGAGTGATCTCAGGTTTATGGAATCTGAGAGTTGTAGTCCCTCAGATTCCACAATCCCGCCCCGCTTTACATGCATGACTGCACATTTATCTACACCAAATTCCATCCTGATGGAATCACTAAAAGTTTTAGTTACTTTTAGTGACTCCAGCAGTCGCAATTTGTTGGTGGCAAACAGTTTCAGATCATCCATATAAAGCAGGTGGGATATTACCTGACCCCCTCTCCGCAAAGGATAGCCCAGCCCTGTACCCTCTAGCAGAGTGCTAAGAGGGTTCAAGGCTAAACAAAACCACAGTGAACTCAGACTGTCGCCCTGGAATATTCCCCGCTTAATCCTAATAGGTTCGTCGCTCCCCTGAATTTGTTGACATCCTGGATAGCGAAGGACCGTTCTCCACTGCCCCACGTCGTCAGGAAGGTGCTCAGACTTGTATCAATTTTGTACAACTCTAACACCCTCAAGAGCCATGTATGGGGCACCGAATCATATGCCTTCTTATAGTCTATCCAACATGTCGACAAATCCTTTCGGGATCGACGGACCTGTTGGCTTATGGCCATGTCAGTGAGGAGTAGCTCCTTGGTGCCGCGGGACCCATTCCTACATCCATTTTGAGAGGCAGACATAATAGAATTCTTTTCTAAATGAGAATTAATTTTCACTCTCAAAATGGATGTAAGAAGTTTATAGACCGTCGGCAAACAAGTGATCGGCCTATAATTTTTGGGTTCCGCGGCATCGACCGGTGTCACAGCACTCTTGATGGGGCTGGGTGCCAGCGGCGGCGGGGCGGAGCTGAGCGACGAGTCCGGAGGTGGAAGGGGTGCGCGACGAGCTGCTGACCTTGTTAACATCTTCTTATTATAGTTATTCTATTCTTTGCTTCGCATCTCTTTGTTATTTTCTTCTTGTTGTTTGATTGGAGGTGACATCTGTCATGTCACCTCCTATCCGGCAGTTTTTGAACAAATTCTGTGGTAATCTGGTTCATTATGGTATTTTAAAATTATATCTGGGTTATTTTTCTTTAAGTTTTGTTGTATGGTTTATCAAAAAGTTAAAAAACTGCGACTAAAATTAATAAAAATGGAAAAGAAGAAGAAAATAAATTTTGAGGCTATATTTTTATTATTATTACGTATGACTGTGAATTGTGATAAATATCATCATGTAAATAAATTAATTTTAATTACTACAGTTTTTTATTCCGTCTCTACCGGGTGAATGCCAAGGTGTGGTAAATGCTGAAAGCAGATTGCGCCAGTAGTAATCATCATCCTTATCATTCTCTTGCCCTTGTCCCAATTTATTTGCGGTTGGCGCAACATGTCTTTTTCTTCCATACTTCTCTATTAAGGCCTATTCAAACCTAAGCGGTATTCGCTACCGTCTGCGGTAGAGAAAACCGAGTGGGTATGCGGTAATATTACTGTTCATTCATCTGTACCGCTTTTGCCGCGAAACATAATACTAAATACCTAAGCGAAACCCGCGCGGTATTACCTCTACCCATAGCGGCAGCGAATACCGCTTAGGTTTGAATAGGCCTTTAGTCGTCATCCCGGTAGTCACTCCCTTTCTAGCCATATCATCATTCACACAGTCCATCCATCGTTTCTTTGGTCTTCCCCTACTCATATAGCGATCCACATTCATACTCAAAACTTTGCTGTCCTCTGTCCTCTGCATCACATGCCCATACCATGACAACCGATTTCCACACAAATTTTCAGTCACCAGTGTCACTTTCAGACTTCCTCTTACATACTCATTTCTTATTTTATCTATTTTGCGTAACACCACACATCCCTCTTAGCATTCTCATCTCAGCTGCGTGCAATTGCCTTTCATTCATTCTTTTTGTGGCCCAACATTCTGATCCATTTAAGAATTGTCTGTAAAAGACCATCTCATGTGATCTTTTATAATTTGTAACGTGACGTTAGTATCGACGTCCACGTCCATGTCCACTTCCATAAAATGTATCGTGGATGGAAATTTAAAAGCGTCTTAAAATTCCTATAGGTACATTTTACTTCCCAGTGTTATCGTGATGGCGTTGACGTCCAGGAATATATCGTCACGTTAGAAGTTATAAAAGCTCACAATAGGTAACATGAACAAAAAACATGCGGTTACCAAAATAGTTAAGGTACAAGATAAAACAAACAATATAAAACAAAAATATTTATTAGGTACATTATTTCTTATTCCCTTCATCCTTAACAATTTTCCGTCCCATCTCCTCTTGAATTTCAGCAAACGTTTTCCCCTTAGTCTCAGGGATGAAGAACATGATGAAAAGCGCAGTAATCACGCAATTACAACTAAAGATCCAATAAGTGTTGGCAGCCCCTATCGCGTAGGTGACGTAAGCAAAGTACTTGCTAGTGAGAAAGACGAAAAAAGAGGCGACGCCTATGCCTACGGATGTGCCGATCGCTCGGGCTGGCCCGTCGAATAGCTCGGCTACTACTATCCAGAATATTGAGCCCATGCCTGGAAAAGAGACGTTCCAGTTTTAGATAATTTAACATTCTTCGAAAGCGTAGGGTGTGGTACCTACATCCACATTTCGCCAGTTATCTGCAGCTTACAGCAGTCGACTGCTGGACATAGGCCTCTCCAGTTACACACCATTCAGCTTGATTCTCGGCAAGTCTCATTCAACTGCTACCAGCCACCCTGCGAAGATCGTCGCTCCACCTTGCCTGAGGGCGGCCTACCTTACGTTTGCCGATTCACGATCTCCACTCAAGAACACGTCTATTATAGTCTCTGGCTAATATGGTCACCAGTTATATTATGTTATAAAGGGCGCGCGTGTGATAGAATAACAAATGAGTATATATAAGAGGAAGTCTGAAAGTGATACCGGTGATTGAAAAGTAGAAATCGGTTGTCATGGTATGGGCATATGATGCAGAAGAATGAGGAAAATGTCGTAAGTAAACTTTTGAGTATGAATGTGGATGGCTATACGAGTAGCGGAAGATCAAAGAAACGATGGATGGACTGTGTGGAAGATGATATGGCTAGAAAAGGAGTGACTGCCAAGATGACGACTAATAGAGAATTATGAAAGACAAAACATGTTGCGCCGACCCCAAATAAATTGGGACAAGGGCAGGAGAATTAATGATAAAGTGCGCAAGCCTAATAACGTAATTATGTAACTAAAATCCAGACTCTAATGAAGAAACCTAACAACGCTGCACCACCCAGGGATTAAAAACTGTGACCCGAGATAAACGACTATGTGGCGAACGGTTATCAGATCTGGAATTAAATAAGTAAGTAATACAACTGTTTTCTTTTTAGTTATGATTTGAAGTAACCGATAAAAAAAAAAGAAAAAAGTTTTTACTTTTTCTTAAACAATTGTTCTACAGCACAAAATTGAGGCAGCCCCTTTAAGTTATGAGGATACTTGTGATGGGATTACCTCGCAACTTCCCATGGGTTTATTATATACAATGTAAGAAGACATTCACAGAAGATTATCTACAGTATTTTATTTTTTATTTTATTTTATTTTATTTATTTGGAAGAACCAACAATTACACATTATGTATTACAAATAAATAGAAACATAAAGAGTTATACAAATGTGCAACCAACAACGTTCTCCACAGATACACTAAAAGACAAAAGACAATATTGATAAAGAAAATTTAGGTGCAAGACATAAAATACATATAAATTACAGCAGTAAGGGACACTAGAGAGATTTAATATTATTCACATACATTTTTGATTGTATCTAGCAACATGTTTCTAAATTTTCCAACGGATAAAGCAAATAAATCCAAGTTAGAGAAAAATTTATTGAAATTGTCCGTGAGGCGACGTAGAGGTGCCCGCAAGCCTGCATTCGTACGACTACGAGTGACGGCGAAAACAGGACGTGCACGCACCCCACGACCCTGAATGGTTCTAGGGACAACATAGCATAACTTGTTACAGATATCCACACAATCATATGAGTTGTTACACAGATCGTATAGAAACATAGTTTCTAGAAAGGTACGTCTAGACTTCAAAGAGAGCAAGTTGTATTTTTTCAATAAGTCGCTATAGGGGTGGTAAATACGACTTTTAGAACAACGGTAATGCATCGTTTTTAAGAACTTACGTTGTATACGCTCGATGCAGTCAGTATATTTATTATAATAGGGACTCCACACCGGCACCGCATATTCTAGTTGAGACCGGATTAATGATCGATACAGATGCAAATATGTGCTCGGGTGGACGAATTCCGTGGTTGATCTTATTACAAATCCATACATACGATAAGCCTGACTTGTGATTTTGTCAATATGTGCGTCCAGGTGTAGTTTGTCATCGATCAGTATTCCGAGATCACTAATTGTGTTAACTCTGGCCAAGATTTTACTTTGTAGTGCATAGGGGTGTTTAAATTGGTTTTTGTTTTTCGTAAAGCTGATACAACAACATTTAGGAATACTAAGTTGGAGTTTGTTTTTAATACAATACTCAACTAAGCGATTAAGATCTTGTTGGAGTAAGTGACTGTCTAATATTGATCTAACAGGTCTAAAAATTTTTAGGTCGTCCGCGTAAAGTAGAAACTTAGAGTTAAAAAAACACACATCGATATCGTTAATAAATATTACAAACAACAGAGGTCCGAGAATTGAGCCCTGAGGCACCCCAGACGTTGCGGTTATGGTGGTGGAATGGAACCCATTGATAGCTACTTTTTGTGTTCTATTTGAGACATAAGAAATGAACCAACGTAACAAATCCCCGCGGATACCGTTAAAAGCCAGCTTCTTCAGAAGTAATTCATGATCAACCTTGTCAAAGGCTTTTCGAAAGTCGGTGTATACAGCGTCCACTTGCACACGAGAGTCCATACTATTAAACAAATAGTCAGTGTAAGCTATCATATTAGTTGTTGTAGATCTTTTTTTTACGAAACCGTGCTGTTGCTGTAGTATTTTGTCATGGACAATCGGATACAACTGGTTGTGAACGAGCCTCTCGAAAAGCTTTGACAAGGCCGATAGTATAGAAATGGGCCGATAATTTTCAACGTCCTGTTTTGGACCACTTTTATGAACGGGAGTAATATTTGCCCGCTTCCAGACTTCTGGAAAAGTTCCCTGTCTTAAACATTTATTATAGATAATACACAGCGGTGCAGATAACGCATGAGCTGCTTTATTAAGAAAAACTGGTGGAATGCCGTCTGGTCCTGGTCCTTTGGTACAATCTAAAGATTTGAGGGCACCGAGTACTTGGTCAGCACTAAGCACAAGGCTACTAATAAGAGAACATTTCTCAGCATATTCTTCATTGTCCTGGGTTTGACTAATTGCTAGAGTGGAGGGTTCATACACCGAATCGAAGAAGTTTGCAAAGAGATTACAAATCTCTTCAGGATCGGTTGACGATTGATTTTTATAGTGCATGGTTGAAGGAATTGGAGCTTTAGATTGCCGATTAGAAACATACGTCCAGAAATATTTGGTGTTAACTTTAATACTATCTTCTACTGAGTTTAGGTATAGACGGTAACAATTCTTGGATTCAGTTTGGAATCTCGACCTATAAAGTGAAAACTGTTCATAGTCAGATATGTTTTGATAGGTCTTCCATTTATTCCATGCCTTTAATTTATTTTTAAATATGTGTATTAAAGAGGGGGAAAACCACAATGGAAATTTGGTAGACCTGATTGTCTTGAGAGGAACATAAGCTTTAATTATTTGGTAAACAATTTCATAAAACGTATTCAGCATGTCTTCTGCAGACTGCCCGTAAAATTCATCATCCCAGTTAACTTTGAGTAGATCGCGATTAATGTGTTCATAATTCGCTTTCGAATAATTGTGTTTTTGAACCGCCTTACGGATCATTGCACCGCTGTGTAATTTACAGGAGACTAGAATGTACAACGGTGGGTGATAGAGATCTGGTTTTAACAATACATCAGTAGGTGTCAGAACAGAACAGTCGTTGTTACTTATCACTAAATCTAAAATCTTCCCGCGCGAGTTCTTAATATTATTGTATTGGTAGGCATTGAGCACAGACATAAAAATGCTTAAATATCTGCAAACCGAAGAACTACCAACACACATTTGTTGCGTGGCAGCCGTGTTGTTGCTACCAGCGAGCCATTCAATGTCAGGAAGATTGTAATCTCCAAGTATGTAGAAATTTTGAACGCTCCCGTCCTCTATCAAGGTTTGCAGAGACTCCAAATATTCAACATAAATACATTCGGGTGTTTTGGGTGGAAAATAAGCTGAACATATTACATCATATTTTCCTCTCGTTGCGCTAGGCAAGCTTAAAATGATATGCTCAATATTTTTATTAAAGGGGATAGTGGGTTCTACCTTACTGGATCTCAGTCCCTTCAAAACTGCAACAAGGGTCCCACCGCCATCCTTTTTTTTAGTAGCCTCGCGATCCCGGTCGCATCTGTATATTGTGTAACGGTTATCAATGAACTCAGAGTCTAATATTTCGGTGGTGAGCCAAGTCTCGGTGAGTATAATAATGTCGTAACAGTTACATAAAATATTCATATATAGAACATGCAGTTTAGTGCGGAGCCCCCTACAGTTTTGATAGTATATAGTTAATTTGTTATCAGCCATTTTCATAGGGAAACAAACAAATAAGTATTACAGTAATCTGGCCGATTAGAATAGCATTACGGAAATGATCATAAAATAAATTATAGTTAAAAATTTTCTCTTCGAAATCAAACGATCCTAATAAAGTCGAAAATGTAAGTTTTGTTACGATTTTAAAACTATTACAGCAGAGCACCAACAGGTGCAGCAAAAACAAACATGATACACATTTAAGAAAATACATACAACCTCCAGAAAGCACACATTCCCAGTAGCAAATACAATCTTCAGACAGCACAAATACATGCATACGAGTACTAAAATCGCACCAATCTACCAGTGCCCCCGCGATGTTAATTAACACAACAAGAACACCAGCCAAAAAGTACGCCCAGGACATCTCCGCCTGACGTGAGGACAAAACAATGAGCAACAACAAACACACATTACACGCAACGCTAATAAGTCCGCTAGTTATCCTTCGCAGTAGCAGCACCAGGTTTAATTTTTCCAATATCTTGGTGTGATCGAATGGCAAACGATTTGCATTGTTCTTTTTCTCGTACGAGAACAGTGCCATGTTTAACCCACACAAATTTATAATTATGCTTTCGGGCTGCTTCCTTGCAGTCACGAAACAAAAGCTTTCTTTTTAACGTAAGATGTTCATGCATGTAAATGCGTGAAGGTGTGCCAGAAATGCTCAGTTGGTCGGAGGTCAGCCCTTTGGCCAGTCGAAAAGCGCTGAGTACATTATCCCGAAGTATACGTGAGCCCAATTTTATGACAATGTTTTTTGGTTTGTCATTCTGTTGGTGTGCATGAGGAACACGGTGTATTGCGACAATATCCTTAGTACTTATAGTGCAATTAATCTTTGAACCTATGTTTTCCATGATTGATATCAGGTTTTCATTACGTCGTTCAGGTATATTACACAGCTCCAGGTTGCATTGTCTGGCATTTTGGTCTAGATAGTCAAATTTCGATATGATATCATTAATTGAGTTCTTCATATCCTCCTCCATCATTTTAAATCGTTTATTCAGATCCATCTGTTCAGCGGACACGTGTTCAACCGAGTTTTGTACAGCAATTAGGTCATTTGCTAGTTGATCACACTTTTTATCCAGTTCGCACTGGCGCGTTGTTACTTGAGACTGCTCAGAGCGAATATTGGCAATATCGTTTTTAATTTCGGTTGTCACTTGGGTAAAGGCAGCGATTTCACCTCTGATATTCAAAACGTTATCAGAAATAGTGGTAATACGGGTATCAAGTTCCTTACGCCATTCATCAAGAGCGTTTTTAAATTCCAAAGATAAACCATTAAGCGCCTGCGTGAATTCGCATTCTGGTTGTTTGCGTTTACGCCCTTCGCCTCTAGAATCAGGCGCCTTACTTAGGTCACTGTCGGACTGAGACAAGTGAGACATGGTCGAAACGTTTTACGTTTATAACTTGTTTTAAAATTCAATCGAACTTATACAACTACTAAAAGTTGAATTTGTATTTTGTGGGGATTGAACCTGCGACTAGAAGTGTTCCGTCGCAGTGTAAAAAGCTGTACAAACCGAGCCAAACTACTCGTTGCACACGATGGCGAAATGGGTTATCACTAGGTGCGTTAGATCTCTGCGCAGGCGATGATGCGGGCAGAAGCGGTATGCGCGGGGGTTATCGAGCACGCCGCGGGTTGTGGTAGGTCAGGGACCGAGTTCTTTCGAGAATTTTTAACACAGTTTTATCAACTTATCTCAAAATCCCTTAAGCGTAGCACAGTCAAATTTTCACAAATTTACGTGTCACCTCACTGGCTTTGGACTAATTATAAACTGATGTGAAAATATCCACTTCTTCCGACTCAGATGATTAAAAACAGTGGAGCAAAAATATCAACGTACTGTCTTGATTTCTGACACTGAGGGTATGAGTATAATTACGATTGATTACGAATTGCCCAATTGAATGAACAACATAACCACTATCATAATATGATAGTGGCTTCACATATTATGTGAAGCCCTGAGACTGCTAGAAGACATCGCGGCTGACCCTGGAGATTGTAGAAGATGGTGGGACGAGCTGGACAAAACAAACGACCAGAGGTCCATATTAGCACTAGATCGAAAACACTGGAAGTCATAAGGAGAGGCCTTTGACCAAGAGTAGGATGATACACAGATTACAAATTAGGTCGCACAGCTTCCAAATTCCTTAGAATACTAATGACCCAATGAGGTGCAGCGGATCATGCGCGAGCCATTCCCGTCATTCCTTTCCAAATCATAGTAAAACGAAGTACACCGGGGTTTATTCGTTAAGACTCCGTTCTCCCATGGCTGCCTCCAGAAGAAACGCCACCAACTCAGCCGAAGAAGAAGAACCGCTTAAAAGTTCTGCTTTGCTATTTCTGGGACGCGCAAGGCATGCTGTTTTATGAACTATAACACAATGAAACTATAAACGCTGACAAATATTCAACCCAGCTCACCAAACTATCTGCTGGGAACAAGAAAAAACCACGTAGACGAGTCAATGTAGTTTTACTACACAATAACGCTCGACCTCATGTTGCATCTGCCGTTCGCCAACAGTTGGAGAACTTGGGCTGGGAGACGATACCCCACCCACCTTATTCCCCAGACCTCGCCCCATCAGACTTATAATTTGTTTAGAGCCCTGAAACCACATTTGCGGGGTAAACAATTTAATGATTTCTCTGATGTAGGAGCGGAGTTGAACAACTTTTTCGAGGCACAGCCATCAGATTCTGGGCGAAAGGCATCCAAACTTTGCCGGATCGTTGGCCTAATCGTGACGTTATTGAAGCTTTTTGTATTGTAATAATAATAAAAAATACAAAACGTAAACCAAGTGTTTCTTTACTTTTGTGCCAACCTGATAGATAGATAATTACCTGCATTAAAACAGAAAATAACAAGCATCATTGACAGGAGAGGCAGGAAATTAAGGAACCCACGAATTGGAACCTCTTCTTGCTTCAGTTGGAAAAATGTGCCCAATCCAATCTGTAAACAAAATCAATCTGATCATTATGTGGTTGCACTACTTTCTCCAGTTGATAGCAATACACTAGATATTATTCTTAGAAATTTTATTATGGACATAGATTTTAGATTTGTTCCTAATTCGCCTCACAGAGTTTCGTCTTACAAAAAAAAATCTTTTTTCAAATTTTGTTCTTGATTTGCCTCGAGTAGTAATTCATGTACGTTTATTTTACAACATGTTTTGTACAGACATCTTAAAAATCATTGCAAATATTTTAACTAATCTTATTTTTAACAATGAATTATGAACTCAACATGTTACTGAATACCAGATAATTAAAGGTAACAGGAGCCCCTTTTTAGCCGACTACTTTGGCATAACTGTTAAAGGCATAATACTTTTGCATACTCTTTTAGTTGTGTGATACGTACTAAACTAGTTATACCCAGTATACCAACTAAATACAGTTTAGGCTATATTCATTTACCCTAACTTTGAATCACATAAATTTATAAATTAACTAAATAACACAACTTGTTTTTAAAACTCAACTCAATATAGAATAAGAAGAAATTGTACAGAAAGCATATCGCTCTATGATCTACATTAGCTGTACCACCACCACAATATGAATCTGACGGCTTATACGAGTACATGGGGGATTGTTCAAACAATGAAAATAATGAAAAGTTTAGTGATTATTTTATACAAGAGATTATGCTAAGCCCACAGGTCATGGTCTACCCATGTGACAAATTTCATCCAAATCCGTTCAGCCGTTTTAGCGTAAAAGTGTAATCAGCAAACAAACAAACACTTTTGCATTTATAATATTATTTAAGAGGATGAAAAACTGGTCTATCGACACTAGACTCACAAAATGTATTAGGTACTTAAATTAAACAAAAAAAAAAACTCTTAACATGTTACTAAAGTTTCTATAATATATATCCTGGGACATTTTTCACACACGGTCATCTGATCCCAAACTAAGCAGAGCTTGTACTATGGAAACCAGATAACTGATATACTACATACACTACTTTTTTTTTTTATAAATGCATACTTATATAGATAATCACACCCAGACTCAGGACAAACAGACATGTTCATGCACACAAATGTTTTTCCTGGATGGGAATCGAACCCACGACCAGCGGCATTATAGGCGGTATCTTAACCAACCACGCCAACTGGCCCGTCATAATAATAATCATGATTCGAAAGACACGTGGCGCCATCTATTATCATAAGAACGTTATTGTTGTTTTCCTCGGGAACAGTACTTTTTTCGGGATGAAAAGTACCCCATGTCCGTTTCTGTACACCTGACAACGTATATGCAAAATTTCAGGATGATCGGTTTAGTGGTTTAGGCGTGAAAAGGTAACAAACAAACAAACTTACTTTCGTATTTATAATATTAATAGTTAGGATCATCCTGGGTTGACAACCATTATATGCGGGAAAATGGGACTTCTAGAAGATCTATATAGAACAAATAATCCAGCGGAAGGTTCTAATGCCAGGCTTAACAGAAATAAAGCAGGTAAATTAAATATTATTAGTATTTTTAAAGTATTAAACAATGATGCTGATATCAGCCGGATTAATTGCCAAGGCCAACGTAAAGCCCGTCGCCGTCGTTCAGATGACATTGCTTTCGATAAAATTATAAACGATTTTATAATAGCCATGTTAGAAGGTGGAATTATTCTTGGTCATTGTTTGGAAAAAATATGTCCCTATGTTTTTTAATTGATATAATTTAAAGTGCTATATTTTATTGTTTTTCTTCAATTCAAAGTGAGCAAATTAAAAATGATTGTGTAAAATTAAAAAAAATAAATGTCTTTATGTGATTTTATGGGTCCGTATTATTTATAGTTCAAAAGTTATATTTACTTTTTAAAATTTTATTTGCGTTTTCATGCACTGTGATGTGAATGTATTTTTTTTTTACATTGTTTTAATTAGTTTTTCCCCCAAAAACCTAATTGTGCAAAGATAGAACGCAAAATCATTTAGTACGTTTGCAGGTATCTGGTTTCACTAGGGGCAACATAATTCAATATTAGACCAACAATAAAGTCCTGCTTGATCAGTACGATAGCATTGATCCAGTAGTAACTGATGCTTAAGAGGGGCCAACTCGTCATAGTTTTCATACAAATGCTCATACGTGATTATATAGCGTTTTAACATATCTTTCTAAGAAATTTTTGAACTAGTTGGTATTTTGTGCACTGTATCTAGGTTTATATCAAAGCGCAAAAAAAAAAAATTGGAGAAACAAATTCAGTATAACCTCTAAAAATCTGCTTTTTTGCACCATTTTTACCTGAAGTTTGGCCGTTCATAAATTGAAAAATTAAAAAAAAAAAAAAACATATCGATAGAAAACTCGCACATGTAATGGAGATACTAAATGACAAACATTTATTTCATAAACTTGAAAGGCTTGCTAAAAAACACGTATTTCCTGGAACAAGTTTCACACTATTTTTCGTTCAATGTTATCGCGTTCTCATTTGCTCGTTAGTCAACGGGCGTTGCGCTGGATGAAACAACAAGCTTTGCGACTATGCTCGCGTTGACGAGTAGGGTCGGCGGACTAAAGAACATAAGTCAAAAAATTCGATATTATTTTTATTGGGTCTCTGAGCTTCAAATAATTTAATACGCAAACTGACTAAAGCACATAAGTCGATAACGAATAATTCATGGCGTGTCAAGTGGCGTACTTTATCAACCTTACACTCTTTAAACATTCAATGACGGAATAAAAAACATAACTTGACTTATGTTCAAAGGAACACAATATTGTGCTTGATGATTTGGAGCACCAACTTGACTTATGTGATAAGGTGCGATTTATCAAGAATTTATTATATGCTTAAGTAGGGTACTTCAAGAATATTTATGATGTAAACAAAGTCTGGATGTGGGGTAACTTTAGATGTACAATCAGTCGCATACTGCTTATGCCATAAGAAGTTCGTCACGAGTGTTCAAGTGTTATTAATTGTGATGGATATCCAAAGAGGAAAGAAATTAGTTGAAATGGCGTTAGCGAGGCAACCACAGGAAGATGAAGGTACAATATTAAGTTTAACTTTAGAGTCTATGATTTTATTATGTGAAAATGCATTTTTTGCAATTTGTGTGTGCATTGCACATCAATGTTCATCAGTGCACATCAACCTACCAGAAACTGTCAAATATCTGTGATAAATTTTCAATTTTAAAGCAATGCAGTTAGGTTTATTTACGATTGTAATAATTTGATAGTTTGGGGTACCTAATATTGAGAATATGTATCTCTTTTTTAGGAACTGAAAATCAAATCAATACTTTAGAGAATGCAAGTATTGTAGACGATCCTGTGCCTTCGACATCATCGGGTCATGTTATTAATGTAATGTCCAGAGCAGAGATCGACTTTTCAAGTGATGATTCTGTGCAAGATCCACATTACCAACTACCAAGAATGACGCCTTCATCAGATAGTGAAGAAAGTACAGAGCAACATACAGTGTCACCAAAAAAGAGTGTGCGTATTTTGAAAAGGGAGAAGAAAATGAAACGTAACTTAGGGCAAACATACAACACTCTGAAAGGAAAAGTTATACCCGACCGAGCAATGAAAGAGCTAACTCCATGCAGAATGAAGTGTATGGATCGCATAGCATTTGCCGATAGACATGCGATATTTACCGAATATTGGCAAATGGGGACCTATAGTAAGAGATCTGCATACATGTCATCTTTGATAGAAATTGAAAATAAATCTACACAGAGAAGACGTGCCACTGACCCTGAGAAACAAAAACATCGTATGAAAACATACAAATATTCCTTTAGTATAAATGGAAAACGTGAACCTGTTTGCCGAGGTTGCTTATTAAAAACTTTAAATGAAAGTGAAAACTTTATTAAAACAGTGGCTTTAAAAAAAAGAACTTCTACAGGTGGAACGCTAACAGATGATTTACGTGGCAAAACTGTACCAAAACATAAAATTTCAGACGAAAAACGGCAAGAAATAAAGTCGCACATTTTGTCTTTTCCAGCATATGAAAGCCACTATACTAGAAAGAGTACGTCAAAAAAGTATTTGCCATCTCACTTGACTATGCAGAAAATGTACGAACTATTTTGCGAAAATAGAGAAAATCCACCATCCATCAAAATCTACAGCCAGGAATTTCATAAGTTAGGACTGTCGTTTAAAAAACCTCGTGTCGACACGTGTTACACATGTGACAAATTTCAGATGCAAATACAATTATGTCAAGTAGATCTAGAAAAAAGTAATCTTTTAGCACAACATGAACACCATAAAGCGATTGCTGATGAAGCATATGAAATGAAAAGAACTGACACACAACTGTGCAAAAATGACGACAAATTTCAGGTGTACACTTTTGATTTGCAGCAGTGTTTGCCTACACCTGCATTAAGTTCGTCTGTAGCCTTTTATAAGCGGCAGCTATGGACGTTTAATCTTACTGTCCATGACAACAAAACAGGTCAAGCTGTGTGCTATGTGTGGCACGAAGCCATTGCAGGTCGTGGGGCAAACCAAATAGCTTCCTGTATTTATAAACATTTAGAAAATCACGTTCCTGCTAACACCAAACACGTTACTTTTTATTCAGACACCTGTGGTGGACAGAATAGGAACTCTCATGTTAGTTCTATGTTTACATGGTTTTTGCAAAAATCTCTTGAAATCGAGACTATCGATCACAAATTTATGGTTCCCGGTCACAGCCATCTAGAAGTAGATACTGATCACGGCATTATAGAAAAGAAAAAAAAGAAAACGGAATTACAGATATTTCACCCGCATGACTGGATACAATTAATTCGATCTAGCAGCAAAAAGTTTAAGGTTATAGAAATGAAAAATAAAGATTTTTATGAATTTTCTACTCTCTTGAAAAGTGCTTTGGTTTCAAGAAATAAAGACACTGATGGTCGCCAGTTTAAGTGGTTGGAAAAAAGGTGGCTGCGTTATGAAAAAGAATTTGGGGTTATTTCTTATAAGGATACATTATGTATAAATTCGCCATTTTTCATTTTTAATTTCAAAAGAAGAGGATCAAGCATTCCAGATAATATTCCCATTATATCTATGCAACCATTGCCAATATCCAAAGAAAAAAAGAAAGACCTAATGGATCTTTTACCGTTAATACCAGATATCTTTCATGAATTTTATGTAAATTTACCTACATTAGATAATTTACGTAACACCGATCCTGATATTTTAGAAGAGGAAGAAGAAGCTATCGATGTATAATCTAATGGGCTTGATATCATTTGTAATTATGTTTTTTTTATTAGTTGCTATATACTAACAAAATTATTTCACTAAGTAAACCTTTACACATAAGTCATACTAATATTATGTTCCGAATAACTTAAGTCACTTAAATAGGAAATTATGATATTTGCACTAAATTACTCACTGGCACAAACAAACTATGTTTATAAACTATCCTTTTTTACATTAATCTAATTAAAACACATATTTTTGTATTTTTAAAAAGTTTTTTATTGTTCCTGAAAAGTTTGACTTTTTGACTTATGTGCTTTAGTTTGCCGACCCTAGGATTGACGGGCCGGAAAGGACCCTTCCCGGCCCTCTTAACAATAAAATTATACTTAGGCAGTAAGTTATTCACGTGACAGCAGCAGTAGCCGTAATCCACAACGCGGGCCTAGTCCGGGTTGGTGGAAGTTACTTGTTATTTGATTAATATCTGACACACGTCCTATTGATAATATCGAATACATAGTGCAGGTCGTTTAAGTAGCGACTATCAGTCTCGTCGAAAATACAAGTATGTGATTTGTTTCTTGATTTTCACTTTACAGTCGAATATGGGGTTTCTAGTCGTAAAGAACGGTTCTTTCCATTATTAATACTTAAGCCACATAATACTACATCCAGGATGAACAGGGTATTCACGAACACATAACAAGATAAATGTAGTATCAGAAATCTGAAATAAAACAATCTTACCATCCCCACAGTCATTCCAAATAAAGTAGTGATTAATATAGGCTTCCTCCCAAATCTATCCGTCACCAGGATAGTACAGAAGCAAGCCAGAAGCTGTATGCATCCACAAACCACGGAAGCCACGTCTTCTCTCACAGAAGTATGCGTAGATTCCATTATAGTCTGCATGTAGAACAGTACTGCATTGTATCCAATTAGTTCTAGAAATATGCTCAAGAAGATCACTTTGAATAATGTCTTTAGCGTTGTTTTATTTTTGAAAATCTCTCTTTTGTTTTTTTCTGGCTGGTTTAAGGAGTATAGTTCGTACTCTTCGTTGGCTAGGTCTTCTGTACCTCGAAGGTTGTTCAGAACTTTTAGGGATTCTTTTTTGCGTCCTGGAATAGACGTAAGATTTGCATTAGTACCTACAACAGCATAAACTAAACCTATAGCATTAATGCAAAAGCTGCGTTTAGCTAACTAGTCTCCATAGATCATTACAACGCTACCTACTTTTTACTTTGGGCCACGGATAGGTTGTGTGATTCCCACATCAAATATTTTTTTTTAAGTAACCAGCCATAAAATTAAATATTGTGCATACAAGATTAATTTTTGTGTACCTACTCAATTCCTTCTATGTTCAAAGTAATAAAAATAAAACTTCGTTAATCTCTTCTCAAACAAATCCAATGCGGACAAAATCGCTCTCAATTTGCTGACATTGAAATGCAAATCTAAGAAAATAGGTACAGGCTTAGATTTATAATCTATGGGTAAAGGCTTAACCCAGAGGTGGGTTAAGCCTTGGAATGGAATACAAGCAATAAGTCGTCGGTCTCGTATCGTATGAACTACTCAAGTCAGGCACGCTGATCGAACCAGTCTCAAAAACTGAGTATATCTACATATACAATGAAAGTCATTTTTTGTGTCTGTCTATGAGACCGCGTTGTTCTTCTAAACTACACAACGCATTTTGATGCAGTTTTCACCATCATTTAGAGAATTTATTCCGAAGGGTTTAAATGTATACATTGATAACGAATGCATTACAATGATAACGAAGTTACATATAATAAGGAAAAGGAAATCTTCATGTTTTGACAAGTCGTAAAAACTGTGCAAAGCAGGGGCGGGTTGCTAGTTCCATAAAAAGACGTACAATGATGATGTGCACTTAGCACTGTACCTATTGCAAAAAAAATATTATGAGTATGGTGAGATTGAGGTTTAATCTAAGCAAAGCCTGAAGAGGGTTTTTTGAAATGACGTTCACTAGGTGGCAACACTGAGACAAATGTGTCAATAATGTCTGATGAAAATACAGGCGCTTTGACACTTTTGACAGGTGTCAAAAGTGTCAAAGCGCCTGTATTTTCTTTAGTGAATGAAACAAATGATGAACGTCAATATATTATAATTATTATATATTAATTGTCAAAACGTAAGACCTCTTGTCAAAGTGGTGCCAACAGGTGGCGCGAATTTTCATGAAAACCTTCATTGACTCGTCTTACCTCTTGAATACAAGTAATAAGGCGTCTCGGGTATGAACCACATAGGTACGCTGATGGACGCTACGATGATTGTGAATATGAGGTGCAGCTCGAAGTAGGATATGAAGGGTCCGATGCTGAAGAAGATCAGCATACCCAGAGCTGATGCTATTTGGGATATCGTACCGAGGGCACCACGGATTTCTTTCTGGAAAATATATTTATATTTTTGATCAACAGCTGTGGATTGTTATAGCACTGATAGCTTGAAAATAGGTCGACAATCCAACTGAAGGAACTAGTTACTGATATCTACTAGCAACCATGGGGTTTTTAAAACGTTGACCATATTCATTTACTTAGGGCCGGTTTTTTGATACGTAGTTAACCAATGGTCAAACATAGTAACTAATGGTTGAATTTTGGCTAAATGTGCTAAATGTGAATGTGTGTAAATGTTAGCTCATTTATATTAAAAAGTAGTAACTAATGACATTCAACCATTAGTTACTATGTTTAAACATTGGTTGAGTTAACTACGGATCAAAAAACAGGCCCTTAAAAGTCACAAAAAAGTCATCATAATCATTTTCTTGCCCTTATCCCAATTTATTTGGGGTAGGCGTGTCGTGAACAAGTCTTTTTCATACTTCTCTTTTATTCGTCATTTTAGCAGTCCCACACTTTCTAGCCATATTATCTTTCACACAATATCTGGACTATTTTCGCATGCAATCTGAAGTGAGCCACAAAAAGGCTTCTGCTAGAAATAAATATAAATATGAATTAAATGTACCTCAATGTAGATTGCAAATATTTAGAAAGAATGTATATGTGAATGCCATTCAGGTGTATAACAAGTTACCTAACTCATTTAAGGAACTTCCCATACTTATGTTCAAGAAAAAGCTGACAAGTTGGTTACTAGAAAATTGCTTTTATGACAATGGCGAATATATGGAATATTGTAAAAATCTAAGATGACATATACTTAATTTTGACATTGATTTTAAAGTAACGAACACTTAATTATAATAATATTAATTCAAATTGGACTTACTGTAAAACACAAATCTTAAAATTTACTGTAATTATAATATTTGTCACATTATTTATTGACACATTTGAATATTTGTACACCCTATGTTGTGGTAGAATGTATAGAACTTAAAAAAATATTAACACCATACGATGTAAAACTACATTCTTACAAATAAATTAATTCTAATTCTAACAGTCCACCAATTGTTTCCTTGGTCTTCCCCTTCTCTTAACAACTAATTATACATTCAAAACTAGATAATAGCTGCAGCAACGCCGTTCCGCGCTAGAAACAAGCACTATAGCAGTAGCATTTTCATGAGAATGCTGAGTCTATTTCGATTGACATTTTCCGAAAAAGGGCCACAGTTGATGATTCAGAAATGGCAGTCATGACAACTTACGTTTCTCGAAGGGAATCATAGGGAATTTGGTTTTTGTTTTCGTGTGTTGATTTCATTTGCGGGAATTTCGAGGAAATAAGGATGAATTTCGAATGACGGAAGCATTGAACACTCTGGTAACAGAGCGCCTTGTGAAAACTTAATTTTATCTATTAGGTTGGGCAAAAAGTCTTTTCGCATTATAGTATGTATGAACTTGTAATAAAATCTCTTTGACTATACTATTTGTATCTGGCTGGTTTTGGTATCATTGAAAGTTTAAATTTTAAAGAACATAATTCCAAATTCAAATTAGGAAAATGTGTGATTTTCATTTGTTTTTCGTACCGTCAAGATGAGTGAATCTAATGAAGAAATTCGATACATTTTAAAATTTTACTACAAAAAAGGTAAAAATGCAACGCAAGCCGCGAAAAAAATTTGCGATGTTTATGGACCTAGTGTAGTGTCTGTGAGAGTAGCACAAATTTGGTTTAAGCGTTTTCAGTCCGGAAATTTTCATGTCAAAGATGCACGTCGCTCTGGTCGCCCTATTACGGATAAAATGGATGCCATTTTTGAAAAAGTGGAGCAAGATCGGCATATCAGTAGTTACGACGTAGCTGAAGAACTGGAAATTGACCACAAAACAGATTTGGCGCATTTGAAAAAAACTGGGTACATTTAATAAAAAAACATTTTACAAAAAAGCTAGACATTTGGGTACCTCACGAGCTCACTGAAAGAAACCTAATGAACCGTGTACTCATTTGTGATTCTTTATTACGACGTAATGAAACCGAACCATTTTTGAAGAAGCTGATAACTGGTGATGAAAAGTGGATCACGTATGACAAGAACGTGTGAAAAAGGTCGTGGTCAAAGGCCGGTCAGGCTTCACAGACTGTGGCGAAACCCGGGTTAACTCGCAACAAGGTGATGCTGTGTGTGTGGTTGGATTGGAAGGGCATTATTCATTATGAGCTGTTACCACCAGGCAGGACCATCGATTCTGAACTCTACTGCGAACAACTGATGAGATTAAAGCAAGAAGTTGAGAGAAAGCGGCCGGAATTAATCAACAGAAGGGGTGTGGTTTTTCATCATGATAACGCTAGACCTCACACATCTTTAGCCACTCAGCAAAAATTAAGACCGTTTGGCTGGGAGGTGTTAATGCATCCGCCGTATAGTCCTGACCTTGCACCTTCAGATTTCCACCTGTTTCGGTCTCTTCAGAATTCTTTAGGCAGTGTCAGGTTAACATCACGAGAGGACTGCCAAAACCACTTGTCGCGGTATTTTGACCAGAAGTCCCAAAATTTCTATAGCAATGGGATCATGTCCCTACCTACAAGATGGCAAAAGTTATCGAACAAAATGGTACCTACATACTTTAGTTAATTGTAAATAAACTATATTAAAAAATGTTTTGAATTTTCTTAAAAAATGCGAAGAAACTTTTTCCCCAACCTATTATATTTTCCGCCAAGGCGCATTGCTGCATTTGGGCATAATTTTGAACATGCTGGATAATTACAGGCGTATTGGACTTGATTTTTAGGGTTCCGTACTAAAATGGTAAAAAGGAACCCTTATAGTGCGACTCAGCCTGTCTGTCTGTCACAGCTGGATATCTTGGGAACTACTAAATGCTATCAACTTGAAGTTTGGTTTAGTTTTAGATTACGTTTGCCCAACTATTTTGCAAATAAGAAAGAAATAAAAATTTATATTTTTTTTACAACAGGGACTGAAAGGGGGTTTTAAAAATTCGAAGTGGGGCTACTAGGGCATATGGGGTATCATATGAATGAAAGCTGTTTGCACATTCTCAAACATTTTTTTTAAGCCGCATAGTTTTCGATTTTTTATGAATAATGTAAATAAAAATACCGTTCCTTTTCCTTATCTCCGAAGTTTGGACAGAGAAAAATCTGAAATTATTCTGTGTGATTAAGGTTTATGTAAAGATTACAGAAAAAAATAAAACGATGTCTGTAAATAGTACACTTTTTTATATAAGACTAGCAGCGTCCCGCGGTTTGCCGCCGTAAGTCTAGAACCCGTAAGAATATCGGGATAAAAAGTATTTCTGTGTACTAATTCAGGTTTTAAACTATCTGTGTGTCAAATTTCATGAATATCAGTTCAGAAGTTTTTGCGTGAAAGAGTAACAAATATCCATTAAACATCCATCCATCCTCACTAACTTTCGCATTTATCATATTAGTAGGATAGACGGTAGGATAAGTAGGAAGTAGGATGGTACGGAACCCTCGGTGCGCGAGTCTGACTCGCTCTTGACCGGTTTTTTTTTTACATTTAGGTAGGTAGGTACACTGTTTGTATGCCTAGATATAAGTATTATAACCAGGGGGTACAAGACATCAAGTAAATGTTGATGTGTATATATACGTTATACGATGTACGATACAAAACCTACTAGCCACTTTCAAGACTTCCAACAAAAAAACAATATAATTATACTCACGTTAGCAATCTCCGAAGCATATGTAGGAATCACATTTAAAACGAACGCATTAGAAAATCCATCTATGGCCCTGCCGAAGAACAGAACCCAGACCTCCGTGGCGAACATGAGCGAGAAGCACATCACCAGCCGAGGTATAGAGGCGAGGATGATGCAGGTCTTACGACCTATTCTGTCCATTAGAAAACCTATTGAGAAGTTCACTGGAAATGACAAATATGGTTGCATTAATGTGAGATCACATCAAACAGATATGGAGAATTTGAAGATTCTCTCTGTCTCTCTCTCTCTCTCTCTCCCTCATTCCTTTATTATGAAGAAAAATTGGTTTTACGATTTCTGAGATAAGAAGCATCCCTTCCTTTTGACCTTACAATGCTGCCGATAACAAGTAATTTTATGTATGTACGTGTGGGCAACATATCAGGGGAAGGATCTTCTCGGGGAGTTACACGTAATTTTGAAATAATAAAAAAAAAACTATAGAGGTATGAGGAACATGATGAAAAGTTCACTCTTCCTCCATAGAAAAGGGAGGATCCTCCGACCAGACGGGTCTGGTCTGGCTGCCTGGGCTACTTCCCGACGATTGATGTTGGGTCGTTGTACATATGTAAGTCTGCGGGCGCTGGAAGTACAAGCCATGCGACGGTGTCCCGATGGTTTGACCGTTTTAAATCAGGAGACAGGAGCCTTGAAAGTTAGCCACGCTCTGGACAACCACCCGCAGGGAATGATGAAGATTTACGCGAACTGCAGTCGAATCCGGATGTTACCACTCGTGAATTAGCGGAAGCACTCAACTGCAGTCACCACGACGTGGAAAACTATCTGCATGAGCTTGGGTATCGAAAAGTTTTGGCTCGGTGGGTACCGCACATCCTTACAGACGCCAGTCGTGCAGTCCGTGTCAATCACTTTTGCTGCGACTCCGACGTAATGAGTTTTTGTCTGATCTGGTTACTGGCGATGTAGCTGAGTCAAAAGAACCGCTTAAAAGTTCTGCTTTGCTATTAATGGGACGCGCAAGGCAAGCTATTTTATGAACTGAAACTACACTACTACAACTACACGATGAAACTATAAACGCTGACAAATATTCAACCCAGCTCACCAAACTATCAGCTGCTATCAAGAAAAAACGACGAAGGCGAGTCAATGTAGTTTTACTACACGATAACGCTCGACCTCATGTCGCATCTGCCGTTGGCCAACAGTTGGAGAAGTTAGGCTGGGAGATGATACCTCACCGACCTTATTCCCCAAACCTCGCCCCATCAGACTATCATTTAGTTTAGAGCCCTGAAACAACATTTGCGGGGTAAACCATTTAATGATTTCTCTGATGTAGAAGCGGAGTTGAACAAATTTTTCGAGGCACAGCCATCACAGTTCTGGGCGAAAGGCATCCAAACTTTGCCGGATCGTTGGCCTAATGGTTATTACATCATTGAAGCTTTTTGTATTGTAATAATAATAAAAAAATATCAGGTTGGCGGAAAAATATTGCACATGAAATTGTAAATTACTAGAATTTTCCGGAATATTTAGTATGGATCTGGGATACGTAAGAATATTGTAGAAGGTTCTCGAAGCTATCACATCAAGGGTATATAAAGGCGCGCTAGTGAGGATTTGGTTAGCTTGTGAAAATGATTAGTGAACATCAACTTCGAACGATCATCTTTTACGAGTGGCGTCAGAGACACAACGTGAGTGTGGCTACCGCTAACATCAGCAAGCGTTCGGCGAAGGTGTTGTATCGTGATGGAAGATAAGCCGCTGGTTTGCTCGCTTTGGAGATACAACTCTTGAAGATTACGAGCGATCTGGGCGACCGTCCACCTTCGACGATGAGGAATTACTCCGCTGTTTAAAGGCTAATCCAGAAATAATACGCGTGATTTGGCAGAGACTCTTGGCTGTCATCAGTCGACCATCAAGGCTCATTTACACAAACTCGGCTATCGTAAAGTAATGGCACGATATATTCCACATCAACTAACTGACAGTCATCGTCAAGTCAGAGTTAGTATTTGTGAATCACTTCTTTTTCAGCCACATCGGAAAGAGTTTCTTGAAGATCTGGTAACCGGCGATGAGAGCTGGATTCTCTATGATAACAACACACGGCACGTCTTCTGGCTTCCTTACGACGCAGAGCCACCAACGCAGCCAAAGCCGAACCGCCACTCACGCAAGCATCTTCTCTCCGTTTGGTGGGATGCAAAGGGCCCACTCTATTACGAGCTTCTTCCTGTGAGAAGGATGATTACGACTTCCATTTATACTGAACAGCTTCAGAAACTGGCTGACGCAATAAGAGAAAAACGAGACTTGTAAATGTTCACTTAATCCAAGATAATGCGCGACCTCATATGTCGCTTCGGAGACTCGACAAAAAATCGTAGAGCTTTGATGGCACCCGGCTGCCCACCCACCGTACTCACCGGAACTCGCGCCATCCGACTATCACTTGTTCCGACCACTAAAGCTTTCTATGTTCTATGTTATCGGGTTTGGTTTCCGCACTTAATCCTTCAAGTGGACCATTGTACGTGAGCCATGGCCGCCGTCAGTGTTTATTCCAACCAGCCCACCTCCCTCCAGAAGTTAGTCACGGTTTCTGGTCTGTTCAGAACATCTGTGAAAGATCTGGGTGAACCCAGATCTCCCGTGCTTTCATCAACCCAAAACACAATGTTCCTTGCCCCTGTGGACCCCTATGAAATAAACACTTTGATAAAAAGCTTAAAAAACAAAAACAGTCACGGAATAGACGAATTACCACCTAGTTTACTCAGGCAATGTGCAGACGAACTCACTTTGCCTTTCTTCAAATTAATAAACCAATCTTTCGAAGAAGGCGTATTCCCTGATCAGCTTAAAATTGCACTAGTGAAACCTTTACACAAGAAAAATACCAAAACAGACCCTAATAATTACCGCCCAATAGCACTACTACCTACAGCTTCAAAGATTTTTGAAAGGGCAATGTGTAATCGTGTGTACACTTTCTGTGAGAAATACAAAATATTCGACGAATGCCAAAATGGCTTTCGAAGAAACAAATCTACAGCATTAGCAGTTTACAAATTTATACAGGAAGCCCTAAATATATTAAACACTAAAAAATACGCAATCGGAATACTGCTTGACATGTCCAAAGCCTACGATAAAGTGCAATATGAAATATTATTACAAAAACTCTACGGAGTGGGAATCCGCGGCAAATCATATGAATGGTTCAAATCTTACCTACAAAACAGAGTGCAATTAGTAGAGATAGAATTCTTCAATAAAAAAACAAATGAACTTCAAAACTTTCGATCTGACAATAAGGCATTAAACGCCTCAATACCTCAAGGGAGCGTTATTGGATGTCTTCTTTTTCTCATTTACATCAACGATCTGCCAATAATAATAAAGGAATCCGGGCCATGCGTTTTGTTTGCAGACGATATCTCTGTTCTTACTTTATGTCATGATAACGTACATTTAGATAACACCCTCAATAATATATTCACCAAAACAATCACCTGGATGAACGATCATAATCTGGAAATCAATTTTGCTAAAACTAAATTAATAACATTCCACCCCCACCAAAAAAAAACCTCTTTATGTAAATTTTTCTTTTAATAATCATAAAATAGAATCAATAAATGAATTTCCACTATTAGGCTTAACTATAGATTTTAACATTAATTGGAAACCACACGTACAGAAAATTAAATCGAAACTTTCAAAATTTTTGTACGCTTTTCGAGAAATAAAAAAGACCACAAACATGCAAACTGCTATGGCCACCTACTATGCCTATGCTCATGCATGGCTTAGCTACGGCATAATAATGTGGGGAAATAGCACAGACGCACCGGCGCTGTTCACAACTCAAAAAAAGTTATTTCGGATTTTAGTTAATATAAAACAAACGGTTAGCTGCAAACCCCATTTCATAAAACTAAACATTCTAACTCTTCCTTCTATATACATATTGGAAATCTGTAAGTTTGCACACACACACCAAGACTTTTACACTAAACGAGAAGACATACAAGCAAAATACACACTTCGACACAAAACACGATTAAACCTACCGACATCCCGTTTAATAATGCACTCTGCTAGTCCACTGGTTATGTCGATAAAAATGTATAATAAACTACCTGACGTACTCAGAAACGAGGAAAATATTTCTGTTTTTACAAATAAATTAAAAAAAAATATTACTACGCAAATGTTATTATAGCATTAACGAATATTTGACTGACAAATCTATAGGTATAGAACTGACTTAATAATATAAATTGACAAAAATCTTAGATTAAATTAATAATTAATAAAATGTTACCATAAATTATACTTAATAACTTGTTATTCGTTGGTTTGCATGTATAAATAAGTCCTCTTCCGTTAAATTTTCTATTGCTGTGCCCAACAGGGTCCATAATTGTTACAACAAATGTTACCTACCACCTAAGCATATACATTGTGGAATGCAATAAATGATTGATTGATTGATTGAACCAAGGGTTTCTATTCTAATCTGGGCAACGCCTGTGCACTCGAAGAGCACATGCGGAACGGTTACCTCGGCCTCCATGCAGGCTCTGCACAGAGGGCTGTCCGTTATGGTCATTGTGTAGAAGTGTTTGTTCAGCGAGCAGTGTCCTGTGATGGTCCCTGTCATCAGGCGCAGGCCATTCCTGTCCAGGCGTAAAAGTCGCCTGGTTAGTTTGCCATTTAGTCTTGGCATAGTCTCCTTGGACTGCCTGCACCCTGGTGTCGAGGACCACCACTCCTCTGCTTGTGTTTGGGGGAACTCTTGGAGCCACCCGCGAAATTGGTTGAAAGGGATGGGTACGACTGGTTCGGGTCCACAGACGCACTGGATGCCCTCCTAGCCAGTTCGTCCGCTGCATCGTTACCCAAAGTCCCACTGTGTCCTTTTATCCATTGCAGTGTCACTGTATTGCGGTTAGATACCGTTACCGTTCTAACGCATTGTGACATTCTAGTATTAATCTTGAAGTTATATATTTTTTCTCTAATGTTTGGAGTACTGAGGAACTGTCGGACAGTATACGTATATGGGTATCCGTAACTCTCCTGGCCTCTATGGCATACGCCGCTTGAATAATGCCCACACATTCTGCCTGGTAGACAGTGTTGAACATTCCCAGCGGGCTGGATATGTTTATGTTGAGGTCGTGCGAGAAGACTCCGGCACCGGTTCCGGAGTCGGTCTTTGATCCGTCAGTGTAAACTCTCAGCTCGTGCGGGCCCGAGTAGTCATACTGTTCTTCCGTGAGTATTATGTTGTAATGCTTTTGAAAGTAATGTTGTTTCGGGGCTTTGTCGCAGTTTGATGCCATCATTGGCTGTCTTTTGATCGCATCCTGCCTAATGCGTATGTGCTTAACCCTGGAGTCTTTGCTCAGGGTTCCGGTTATATTGATCCTAAAGGCGGCCAAGGCTGCCTCCTCCCTCACAATGAGGTGTAGTGGAGGCAGCCCAGTCATTGCCTGTAAAGTGGCCGTAAGTGCGGTTCTCATGCAGCCAGTGATTGCTACACAGGCAAATCGCTGTAGTTTTTCGAGATCAGTGAGCCATAAGTGATGATCGGTCTGATAACTGTGGTGTATAGCCAGTAAGTGACCTTAGGGCTAATCCCCCAGTTCCTGCCAAGCAGTCTCTTACACTGCCACAGGGCTATGCTGGCTTTTGTGGTGATGTAATTAGTATGTCTAGCCCAGTTCAACTGTTTATCCAAAAAGATGCCCAGGTATTTAGTTTCAGTCGATAGGCTTAGGGTAGTTCCAAAGAATCGTGGTAGTTGTAGTGTTGTCAGCTTCCTCTTTTTTGTAAAAAGAATCAGCTCGGTTTTGGTAAGGTTCGTTGATAGTTGATGTTTATTGCACCAGTCCTCTACTATCTTCAAGGCCTGACGCATAAGATTACATAGGGTGTTTTCGTGGGTGCCATTTATTATTATGGCTATGTCATCAGCATAGCCAACAGTGAAATATCCTTTGTCATTAAGTGTCTTAATAAGGCTGTCTACGACCAGGTTCTATAGCATCGGAGAAAGGACGCAGCCCTTTGCTACAATGGCCCTTGTAGTATCGTTCACTGTCACTTGTACAGCTCTCAGTTTGGGCATTTTTGTGATCCAGCCACTCAGGGTTGAGTCTATGCCGTGTCTGTCTAGGGCCATGCCAATACTGTTGAACATGGTTTTGTCGAAGGCACCCTCAATGTCAATGAAGGCGGCCACTAAAGCTTTATTTGCGTGAGAAAAATTTTCAAAACTACGAAGACCTCAAAATGGCAGAGGACAATTTCTTTTCTGCGCAGGGCATCAACAATCTACCAACTAGATGGGCCAGACTAATAGAGTTATTTGGGGATTACATTACTGATTAATTATTGTAAATAACAAAGTTATCAATACATTCATTAAGTCTTATATCTTGGCGCAAGACTTTTCCGCCAACCTGATATAAAACGTTAACCAAGTGTCTTATTACTTTTGTGCCAATCTGATAGCAATTGCTCAATAAAAGCATGCTTTCGTGCTAGTAATGATCATGTCTGTCCGTACCTTAAGGGATTCAAATACATAGATTTCATATTTATAATCCTGACTCTGGCTTACAGTGAAGAAAAATATCGTAAATAACAATTGGATTGAAGATCTCAAATCGCTAATAGGCAGTAAGTTAGTGTGGCGGCCCATGCTCGTTCCTGTATTATAATTGTTAAGAATCTTGCCCTTCAACAGGTTTCTTCCACATTTTTTTGACTCATGGAAAAATCTTCCCTCCATTACTACTGCTACCTGCAATGTGGCACTAGCCCATAGATCGTGCGGTCACTTATGATTGAGAAGCATAATAAAATGACATACAAACAATTCCACAGACAGCTCCTATGGACACGATCCAAGAGCCTTCTTCCTCGGTGATCGGCCTTGAGAGAACTGTCTGCGTCTCATTCTTTAACTTCACCAGTACTGGTGATGACCAGGCAACGTTGAGGCCCACGCATATGAAGGATAGATTTGCTGTAAAAAAAAAGATAATCAAGAACCATTGTTGGAATCTATTCACTTGCTTGTTTTGAATATTCTCGAAAACCGCGAAGGACATTAGGGCGAAATAAATTTAATGTAATTTACAAAAATGCAATTCGACGCCATGTTAGAACTCGACTGGGACCATAGTTTAAGATCTGTGGGGACCAAGCAAGCGATACATCGCTTATTTGTGACACGCGTGGCACGCCTACTTTGCACTTCCACTGTTTTATATGTTCCGTGTCTGGAACTACCTTTTTTATTCAAAAATAGTTCCATCTATCTAATACTGGAGCCCTAGAATGTCAGCCAGTAAAATATAAGGTTGTCCATAGCATGAAACCTTTTCAGTAATTACAATCCTTTCGCGTTTATGTTACCTCTGATTTTGCATCCCTGTCAAAATCTTTCTGACCTTTATTCTTCTTACAATAAGGTTGTTATTGGGTTGCTGCTGTCAGAGGTAAAATAACTGTACCTAAATGGTCTGTTTAGCTTCACATTGTGTGCAACTGTAGGTGAAATCGTTACTGCAACCCTTCCAAGCTACGCATGCGTCAATGTGCAACTTGTTATACCTCCCCGCCTGCACAACCTGCAGTATAGTATTTTTATCTCACTAAACGACACGCGCTTTACTTGTGTTTACCGCACAAACACGCTATGAATGTGTGCGTGAAGACGAGTAGCATCAGCACAAAACACACAGACACGCACAGTCGCACGGTACCCACTCGGTACCGTGCGACTCCTGCGCTTACACACACATTCACAGCGTATTTGTACATTTGATAAAACCAGTAAAGCGTGTGTCGCTTCGTGAGATAAATACTGTAGCAGTGGATTGTCGAATTTATAAGTGGAGGAATAGCAGGCACGTTATGAATACCCATTCAATCTTCAGTCAAGATGCAACCACACATCATGTCATTGCACTAATCTCAACGCCCAGTGACAATGCACTTTGCATGTCAATGGACTGTTTTTGTCACCCAGCGACAATGCGCTCTAAGTCCTTTTTAGTTTCGTTGCCCATAAACAAAGCAGAATACATAAATAAATAAATATAATATCCTAGGACATTATTCACACAAGGTCATCTAATCATAAACTAAGCAGAGCTTGTACTATGGAAATAAGATAACTGATACATACACTACTTTTTTTTTAATACATACTTATATAGATAAATACACCCGGACTTAAACAGACATGTTAATGCACACGAAACTACACAAATTCCTTATTGATAGATGTTACTATACTGTCCAAGAGTACCTACAGGAAAAAAATATTGTAATCTAGTACTAAGTATGTTAATCGATTTTAATTATATGTATAACAATAATTTATTCAATTATCATTTTGTGTGATATCTTATAACAATTTATTATTATGACCTGTATTTAATAAATCTGAAATTACGATATTCTATGATAGCTTAATAGATATAATAAATTTGACATTTTAATTTGTAATTTAAATTTTGTAATGTTTGAACTTGAAATTATTGTAACATACTGTAATACTTGATTTGTGAGTCTAAAGATTTATTAATTTGCACACCATCAGGTACAGATACAGTGTATCTATCGGATATTATTTGTAACACCTTTATCAACCTGTATTATGCAAATAAATGATTTGATTTGATTTGATTTGACAAATGTTTGTCCTGGATGGGAATCGAACCCACGACCTGCGGCGTGATAAGATACCACCATCTTAACCAACCACGCCATTTGGCCTGTCAATATATACAAGGTGTAACTTAAATAACACGCAACCTCTTAAGGGGTCATTACTCATTAAAAAACAACTTTTACTGTGGGACCGAACCTGAAATCACGAAAAAAAATTGCTGTTCCCTACATTTGATGAGTTATGCGTAAATGTAGGGAACAGCTGATTTTTTATCCGCGATTTCAGGTTTGGTCCCATAGTAAAAGTTGTTCATAATGATGAGTACAATGAGCCCTTAAGAGATTATGCGTTATTTATATGACTCCTTGTATATAGATATCTCACGTGTCTGTTATTTAGCCTTTTCATACCAATTTTTAAAAGACCACACCCGAAGTTATCCAAGACAGTGAGAGATTTTGGCAGTGTTACACTGACAATACACTATCTACCATGTACGGTTGTGGTGTTTACCGACTCTGGGGCTCAGGGAACAGGCCATCTCCAGAAAAAATCTTACCATAAAAAAATGGAAGTTCAGCGACCATGTGTATGGAGTCTAGACTAAAAAATCACTAAACAATACTAAAGGACTTACCAGTTATAATAATTAAATACTGCCTCAAGATAGGACGTGCACATGCAATCATCATTTAAACTAAAAACTGCTAAACATCTGCAGACATGTTCTCGTCTGAGACTACACTGATAATACGAGTTTTACTTACATGAGGTTATTAACACATTAACCTTACGATATTATTCTAACACCTACATGGTTGTCGAATAAAAGATCTTCTGCATTATCGGTTTATTTCACGTTTTAACCGACTTCAAAAAAATGAGGTTCTCTATTCGACCCGTATGTATGTTTGTATGTCCACGATTTTCTCAAAAACTAATGAACCAATTTTGATGACTTTTTCACTAACGTGATCTACATACATTCAGGAAGGTTTTAGTATATAATACATTAGGAAGTTATATGCATAAATGTACTGTATTTCCGGCATTTCTAAGCGGATTTTGATTTATTTTTCTTTTCGTTCGTCTTGAGCATATGGTATTTTGTATATTCAACCAAAAATGAAAAAATAAATTTACTTTAAAAAAGTAAAAACCGACTTCTAAAACCTAAAACGAATAAAATAATTTTCATAAAAAAAAACTTAACAGCTTCTGAAGTCGGTGTCTTTAGTTCTTCAATGCACTAATAGCTTTAGGTTTTTGAAGTCGGTTTTTACTTTTTAAAAATAATTTTTTAAGTAATTAATAAAGTTCTTTTTCGGAGGGGCTCGTGGTTAAATAATAACAGCCGGAAGGGTCGATCGATTCGAAGGTTAAGCTAAGCTTGTCGCGATTGTTTTGCGGATGGGTGACCATCCATTACAAATCGAGACCCGCCCGTGCCTCGGAAAGCACGTCAACGCATTCAAGGACACTGAATGAGACACAATAGTACTTTTATTATTAAAACTCCTATGTGCGTTTAGTGTCCCTCAAAGTGTTAAGCCGTTGGTCCCGGCTGTCATTCGTAAATCTGTGAGAGCCATTACGGGTCGTCAGAAGCCAAAAGTCTGACAACCAGCCTTATCGAGGGGTTTGGTGTTACCCAGTAACTAGGTTGTGGAGGTCAGATAGGCAGTCACTCCATGTAAAGTACTGGTATTCAGCTGCATCTGGTTAGACTGGGAGCCGACCCCAATAAAGTTGGGAAAAGGCTAGGCTCCATTTAGGACTCCTTTTGTTGATCCACCCTGATGAGTCGTTGTTCATTCTTGAACATCTTCCGGGCACGACCGTGAACCTATATCACACACCAATTCGCAAGCGCGACAAGTTTGTTTAACGGAAGATCTACTACATGCAAGGATGAGTTAGCTCGTCTAAAATCTATCTTCGAACTATGTAATATTTAAATGTCTCTGAAACGCTGCACGTAGGTGAAGAAATCGGTAGCTGCCGTTGGCCTAGAAAGAGAGTAGTAGAACTTCTCCTATCCACCTTACCTGCTCTTTGTGGAGAAGAGGAGAAGGAAATTAACAGAATGGAAAAGAAAAAGTAAATTACGAGACTCTTGAGTCTCTGGACAGCCCTAATTTTTGGCTTAACTAAATCCGCATTATTCATCCAATTATTAAAAAAAAACCGGCCAAGTGCGTGTCGGACCACGCAATGAAGTGTTCCGTAGTTGGGATGAATTTATACCGAAAATTAATTTAACATATTTTCCCATACATCGATAAACGTCACGATCAATTTTCCAACTGCAAATATAAGTTTGTAATCACAAAAAAAATACCTTGTTATGGTACAACTACGAATTATTGATTTTCGGACTTTTTCCTTTACTTGTGATGTGAGACCTTGCTTCTTGTCAAATTAGATGATTCTAGGTCAACAGGAAGTACCCAGTTTAAGTTTTGATTTATTTGCGAGTATCAAAATATGTCGCATGATTATCCGTATTTTTTATTGCGTTGCCTTAGAAGCTTACGTATTTTTATTACCTTAGAAGCTTGATACCTCTACGATTTCCTGAGAAAAAGGGTCTTGACAGACAGACAAACAGACAGACGGACATCGAAATGATCTTGTTTTTCTTGTTCCTCAACACGGAATACGGAACCCTAAAAAGGCAAATAATATTTATCTCTATCCTTATGTTTTTATTTGCGTTGTTAATTTCCATGCTGTGTGGAAACTCGGGTTAAATCCGTGTACCTATTTGCATTGGATTATCCGTCTTGTGTCAATATTAGCTGATTTAAATGTTACGATAATAGCCGACTCCAACGCTCTTGGGACTTAAGTTAGGCAGAGGTTAAGTCCCATGCAAAACGCCTATTAATAATAATAATAATAATAATAATTTTCATACTCGTCTCGTATTTTTTTATTTATTTTAGTCGCAGTTTATTTTTATTATTTGTATACCACATACAATAAACTCTGAAAGACCAGAAGAACCAGAACCTTGAAGATCCAGAGATAATTGGCTAACCAAATGAACAAAATTTTATCAAAAACTGCAATCGGAGGTGACATCTGTCATGTCACCTCCGATAAAACAACAAGAAAATAAAGCAGAACAAGGAACGAGAAACTCATGAAAATTAAATGCAAATGTTGACGAGATCAGCAGCTCGCCGTGCACGCCTGCTACCTCCGGACTCGTCGCTCAGCTCCGCCCCGCCGCCGCCGGTACTCAGCCCCATCGAGAGTGCTGTGACACCGGCCGTGGCAGTTGCGTCGAGCTCGAGCGACGAATATTTTTCCCCGCCGACGTCACCACCACCTGCTCGTCGACGGGGAGGACGCCGGCCACCGGACGGCTTAGGACCTCGAGGCCCACCGGCCTCTGATAGGGTCCCAGCTCCCGGTGGAAGTGTGCAGCGCATGAGATGGACTCAATCCATTAACGAGAACGTCATGCGCTCATACTATGGGGCTACAGATGGAGGAAACAATCTGACCGCGTACCGTGTTCGGATGCTCTCTCTGTTTCAGGTGCTTGAGCCAGCTGTCAACGTTTCGGCACAACGACTATCGGATCAGGTGCGGGTGATCCAGCGTAATCATATGTTGGATGACACTGTACTTGATCGCCTGCGAAGCGAAATGCAGAGTAGCCATGTTATCACCCCCCTGTCGCAGACTGTTGTTGTACCACCACAGTGCAACACAAGTCAAGCTGACGAGGGGTGTGATGACAGGGCTACAAACGTAAGTACCCAGTACAATGAGGAATTGAGGAGTGCTTTGGAGGGTGCGATTCGGGAATATCGATTTATGTCGGCTGAACTTAGACCACGCTTACCTCGTTTGCCCATGCATAACAAAAATAGGGCGCTGGTGGCGGCTCTGGATTCGCAGTTGTCAAACTATTTTGATGACTGTGAAGACCTCACCGATACTCATTCGATTCTGTACTGCGCGGCTGTTGCGGCATGTTGTGTAGCTCACGTCAAATTTGCTAATGACTCTAGAGCTACACGACCGAAACCAGCCGTACCAGCTAGGCAGTGCAGAATTGAGCGACGTATTGGTGGGGCCAGAGCGCTCATCGGCAAACTAATCTGCTTCAGGGAGGGCAATACTCGCCCCAGAGTGATGCGCTTTGTGAGGCGGGCGTTCTCAGGGACTGATGTCAGCCCTCAGGACTATATGTCCCATGTCACAGAGCGCATCGACTTCCTGAAGCAGAAAGTGTATGCATGGGCGAACCGTATTCGTAGGTATAAGCGGCGAGTAGACCGATACACTCAGAATCGCACCTTCCAGAACGATGAAAGGTGGGTCTATAGGGCTTGGGAGCGTCCGGAACATGGTGTGGCTGATACGCGCCTGCCGGATGATGACGCCACGGGTTCGTTCTGGCGAAGCATCTGGTCGGTGCCTGTCAATCACACCGAAGGTGACTGGACTAAGAGGATCGAGCGAACGTGCGATCAAATACCAGAAATGGGGGCACTTACCATCAGCCCCCAAGATGTAACTTGTGCAGTCCGTCCGTTGCCTAACTGGAAATCTCCAAGGCCGGACGGGCTGCACAACTTTTGGATAAAATGGTTTCATAGGTCGCACGCTCGCCTGGCGTCCCATTTCCAGTCAGCCTTAGAGTCTGGTTCGTTACCACAGTTCCTAACGACAGGAGTTACCCACCTGCTCCATAAATCAGGCAGCACCGCGGAACCCAAAAATTATAGGCCGATCACATGTTTACCGACGGTCTACAAAGTTCTTACATCAATTTTGAGAGCTAAAATTAACAAGCATATAGACACCAACTCCATTATGTCTGCCTCTCAAAATGGATGTAGGAATGGATCCCGCGGTACTAAGGAGCTACTCCTCATTGATATGACCTTAACAACAGGTTCGTCGTTCCCGAAAGGATCTGTCGACATGTTGGATAGATTATAAGAAGGCCTATGACTCAGTACCACATACATGGCTCATGAGGGTGCTGGAGTTGTATAAAGTAGATGCAACTCTACGCACCTTCCTGATGTCGTGTATGAGGCAGTGGAGGACGGTCCTTCGCTATCCAGGATGTCTAAATATCCAGAGGAATAGCGAACCGATAAGGATCGAGCGAGGTATATTTCAGGGCGATAGTTTGAGTCCGCTTTGGTTCTGCTTAGCCTTGAATCCTCTAAGCACACTGCTGGAGGATTCAGGTCTAGGTTATCGGCTGAGGAGAGGTGGTCAGGTTATATCTCACCTCCTTTACATGGATGACCTAAAACTCTTTGCCCCCAACAATTTGCAACTGATGGAGCTAATGAAAGTAACCGAAACTTTTAGTAGCGCCATCAGGATGGAATTTGGTGTGGACAAATGTGCAGTCATGCATGTAAAGCGTGGAGAGATTGTGGAATCCGTGGGAACCCAACTCTCGGATTCCATAAACCTTAGAGCCCTCTCCGCATCCGAAACCTATAGTATAAGTATTTGGGTATGTCGGAAGCCTTGGGCATCAATGTTACTGACATGAAGCAATCGTTGAAGGAGCGCTTCTTTGGCCGCCTGAAGAAAGTATTCAATAGTCTTTTATCAGGCGGTAACAAGGTGCGTGCCTTCAACGGTTGGGTCATGCCGGTTCTGATGTACTCTTTCGGCGTACTCAAATGGACTCAGACTGAACTAGACGCCCTGGATAGGAGGGTCCGTACGCTGCTGACTACATACCGAATGCACCACCCACGATCATCGGTAATGAGACTGTATATCCCGCGAAAGTGTGGAGGTCGAGGCTTTTTAAACGCTAAAACCCTCCACAATCGTGAGATATGCAGTCTCAGGGAATATTTCCTAGAAACCGACGTGGGCATGCATCGAGATGTGGTCGCGGTGGACAAGGGCCTCACCCCGCTCTCCTTGGCTAAAGAGAACTGGTGCAAGCCTGTAGTGCTTGACACTAACGATCGCAGGGAGGTATGGCAGAGTAAGGAGCTTCACGGACGCTTTTTCCGGGCCCTGCATGGACCCGATGTAGATCTACTAGCGTCCGTAGCCTGGTTGCGTTCCGGTGACCTCTTTGGGGAAACCGAAGGTTTTGTCTGTGCAATTATGGACGAAGTTATCATGACGAACAATTACCGGAGATTTATTGTGAAGGACGGAACGGTTGACATCTGTCGGGCATGCCACCGTCCAGGAGAATCAATCCGACACATTATATCCGGGTGTTCTCGTCTAGCTAACGAAGAGTATTTGCATAGACACAACCTTGTAGCCAGGATTATCCATCAGCAACTTGCTCTGAAATACAGCCTTGTAGAATCGGAAGTGCAGTACTACAGGTATGTGCCCGACCCAGTTCTCGAAAATAGAAATATCACATTGTACTGGGATCGATCCATCATCACTGACAGGACTATTGTTGCCAATAAGCCTGACATAGTGGTGGTGGATCGAATAGAGCGGCGCGCAATGATTATTGACATAACGGTCCCGCATGACGGGAACCTCGTGAAAGCCGAGAAAGATAAACAAATCAAGTATCTTGACTTGGCTCGCGAGGTTGTCGACATGTGGGATGTAGACTCAGCGATCATTGTGCCGATAGTCGTATCAGCCAATGGCTTAATTGCCAAGAGCCTCGACCAACACCTGAGGAGGCTCTCGTTGGGCAGCTGGATCAAGGGTTTGATTCAGAGAGCGGTACTTCTGGACACGGCTCGCATTGTTAGAAGGTTCCTCTCTTTGGAGCCCTGACCGCCGGTAGCTTGGACCTTGTTCCCGATACCGGTGGGCTACTATATATTTTTATATTTTTAAATGTTTTTATATTTTTTTATTCTAATATTTAAAAATATAATTTATATATGTATTAACTATTGAATAAAGGAAATAATAATAATATATTTATTTGCGTAAAACATGGTATAAAAAGGTGTTATATTACAAAAATAGAGCAGACATGTTTTGCCAAGATTAAACATAGCATGCAAATATTTGCAATAACAATTTCCTTAACAAAATTATTATTATGTTACAACAAAACTATTTTCTTTCTAGGAATTGTTTTATATTATAGAAGTTGTTATCAATTAACCATTCATACAATTTATTTTTAAAAGCATATCTCGAGTTTAACGTTTTCAGATTACTAGGTAATTTGTTATAAATTCGTATACACATAGTTAAGCAGCTTTTATTGTACTTTGCAAGCCTGGGAGCACTGTTAAGTACGAGTCTGTGAGGATCTCGTCGGCTTCGAGGATTTACATCGTTTGCTAATTTAAATAACTCCTTATGTTTCCATACAAACATGCATATTTCATTAATATATAGACAAGGTAGCGGTAGCAAGCCAAGTTTCTTAAATACTGGTTGACATGATTCCTCGGGATGAAGTCCATATAGAGCCCTAATGCATTTTTTTTGAGCAACAAATGTTCTATTCTGGTCGGTACTGTTACCCCATATTATGAGTCCATAACGTAATATGGATTCCACATACGCATGATAAGCTAATATTGCTGTTTTTAGATTAGTACTTTTTTTTACTTGTCTAAGAGCATACACAAATTTATTTATCTTGCTTGAAACATTGTCTACATGCACTTTCCAATCATTGGATCATTGGATCTACATTATGTAGATCCAATGTTTCCACCAATCGGGCACAAATCCAGACTCACAGGCTGCTACTAAAAGATTCCTGATGAAAAAATCCAATAAAACTTTGTCTGACCTGAGAATTAAACCCAGGACCTTATGTTCAGCAGTAGTGCTTGTGCCCACTAGACCAAAGAGGCACCCGAAAATGAATAAGTAGGTAGTAAATATATACATAAACATTCGTCATGCCATAGTGACTATAAAATTAAGGTCCATCATCGACTGATCTGACAGATCTTAATTTTACAGTCACTTTGTTATGACGATGTACCAAGGAGACAAGGGCTCTGTTAAATACCTTGTTTAAGTCGAAAGCGTTAGATTAGCCCGCCAAAGTCAAATTTTCTTACGGTGTTTGCAATTTAAAAGTCAGTATTAGGTTGTATGTTGATCAAAATGTAATTCGCGGCCGTAACAAGTATGTATTTACATAATTACAATAATTAAAGTGATCAATATAATTCTTTAAGACAAGGTAATCCTAATGAATGACTATTGCATGAAATTTTGACATTTGAGGATTATACTAACTTAAGGAGTTGTATTACTGATTCTAATGATTATAATTCTGTAAATACATATTGTTACGGCCGCGAATCATACTTTATTTAACATACAACTTAATACTGATTTGAAAATTACCAAAAAACGTAAGAAAATTTGAATTTCGCGCGGGCTACCTGGAGCTTTTGACAGAACAGGTAATAAATAGCTTGTTTAATAACATCATGCCAAAAAACCAACATAAATGATTCGTACAAATTATGTCGCAATATTGGATAAATATTGCACTATAATCAACGCAAACTAAGAAAGAAGTCCGATTTGACAGCTATCAAAATACTTTGTGTAGTGATGGGAATAAAAATCGGTTGCTTTAAAAACTGATTCTCGAGACATATCGATTTATCATACTTAGAGTTTATAATCGTCAATTTATTTAGATTGCTTAAAACTGATTCTAGAGGCATGTCGTTTTATTACACGTACGAGTTTGTAACAGTTATTTATTACATAAATCCCAACTAAGTTTGGGCGAGTTTCACAGCCGAACCGTGACATAAACTATAGCGGTGACATAAACTATACCTTTCAAGAAGTGTCGGTGATTTAGTGTAGTGAGCGTATTTGTGCTATTAAAATAGAGGCAGGCTACTTATAAGTGTATCAGGTCAGTGTTACTTATAAGTGTGTTGTGATTTGCCAACAAACTCCGTGAACAATTTGCTGGATCTTATTGATTGTTTGAGTGAGGTTAGGGCGATTGTTGATGAGACTAACATCGAGTCTGTTTTTATATTAGGTGATTTTAATGCGGAGCTGGGTGTTTTTTATTTTAATTTTATTTAAGGTGGGTTTGTTCTTGATTCTAGTCTAGGTCGGAGGCGACAGAGACAGAGTCGACGATGGAGTGAGCTTACCCAAAAGAAGCCTGTTCACTCTCACTTTGAAGAGATTCGGGTCGTAATCGTATGTAGTGAATTCCACTCTTTTGCTATGCGCATTATAAAAGACATTTGGAAACGCTTAGTGCGAATTGGTGGAATAGCAACTAGGTAGGGATGGTAACTGGCAGTGCGTCTAAATGTCCGATGGTAGAAGGGGGCCGGTGGAATCAGGTCGTGGAGTTCTTAGGCACACTCACCGAAGATCTGTAGAAGACCGACAAGTAGGCAACCTTGCGGCGATGAGCCAAGCTGTGGAGCTTGGCATCCACCAATTTTACGTCGCCAATGAGTCTCTTAGCTCTGCGTTCCACCGAGTCAATCGGGGCTAGTTGGTACTTAGCTGATCCATCCAAAAGGTGCTGATCCCTACAATGCCTTTAAAGCCAAAGTAAAATCTAACCTTTGTTCAAAGGCATACTATTCTATCAACGATTACTTAAACGATAAGAATAGTTGGTCGCTGTGTTTAACTTAAGACAATGTTTATGTTCTTTCTCCAGAATTATCTTACCTACTGACAGGTTATATGATATTTTCTTTGACTGTAAAGGTCAATTTATTTTAATTTTATTTTTATTTATCATTCACATAATCTACTCATTACAATGTTTTTTTTATGAGTGGTATTGCAATATGTGGTTAGCTAGTGACCTCGACAATTGATCATAATTATTCTTGTCTGAGCAACCGGCAGCAAGTTCGTCATGCTCCCTTAGATGTCACTGCTTGCGGTAGCGTCGGGGGTCGGGTTGCCTCCTTCCCTCAAATATGGTAATGGCTGATTTTTGGGTTATGCTGTGGTGACAGGTCGTCTTGCTGACCTTGGTTTTGTTTTGTTATTAGTAATTTAACTCGTTGTTTATTTTACTTCGATGGTCCTAGTTTATCATCTGTGACTTCGAGTTACGACTACATGTACGGCTATATGTAAGTGGGCACGCCCTTTATTACTGGAGGCTTTTAATATAGGTATAGTTCTGCTTACGTTTTTAGTTTTGTATTTTGTTTCTGCTAGAGTATAGTTTTCGATTTTTCGATTTTTTTCTTCTTTTTTTTAAGTATATTGGCGTGTGCTAGCTGACTTATAGCAAATAATTTAATTTAATTTAATGTTTGTGTTGCGTAATGTACTTGCATGTAATTTGCACAGTGTTGTATAGAATATATGTATATATATATATATATTTACACGTGCTACTGTAATTTTTCCACTACGACAGGGACCCGGAACTGTTTCTTCTAAACACAGGATACCCTGTAGCCTATCTAGAAGAGCAGAAATCCTCCCACAAACTAGATGTAAGACAATCATTGTTCTACTCTTACTTCGCCATGTATCTAGTCTTAGTTAAACAATAAATAAACTTTATTACTTATTATTATTATAATATATATATATATATTTATTTATTTATTTAACTGAACAGACAGCTGTGCTGCTGAGGAGTTTGTTGCGGCACTTCTTCTCCTCAGCTAAAGCACTAGGAAGTGGTGAAGGGCGGGCGTTTTGGGGGACTGTCTTATGTAATTTTGACGTTCGAAAAGTAGTTTGAATAAATTACTTTCGATTTTGGTGGCTGCAATACTCCATACAGGATCGGACTTGCGCTTTGTAAAGAGTTAAAAGCTGTCCAGGCGTAAAGAATCGCTTCACCCTATTTAGGATGCCCAGTTTCTTGGCCGCAGTTTGGGGTTTCGATGGTGGTGCCAAAGTTGAGACCAGATGTTAACTCCATGCCTAGGAGCTCAAGCAGATCAGTCACAGGAACATGTACCCTGAAAAGTAGGAGTTGGAGCGAAACGACTCCATTTAGCGGTTAAAAGACACGCCTGTGTTTTGGTGGCGTTAAAAGAGACCAGATTATCATCACCCCATTATTTTACAATGAACTTATTAATGTGTGTAGCGAGGAGAGTTGGTCGTGCATAGATGTAGAAATGTAAGGTAGAAATTCCGGCACCTACACCTACATCAGTGACGTGCACGGGACGCCCAGCTGGCTCGACCATTGTGTTGTTTCTCACGTGGTGAAGCAGTCTGTTACGAATGTTTATGTTGGGTATGACACTCTATGGTCGGACCACTATCCTCTCATTGTAGAATGCAATCTAAATATTTTAACGCTCAAGATAGTACGTTTTGTGATGAAAATATGGATATTCTATTGCGAGAAAGAAATGAGAAGCGAAGAAAATTATAATGAGGAGTGTCATATGAGATTAAAATTAATAGATTTTCCCTGAGAATGTACACATTGTGCGAATTATTTATGTAATAACCATGACCATGAGCGTGTCCTAGATTTACTATACTCCGATATTGTGACTGCCCGTCAGGGCGCAGCTATGGTGAATGGGGGAAGCGCGCGGAAATGTGGGCGTGGTGCACGCTTGGCGGGAGGGAACAGGCATGTGGGCGATGCTCACAGGGTGGCCAGGCTGAGGCTTAACGAGTGGGTATTGTGTGGAAGACCTAAGTCCGGTTGTGTATATGAGGGCATGTAAGAGAGTAGAAAAGTGTTTAAATCCAGGTTTAAGTGGTGTCAGAATAATCAGGACCAGATTCTGATGGATACTCTCGCTGAACCACACTCAAAAGGTGACTTCCGTGGCTTCTGGCGAAAAACGAGAAAGTGAACTCGCGGTCTGGCTTTCCTGGGAGTGTCGATGGTTTAAATGACTATAAGAGCATTGCGAACGTTTTCAAAGAATAGTTTTCGGTCCGGTCGCCGCTTGGTCCGGCGAGTAGGGTGCTGAATGCTGATCTGATCAATAAAACTGTAGGAATAAGTTTCCTCGCAAAAGATGTCGCAAACGCCATCGGCCAGATTTCGCGGGGAAAGTCCCCTGAGCATGACGCACTCAGTATTGTGCACCTGCAACACCTCGCCAGGTGCGGACCGGCGACCGCACCTGGCGAGAGTTCTTGCGATGTTCTTCTCGCTGTGTGTGTGCCACTTCTACTTGCCTGCAGACTTTATGAGGACAGTTGTAGTGCCAGTGGTTAAAAATAAAACAGGCGATATGGCGGATAAAAAAATACAAGCCTATATCGCTTGCAACTGTAGTGGCGAAGGTATTTGACGGTGTGCTTAACACGCAGTTAAAAAGACACGTAAATCTTCATGATAACCACTTTGGTTTTCGACCTAAACTATCCACAGAGAGTGCAATACTGTGTTTAAAGCACACCGTTAAATATTACACAAAGAGAAAGATATAGCCGGTATACGCGTGCTTCCTCGTTTTATTGCCGACATTGGTCAACCTTTTTATGAACGAACTGATCGTCTCGCTCAGCAGTCAACATGTCGGATGACATGTAGATGGAGTATGTGTTAAAAATTTGAGTTATGCGGACGACATGGTGTTGCTGAGCGCGTCGATCTGTGGGCTGAGAGGCTACTCAGTACGTGTACGGAATACGCGCGTGGATATAGGTTAAAATATAATGGGAAGAAAAGCCGTCGGTGTGTCGAGCCCTATGAACATACCAGCTGTTCATCTTGATGGTGTTCCAAAAGACCGAGTGGAACAATTTAAATATCTAGGGTATCTGCTCACCGAGGACCTTAAAGACCATGCAGACATAGAGCGGGAGCGGTGGGTGCTGTCGGTGCGAGCCAACATGATAGCCCGCAGGTTTTCGCGTTGTTCTGCTGGTGTGAAGGCCACGCTTTTAAGAGCGTACTGCACATCACTGTACACGTGCAGCCGGTGGGCTGATTATACTTAAAGGGCGTATAGTGCCCTCCGTATCTAGTACAAATAACGCGTTCCGGGCAGTATTGGGGCTGCCCCGTTTCTGTAGCGCATCAGGGATGTTCTGTTTCCACGCTTCTATGCGTAAGGCGTGTGCGTCTCTGGTGCGTCGGGTGCGGGCTAGCCCCCATGCTATCCTGGCAATGATCGCTGACAGGCTGGACTGTCCTTATATCCGGCATGGCTGAGACAGGCATGTTAGAAGACTGTAATAATTATTAGTTTATTTTATTTCGTTTTTTTTTTTTATAACCAGTATTATGATTTAATTTTTATTTTATTTTATTTTAATTTTATTTATTTCTCTCTGTTTATTTGTATATTGTGTATTGTAATTGTGTGTTCAATGAGTCTATTGTTACTCGATAATATATAAATATACAGGGTTATTGGTAAAACACCAACAACCTCTTAAGGGGTCATTGTGCTCATCATTATGTACAACCTGAAATCACGAAAAAAAATCAGCTGTTCAGTACATTTATGTTCGCATCATTCGTCAAAATCTACTGAACAGCTGATTTTTTTTTTCGCGATTTCAGGTTTGGTCCTATAGTAAAAGTTGTTCATAATGATGAGTACAATGACCCCTTAAGAGGTTGTTGGTGTTTTACCAATAACTCTACAATGGGACCAAACCTGAAATCGCGAAAAAAAAAACAGCTGATTTCTTTTCGCGATTTCAGGTTTATTTTATTTTATTCATAAGGAACAACTAACAGCTACAATATAAAACATAGAAACAAGGAATACACAAAACATAAAAAAAAACTATATTGCAGCCCACAACGCTGTTCACAGTAACTATAGATTGATTATAAGCAATTTTTTTTTTTTTTGGTTTGGTCCCATTGTAAATGTTGTTCATAATGATGAGTACAATAATCCCTTAAACGGTTACACTTAAATGTATATTTGTAGACCTAGATAAAACTTTTGCTAACCGCATTTTTAAGTTTATCTGTCACATGAATTTATTTTTTATGCACATAATGGTTTTCAAGGCGTACCTACTTAAAGTATGCCCTATTATTATGGGTCTTATTCTCTAAGAATAAGGCCACAAGAAGTCCAAAAACTTAATAGGTAGTAGGACAAAAAAAATATAACAATTATTTGTTTTTTTTTGTTTCGCTTTTTGTTCTAGCGACTCACCCTAATTTTAGACAATATTTTTTATTATTTTTATTATTTGAGATGGGTTTGTTCTTGACTCTAGTCTAGTTCAGAGGTGAGAGACAGAGTCGACGATGGAAGTAGCCTGTTCACTCTCACTTTGAAGAGATTAGGGTTGTATGCGCCGGAAACACAGACGCAGGTAGTGAGTTCCACTCTTTTTAAACTTAGTAGTTTATTAGTAGGTACAAAGCGAATACACAGACGAATGGCTTTTTTTCATACAAGCTGTCGCCCGCGACATCGTCTGCGATCCAGGATGAAAAGTAGCTTATGTCCTTTTCCAGATCATGGTCTACCCATGTGCCAAATTTCATCCAAATCCGTGTAGCCGAACGGCTAAAACTAGCGTGTTAACAAAAAAGGTTAACAAACAAACCAACAAACAAACTCACTTTCGCATTTATTATATTATAATTATAATTAGGAGATTAGGGATGATGATAAGGCTCATGATGATTTGATCACTATTTCATCAATTAGAGATACAGATAAAAAAACACAGTTCACCGATTAGAGATTATTTGATAATTATTATAGCGTAAATTACTCATTAGCGTAGGTAGTCATTTAAGTGGGCTCATTATTTGATGTGGTTCCGCACAATAAAACGTAACACAAATGTACTTATTATGTTTGTTTTGAGTTATAAAAATATAATAGAAGGTTAAAATTAAATTACAGGGCGAGACAAAACAAAAACAACTGAACTCACTTGTATACTCATAAATATTTGGAACGAAGTTTTGCGGTAGAAGTTGACTGGTAGAAATCGTCACTAACGAAAAAGCGTTCATACTTCAGTGGAATCTCGATAACTCGAACCTCGTTAAGTTGTTATTTCACTATGACTCTACAACTCGAAATATATTTACATATGGCATGTTTTTTCCACCAAGGAGTTCCTATTAACTTACTTGGCAGATAATTAATACAAATTCTGTTCCATTTTTAAATTTATTCGGTATAAGTAGTGGCTATTTGGACATCGCGAAATAGGCCCTTAGAGAAAGGAACTTTGGGCCAACTTGAGGCCACGACACATCCCGACTCCGTTTCTTTCTTCACTTCGCTTTTGTTTAATCATGGTTGATCAAGCAAGGTCAACTTGCACCTATCGCACAATAACCTAAAACGTATATGACAAATGAATGAGGAGAGATGAGGGTCTTAAAAAAAGTGGAGCGAACGAAGTTCCTTTCCCTGTATATTATGTATTAAATAACAGGCACAATGAAATAAATTAAAATGAGAGTACCTAAATGAAAAAAAAGTATCGTGACGGTCAAAATGTTACACTTATTTGAGTCTAGCTCTCATTCGTCAAGTGTGCAGAGTATCTATAACTTGCGATAAGGAAATTCGTTCCAAGTAAGTACGTAAGACGCAAACCAAATAGAGTAAAAGGTCGGTCGATTTTGTTAATACGGAAAGGCAGGAAGGAATTGAACTATAGAGCGGGAATACACATGCCTGTAGCTGGTACAAAACTATGCAAGTAGCTGACATGCCATTGTGACGTTGACCAATCAGAAGTTGTTATGGCACACGGCATGCAAGCTACTCTTGTGCAAGTTACAGTCATGTGTATTCTCGCCCTAAAGATAATGGAAAATGGAGATGGAGGTATGGAAGAAGATACGATGAAAAATTACCTAGGTACTCGTTACACAAAATGGTGGTAAGGTTTGTAAAAATATTTATTTTTGCTACGTATCCCTAATTATTGATAATCAGATTCATACATTTTGATTTATGTAGAAATTAAACAGATAAGTCAAACAAATCAATTCGTTCAGTGTGCAAATATGCGCGTTATTGATTGTTATATAATAATGGTAAAATAAAAAATAACATTATATTTGTTTGTGTGTGTAGTGTGTGTGAGTGGAATCCGTTATAATGGGGGCCAAAATTAATACAAGTATAGGAAAGCAATTATTGATCGCAGGATGTTGTAAGTACAGTAAACGCTCAAAAGTCCATAAGCGTGCTAAGGATTACATTGCTATGAACTGTGCGAGCACGAACCAGTACGTGTGCGTGTATGAGCGATGTCTCACTCAACTTTCCGCAGATAAGACACACTAATGAATTGTCGCATGTCGTCGTACTACGCGAAATAACATTATATTTCTGTTGCATTTAGAATACTCGACATAGTGGCGACCTGTTCTTACCATTGCATTGCTAAAATTCGCATAAACATAACATGTGCTGGTAGCTGTTTGGGCTAAGCAATGGTTTCGCGATCAATGAAGTCCGAGTTCGAATCTTAATCACAATGTGGGACTGTTTTTTGTTTCTTTGGAACCATAATAATATATTTGTACTATTTTAAGCAAAAACTTGTTAGATGTTTATGTTCATTTATTATTTATTTTTATAAGAAGTTAAATATTAGTAATTGTATTATTATTTAACTATTTTTGTGATTTTTTATTTATCTTTTCGGTGTTTGAAGGTTGAAATAAAAAAGTCGTGCTGAATGGTAACAAAAATGTTTATTCGTTTTATTTACTTATTTATAAAATTAACAAACTTAAGAGAATTGTGACGTTACATTCCTACTAGATGAAATAAGTTTTTTGTAACCGTTCATAGGATTTTTTGTTGTCTACCTCACAGAAATCGAAATTATTTATTTAGTTTTCTATGATCTACCTTTCTAACTTTACGAAATGTCCCATTATTTCCAATCAAGTAAAAACTTACAAAAAGTCAAGTACCTACTGCGTGAGATTTGAACTCACGGCTCACTGATTCACGCATCTATCTGCACGCGCTTAACCGCTAGGTCATATTTACACATGTTATAACTTTGAAATAAAATGATGAACTACAATCAGTTGTTGACGACAATAATTGATTGACGACAGGCCAGCTGGCGTGGTGGGTTAAGATACCGCCTATCATGTCACAGGTCGTGGGTTCGATTCCCATCCAGGACAAACATTTGTGTGCATGAACACGTCTGTTTGTCCTGTGTCTGGGTGTAATTATCTATATAAGTATGTATTTACAAAAAAAAAAAAGTAGTGTATGTAGTATATCAGTTATCTGGTTTCCATAGTACAAGCTTTGCTTAGTTTGGGATCAGATGACCGTGTGTGAAATGTCCCAGATTATTATTATTATTATTAATTATGCATGTTTATGTTCTTGGAAATAGAAGGTCTTAAGTCAAACTAAACGCCAAGCTATTGCTTTGTGAGTTTGCTTATCGACTTTTGGTCGCGACTGTATCTACCTACCGAGTAAAGGCGGGAACACATGTAGCTTGTACAAAACTATGCAAGTAGCTGAAATGCTATTGTGACAAATCAGAAGTTGTTATGGCACGCGGCATGCAAGCAAATTGCATAGTTTGTGCAAGTTACAGGTATTGTGTATCTCGCCCTTATGGTTAAAAGACCCAAAAAAAAGCCTTTTTAACAAAAAAAAACTACCGTCTTCCAAAAAAAAAAACACTACAAAGTGAAAAATAACTTTAATTTCAGAAGTCGGTGTCTTTGGATCTGTATTTTAATATTTCTGCCACCGACTTCTGAAATTAAAGTTATTTTTAACTTTGTACCTAGTGTTTTTTTTTTGGAAGTCGGTAGTTTTTTTTTTTGCAAAAAAGGTTTTTATGTTGAAGTTTTTTATTAGTGGGTTAGTTTGTAATTTATCTAAGTAACAATAGCGTAATGTTAACTGCTCTTTTACAAAATAATTGCTTTTCCCGATATAGGGACGTAAATTTCTGAGGAGTTCTAGTAAAAACCAGGAGAACTGGAGCTGATGGGGAAGTCACCATTAGCTCCATTTCACCATATGCAGTGTGACGAGCTTAAATTGCTCACCAACCATATTAAAGTATATCGTAATCAAATCGCAACCCGTGAAGTACTTATTATTGAGTAGTTCCGGTGGCCATCAGTGGTCTTCACCATTATAACCCATAAAGGCTCAACGTACGATCCGGGAAGAATAAGAAATAAACGTAGGAAGGACCTAGTCTTTGACCTGAAGCCGTGTAGAACGGACTTTTTCAGGAGACAACCGTGCTACATGGGTCCATACATTTACAATAAAATGTTACGTGGCTTACCTATGGGGAAACTAAAGCTTACCATTAATAACTTTCTTCTCTCCAAAAATTATGTGAATACAGAAAATTTACTAGAAAGTATAAAATAAAATAAAAAATTTAAAAAAAATATATAATAATCTTTAAAAAATAAAATCAGTTGCTGAACGTATATACGCACACACACACACACACACACACACACATACACACACACACACACACACACACACATACACACACACACACACACACACTGTAATACTTACTTTTGCACCGCACCACACTTCTAACGGCAGCTCGAACACGGTGGTGACGGAAGTAACTGGTGCTTATAGCACAGGAATCCTCCTAGTTTAAGCCCAGTTGCACAAGTTTTGTATCTTGCCTTGTTTTGTATTTAGTTAATTTAAGGTACAATAATTGTAAATAGGTTTAAGTCTTGAACAAATAAATATTATTATTATTATAAGTTTCAAATGGTGCTTTCCAAGAGTAAATGCACGAGTTACTATAAAAAATATCCAAATTGCTATAGGTATGCCTATAAAATTTGAGGGTTGCCCTCGATTTCCATGGGATCCCCATATCAGATTCTGACTTGGTGACAATGGGATCATCTCGAGAGTATACTCTTTCAAACACAAAAATAATTGTTGGAATCGGTGTACATACATAAAAAAATACATATATACGCGACGAATTGAAAACCTCCTCCTTTTTTTGAAAGTAGGTTAAAAAGTGAAACAAATGAATAAGAAATAATGAATACCAAAAACAGTTCTTTAAAGTGGGTTAAAACCTAGAGGGGCTCGTGGTTAAGTAATAGCAGCCGCACGGGTCGATCGATCAGGTTAAGCTACGCTTGCCTCGGTAGGTCCGTGGATGGGTAACTTCTTTACATACCGAGACCCCCCCTTGCCTCGGAAAGCACGTTAAGCCATTAGTCCTGACTGTCATTCGTGGATCTTTGACAGTCGTTACTGGTATTCGGTAACCCGAAAGTCTGACAACCAGTGTTTCCAAGGGTTTTCGTATTACCCAGTAACTGGGTTGTAGAGCTCAGATAGGCAGTCGCTCCATGTAAACTACTGGTATTCACCTGCATCCGGTTAGGCTGAATGCCAACCCCAACATAGTTGGGTACCAACCTGAAGAGCGGCTCATCCCACTGTCTCTGGGAAGACGCGTTCTCGGGCTGAATCGTATCCGGGCAAGCCACTTTCCTGGCGGGAATTGGTTTTCAGGTTATTTCATACAATAATAATAACAATATATCCTGGGAAAGTGTTGACCCCTTTTCGCTACGTCACTAAATGCTAGCGACCGTTTCCGAGGGCCCATTATTGAGAGTGCAAGTCACCCCCTGCCAGTTTATCCGTGTATAATTATATAATATATATAATATAATCATATATAACATTGGTCAGGCAGGGGACATAGTTCTTCCATAGTTCAAGTTACCCAAACCCATAGCCCAATATGTTTTGTTTCCACGTTCTGCAATAGTCCTGCATCAACCCGGGGTTGTCTTTGGGAGCACTTGCATGGATTTAATAGGGATAATCGTCGGTTGCTGCCTCCTCATCATTTAAAATTGTCTAAGGGGCCTCTCGAGAGTTAGCTTCGGGCCCTCTCGTACCCAAAGGTCTGGGACCCCAGGGTCCCGAGATATGTCAACAAATAATCCTTGGGACATTATTCACACACGGTCATCTGATCCTAAACTAAGCAGAGCTTGTACTATGGAAACCAGATAACTGATATACTACATACACTACTTTTACTACAAAATAGTAATGTCTTCCCAAACAAAATGTATGAAATTTTACCAATTTCTCTTTACTGTCTCTAATTTATCAATCCAATTGTGGGGGCATAGGTCTCCTCTTAATTTTCGAACTGCAAACTTTTGGACTAGCGTCACAGTGGACAGATGAATGCTTCATACTGGATTCGGTCCCGGGACGAACGTTTATTATCATAGCATTGTTATTCTATGTATAATTATGACAAAGGGTCTTATGCTGTAAAAATAAATACATAAACACCACTTTTCTTGCGTTTCCATGTAGGGAGCAGACTCGTTAGTTACCACAAAGACCCAGCAAACTCTGCGCTTCTCATCAAAATTTTGTTATGGAACATGGAATTGGATTGAAACCAGCGGGGTAATTGCGTAACAAACTTTCAATAGCAATGCCTTGCATTTTAACATTTCGAACACTTTAATTGAGTTTTGCGTTATTTACGAGGTCGAACAGACGATTTTTTCAAACATGAAGCAATTAATTTTCTTAAAAATCCTTCAGGTTGTGGAAAAGTAGGTAGTGAAAAAGATTGAGATTTGAGAGAGGGCGCCACCGTGCGTAAACAAACAAGTTGCTCTGTGTTTTAATTCATAAAAATAGTTTGAGTGATTAGATACATAAGAAAAAGTATTTATTCGAATGTTTAAGTTATATGTGGTGTGTGATATTGGAGTACGCGTGAAAGACCTATCAAAAAATAAACAATACAAATAAGAAGCTTTAACGGCTCCTTAATTTGAAAAATTACGAACATGAGTGCGAGAACCGTTTTGGAAAAGTGATAAACACGAAGATATACTTAAAAGAAGAAAAAAGAAGAAAGAAAGCCTTCAGAAAAGGTTCAAACCCATTCAAATAAAACAAAATAATTTCTTAAAAGTGACAGTCATCATCTTCAATACTATAAAATAGCGCCATCTATCGCTGACGACCGAAACTAAGTATCACAAAATCGTTCAAAGAACTTTTACTACTACTACACGCTAGAGGCCGCTGATACGAGTTTTGTCACAGCGAATTAATTTACACATCCTAAAAGTATAAATAAACAGTATCAAAATGGCAGCTACACCTGTATGCGCTGGATGTAAACAGAAGCTACCCATAAGAGAAAATCTTATGTGTGTGCTTTGTATATGCAGATACGATCTAGAGTGCGGCGGTGTTTCGAAAGACTACTACACTAAAAAGATGACACTAGAAAATAAAAATACGTGGAAATGCCAGACATGCATCTGTAAAATACCCAAGGCTGGAAACATAAACACCCCTTTGCGTATACCTAGAGGCACCGAAAACAATCAGCTACCATCTACTCCACCTGAGGAAGCAAATATCACTTTGAGAAAACAATAAATCCAAATTACGACACAACTTGTTCCGACGACCTGAGTTTTTTAGGTGACACCATACCTACGGAAAATAACGATACTATCCACACACAAGAAAATGTAAAGACCATGAATGATACACATACTCATTTACCTTTGTATGGTTTGAGTGAACTAATACTCACACATCTTAAAGAAAACAACAAATCTATTATATAAGAATTACAAAACGCAATATATAAAGAAATATATAGTGCTATTTCAGAATTAAGAGAAGATTTAGATTATAAAACTAACGCCTTAAAAACACAAAACGACCAAAGAAAGCAAGAAATAGAAAACATAAATATAAAATTAGAAAAATTACAAACAGAAAATGAAAAGTTAAAGAAAGAAATAAGAAAGCTAGCGTCTGAAGCATCAAAAGTTCCAAATATACAAGAAAATAACATGAACATAGAAAAATTGTACTCTACGGCCTGGCCGATTACTACAAAGAGCCTGAAAGTGCACTTCACAACAGATTAATAGAACTGTTCCGTGATATAGTCAACATAGACGTCTCAGGATATATAGAAGACCTGTACAGACTTGGAAGACCCGGTGGACCTAAGAACCGACCGCTTGTTATCGAATTTATTGTAAGAGAATGGCTAAATATGTTATTAACAATAGCACTTATTTTCAAGGAACCGGACTATTCATATCTGAATTCTTAGATGCAAATGCACGACAGCATAGAGCACAAATGCGAGAACAATTATTTAAAGCCAGGAAAAATGGATCTCATGCAATTATAAGAAATAATCATCTATATATAGATGGAAAACCAATTAACATAGAAAACAACAAACATCAACACGAATACAACACCCAAGAAAATGATATAAATTTGAACAACACTAACCAACTTTGCCCTACAAATATGTCAAACGGAACTGAGAGCCAGACATTTCGTAAACAACGATCGACCATTTAAAATAATGTTCCAAAATTTTCAAAGCCTTAATAATAAACAAGATATACTCGAAGCATTCATTCAGGAAAATTCATTGTATAAAGCAATATGCGTTTCAGAAACTTGGCTAACTCAAGAAAAACTTGATCTCCTTAAATTTCGTGGATATAAATTTGCATCTTCCTTCTGTCGCAGTACTAGAGCAGGTGGCGGTGTTTGTACACTTCTACAAGAACATATCGAGAGCATAAATAGAAATAATATCTCAGACATGTCAATAGAACTATGTGCCACGGAATTACCATGGAATTGACGAACTCCCACCCACTCTATTAAGACAATGCGCTGACGAATTAACCTTGCCATTTTACATACTACTTAACCAATCGTTTGAAGAAGGCGTTTTTCCCGATTTATTGAAAAAAGCTCTTATAAAACCGATCCATAAAAAAAATATTAAAACTGACTCAAACAACTACCGTCCCATTGCTCTCTTACCAACAGCCTCAAAAATATTTGAGAAGGTCATGTGCGGCCATGTTTATGCATTTTGTGAAAAATATAATATATTCAATGATAGTCAAAATGGTTTTCGCAAAAACCGATCTACCGTTTTGGCTGTTTATAAATATATACAAGAAGCCGTCAATATAATTAATAATAAAAAAAACGCTGTAGGTTTATTATTAGACATGACAAAAGCTTATGATAAGGTACAATTTGATATATTATTAAATAAACTATATAACATTGGTATCCGCGGAAAAAGTTATGAATGGTTCACATTTTATTTAAAAAACAGAGAACAAGTTGTAGAAATAGAACATTACAATCATAAATCAAAAGAAATAGAATTAATTCGATCCGAAAACATGCCCGTAAACGCTTCTATACCACAAGGAAGTGTGATAGGGTGCTAGCTATTCCTTGTTTACATAAACGATCTCCCTAACTACATCAATGAGTCATGCATATTGTTCGCCGATGATATCGCTATCTTAACATCATGTGATAATAATATAAATTTAAACCAAAAATTGAGTTATATACTTGACACTGCAACACATTGGATGAACGAACACAACCTTGAAATTAACTACAGTAAAACGAAAATAATAACTTTCCACCCCCGACAAAAATCACCTATAAGTATAAGTTTCAAATACAACGGGTCAAAATTAGAAGCAGTAAATAAATTCACCCTTTTAGGCCTAGACATAGATTCACACATAGATTGGAAATCACATATTCAAAAAGTAAGAACGAAATTATCCAAGTTTTCATATGCTCTCCGAGAAATAAAGAAAACAACAGACCTCAAAACAGCACTAGCGACATATTATGCGTACGCATTTGCATGGCTCAAATACGGAGTTATCCTATGGGGAAATAGTACAGACGCGCCAACATTATTCACTCTACAGAAAAAAATGATTAGAATTTTAATAAATATCAAAGATACAGACTCCAGACTGTAAACCCCACTTTAAAGATCTAAAAATATTAATCCTGCCCTGCCTCTACATACTTGAAATTTGTAAATTTGTACGAAAATATCCGCAATTCTATACCAAAAGAGGAGATATCCAAACAAAAATTGCTCTTAGACATGAAAGCAAACTGAACATACCCACTTCACGATTAAAAATGCACTCTTCTAGTACATTTGTTATGTCCATTCAAATATACAATAAGTTAGCGGAATACATCCAAAATATAAATAAAAATAATATCTTTATCAATAAATTAAAACAATTTCTGATAAACAAAAGCTACTATACTATTGACGGATATTTTAACGATAAATTTCAACAACAATAAAAACTATTTTTTACATAATACCTACATTTCATTTTAATCTTTACTTGGAATATAAATTTATTTTAAAGCACTAAAATACTGTTAATTTAAAAATGAATATGTTAAATAGTACACAGAAATCGTGCAATATATAATATAAAAAATATATAAATATGACTTAAAACCTAACATATAAATACTTATATAAAATATAAATACCATAAAGTAAATGATACGATTTTAATGATACTATCTTAATTATTTTTTTCTCCTTAACAAAAAGTGCCTTCATCCTCTCTCCTATTAAAAATTAACTTTGCTGTGCCCGACAGGGTCCATAATTGATTCGATGTTTTAACATACCAACTGTTATATGTACCTACACATTATGGAATGCAATAAAATTGAGTATTGAGTATAAGTGTGTTACGAAATTGGGGTGCAGGACCAGTAGCACTTGCGATCATCTGGGTTCCGTACCTCAAAAAGAAACAAACGCAACCCTTATAGGATCACTCGTGTGTCTGTCTGTCTGTCAGTCCGTCTGTCACAGCCAATTTGCTCCGAATCCAATGGACGAATTAAGTTAAAATTTGGTACTCGTATGAGTTTCTGTGACCCAAACACGGAGGTGTAACGTAAATAAATGAATTTGGAATATGGAGTTCAATTCCAGGGGCAAATAAGAAAATTTAAAAAAAAACGTTTTGCAAACTCTATCGTGTGACATATCAAATGAAAATGCTTACTGTGAGGGTCTCAAATATATATATATATTTTATAATTTTAAAATAAATATTTTAAAGTTATTTAAGAAAATAGACAAAAATTGACCATTCCTTATCTCCGAAACTACTGAGCCTAAAATTTTGAGAAAAACACAGGAAATAGTTGTATATAAATAAGTAATTAGTTATACCTATAAATTACAGGAAAACTTATAAGAAGTCTATGGTCTTAAAATAATCTGGTAAATCTCTCAATATTGTGCGTACTAACCTAAATTTGAAGTTGAAATGTATGGGAGAACATGTTTTTCAAATACAAAGTTAAGTTTGATCTTAGGATAAATTCACCCGGGCTGGGGCTGCCTAGAAGCGGCTCCTGCCCAATCTAGGTGGTCCAAACGCCTCCTGCCGGAGGCTTTACGCGGGGGTCGTGCGGTCCATGGCCTTTTACGGGGCACCGGTGTGGGCGCGTTCCCTGAGGCTGCGGCCAGTCCGCCATTCGGCTAGTCCGGGGTTACCGCACGGTCTCCGGTGAGGCGGCGAGCCTCCTTGCCGGATTGCCGCCGTGGGATCTGGAGGCGAAAGTCCTCGCGCACGTGTGGGAGTGGCGCGAGGAGGCGAAACGCCGGGGCGTAACTCCGCTGCCGCGAGAAATCACGGTACAGCGGACAGAGCTCCGGCGGGATCTCATGGCGACATGGAGAGTGCGACTGTCGCAGCCCAGCGCTGGGCACGCCACAATTGCGGCGATAAGTCCCCTCTTTGAGGAGTGGTTAGAGAGGCGCCACGGCGTCCTCACCTTCCGCCTGACGCAGGTCCTCACCGGACACGGTTGTTTCGGGAGGTTCCTGTTTCGCATAAGGCGGGAGGAAACGCCCGGGTGTCACCATTGTGTGGATCGCCCAGAGGACACGGTGGAGCATACAGTGGAGGTCTGCCCGGCTTGGGCAGAGCACCGCCGTGTTCTCACGGAGGCGATCGGCGGCGGCGATCTCTCGCGTCCGAGCCTGGTCCAGGCCATGGTGCGGAGCGAGAGTGCATGGGAGGCCGTCACCTCCTTCTGCGAAGCGGTAATGCTCGCGAAGGAGGAGGCGGAACGCGTGAGGGAGAGGCAGCCTCACGCCCTCAGTCGCCGCAGGAGACGCCCTGGGCGGCGGGAATCGATAGCCGATTCCCAGCCACCGTAGGCGCGGGCTTGCGGACGGTGAGTAGTGGGTAGCTCGCCGTCTGGTGAGGACCAGGCCCGGGTCGACGGCGCGTTGTGTTCCACGCGCGCCTCAAAGAGATGTCAGCAAAAGATGGGGTCCAATAGGGCCGATGCCGCTTGGGTCGCGGGTTGTTTGAAAAAGATACCGTGGCCCTGGCATAGGCAACTGAAGGAACACGGGTGAGTTTTAGTCAGTAAAAGTCTGACACGCCCTTCCGCTCCACCCAGAGCGGGAGAAGTTATTTGATGATTTCCCATCCACAAAAAAAAAAAAGAAGGATAAATTCACCCCAACTTCGGAACCCTTTATTGTGCGTAGTCCGACACGCAATTGGTCGGTTTTTTACTGTCTAAAGTTTCTTTATTAACACATCATACTTTACCAATTTCAGTGTACCTGGGTCAGATGGTAGTGGGCTACAACCTTGGCTGGACAGCACCAGTGTTAGCCATACTGCAGAATCCTGACGAGACACCCTTGGAGGATGTCATTACTGATGCTCAAGCATCCTGGATTGTGTCCGTCATTACTTTAGGAACTATCGTAGGTATGGTCATAAAAATGTACTGTTATTACTTTTAATGAATGAGGGATACCAATGCGCAATGGTCTCCTGAAAAGATTTTTGAGAAAAACAGGCAGAAAGCCGCGGAGTTACAATATTTGGTAGACCTCAGGAATGAGGAAATCGTCGACATAATTCTAAGAATGACAGGCCCGGTCGTAGGTTCGATTCCCATCCAGGACAAACATTTGTGTGCATGAACATGTCTGTTTGTCATGCTTTAAAAAAGTAGTATATGTAGTATATCAGTTATCTGGTTTCCATAGTACAAGCTCTGCTTAGTTTGGGATCAGATGACCGTGTGTGAACATGTCCCAGGTTATTATTATTATTAATGAGCATTTTGTACGATGAATTAAAGATGCTGGATGCTGGAAAGGCTACGAGTGAACAGAGAAATATTTCTGTCCAAATGAAAATAGAAACCATCTTGTCATGAAAATCTGTAAAGAATACCGATCATCATCATTATTTTCCTGCCCTTGTCCCAATTTATTTGGGGTCGGCGCAACATGTCTTTTTCTTCCATACTTCTCTATTAGTCGTCATCTCGGTAGTCTCTCCCTTTCTAGCCATATCATCTTTCACAGAGTCCATCCATCGTTTCTCTTCCCCTAAGAATCCCGATCAAAAAGTTTTTTTTAACAGCAAAAATAAAACAAAAGTTGGGCGGCATAATCGCATGTGCGACAAAGCCCTTTCAATTTGAATAAAAAAAAAACAAAAAAAAAAAAAAAAAACAAAAGTCACCCAAACTTTACCACTTTCTAATAGTATTTGAGCAGTACCACGTAGACTGGAAACTGACCCCAACATATTATAGTTGGAAAAATCTAGGCCAATGATGAAAATATAATTTTAAAAAGACCTCAACTGTCCTCCTCGCCATCTCACTGCTTTTTCAATAACATCCCAATGATCTTAATCTTTCAGGTCCTTACCTCTCCGGATATCTATGCAACGTAATTGGCAGAAAACCATGCTTATACCTCGGCGGAAGCACTTATCTGCTGTCCTTCATAATTTTGGCAGTTTCTACACATTTAGCCACGATATATGCAGGCAGAATTCTTAACGGCATTGGCGCCGGAATCATTTTTGTTTTAAATCTGGTCTACATTGGAGAGATGGCGTAATTACCTTTATTATTATTATTTTATTTTTTTGTGTAAAATAATATCCCTAAGTAAAACTTTTACATGAGTCTTTCATACATTTCATCATCAACCCAGAAAATAAGATAAAATAAAAATAAATCTGCGAGGCCGGCAAAATATTTTTTTCCTAAGAAAGAACAAAGAATCCCGTATCATCTAACGCAATTTTTTGAGCTTACGAAACACACATGGGCCAGTGTACTTCTAGACCAATAAGGCAGTTAATTAATCTAAAACTTTCTTCTTTTTCCAGGTCAACCAGAATTAGAGGCACATTGCTAACTCTGACAGGATTATCTAATACAATTGGTATACTATTTGCTTATTCAGTAGGACCGTTTGTACGTTACTCGGTGATCAGCTGGATAGGTGTGGCTTTAAGCTGTATGTACTTGGTAGCAGTATTCTTTTTCGTAACTGAAACCGCTGTTTACCAAGTTATGAAAGGTAAGATTTATTTTTTCTTTAAATATTATTTCATGGGCCAATTGTCAGTGACTAGTAAACTCACCAATACAGAAAATGATATATGTGTATATATACAGAAAATCTGGGGGCACGCGAAGCGCAAGGGCACTACCTACTTTTCCTCGAAGCGTTTCGTCGTTTTTTTGAACCCCTATAATTTGGGTTTAGATTATACCAGATAAACATAATTCTCTGGATATGATTTCAATAGTACATTTATTAAACAGATAAAGTTTCAATCGCATAGATTTTATACTTTAGATTTTATTGATATTTAAAAAAACCCCGATTTCGTCACTCACTGATGATCATCAAAACTCTTAGGGTACTTCCTTAAGTCCTAGAAAGCTGTAATTCAATATGTAAGTTAGTATTAGTACACAAACAACAAAAAAAAATGTAAAATTTGGAACTTTTCCCCCAATCTCTTAAACTAGGGGATGGAAGATGAAGATGTATGAGACTTCCGCAAATTTTGATGCGTGAGGTCTGAAAATTGATCTAGGGACTCATTGTTATAACTAATATAATACATATTTTTAGTTAAACATCGCCCACCCTTAAAAAATGAACAAAATAAAAAAATATTGCCATAAGCAACTTACAAAAAGAAGTAAAATCCCTCAAAAAACATTTTCATGTAAAATGTTGCCAAGACGAGACCATATGGATCGCACTGTCAAAAAGTTATCAGATCTCATATAGAGCCAAGCTTCTTACTCTACACGCCTTAACTCTACAAGCCCTAACTTCACAAACTCTACACCTTAGTCAAAATATGTGGCTTGGCCGTTTCACTACCGTCACATGGGCGTAAGGTGAAAAAAAAATTCACTGTTCATAATTTTTTTATACAATAGTTCTTGTAGTAACTAAACGGCCAAGCCTCATATTTTGCCTAAGGTGTAGAGTTTTTGAAGTTAGGGCTTGTAGAGTTAGGGCGTGTAGAATAAGAAGCTTGGGTCTATATGCGATCTGATAACTTTTTGATAGTGCGAGCGATATGGTTTCGTCTTGGCAACATTTTACATGAAAATATATTTGGTGGTATTATATATAGCCATACTGACATCGATTCGGAAAAAAAACGCTAGTTATATAATACTGGACTTCGGAAGTTTGACCATAGTGATGATACTGACCGTAAAGTAGGTACCTACAAAATACGAAAATCTTAGGGACAACTATCAAATTAATGAATCGAAAGAATGAACGATATGTATATATGAGGAAGGATATCAGTCATGTTTAAAAAAAACTCTTATTTCAGGCAAAAGAGATGAAGCCATGGCCAATCTCACATCACTTGGCAGACAAGACGACATAGAAGAAATAGTAGCACAAGCAAACGAAAAGCCAAAATCAAACGTGGCTCAATTGACAGAAATGTACACAATCAAGTCTAATAGAAAAGCTGCATTTATAATAATATCATTGAATATTCTACAACAATTGAGTGGAATCATTGCTGTAATGTCTTTTGTTACGATTATTTTCGACATGACTGGTTCTGCCATGGAGTCACATATATCTACTATCATTATTGGTGTTACTCAAGTCGTTGCGGCCATTTTTGCGCCCATACTTGTTGAAAGAACTGGAAGGAGGTCTCTGTTGTTAGTCTCTACGGCTGGTTGTTCATTAAGTTTGGTTAGTGCATGACCATCTTTATTTTGTTTAACTTCTAAAAATCTCCCTTTGCTTTATTTATTTGCCTCCTAAGATTTAAAACATGGTTACTCCATGATTCGTAATGATGGCAGTCGCTCCATGTAAAATAGTGGTATTCACTGCTTTCGGTAAGACTGGAAGCCGATGCTAACATATGCAGTTGGGAAAAAGCTAGGCAGATAATAATTATGACGACTGATTGCTATTATGCTTTCCATTCCTTAAAGAAACTTTAAATCTTGTTTCTTAAACTGTTCTGAGCTTTGCTTTCCATTATCTTATTATTGTTATATTTCAGGCTGCTCTTGGGATTTACTTTCACCTGTACAATACTGATCATCCATCCACTGAGGGTTTACAATGGCTTTCGCTGGTGTCTATTATGATTTTCTTCCTATCCTATTTTAGTGGTCAGTATGTTATTTTATTTGGTTATTTCTTTTAATTCCTATGTGATATTTTTTAAACGTTCAAAAATGTCTGGATAATCATTCAAGCTTCTGTTTAGCTTACATTTATTGGTTATTCATTCTGAGTTCGCTACTATTAGAACGAATTATTTTAAAGGTACGCAAGGTTAAGTTGATATTTTTTTTTTCGATTATCTGTTCGTTTGATTCAAATATTTTGTTCCCTTAAGTAGTCAAATGCACACGTTGAATAAAATCAATCTTATGTCTCCTGCCCTTGGCTGCCTCTGGCTGTATGTCTGCCACAAAATAAAATTTTCATTTCTTTTTTCTTCAGGTTTTGGTATCATCCCCAACACATTTATCGGCGAGATGTTCACGGACACCTGCAGAGGTTTTGGTGGTACATTTACAATATCCATCGGCTGGATGTTCGGTTTCGGAGTATCAACCGCATTCGGTTACATGTTGCCAGCATTAGGACCAAGTTTAACCTTCTGGATATTTGCCGGTGCTTGTGCATTTGCGTTCTTCTTTAGTATAGTTTTTGTACCTGAAACCAAAGGAAAGAGTCTTTTGGAAGTTCAAGAGCTCCTAGGTAGATGATTAATTGTAAATAAAGGCTGTGATATTAAATATTTATTTATTAGTAACATTCGTTTTAATTTTCTCGACCTATCCCAAAACGAAGATTGTAGTCTCTCTGTGGGAGTGAATCCGGAATGAGGTGATCTGCAAGAGAACCAGAATCAACATATCTCACAGAATCAGCAAGCTGAAGTGGTAATAGGTTAGCCATATTAGCCATACAGCCGATGGCCGTTGGGTAATTTGGGTATGTCGTGTTCTAGAGTTGAGACCGAGAATCGGTTAACGCAGTGTAGGACACCATCATAGAGTTACTGATCTGATAGCAGCTGAATAAGATATGTTACGGATTGAGCTAAATGGCATTCAATTGGAGAGAAGAGCTATACTCCAGCAGTTGATTTGATATAAGTTGATGATAATGACCTCATAAGAAAGATTTGCATACATAATAATAATGTTTAGTCTCCCTACCGCCGTATCTCTACGTTGACGTCGTGGTGAGGCTTGCGAGCTCCTGAACTCTAGGTCTGTGCCGGTAGAGTTTACTTTGCCGAAATAGGTCTAGGATGAGGAGCCAAACCAAGAGAGATGCATAAACCCGTAGGGCAGCATGTGGCGAGCTGTTGGGCAGTAGGACTTCACGGACCCTATCTCTCGGGAGTAGTCTTGTTCTTCACCCGCGGCTTGCCTTTATTGGCCGGTTGGAGTGATCACTGACGAAGAACACAACTCCCACCTCTTTCTTGCCTTTACTGGCCTGCTTGAGTGGAGATTCGCAAGAGCAAACGTGCTCGGAGGAAGGAAGTATTCCAGTAAGGTGCTGGTAAGGATCTTGACCGTACTTCCGGGATGGTCCTGATGCCGTGGAATACCTCTCCACTCCTCAAGCACCTCAGGAAGTGTTGCCCCCTTGTCGTTACGTCACTATGTGCTAGCGACCGTTTCCGGGAGCCTATTATTGGGTCTGCAAGTCACCCCCTGCCATTTTATCCGTGTATAATTATATAACATTGGTCAGGCAGGGACATAGTTCTTCCATAGTTCAAGTTCCCAAATCCACTTTATCCACCCAAACCTATAGCCCAAAATGTTTTGTTTCCACGTTCTGTAATCACCAACCGGTGCTTGTCCTTGGGTGCACTTGCATAGTGCATATAGGGGTAATCGTCAGTTGATGCCTCCTCATCATTTAAAATTTTCTAAGGGGCCTCTGCTAGTTGGCTTCGGCACCTCGTACAGCTTCCAAAGGTCCGGGACCCCAGGGTCCCGAGATATATCTTTTTTTTTTGTTATTAATATATAGGTACATATCGTTTACATTTTGCTATGGAAATTTAACATAAAATATATCAACACTGGGCCCAGGGCCGCAAAGAAATCGGCTCGGTTATAAAAAATGCGATAACTTTTAAAATATTTGAGCAATCCTTTTAAAATAATAACTAAATTAAAGTTTATTTCATTACAAATATATAAAAAGTAAAACCTTTTATTTGTTTTGGGTGATTGTATTAAAAGCTATAATTTAAAAATAAAGACGATATTTTTTTTATTAACTTTGGAACCATTTGTTTTACTTTTGTTTCTGTCTATGAATATGGCATTTCTTGTGCAGAAATTCATTATTATATTCTGATCAAATTCAATGAAAAGCATGCCACTAACCCCTGAAGAGTGTTCCAAAATACTGGCAATGCTTGAAGACAGGCGCAGTCAGCGTTATAAAGCAAGAACTGTTGGTGTGTCGCTATCGACCGTTCAAAGAGTGCTCCAGAGATTTGAAGAGACTGGATCCAATATTCGCAGAGCAGGAACAGGCCGGACAAGGTGCTAGGCAGCGCGGGAGGATCGATATATGGTGTCAATAATATTGAGAAATTTCAAACCATTTCAAACGGCTGTTGAAGTCAAAAATCACCTTCTACGTGCAGGTGGGAGCAATCCGAGCACGTGTACAGAGAGGCGGTGTCTTGCTGAAGCAAACTTCAAGCCATTTAGACCTGCAAGTGGTCCAAAATTCGAAAGGTATCATCGAAATTCAAGGCTGAGTTACGTTAGAGAACACACGAATTGGGCTCTGGATGACTGGTTAAGAGTAATGTTTTCAGACGATTTGAGGTTCGTTTTATACAAGCACAATGGGAGGCAAAGAGTCTACAGAAGACCAGGAGAGCATTATAACAAAGCTTGCTTTGAAGAGAAAGTGCCATACGGCGGAGGCTCCATACATGTGTAGGCTGGAATTTATTCCGGAAACCGCACCGTGCTAGTGGTAGTATTCATTTAATATGTATTAATTTCTGTTCCAGATTATAATCGTGCTGAAAACTTCACCGCGGTTGGTCCGTGCATGGGTGACCATCTTTACATACCAAGACTCCTCCATGCCTCGGAAAGCACGTTAAGCTGTTGGTCCCGGCTGTCATTCGTGGATCTTTGACAGTCATTACGGGTCGTCAGAAGCCCGAAAGTCTGATAACCAGTCTTACCAAGGGGTATCGTATTACCTAGTAACTGGCAAAATACTGGTATTCAGCTGCATCCGGTTAGACTGGAAGCAGACCCCAACATTGTTGGGAAAAGGCTAAAATTTCATGTCATTTTTAAATCAAAGCGTAGGTATGCCTAGTCTACCTTTAATAGACGTGGATATGTATTTTGCAAGATAAAATCAATTATGATGATATATTACACATTGTGACCTGCCCATTATCTCATAGGTACTACCAATTTGGAATAAATTTAGGTTTCTAATATGATAAAATGCGTACAATTTTATAATGAGCTGATTAGATAAAGAGCCGATATATCGATGGGTCATAAGTATACTGAGTCAACTGCAGTACTTCTAATAACTTTAAAAGAAGGCGATAAAAAGAGCGAATGGTTATTAATAAAATAATATGAAATTAATTTGCACTGTTGATAGGCCTTATTATATTTAATTCACTATGACTAGTTATTTTTCTTGATTGTATTAACATTTGAAATATAACCATTCGCTCTTTTTATCGCCTTCCTTTAAAGTTATTAGAAGTGCAGTCGACTCAGTATACTTAGGAGACATCGATATAATCTCATTTTTATATTTACATGTTATATTGCGTAACGTGTCACTCAAAAACTATGATTTTATGATAAACTTATCATTCGAAGATACGAGTAAAGGTTCCCGCAGACAGGTACGACGCGATAGTGCGACGCGATCTGCGATATCCGTAAAACGATTTCTGTGAAAGCGCGTCGCAATACGACACGTCGTGTGGCAAGTCGCGCCTATCTGCGGGAGCCTTAATACATGGGCCAAAAAGGTAGTGTGTGACTTTCATATACTCCGCTTATCGCATGAAAAAGGGAACACTTTGGACAATTTATAGTCTGTCACCTCGTCCCAGGGTTAAAAAAAAATATATTTATTTTATTCCGATTTTTAAAAATGTTGTTTCTTTCCGAGATCAATATTCGGTTTCTAAGGTATTTTTAACAGGACTTGTAACTATTTGATTGCGATTTTGGTTGAATCAATAGCGCTATCGAATTATTAAACTGGTTGCGTTTCTAAATACACGATTAACCAAGCTACTTGCTCATGCCTGGTTTCTCAGATCCTTGATATAAACTCTAAATAATTAAGTATTCATTCGACACTTTCTAGTATTTATTCCATAACTGAGTTTTCAGAAACAATATATCAAACCCTTTATTATCGAATAAAAGAAACCTCAGAGACTGGGGGTCAAACAGAACCTCAGAAACCAGGGGTTAAATAGAACCGCAGAAACCAGGGATTAAATAGAAAACCTCTTCAAATCAATAGCTATTGAAAGTTAATCTGAGCACCTCGGAAACCGGGCAGTAGAGAGATCTATACTCTGTTAATTTTTCTATAGAGCTATGGCATAAAAGGAAGCCGTTACGATTTTTGATTATTTTAAAGAACTTTTATTAATGTCAATATCACTTTGACGTTAGGTACACATATCTACGCTACAATAAAATATAATAAAAAAAAAAAAATCGACTTCAAAAAAACATTAACTCAAAATTATGAAATAACTTTAATTTCAGAACCGACTTCCGAAATTAAAGTTATTTATAATAATAATTATTATATCAGCGCCCTAATTGCGTAACACACTATCAATCGGAATCTGAATCATTTTTAATCAAATTGCTAATCCATTGCTTCATATGTTCGAATAATTTGTCTGCTCGACAACGTAAATAACGCAATGTATGTTGTTGAACTGTCAAAATGAAACGTCTTTTACGCAATTGCCCCGCTAATCTCATTAATTTTAAATTTGAATATGCATCGTTTAACTATAGCCATATATAAGGTAATTTAAAACACGCTTTAGGTATTTAAGCATTTAAAATTGGTTTTCCTTATTAAAGTTAGCAACTTATCACCTTATAATCATATCAAAACATTATAGATATCTAAGTCTATTTATAATTTCAGACTACATCATACTTTGTTAAATTAAAGCTCCTAACTTTACCTTCTATGTATATACCTGACCTTTGCATATTTGTATTTAAAAATAGCAACATTTTTCCAAAAACAAAAGATATTCATAACTTAAATATCTCTCCCACACTCATCAAAATGCTTTTAAACCATAGCCGTAAATTTTTTTAACAAATTACCGGAACAAATAAAAGATGAAACCAAATTAAAAGAATATCTAACACAAAAATGCTTTTACTCCGTCGCAGAATACTACCTAGAACAAAGTATTAGTAAATATGATATCTAGATAAATAATTACATATTATATTATAGTCATGTAATAATACACAAAAAGAATGCACACATACATACTTTTAATATTATGTTATTATTATTTTAAAATTACTATTATGTTGCCATGCCCTAACCGGGTTTCATGTTGGAACTTACTTATATTGTAACAACTAAATGTACACATGAATGCAGTAAAGAGTTTTGAGATTGAGTTTGAGTCATTTTCATAATATTTTAATTCGAAGTCTAACAGCGTGCTGCCCAGAAATCAAAATGCCATTTAATGATAAAAATAATAATAATGCGAGTCACGTTACAATTATGACTGTCCAAGCATTAATATGTTGCGAACATCCATTTTTATTACTAGGTACAGACGCCAGCAGGTCAACCTAGGTACCCGAAACTGTCAGATTTTCCCAATCAACCTTGAACCTAATAGCTTAGCAATAAAGTCAAAAATCTATTAAAGAAATCTGACAGCTTGTAGTAGCTTGATGTGCTGGCGTCTGTACATTAATAGAACAACGGTCTTCATTGGACCGCATAAGCAAGAACCAATGTAAAAAATAAACTATTCTGTTTATTCGACATTATCGACACTAAAACTAATCAACAACATTTACTCTACGCCACTTATTAATTTCAGTTAAAAATGTTCACAGATAATTATGACATTAGATGATTTCTTAAAGTTGAAATTGGTCCGTATTACCTTCATAAGCGAGGTGCAATGGACTACACAGCAAGGAAATATGGACTCGCATAAAAAAAAGCTGTCAGAACATTTGTTCACAGAAATACACTGCACTGCCTCATCATCATCTTCGACATAGCCAGCGAAACGACAATGTGCCCATAAGTGAAAACCTAGACTTTGAATTTGATTTTAAAAACAAGTTTACCTCGTCGGAAAAAGTGTATTTTTTCTTTTTTTAAACCCCTCAGTATTATTAGTATTATTCTTTCTTGTTGACAAAGTCGACGGTGAAGTGAGCTTACCCAGAAGAAGCCTGTTCACTCTCACTTTGAAGAGATTAGGGTTGTAGGCGTTCGGAAACACAGACGCAGGTAGTGAGTTCCACACTTACTGTGCGCATTATAAAAGACATTTGGAAACGCTTAGTGCGAATTTGGGAATGGTAATTTGCAGTGCGTCTAGATGTCCGATGGTAGAAGGGGGCTGGTGGAATGAGGTTGCGGAGTTACTGAGCACACTCACCGAAGTACAATCTGTAGAAGACCGACAAGCAGGCAACCTTGCAGCTTTTGGCATAAACCACATCGGTAATCGGCAATCGGCTTTATTACGAAACAAGGTTGATCTTTAGACCCTGATTTAAACCGTCGAACCAACTTTGAACTTTATGCCAACAAATTTCTAAATCCAATGATTTTAAATCCTAGTCTAAATTGTTAATTTTGTATAAAGAACTTTACTGTGGTCAGAATAAGGTTCGAAATACAAAAACTTGCTCGAAGTTTTAAGTTTGGACCAAAGTTAGAACTCTGTAATGAGATGGAATGTGCCATTTTGATAACCGCGTTATTTTGATACAACTAGTTTAGTAGAAGTTTTGTATTTTATCACAGAATCTTTACAGACAGACAATATATATTTATTAACCTATCATATATGTGTGCATTTATTTATCAATCTTTTGATATCACTATTGATAAAGACAATAAATTATTCTTAAAAAATGCCTATTCCTTGGGTTACTTTAATGATAATAAATTGTTTTTATAACAATTCTATAGGTACTATGGAAAATATACTATCGTGAGATATTTGTTATCTGTTGATAACGTAATCTCAGTGTTGTAACTCTACATACACATGTTCTTCCTTTATGTCTAAAAAGAATTTACCTACTTACTTATTAACTCGTAGACAATGAACGGTTTCTGAGGAGCTCAGAAACCAACAATTGGCTTAATAATGTAAGTATCTGTTACGTGTATGTGTAATGCTTAAAAGTTATTAGGTAGTTTGGTATTTATTTAAGTCGTAAGATAGATAACAAAGCTTTATATAGTTCCGTAAAGATCCAATAGCTTAAAAATACAAAATAAAAATATATATACACAGTTTCTAACATAAAGAATAAAATATATTATGTAATTTGTATGGATTCTTCGGGTAAAAGCCTCCTCCAAGGGATGTCAGTGATCTTTGTTGCTGGCTGTATTTAGCCAACATCTCCACTATCTCATCTACCCGTCTGGCACTAGGTCAGCCTCTGCTTCTAGTACCTCGTGGGCCAATCCATTCCATTACTCTCCCCGTCCATTTATCACCTTTAAGCCTGGCCACGTGGCCTGCCTACTTCCATTTTCTTTGAAGTGAGAAGGTTAGGGTATCTGTTACTTTTATTTTCCTCCGAATTTCAACATTCCTCACTCCAATCCAGGCACTGATTGGCTTGACCTCCTAGGCATGGAGTTGAAATCTGGTCTCAACTTTGGCGCCACCATCGAGTACAAAGCCCAAACTGCGGCCAAGAAACTGGAAATCCTAAATAGGGTGAAGCGATACTTGACGCCTGGACAGCTTTTAACTCTTTACAAAGCGCAGGTCCGATCCTGCATGGAGTATTGAATCAGCTAAGTACCAACTAGCCGCGCTTGACTCGGTGGAACGCAGAGCTAAGAGGCTCATTGGCGACGTAAAACTGGTGGATGCCAAGCTTCATAGTTTGGCTCATCGCCGCAAGGTTGTCTGCTTGTCGGTCTTCTACAGATTGTACTTCGGTGAGTGTGCTCAAGAACTCCCCGACCTCATTCCACCGGCCCCCTTCTACCATCGGACATCTAGACGCATTGCCAGTTACCATCCCTACCTAGTTGTTATTCCACCAGTTCGCACTAAGCGCTTCCAAATGACTTTTATAATTCGCACAGCAAAAGAGTGGAACTCACTACCTGCGTCTGCGTTTCCGAGCGTATACAACCCTAATCTCTTCAAAGTGAGAGTGAACAGGCTTTTTCTGGGTAAGCTCACTCTATCGTTGACTCTGTCTCTGTCGCGTCCGACCTAGACTAGAGTCAAGAGCAAACCCATCTAAAATAAAAAAGGCAACTTCTCTCCATTCTTCTTTGTGTAGTCTGGATTTTATTCCTAGTCTTGCTATCGAATGTCTAAGTGTGGCTGCCGTAGGTGAGGCATGGTAGTATTTCGGAATCCATGACTATTTTTTTTGTCGGTAGTGGAAGCTGCGATGTGAAAACTTTCTAGTGACACCAGTACAGTTTCCAGGCAATTGCAATTCTTCTGTCCACTTCTTCTAAATTTCTTTCTATGTCAAAATCAAATCAAATCAAAAATATTTATTTGCTAGGATATGGTACATAATGTGTTACAGTAATTTAGTTTCAGCATATCCCGCCATAACCTGGCGTGCAAATCTCACAATCAGAGTCAATTATTCTAAATTACAAATAACAGAATCTATAGATTTGTCTTCTAAATAGTCCTTAATAATAATAACCTGGGACATTGTTCACACACGGTCATCTGATCCCAAACTAAGCAAAGCTTGTACTATGGAAACCAGATAACTGATATACCACATATACTACTTTTTTTTTGTAAATACATACTTATAATATGGTATAATATCTTTTAAGCAGCAATAGTTTGAAGAGTAATTTTTTTAAACATTGTCAGAGTCCCGAAAACTATTTGGTAAATGATTCTAAATAATAATTGTCTTGCAGTATACATTTTTCTTAAATAATTTTAGTTTTATTGGTGGCGGTTCAGCTATTTGGCCTGACTCTGCTTGTTTCAAATAAATTATAATGTCTCTTAACAAAAATACATATTTCAAAAATATACAAACATGGCAAAGGTTTTTTAAGTTTCTGAAACAGTGGCTTACAGCTGTCTAAAAAGTGAGCTCCACAAATTGCTCGGGTACATTTTTTTTTTGAGCTTTGAAAACCATGTCAAAATCCACCGAGTTACCCCACACCATAAAAGAGATTTGCTTACCTTAATAAACATAATTTTGGACAAACTCGAGAGGTATGTTGTTAACCAAGATGGGTGTTGTTAGGTAGCTTTTTAACCGACTTCCAAAAGGAGGAGATCCTCAATTCGTCTGTATTTTTTTTTTGTATGTTTGTTACGCGATTACTCAAAGACGGATGGACCGATTTGGAAAATTCTTTTTTTGGTTGAAAGGGTATACTTCCGAGGTGGTCCCATGTAAATTTTATTAACTTTGCTTGGGGAGTTTTTGAGTTAGCTTCAATAATGCGTATATTTCCCACTTATTTTATATGGATGAGGTGATGATGTTTTAATAACTTCCTATCACTGTTATTTACATGGCTATATCTACAATTATTGTGCTCAATTATGTATCCGAATATGTGTGGGGTAGGTTCCACAACTACAAAGTGAAAAATAAAAACTTTTTAGCAAAAAATAAAACCGACTTCTAAAACAAAACACTACAAAGTGAAAAATAACTTTAATTTCGGAAGTCGGTGGCAAAAAACGAAAATACAAAACCAAAGACACCGACTTCCGAAATTAAAGTTATTTTTCACTTTGTAGTGTTTTGTTTTAGAAGTCGGTTTTATTTTTTGCTAAAAAGTTTTTATGTTTTGTCGAGATTTCCAATCCAACTTTTATACTGGCTCGGCGAGACAGGGTGACACACTCTCACCAATATTATTTATTGCGGTCTTACAACATATAATGAAAAGTTTACCAAGGGCAAAGCAAGGCATCAATATAAACGGGAAGTTTCTATGTCACCTGAGGTTCGCAGATGACATTATCCTGTTCTCAAATAATGAACAATCTACAACGAAGATAAGTTCTGGCCCTTGCGCTTTTGCGTTCTTCTTTGTGTTGTATTTGTACCTGAGACAAAAGGAATGAGTCTATTGGAAATTTAAGAGATTTTAAGTTGATCTTAGCTGTGATATTATTGATTAAATTCTTTTTTATTGTATTTGTTTTAATTTTCTGGATTTTGTGAGGATCGTGTAGTTCCTGTCTGCCCGTATGGGAGCGTGAGATTTTGTAGGTATATATGTACAAAGACTGGCACGGATAATGTAGCAAATGTTAATTTATTGCGCAGCATCGTCATCATCAGATCAACTGGAAGACGTTAACTGCTGGATATGGGCTTCTCCGGCTCTGCCTTGCTAAAAAAAGGTTTCAGTTTTTTCTAAAAAACTTTTTCTTACGGATAACCCCGCGTTTTGTTGTTTTGTCAGCTAATAAACGTCAAGCAAATGTCAAGCTTACGTCGAGTTTATTCCGCCAATTACATGATCGTGACATGATCCTAGCCAAAATCTGTGACCGAAATAGTGTTATTTTATGAGATTTAAGCTTGCAAAGTTTAAATAAGAATTTATTGATAACGCAATACATACATTAAAGAAATAGCAAAATAACAATGTTTTACTAGGTACCTAATTAAATAAATAATGGGACTTAGATTATCTCCTGAAAGAAGATTACTGTTTTATCAGAATATTTGGTCCAAATACTGCCCAGAAATAGATGTCTGAAAACATAGGGAAATAAAAAGATCAGAGAATTCCTATAGTAAGGTACATATTAATTTATCCTAAAGATACGGGTGCAATGATTAAGAAAGTGAGTAATTTCAACTGCTGGTCAATGGCCTGTACAGTAATGTTGTGTTGAAATTAACTTTTTCAAATGATAATAGCCGGGGGCTCGTGGCTAAGTAATAACAGCCGCACGGGTCGCTAAGCTACGCTTGCAGGGGTTGGTCTGTGGATTGGTGACCATCTTTTCATACCGAGACTCCTCCGTACCTCGAAAAGCACATTAAGCTGTTGGTCCCGGCTGTCATTCGAGGATCTTTGACAGTCGTTACGGGTCGTCAAAAGCCCGAAAGTCTGACAACCAGTTTTACCAAGTGGTATCGTATTACCCAGTAACTGGGTGGTGGAGGTCAGATAGGCAGTCGCTCCATGTAAAATACTGGTATTCAGCTGCATCCGGTGAGACCGGAAGCCCACCCCAACATAGTTGGGAAAAGGCTAGGCAGATTGAATAGTCGCACGGGTTGATCGAAGGTTAAGTTACGCTTACCGCGATCAGGTCGAGACCCCTGCGTGCCTCGGAAAGTACGTTAAGCCATCAGTTCACACCATCATTCATTGATCCTTCTCCATCACGGGTAGTCAGAAGCCAAAAAGTCTTACAACCAGTCTTACCAAGGGGTTTGGTGTTAACCAGTAACTGGATGGTGGAGGTCAGATAGGCAGTCACTCCATATAAAATACTGGTATTCAGCTGGTTCCGGTTAGACTGGAACAACATAGTTGGGAAAAGGCTAAGCAGATTGATTTTTATCGTCCTTCAGCTGTATTCTTCAACAAACTTAGGCTTTCCGAGGATAATAATTTATTTATCCATTATAGAAATGAAAACTGATAGATATACCTCTGTCCTACTCAGTTTGCTATAATAAGTAATGATCAGTCTTCAACTCCTTAGGTACGTATAAGTTGATTCTGGGCTGTATTTGGACCAGACCGTGACAATCTTCCATCACTTTTATTTTGATTTTCAGTCAAATTAATTTGATTCTTTGCCAACGCTTTGTCTTCTTGTGACCATTACTGGTATTAAAGCATTTACTCTAACGGTATGTTTGCTGATTGATTAAATACTTGACTACTTTGAGATGAAAACCAGCGCGGGTACTAGTATTTCCGAAGGCGATCTATCAATCCAGTCTATTAAAAAACAATATAAAATCGCAGGAAGCTGTGAGTACGAACATTTACATATTAATTTAAAACTCGATAAAATATGGAAGTATTCCATATTTTTGATATATCTATCTATATAAATATGCAAAAATCAATTGCCGTGCATGTGTCTCGCAAAAACTCGAAAATGACTCGACGGGTTTTGTTTTTGTTTTTTTTTTTTTTTTGTTCCCACTGGGGTGGTTTAAGAAAAAAGAAAATTAGGAAAAACCCAAAGGAACAGCCAAAAAATCGAAATTGAAATTTTGACAGAACAACGTCAGACGGATCAGCTAGTAATATCGGGTTGGCTAATAAGTAATGAGCGTTTTAGTTTATAATTTCTATAATTTTCGGAAAGGTTTAAGAACGTTCTGTAGCAAAGTGCATATAAAGAGCGAGACGCGCTCATGCGCGTTATTGATAGTTCGGCTGTTAGTGCGTTAAAGTTCACAAAGAAATGAGTGATATTAAAACCCACGTACGACATTGTTTATTATTATGAGTTTCAATCTGGGCATTCTACTGCAGAAGCTACACGTAATTTATATGTCAAAGTATAGCTCACGATGCAGTCTCCGAAGCAACAGCAAAGCGCTGGTTCCAACGGTTCCGCAATAACGATTTTTCTTTAACCGATCAACTAAGGTCTGGGCGCCCCGGGGAAATAGATATCGATAAATTAAAACTATTAATCAAAGAAGATCCGCGAAGAACTACACGCGATTTGGCTGTTCAGCTCGAGTGCTCTCATGGCACCATAGAAAATCATTTACATGGTTTGGGAAAGACATACAAATATAGTGTTTAGGTACCCCATCAATTAAGTAAAGATCAGCTGACCTACCGAGCTGAGATTTGTGTACAACTTTTATTTTTCCGCCGCACATTTAATTGGTTAGATCATCTTGTCACTGGAGATGAAAAGTGGGTTCTCTATGTTAATCACACACGCAAGCGCCAGTGGCTGGGATGTAAAGAACGGGGAAAACCAACGTCAAAATGTGATCTTCATCCTCGCAAGGTAATGCTTTCTGTCTGGTGGGATAAATGGAGTAATAAGCTGGGAATTCCTTTCCACTAATACTACGATTACAGCAACAGTATATTGCGATCAACTCGAAAAACTGAAGCTTGACATCCATCGCAAACGTCCACAACACGACAAAATATTTTTCCTGCATGACAATGCTCGGCCGCATATTGCTAAGAGGAAGGCTAAAACTATTGGAGCTTAATTGGGAAATAATACCCCACCCTCCATATTTGCCGGACTTAGCACCAACTGATTTCAGCTTGTTCCGATCACTTAGTAACAATTTACGGGAAAAAAGCTTTGACGATGAACCACACTTGAAACAATACATAGATGACTTCTTCAATTCAAAACCAACGAAGTTCTATGCGGACGCCATTCACTCTTTGCCAGATCGATGGCGAATGGTAGTAGAAAACGACCGTGAATATATTATTAATGATTAACAAATGCTTATTTAATAAATAAATACAAATAAAATAGGTGTATGTCGCTCATTACTTATTAGCCAACCCAATATTATTAGTGCGAAAGTAACTGTGTCTGTTTGTTACGGATTTCGATATAATTTAACACACAGGTAGACCATGACTTGTGTTAAGATGGAGGATACCCTTTATCTCTATAGTACGTTCCCGTACGATAATTTTCGACGGATGCGGACGAAGCCGCAAGCATAAGCTAGTAATAATATAAAATACTAGCTGTTGGCCGCAGCTTTCCCCGCGTCGATACTTCGCTATATGAATCGGATATTGTTCACAATTTCATGGATTTTAATTTTTTTGCGCGTAACCTTAATTATTTTTCTAAAATAAAAGTAAATATCTTCAGTTAATTCTTATAACATTAGCTATCTGTCAGAGAAAGTCTCGTCAAAATCAGTTCAGCCAATTCGGAGATCAAAAAATATCCCATATCGGTAGAACGATATGAGATATTTTTTGGGATATTTTTTTACTTACCGATTTTGGCTACGAATCTACCGATATTTGTGGACAACTCTACTGATTTGGTCTTTTGACGTTCGAGACCACTGCATCAGAGAGTTCACGCAAGGAATAAAAATTAGTCATCAAGACTAGTTAGTCTTGATCGCTGTCGCCCGATACAGCCAAGAAGACTATATACATACAACGTGCCGCTGCAATGGCGACATTAACTTGACACACGTATTCGGTTCCGAGTTTTCGTTTTAAAAAGATATTTTAATTTCATTCATCTTTATTATTTATGGATATATTTACAATTTTCTAAAATAACATTTAGGAGCAACCTATTATTAGAACTTTAAACTAACTTAAACTTCAACCGTGAGGATAGGTTTCAACTGTCGAGAGCCTGGAATCCAGTAGTCCAATTGTGTAAAGATCGCAAGAGTGCCGAAAAAAGTTCGCGAGCGGACACAGTGAGTTTTGTGTGTCGAGAACAGAATCGAGATGTGAGTGTAACAAGTGACAGTGTCAATCGCACTAAACGAACAAGAAAGAGGGTAGACCGTTTTGTCTGCTCGTAAACATCCACCCGCAATAACTTCAGTTTATCCGTGATCATGGCACTTGCAACAGTGCCGAAATATCGGAAACTCGAAAAACTTAATATACATGGTAAATATCCCGTTTTAAGTTCTAATAATAGTGTTAGTGACCATGTCGGTTTAAAAACTTATATTGGAGCAACCTGTTGCGCAGAGATGAAATTAATACGAACGAGAAAAAAAACCACGACACTCAAGTTTTTTTTTTCTGGTGGTTTATCAAAGTTGGGATCACTCTATCCAAAAAATTCATTCATGAAGCTACTTATCAGCTGGGTCAGAACAATAGACAAACGATGAACAAGAAAAAAGGTGTTGGTCAACGGCCTTTTACCAGCTGGCATAGAACAATAGCTTCATGAATGAGTCTTTTGCTTAGATTGATCGTAATTTTGGTTATTATTTTATTACTTAGTTTGGTTGAAATATATTTTTATGAAATTACGAATTATTTATCTTATTATATTTTTATTATTACATTATGGCGGCACGTTGTATACTACCTTCCGCTCGCGACTTCGTCCTCGTGAAACTTGCTTTAATATAACATATAATATATGTATCTAACTCTCGGAAATACTCTAGCTTCCCATTAATCAAATCATTTTCGTAATCGGATCAGTAGTTCCGAAGATTACCCCGTACACACAAACTCGCTTTTACCTATGTATAACATTAGTATAGATATTTACGACTAATAAATTAATTTAAGGTCTTCCCAATTCCAGTGTACATAGGACAGATGCTAGTTGGCTATGTGCTTGGCTGGACAGCACCAATTATTCCCAAACTCCAAGACATTAAGCAAACTCCGTTGGACTACGTCCTAACTGACGTCCAGGTTTCTTGGTTTGGATCCGTTCTCTACTTTGGATGCACCTCTGGTATTATATTTACTATTATATTAGATGTTCGTTCGAAAACACAGTACACACATTGTTTTTAGGGTTCTGTACGACCGAATGAAAAAACGAAACCCTTAGGTATATGATTACTCGTGTGTGTCGGTCTGTCTGTCCGTTTGTTACAGGCAATTTGCTTCAAATCTAATGGACCGATTAAGTTGTAATTTGGTACACTTATTAATTTATGTGGCCCAAACACGGACTTGTAAGGTTAATTAATTCATTATGGGGACCACTTTTGTGCGGCAAATGAGAAAATTAAAAAGAAAAGTTTTGCAAACTGTATTGTGTGACATAATAAATGAAAAGATTTACTGTGAGGGTCTCAAATATAAATATTTGTATAATTTTAAAATAAATAACTTTAAAGTTACTTATTTATCTCCGAAACTACTGAGCCAAAATTTTTTTAAAAATACAGAAAATCGTTTTATACATTAATTTTTATAAACCCTATAAGAAGTGCATGATCTTAAAATTACATGGTAAACCTCTCACTATTGTGCGTACAACCTTACGTTTGCAGTTGGAATGTAAGGAAGCAAATGTTTTTAAACTACAATGTTAAGTTTGTTCTTGGAAAAAATTCCTCCTAACTACGGAACCCTTCATTAGTCGTGGCCAACACGCACAGGGCCGGTTTTTTTATATTGACCTTATCCTAATTCATTTGGGATCGACGCAGCATCAATGACTGTTTCTACCATACATCTATAATAGCCCTCATCTCAGAATTCTCTTCCTTGCTAGCCTCATGTTATCGATTTTACGCAAAAAAGAAACATCTTGAGAAAAAGGAAAAAGAGCAAACGTGGCAAGCAAACGAAAAAGAGCAAATACTTATTCCTTTGCAGTTAGAATTTAAGGAAGAAAATGTTTTTAGACTACAATGTTAAGTTTGTTCTTGGGAAAAATTCATCCCAACTACGGAACCCTTCATTGTGCGTACTCCAACACGCACTTGGCCGGTCCGGCACTTATTCCTTTCTGTCAGAAGTGGCTTTAGCCCCTATAATTAATCCTTAACTTAGCAAAATGTAAAACGCAAATTGCTCAAAACAAAAAATGTCCTTTCTTGTAAGTCACATGCCGAAATTAATTTCAAACATTCACGTGCCCTCTGTAGGCACTTGCTTAGTAAGGACCCTTAGGCCCATCGTCCACAACGCTACTCAAAAGTAGCCTGTTAACCTGTTAATTCAAAATACCAATGAGGAGCCAGACAGCACTAGTATTTCAAAAAAGTGCTGAAGTGCGGGGTAACGTGTTACCCCGTGGCCACGAGCCACGAGTTCAAGCGACACGCGTCTTGCAACAACGACGGCGGAGAAAACAAATACAAGAAGTTGTCTAGCTAGAGCATCTCATGAGCCACCATGTACGTATACCAACTTGCGGAGCGACGAACGGAAACAAGTGACGCAAGTCTCGTCGAAAGACAGATCGCTCGGGGCCCGCTAATGGGGCCTTATTAACTAGTTTCTGATTGGTTGCGTCGTGTACGGAAGGCCATTGAAATGCTATAACATCCTGACTAATCATTGATGATTTGAGTTTATACTACATTCCTTTTTAAAGCTTCGTGGACGCTGGGCCTTAATTAGCCGTGGTAGTTACCGCGGTCGATGATTGGTTCAATATAAGGCCCTCATTTCCAGGTCCCTACATCTCAGGATATCTCTGCAACGTGATTGGCAGAAGGCCATGTCTTGTTCTTGGAGGTGTCATTTGTTTAATAGGTTTTGCGATCCTAGCGATGGCCATGAATGTAGGATGGATTTATCTAGGACGAATCATGACTGGACTTAGTAACGGCATATTGTTTGTTATAAATCTGGTTTATATTGGCGAGATAGCGTGAGTTGCTTTTGCTTATTATGATCAAATACTGCGAACAAACATAATTACGTCAAATCAAAAGAAATGGCTCTTTTCTTTCGGTTTTATAATAGTTCATTAAAAAAAATATTTAAAAAAGAGATTTTAAAACATGCACTTCCTCGGATTTTACAAATAATGTTTAGGTATGTAAATGCAGTATGCTGTTTTGTGGGTTCGATTCCTGGCCCAAAGAGAAGCTTTTAAAAAAAAAAAAAAAATGCAGTTTTATTTTCCTCCGAAATCGAGGTGATGATTCTTTTGACCACTTTGCTCTACTGCTCATATGTAGTTTCAGATTATGGATTGAAGTCGCATCTCTAATTTAATTTTCCTCTTTCATTAATCGGGCTATAGAAACTGATTTTACTCGGCTCAGACCGATTTTTAAGCTTTACTATTGGGTTGGCTAATAAGTAATGAGCGACATACAACTATTTTATTTGTATTTATTTATTAAATTAATAATTGTTAATCATTAATAATATATTCACCGTCGTTTTCTACTGCCATCGATCTGGCAAAGAGTGAATGGCGTCCGCATAGAACTTCATTGGTTTTGAATTGAAGAAGTCATCTATGTATTGTTTCAAGTGTGGTTCATCGTCAAAGCTTTTTTCGTAAATTGTTACTAAGTGATCGGAACAAGCTGAAATCAGTTGGTGCTAAGTCCGGCGAATATGGAGGATGGGGTATTATTTCCCAATTAAGCTCTAATAGTTTTAGCCTGGTGCTCTTAGCAATATGCGGCCGGGCAATGTCGTGCAGGAAAAATATTTTGTCGTGTTGTGGACGTTTGCGATGGATGTCAAGCTTCAGTTTTTCGAGTTGATCATAATTACTGTTGCTGTAATCGTAGTATTAGTAGGAAGGAATTCCCAGCTTATTACTCCATGTATATCCCACCAGACAAAAAGCATTTGAGTTCTTCATTTGAGTATTCTTTACATCCCAGCCACTGGCGCTTGCGTGTGTGATTAACATAGAGAACCCACTTTTCATCTCCAGTGACAAGATGATCTAACCAATATAAATGTGCGGCGGAAAGATAAAAATTGTACACAAATCTCAGCTCGGTAAGTCAGCTGATCTTTACTTAATTGATGGGGTACCCAAACACTATATTTGTAAGTCTTTCCCAAACCATGTCAATGATTTTCTATGGTGCCATGAGAGCACTCGAGCTGAACAGCCAAATCGCGTGTAGTTCTTCAAGGATCTTCTTCGATTAATAGTTTTAATTTATCAATATCTATTTCCACGGGGCGCTCAGACCTTGGTTGATCGGTTAAGGAATAATCGTTATTGCGGAACCGTTGGAACCAGCGCTTTGCTGTTGACTGCATCGTGACCTATCCTTTGACATATATTACGTGTAGCTTCTGCAGCAGAATGCCCGGATTGAAACTCATATAATAAACAATGTCGTACGTGGGTTTTCATATCACTCATTTCTTTGTGAACTTTATCGCACTAACAGCCAAACTATCAATAACGCGCAGGAGCGCGACTTGCTCTTTATCTGATACAGAACGTTCTCGAACCTTTCCGAAAATTCTAGAAATTATAATCTAAAACGCTCATTACTTATTAGCCAACCCGATACCATAGAAAATTTTAGTTTGTTGTGTTAGTTCCTACTAAATGCATTAATGGCCGCCGATAAAAAAAAGGCACCAGTTTTGGTCATTGCCGTTTGAAGACATGTGACATCCACCAACCAGTGCTGGGCCGGCGTGGTCAATTACGGCCTCTCACCCTCTCACAGAGAGGAGGCTAATCTCCCAGCAGTGGCAACACTATACAGAGTGTCTTACTTTGTAAAGCATTATATTATTTTAATTATTGTGAATGTGAAGACTATGTAGGTCATTGCTTTTTTTGTTTGTTTTATTTTTTCTCTCAGTTATTTTTAATCATGGTCTGGCAGTTTGAGTAATTTATGCGGCCTACCCAAATGTCATTTCTTTTGTATTGTTCGTCGAATCGCTGAGTTGAGCTGCGCGGTTACTGACAAATGCGTGCACTAACTGGACAGGTCCTCTCAATCTGTGTGATTCTTACCTCAAAAGACCATTTCCGACACCAATCTACATGGTCTTCACATGAACTGACCAAGATTATGTCTGGACTTTGAAAGAGACTGTGACCTCTGAATTTGTTTCGGCCTTTCTTCTCAGAGTAGTCAGATAGGACACGCCGACCTCATCTAGTTTAAAAAAAACATGATTGACTTGTAAAAGCGTTACAGAAATAAAATCATTTATCATTAAAAAAGGTGTCGCCAGCTTAAGATCATCAAACTGAACAACTTTTGCCGGGAACCAACATCGTAATCGTGAAAAAAAATCAGTCGTCCCATACATTTGGTCAAGTTGGTTTTTGGTTGATTGAAGTTTCGTATGGGACGACTGATTTTTTTTTTCACGATTACGATGTTGGTACCCGGGAAATGTTGTTCAGTTTGATGGTCTGTGCCATACCCTTAAGTTGGCGACACCCTTTCTCAAACAACCTCTAGATTTATTATGTTGACGCTCCTCCGATCGCTAGACCAATGAAACCGTTTCTTTTTCTTCTTTTTTCAGGTCTACACACATCCGAGGCATACTGCTAACTCTTACAGGAGTATTTACAACATTGGGTACTCTTCTAATATACTCGGTCGGTCCATTTGTGCCTTACCAGGTGACATGTTGGCTGGCTGTGTTCACAGCTTTTACATACATTGTCTTATTAGTATTCGTAGTACCAGAGACACCTGTGTATCAAGTTATGAAAGGTATGAATTATTTATTCTTAGGAATCTTCTACTTATCATCATATTTTTTTAGTCAAACACCTCCAAGTGATAATAATTACATTAACCATTTTTAAATGCTACCAAGTGTTGCAACTACTAGGTATTGGCTGTCTAGCAAAATATCATTGACACCTCTCGGTTTCATAATTAAGGCCTATTCAAACCTAAGCGGTATTCGCTGCCGCTATGGGTAGAGGTACATACCGCGCGGGTTTCGCTTAGGTATTTAGTATTATGTTTCGCGGCAAAAGCGGTACAGATGAATGAACAGTAATATTACCGCATACCCACTCTGTTTTCTCTACCGCAGACGGTAGCGAATACCGCTTAGGTTTGAATAGGCCTTAACTAATATGTATTTTGCGAATTTGCTCCTTATTGAAGTGAAAACTTCTTTAGGCGCGTTGAACGATTTTTGGTGTGGGTAAATTCTGATGAGTTCGCGCCTAGTCACGAGTCACGTCACGCTGTCAAAATTTCACTTGTGTCAACAGTCCCCATGATTGACTATTTTTTTACTATAACGTGGCCATAAAAATAAGGCGCTTGATAGCTATGTAGTTTTTTGAACTTGGGAGGGAACACCGGAACGGTGATTGATATTGTACGTATTATCATAACTGCTGAAAGGGAGTATACGACTGCACGTTACTACGGGAAGGGCGGGGATAGGTGCGGGGTGCTGTCACGAAACCAAATTCCTATCATGCGTCTAATTGTTTTGGCCAAGTTATACCTACTAGAAATTGTTCAACTGACAGGTGTCAGGAATGCATTCTCTCTACGGCTGGACTGTAGTACCTACAGTGGCACAGATTAATACAGAGGGACACTCACTGGGCTAATTCAGTAGGACTGCCGCGGTCAGAAGTTATACGAGTTACGCGTTAGAAAGAGAGGCAACTTGTAGGTGAATATAACTGTAGGTAATAGCGTTGTGCGACCTGAATTGCACTTTATTGTGTCGTAGTATGAGTCGCTCTTTATTTAACTGATTTTGCGGAGTATCCCATCTGTATTAAGGCGGTGCTATATGTAAATTAGGCTGGAACTGAAGAAGTTTAAAACCTTTTTTCTCCATAACCCGTACCATAATGATCTTTAAAAAAATATATGTTAATCTACACAATAAACAACATGTCCCCTTCTCATTAAAAAGAATAAAAAATAATTTTAAATATCATTAACATACATGCAAAGTAACCCATGTTTTAGAAATATAAAACCATTTTTCTTCTAAACTATTAATCGCTAGGTTTTTTTATAGTTATCATGATATTTCACAATACAATACCTAGGGAATCCTCTGCTTACTTTTTTAAATAACTTTTCTAATTATTTATTATCATTATTTTTAACATAAATCGACACTCAATCGCGTGAGCAACCCCTCTGTCGCCTAATAAATCAGTGCGGGACGAGACGCAGTGCTGAACGGACCTGTACCACTTTTTCCCGCATTTTTTCGTTGGTGACAATACCATTAGAAAGTATTGTAAACAAATACCTACCTACTTATTTTGTTGATTTTAATAGTTTTTGTGTGTTAGAGTAGTTTTTAGGATATAGTTAGTAATACTACATAGGAAATATTTGTGTTAATATAAGTTTATTTATAAAATCAATATGGGTGACAAAAAAAGACGCACTAAGCGTAATTTGAAAATAAAATACAAGAGGAGAATAAAAAGAATGAAACGGTAAGTAATTTGAGTACCTATCTAACATTTTACTAGTAACCATCAATCAAGCGTTTTGATAAAAAGATATAGGTAGGTACGTATAAGTAATATGCGTACCTAAGCAGGTACCTACCTATCAGCTGCTTATACTTACCTAGGTACCTTTCGTCGCCAGAACGAGAAACTGTTTTCGTTTCGAATTTGCCAACGGAAATTCGTACGTGTTTAATGGCAACAAGGTATAGATTCCAAACGACCGGGCAGCATTACGACACGGCGGCACAGTAACGACATAACGAGCTATAGATTCGCATGCAGTGAATCTATAGCTTGTTACTATTAGACACGTACGAATTTACGTTGGCCGGAGTTTTGCTAGCTAATTTAATTTGACCCTGAATATGTGTCGCAGCTAACTAGTTTATCGTGTTTAGATATCTATACCCATCACGTCTGCGGAGTTTCGCTAGCTAATTTAATTTTACCCTGTATATGTGTCGCATCTAACTAGTTTATCATATTTAGATATCGATACCCATCACGTCTGCAGAGTTTCGCTAGCAAATTTAATTTGAACCTGTATATGTGTCGCAGCTAACTAGTTCATCATGTTTAGATATCGATACCCATCACGTCTGTGGAGTTTCACTAGCTAATTTAATTTGACCCTGTATTATTACTCATCGCAATCAGATTGCTAATACAGGGTAATAATTAGGCCAGCCACATACAGTTTCCGTCCAGGAATTCCGTTTCGAAATATCGTTTCGGAATTTCCAAAGCAGCAAACCCATACAAAGTCACGCACAGACTACCATGCGTAATTTTGAATCGGAAAAAATTTCGAACGGAGGACTACTTGTACGTGTGTGACAGATCCTTGATCTTGCATGGATTTGCTGCATTCGAAAATTCCGAATCGATATTTCGAAACGGAGTTCCGACAGTATGTGGACTTTTTTTGTCCATCCTCTTTGGACCCCATGGATGTAACCTGCAGATTGCGACTCTCGGACTACAAGGGGTCGAAAAGTAACGAGGTTTTGCGAGTTTCATAGGACCCTAAAGTTATAAGCAAATCAAATGACATATTTTAAAATTGGATTAACGTAACCCTTTTATAAGTAAACGTGGATGAACGTATACAATATAAGCTACAATATTTTTTAAAGCCATCAGTATTTCAACTGAATTTTATATTTTACTTTGTTTTAGGGGAACTGAAGAATTATCGATTGGTAGACGTATTGTAAACATCAGTCATTTTTTTAAATCACTCCAAGAAATATCAAGCCATGGACCATTGGACTGCGGTTTAAAGTCAATAGAAATCGTATCTGAACGTTTGACAGGTTTAATGAATAAATTAAAACTGAAATGTCTTTTATGTAACATGAGTTTTATAATAGAGGGAGACAACACCCCAGAAGAAATTAATTTAAACACATGTGCCGTAGCTGGGGCAATAGCAGCAGGATGTGGACATACGCAACTTCTGGAAATTACGTCAACTCTAGGACTTCCTGAGATCTCACAAAAATTATTCACCTTTCATATGGATATAGTAAACAAAACGTGGGAATCTGAAGCGTTAAGATCTTTGAACGAAGCTGCTGAAGAGGAAAGATGTGCTGCCGTTGAAGAGGGTAAAGTAAATGCAAAGGGAATACCGATAATTGATGTCATTGCTGACGGATGTTGGGGAAAAAGATCATACAAGAAAAACTACTCTTCACTGTCAGGAGCAGCAGCCATACTTGGTAAACGTAGCAATAAAATATTGTTCATGGCTGTCAAAAATAAGTTCTGCTACATTTACGCTAGAGCAGAAAATAAAGGAATCTCGACAAACAAATCATATTTGTTATAAAAACTATACAGGTAAATATTTTATGTGTTTTACATAAAAATCCTAGTAATATTATAAGTGGAAACGTATTGCTGTTTGTTTCTTTTATAAATTAACTAAACGTAAATGGTTCGCCTTATTATTTTGAAATCAAACTAAATATCTATTGTATAAAAATGGTAGAGGTAACCCATTAGAGAACTAAAGCCGTAATATAGGTTTTGTATACTGAAAGCTACATTATTATACTTTTTGTCTTCATTTACAGGACCATCTACCGGCATGGAGTCAACGATTATTGTCGAGGGATTTAAGAAAAGCATAGAAATGCACAATTTGATATATGGCAGAATTATATCAGATGGTGACGCCAACACATATTCAAAGCTTTTGCAAGAAAGGCCGTACGAAAATTTAACAATAGAAAAAATTTAATGCCGAAACCACTTGCTGAGGATTTTTTGCAACAAACTGCAGAGTTTTACAACAGACATGAAATTTCTAATACGGTTCATAAAACTCCTAACAAAGAAAAGAATATTAACCATGCGAAAAGTAGTAGTAACTGCAATTGCAAAATACAAGCATACTGATAATGCAATGCAACTCCATGCTAATATTATGCTTGCTGCAGAACATGCTTTTAGCCAACATACCACGTTCAAAGGATACTTTTGTGGCAAACTAGGCGAAATAGAAGATATTGACAAACACTCTGTGCCAAAAAATAAAATTAATATTATCACAGCTAGCGGCACACTCACGCATTTTTTGCACGATGTCGACAGCAACTCTGTAGAGAGATATCATAGCGTTGTTGCTAAATTCATAGGTGGCAAAAGGATAAACTTTGCTCAAAAATATCAATATCAGATGAGATGTAATACTGCGGCTCTATCATTTAACACAAGAAAACCTTTGAGCATCTTGCATAAATGTATTGTAGGTAGAAGTCCAAAAGGACAAATACATAAATTTGAAATGAACAGAATAAAGCGACAGATAAGACCTAAAAAATATACAAAGAAGAAAAGAAGAACATTGGAAAATCAAAACGCCTCTTCCATCAATTATGGACAGGATTGCGCGAAACCCGATATGTCAAAGGAAATGCTAGAGGAATCGAAAAGAATATTTTTGAAAAATTTAGAGAAAAATGAAGATGAAAGAATAAGAATTGAAACAGGTACAATACTTCAAAGTGAGTCAAGTGAATGGCTCGAACTAAGAAGAAATTAACTGACGGCTTCAAATTTCGGTAACGTAATTAAAAAACACAATGACATCAGTTGTGCTAATATGGTGAAGAATTTAATTTATAAAAACCTAATAGATCACGTCAAATCAGTCAAACATGGGCTAGAAAATGAAAGTATTGCAAAACTCAATTAAAAAAAGAATGAATAATTGATTAGGCCTGCCACATACAGTCGTAATTCCGTTTCGAAATATCATTTCGGAATTTCGAAAGCAGCAAAGCCATACAAAATAAACGAAGAACTACTGTACGTGTGTGATACATCCTTGATTTTGTATGGATTTACTGCCTTCGAAAATTCCGAATCGATATTCCGGAACGGAATTCCGAAACAGAATTCAGTCTGTGTATGTGGCCGGCCTTATTGAACTAATAAGTTCCGGGCCCACGACCGCTTATGACTTATAATATATTGAACCGAGGTCACGGGTCGTATGGGGCCCACAAACCATATGGGACGCATTGTGGTTCATGGACCCCATGAACCTAATATGGTATTTGAGCTTCGTGCAAGCATATGGCCGGCAGATTTGTGTATTGCTCAGATTTTCCACTTGATTTATTTTGCGTTTTTTTTTTTTAATATTTGCAGTACTTAAAACAACTACTAGTAGTACTTTTAGGTACAAACTTATTCACTTTTATTTATGAGCGAAGTCGCGGGGAAAGCTAATAATAATAACTGTCTATATTCTGCCGCCCATTTTCTGTTTTAGTAATATTACAATGAGTTCTTAGTCATTAAAAAATATATTTTCTAAAAATATAATAATTTACACAAGTATTGTATTTGTTTTTCTACAACATACAAGGTTTTACCTAAAAATGTTCTGCACCTCTGAAATATGCAACAGGCTACCTATGCGTGCGTCGCGCGTCATGGCTCTGTGGCAGTCAACGGTGCAAAATAGAATATTAGTGATCGCTTCGCGCGTAATTATAATGAGGGGGTGCGCGGGGCATTCTCGGCAGTAACGCCCATTTGAGCGAGGTCAACGGCGTAATGCCAAGCCTTAATCTGTGACTGTCGTAATATTTTGTCCTTGATGTATAGATTGACCAAGACCGCTATACCACGCCGTAGGTATGTATGCGGCGAGACGGGGGGCAGTGTAGGCCGCTCATTCGTCAACGCTCACGGCGTCCCACCGCTCATTCGCCAGCGCTGCACTCCGCCTCGCTGCACATTCCTAAGGCGCGGTACAGCGGTCTTGGTCAAACTATAGCCTAGTGTTGTACAGAGTTTCAATAGAATAAGAGGCAGCTTATACTGGTATCGTAACCACTGTCATTCAGCCTACTTGGACTCATTATTTGGACGTCTACTGGCGGAAAGATAAAAATAATTAACTTCCTTCTACTGACTTCACTCAATGACTGTCGTAAGCCCTCCAAGAGGGCTCCAAGATATTCCGTAGACCGTAGCCCCTGTAGCACGACCAAGAAATGATTCCCACAAAGTACCTAATTATTCGATTATTGCCTTTTAAAGAGATGATCAACGATAACGATGACAAATATCAACTGCCTGAATGTAATGAGTGAATTTCAAAACTATGATTTATTACCTAATTTTAAATTTTTAAGTAATATATTATGTTATTTAAAAATTCAGATACAAAATATTAGGTTGGGGAAAAAGTCTTTTCGCATTATAGTATGTATGAACTTGTAATAAAATCTCTTTGGCTATACTATTTGTATCTGGCTGGTTTTGGTATCATTGAAAGTTTAAATTTTAAAGAACATAATTCTAAATTCAAATTAGGAAAATGTGTGATTTTCATTTGTTTTTCGTACCGTCAAGATGAGTGAATCTAATGAAGAAATTCGATACATTTTAAAATTTTACTACAAAAAAGGTAAAAATGCAACGCAAGCCGCGAAAAAAATTTGCGATGTTTATGGACCTAGTGTAGTGTCTGTGAGAGTAGCACAAATTTGATTTAAGCGTTTTCAATCCGGAAATTTTGATGTCAAAGATGCACGTCGCTCTGGTCGCCCTATTGCCATTTTTGAAAAAGTGGAGCAAGATCGGCATATCAGTAGTTACGACGTAGCTGAAGAACTGGAAATTGACCACAAAACAGTTTTGGCGCATTTGAAAAAAACTGGGTATACAAAAAAGCTCGACATTTGGGTACCTCACGAGCTCACTGAAAGAAACCTAATGAACCGTGTACTCATTTGTGATTCTTTATGACGACGTAATGAAACCGAACCATTTTTGAAGAAGCTGATAACTGGTGATGAAAAGTGGATCACGTATGACAAGAACGTGCGAAAAAGGCCGGTCAGGCTTCACAGACTGTGGCGAAACCCGGGTTAACTCGCAACAAGGTGTTGCTGTGTGTGTGGTGGGATTGGAAGGGCATTATTCATTATGAGCTGTTACCACCAGGCAGGACCATCGATTCTGAATTCTACTGCGAACAACTGATGAGATTAAAGCAAGAAGTTGAGAGAAAGCGGCCGGAATTAATCAACAGAAGGGGTGTGGTTTTTCATCATGATAACGCTAGACCTCACACATTTTTAGCCACTCAGCAAAAATTAAGAGAGTTTGGCTGGGAGGTGTTAATGCATCCGCCGTATAGTCCTGACCTTGCACCTTCAGATTTCCACCTGTTTCGGTCTCTTCAGAATTCTTTAGGCAGTGTCAGGTTAACATCATGAGAGGACTGCCAAAACCACTTGTCGCGGTATTTTGACCAGAAGTCTCAAAATTTCTATAGCAATGGGATCATGTCCCTACCTACAAGATGGCAAAAAGTTATCGAACAAAATGGTACCTACATACTTTAGTTTTATGTAAATAAACTATATTAAAAAATGTTTTGAATTTTCTTAAAAAATGCGTTTACTACGCATTTTTTAAGAAAATTCAAAACATTTTTTTCCCCAACCTATTATTATATTATTTCAAAATTCGGATACAAAATTTTACACCAAAATTAGGTAATAGTTTTGAAATTCACTCAAATACAAGATTCAAAAATAGACCTTCATATTTTAGCCTACAGGGAAGGTGCAAAAGTAAACCTTAGAAGTCTTGGCAGGAAAGACGACTATGCCATCATTGAAGCTGCAGCAAGTGACCAGCCAACATCAAATACCGCTCAAATAACAGAGATATTTACGATCAAGACTAACAAAAGAGCTTTATTTATAGTAATCATATTAAATATTGCACAGCAAATGAGTGGATTCATTGCAGTGATTTTCTTCGTCACGACTATTTTTGATTTGACTGGGTCAAGCCTAGAATCTTATATATCTACAATTATTATTGGTATAACTCAAGTAATCGCGGCTTCTGTTACTCCGTTTTTCGTTGATAGAACTGGAAGAAAGTCTCTGTTGTTATTTTCTACGGCAGGCTGTTCAATAAGTTTAGTAAGTATATTTCATGCCTTTGATTCAATACGATTCGATTTCCACTTTTAGAAACATGGCTGCTCTGTATATTTGGAATTGTACTCAACAATGTGACTAAATGACATATTGAGATCCCTACGTGGCACGTCAAGCAGTTGGTCTCGGCTGTCATTCATATATCTTTGACGATCGTTACAGGTTGTCAGAAGCCCAAAAGTCTGACATCCAGTCTTATCGCGGAGTATTGTGTTATGCCGTAACTGGGTCGTAAAGGTCAGTCGCTGCATGTAAAATACAAGTATTTAATTGCATCAGGTTAGACTGCAAGCGGACCTGAAAACATCTGTTTTATTTTTTTAATGTTTGACGCGCGTGACGGGTGTGGTGACGTGGTTAGCATTCAAGCTGAATAGTTCTTGGCTGGGCAAAGAAAGAAGCCGGGTATATAGCAAGGCAATAAAATAGCTACATGACATAACGTGAACAGCGCGTGAAGTTGCATAATGATATGATGTGATGTGGAGTATGACAGGCACCTTTATAAGGAACAGAAAACGTTGCTAAACAAAACTTCAAAATATGACCTACGTTTGCCCCGCACGGCCCCCCAGAATTAGAGTTTTAGGTGTGCACCAATACAATGTACTCACCTCTAGGAGTAAACCTCTTTAGAACTAGTACCAATAATGTAGAAAAATCAAAACCGCCCGTTTTTTTTTTGCAAAGGAGTGTATATCTGTGATTTTTATAAGCCTTTTGAGTTATGTACTCTTAGCATCACTTGTTGATTTGTTCGATTAGGGACCTACTATATAAAGTTATATCTTTATATAGATATTGTTGATTTGTTTATTTTATTAAAGATTTACCTACTCAATTTATGCAGCATTTTTTATCCATTTTTACGTGGAATCATCATAAGTTGTAATGTATGGTATTTTAGATCCAATTTATCTTTTAAAGTACTAATACAGCAGAATTGCAATTTATTTGGAACGAATATCCTATACATAACTCAGGAAGTCGAATTTTGTAAACAAACATGTCATATTTAAAAAGATATAGACAACTACGTATAGAGGACCGTGCTGAATGAATTAAAATTGGTTTATTTTTCAAACTTAGCAAGTTGTATGAGAAACCAATGCATTACATTATGTTACTTGCCAAACATCAATAATTTTTTAATAGTTTTTGGCTAAGGTTGTTTTGTCTTTTTTAGATATTTTCTCATTTTTTTTTCCAGCACGGCCCCCTATCTACATCTATTAAGTATTTGTTATTACGAATTCACAATATCTGTTGCGGTACATATAACGTGTTAAAAGAGTACATTCCTTGAGTTTAAGAAACTTTTTAATACGCTATATATTTTACAAGTTACACGGGGGCCGTGCTGAAAACGTTTGGCTGGCACGGCCCCATTTATTGCACATTTCTTCAAAAGTACAGACGTACATTGAAAAAGAAACAGGTACATATACTCCTAGAGGTTTTATTCAAATTCTGGGGGGCCGTGCGAGGCAAACGCACATAAATAATGACGTGAAAAACATTATTGCAAGCACTTTGTCCCCCACCGTGTAGCTCAGGCACCGTCTCAATTAAACGGTGGACCTGTAGCAGAACTTTTTCTTTCCAGCTAACGCTTGGTATTTATTTCTATCTATACAACACTCAGAATCCTGCCGCTGACAAATTACAATGGCTCTCGTTGTCGTCACTAATATTTTTCTTCGTATCTTTTAATATTGGTAAGTTCATGTTTAAAAGGTTTGTTTTCTTCTTCATCTCTTTGTTTGCACTTTGTAATGTTGGCTTGGTTTACTCGTGAACTTATGAAATGTCCTATTTATATAGGACTATTTATACAGGATTTATATGTGTATAGACATCAGTGCCATTATACAGACAACCGCACATCAGTAATAACAATGTGACATTGACAACACCTTCTTGCCGTAACAGTATGGATGGTCTCTGTAATGTAAGTGCTACTAATGTTGTGCGGTTGACTGTATTATGATAGTAAAGATACTGCTTTCACATTACCATTCTTCTATTCACCCACAATTTCATCGTCTATAGGATTCGGCATCATTCCCAACACATTCATCGGAGAGATGTTCACATCCAACGTTAGAAGTTTCGGGTCATCGTTCACAGTGTCCGTCGGTTGGATCTTCGGTTTCGGAGTAGCAACCGCGTTCGGTTACATGGTGCCGGCTTGGGGAGCTCATTCCACGTTTTGGATGTATTCAGCTGCCTGCGCCTTTGCTTTCGCCTTCACCTTCTTCTATGTACCAGAAACGAAAGGGAAGAATCTATTGCAGATACAAAACATGTTAAGTAAATGATTGTCTGTATTTTTGTTTGGAGTTTTATTTTAAATGGTAAGCTTTTTCCTATTTACCATTACCATACCTTAATTTAGGCGCTTGTACAACATTTTGGAAGATGAATTGTCGCACTGGCTTCGGAACGAGGGTAACCTGTTTGTCAGAAGTACATAGTATGTTTACTTTTCACATTAATATGTTTACTATTAACACTGATTTTGATATGCAGTGAAATATTTAATTATATATTTAAACTTGTGCCCAACTAATGTTTCAAGCTGACTTTTCTTAAAGTCTGACTGCTGATTTTTATGTATGTTTTACAGAATATTTTAATAATGATAATCAGTACTGCCAAACACTACGTCGGCGGTTTTTTCCGCCAGACGCTTTTAAGCTCACAAAAAACGATTTCATCTTATAGTTTAACCCGCGACCGAAAAAGAGGGGTGTTATATGTTAGACCGCTGTGTTGTGGGTGTCTGTCTGTGGCACCGTAGCTCTAAAACGGGTGAACCGATTTGGATGCGGTTTTTTTTTATATTTGAAAGCAGGTTTTCTAGCACTAGTTCTTAGACATATTTTATCACAATCGGTTCAGCCGTTTCAAGCTCATTCGCTCTTTTGTCAGCTGCGATAGGGATCTTAGAGGCGTAATAGGTTTTTACTTTACTTTCAAACATATGTGTGACCTAAAATTTGAAACACCCATGTATGCTATATAAGTATGCAAGATTATGGAATTCTTAGTTTGATGCTGCAGCCAGGATATCCAGCACACTAGTACACTCTTGAAAAAATAACAGCAGATATGTCGTGTTTGGATTCGTTTTGATCAGTATTTGATTCTACATACAATGCAATGGTGGCAACACGATGAGCTGATGCTGCAGCCAGGATATCCAGCACACTAGTACACTCTAAAAAAATAGCAGATATGTAGTGTTTATATGCGCTAGGCGCACGTGCGAGGTGTCAAAAGACGCGTCTCCGCGCGGGCGGCAAAAACCAGGAATCACAACTACCAAACAGGACTCGAGCTCGCTGAAAGCGCACCAGAATATAGGTAAGGCAGGTGAGTAACTATTGCAACTAAGATCAAAGAGGATTTAGATGAAAAAATGCACTTATCATAACTTCTTTTGTACTAAGTTTCAAAATTTTAAAATACAAATTAAATTACAAATTTTAAAAACCCCCAACGCAAAAAAGAAAAGCGAACATTTCAAAAGTCAAAAATTAATACCTATCGTTGAGCCATCAAATTTGATTGAGCAATACCTGTATATGTATATTTTAATTATAGAAATTGATGGATGGCACGATAAGGTTTGCTCAATTAAATGGCACTATAATATCGCGGCGACATACCGCTAAGTTTAAAGCAATAACTAAAAAGCTAAAAAAGGGACATTGCAAACTCATAACGCTCCCAAACGGGTGCGTCTCATATCATATAAAGTTATTTGGTATATTTTCATTTCAATAATGTTCAGAAGATGTAATAAACGTGAGATATACCAACTGTTGACATAATTTCTTTACATATAATATTTATATACTCTAAAACTTATTTCGTATAACGTTATTGGATATAACGCTTATTTAATCGAAAATCATTAGGTCTATCGCTTTAAATATATTTTTCACAAATTTAGTGACAGAAATGAATCGCTGCAAAACCGACTCCACGTAGTCTTTTATGTCCTACCGCTAGAGTGTAATTTAAGCCCGCGTAGGCACGGAGGGGCGAGGCGGCAAGCAAGCCGAAGCTGCGGTGGTGAGCGTTAAAACCCTCTGCGACGATAAACTCGCGTGGGACCGCCGGAGCACCGCAGCGCAGGAGCTGTGACAGAAACCATGCCTGCTGCATGTTGCATGCTGCATGCTTGCTTACTACATGCTTGCTGCATATTGCACGCTGCATGCTTGCATACTGCATGCTTGCTTACTACATGCTTGCTGCATATTGCACGCTGCATGCTTGCATACTGCATGCTTGCTGCTTGCTTGCTGCATGTTTGCTGCATGCTCTCTACTTGCTTGCTGCTTGCTTGCTTGCTGCTTGCTGCATGCTTGCTGCATGCTTGAGTGCTGCTTGCTTGCTGCATGCTTGAGTGCTGCTTGCTTGCTGCATGCTTGCTGCTAGCTTGCCGCAAGCATGGAGTATGCTTGTTTGCATGTTTCACGAGTTGACATAATTAGTGTTTTAATTACAAGTTTTTAACTACACGTTTTTAACATATTAGACTAAATACGTTTTATCTCTTTTGAGAGGTATATCAAACGATTTTAAATTCAATGTATGTTTTGCTTATGAAAATTAGTTATTTTGAAATTATATCAATCGTTTATTATATTAACTAATCATTAAATCAAATAAAATTATAGATTCAGTTGTTATATCTTGTAAATATTAGAGGTTTTGTAATTATGTTATTTACCATGCCAGACTTATCAATTTAACACCCAATGTAACTAGATTTAAAACAAAAATTTGGTCGTATCACAGCATGGTGGTCGGAAATGCTAGTAAATTAATATGTAGATAGTCAATCAAATGAAGGGTCTGATTTACTGAAGCGGTACCCAGCTGCAACATTATAACGCCATTTTAATGAGCAAACCTTATCGTGCCATCCATCAATTTCTTAGGTCCGGTTTTTTGATCCGTAGTTAACTCAACCAATGTGGTTAAACATAGTAACTAATGGTTGAATTTTGGTTAAATGTGAAAGGCTAAACATGAATGAGTTATGCCATTAGTTACTATTTTTTAATATGAATGAGCTAAAATGAATACATTCAAGCCTTTGATATTTAGCCAAAGTTCAACCATTAGTTACTATCTTTAACTATTGGTTGAGTTAACTACGGATAAAAAAACCGGCCCTTAATTAAAATATAATATATATGATAGTTAGGTTAAAATTATGCCGTTTAAATCGAATCGTATTATATCATACAGTTACGCGTTAATCGATGTGCGTCATGTCATCGTCTTACCCCAATTTACTTGGGGACAGTTCGCTCGTCTTTCTTAAGTATACATATTGTTCGTTAGCCCTTGTCTGGTTCCTGCCTAGTCCTACCCATATTTATCATCTTCCACACAATCCATCCTTTCTACATTGTCTTTTTTCTTATTATTGCCATCGACATGCATACCCTATTTTTGTTATATTCTCTGCATTCTTCTATGATACTTCATATTATGATTATCTACCAGACGCAGTAACGTGAAGTACGTAGATGAAATGACTTACTAGGCATTTCCTCCGCCATTGTTTTAGGATAACTTCAAAAAATAAAAACAGAAATAACAAATTAACATTTATTAGTTAATAATATCATAGGTTCGCAGCCAATGACTTTTAGAATATAATAACGAATATTGAATACTGTTATATATCAAACACAATATAAATTGTTCCTGAAAAATAAATAAATAAATCATTTACTCAAGAGCTCTCGGATTTCCAAAAAGCTCTTTCCCTTTGTCTCAGGAACAAATACTATTGAAAAGAAGAACGCCAAAGCACAAGCGCCTGAAAACATCCAGAAGAAGACACTAGGCCCCCACGTCGTTGACATGTAACCAAATGCGGTTGCTACTCCGAAACCGAATACCCAGGGGATGGTTACCGTGATCGCGCCACCGAAACCTCTGCAGGTGTCCGTGAACATTTCACCGATAAACGTGTTGGGGATAATATTCATACCTGGAGAAGAAAGAAATTTCACATTTATTAAATTCTAGTTGATCGGAAAAAATCCTAAAACCAAAAATTCGAAGACAATTGAAATCTACCGATCCGCACTGGGCCCGCGTGGAGGATTACGGCCTACTCTTTAGGTAGCCTGGGAGCTGGTGTCTGATAATGCTATGATTATACGTAATATGCTATTTTATAGCCGGTTTGCAGTCAAGCAAGTGGATTACAATATCTTTATCATTTTTTGACATGATGATAGACAGTAATTGATTAGAGAAGACCTATGATATGATAAATGATTTTTATTTCTGTAAGTAGGTTTGTACAAACACTTTTACAAGTCAATCATGTTTTTTTTTTAAACTAGATGAGGTCGGCGTTTCCTATCTGACTAGTCTGAGAAGAAAGGCCGAAACAAACTCAGAGGTCACAGTCTCTTATAAAGTCCAGACATATTCTTGGTCACTTCATGTAGATTGGTGTCTGAAATGATATTTTGAGGAAAGAACCACACAGATTGAGAGGACCTGTCCAGTCAGTGCACGCATTTGTCAGTAATCGCGCAGCTCAACTCAGAACTTAAGGAGCTCAACGATACGACGAACAATACCAAAGAAAGGACATTGGGCTAGGCCGCATAAATTACTCAAACTGCCAGACCATGATTAAGAATAACTGAGAGAAAAAATAAAACAAACAAAAAAAGCAATGACCTTCATAGTCTTCACATTCACAATAAATTAAAATAATATAATACTTTACAAAGTAAATATTCATGTCAACATTCATTATGCAAAAATAAAAACAGAAAAATGAATAATTTGCACTTACCACTATAATAAGCAACACAGTATATCACCAATATTACTAACGGAACCCAGTGTAAGTCCTCAGCGATTGGGTAACCATTATTATATAGGTAGAAGTAAGTTCCAAGAGCAGCCTGAAAAATAACAATACACTTATAAAGGAGAGCAAAACTAAGATGCTGTTTTTTTATTCTTTATTTTTTTGGACTTTTAACTATATGTATATGTCAGTCCGATTAATCTTATTCAATACTTCACTAGTTTAACTTAAGATGATAATAGTTTAAACAAAAGACAAGCTCCTTCACTGTTAGGGTTTGAGAGTAAAGAATTCATAATTCCGACCTGCAATTTGTCCAGATAACTAAGATCCTTTTGGAGAATTAATTAAGATAGACAAGTATTACTGAGTAACTTTTAGTTACTTTAAGTATTGGCGATCGGTAACCATTAGCATAGAATCGCGAAAATGCGTGGCAGCTGCGTTGTGCAGTCGCCAGATCGCCGATGCTAAAAGTATCGTATCTGCCCATAACAGGAATAACCATACACACGTCTCACGTACATAACTCACGTCTTCTTCCCATGGGGGTAGGCAGAAACTACAAAACGCCACCTGCTACTCGTACGATCCATATATACACCTTTTGCTTCGTTTACGTTCATACATCTGGTCATATACGTACGCCGGTTGGGAGTACTACGCACCTGACCTTTCTGAAGAACGTTACTAATAAGGTCACTATATGTCTTGCTAGGGCGTCATCTCTCGGTGTTTCCACTCACATCTGCCTTGTAAATACATTTTGTTAGTTATCTCTCATTCATCCTTTCAACAGGAACAAACTATCTAAGCATACTCTTTTCAATTTTTTTCACTACATCTTTTTTTTAAAACCACACCTTTGCCTCCTTCCTCAGCCTCATCGTTCATAGTCACACCACACATGTTTCGCAAGGAAGGCATTTCCAAAGCATTTACTTATTATTTTACTTTATTTTATTTTTATTTTGTATAGCTCCATTCCCTTCATTTCCCTCATTTACTCTCTTTTTCACATCGTCATCGATCTATCCATGCTTTGTAAACAGACTCCCCAAATAAACAAACTCACTTACTGGCTCCACACTCTTATAACTTATTTTCACATCACGCGCCGACTTTCAAATACCTAAGTCTTATTCACATTTATATTCATCCCTTTGATCTTATACGCTTTATCCAGCAATAACTGTTCTCCATCAGTTATCGTTGTGCAATGTTTCTAAGTTTGATATACAGAATACATGTCATAGATAACGACTTTGTATTTGGCGCTATCGAAAACAAAGATGACCTTACCAAACTCAATGAGCAAGCTGCTGTAGATGCCAACATTAGTATTTTCCTTCCAGTTCTATCGACAAGTACAGGCGCAATAATCGACACAAAGACTTGAGTAACACCAATTATTATAAATGATATGTGTGCCTCCATATTCAATCCTGTTATTTCGAAAATGACCGTAACAAAGGAGATCACAGCTGCCATCCCACTCAATTGTGTAAAAATATTTAAAGATATTATTATAAATGCAGCTTTTCTATTAGACTTGACTGTATACATCTCAGTAAATTGAGCCATTCTTAGTTTCGGCTTATCATTTGCCTCCACTACCATTTCGTCTACATCATCTAGTCTGCCAAGTAATGTTAGATTGGCCACTGCTTCTTCTCTTTTACCTGGAATAAGAGATAATAGTTTCATTTTATTTTTTTATCATTTCATATATACCTATACGCGCAGCATCTTCTGTTGCTACAAAATATTTATTCGCTCTTCAGGTATTCAACAGTTTACGTCATCATTATTGATTATGGAGTACTGAGATAATCTTTAGAATAAATTTTTACCCTTCATGACTTGATAAACAGCAGTTTCAGGTACCATAAAGAATGCTGCAACAAGGTATTCGGCGCATAAAAACACAGCCATCCAATTCAACTTTGCGTACGATACATAGGGTCCCATTATGTAAGCCATCATGACACCTTGTGAATTTGATAATCCTGTCAGTGTTAACAGTGTACCGCGAACTTTTGTTGACCTGAAAAGTAAGAAGATATTTCAATCAATCAATCAGGACTTATTTATACATTGAAACTAACTTATTATAAATAAGTAATTTAAGGTACCATTTTATTAATTATTAATTTAATTTAAGATCTTTCTGTAAATTTATATAATTATGTCAGTTTTATAGATGTGTCTGATAAATATTAATTTATACATTTGTGTTGCAAACTAACTTATAATAAGTAACATATAATTTAAGGTACCATTTTATTAATTTAATTTAAGATTTTTTTGTAAATTTATATAATTATGTCTGATAAATATTAATTTATACATTTGCGTAGTAATTATATTTTTTAATTTATTTGTAAAAACAGAAATCTTTTCCTCATTTCTGAGTACCTTGAGTAGTTTGTTGTACATTTTTATCGACATAACCAGTAGACTAGAAGAGTGCGTTTTTAAACGTGATGTCGGTAGGTTTAATCGTGTTTCGTGTCGGAGTGTGTATATTTTATTGTTTTACGTTGCACTCCTTCACTCCTTAAACTTATTTATACACATGGCAAGCAAAGAATATAGAAAAGGACCAAAGAAATGATGGTTGGATATATTCACCCAATCCATCCATCTATCCTCTCCAACATCATCAAGATGATATGGCTAGAAATACCAAGATAACGGCTAATACAGGGTCAAATTACATTATCTAGCGAAACGCCGAACGCGCGAAGTGATGGGTATCGATAACAAAACTCGATAAAACAAAACAGATTTCTCATCTCATACTTCACGTTACAACACTACCAGAGGTCGTTGACCCCAAAAAAATCATGAAATCTTTTTTTTTGTCGTGTATAAACCGATACCCATAACGTCTGCGTAGTTTTGGTAATTAATTTAATTTGACCCTGTATGGATGTATTATTGCGGAGACGCCAAATAAATTGGCCAAGGACAAGAGGATGAGACAACATTCTGATACTCACGCCAATTCTCCAATGTAGACTAGATGCATGACAAATAACACTCCACTACCAACGCCAACGAGTGTTCGGGCCACGTATATCAAAGCCAAGCTGTTAGCAACTGCTAGCAAAACATAGGACAGTAAAAGCATGCTTGCACCGAAGCATAGGCAAGGTTTTCTGCCTACCACGTTACAGAGGCAAGCTGAGATGTAGGGACCTGAAAGATAATGATAATTTTGACGTTATTGGTCAAGCAGTGAAAGTGGATGATCTAAAGAAAGACCTTTTTTTAAAATCATCCTATATTGATTGTTTCTCGTTCTTTCGCGTTGTTTTTTTTTTTTTTTAAGAATTAGTCATTCTAAGTAAACCGCCGAAAATTTGGCCTTCCCGATGGTACGCGGGACGAGGGCGGGGTTGAGCACAACCAGTCGGCTAGTTTATCGATGTCCGCTGGCGACTGACACGCCAAGTTTACGGTGGCTTGCCTATAGTGTACAGAACCCGGCCATTAATATATTGACACATCGAACTTCGAATATGTTTGGTTTGTAGATGTAGAGCTTTCCCTTTTCATACCCACAGTATCTTTCAATAACTATCAACGGAGAAATAATCAAACGGTCTAGTCACGAAAAATATCTCGGACTGTGGCTAGAGGATAAACTTACTTGGAAGCTACACATCGATCATGTCAAAATAAAATTAATGTCACTATATTAGCAGCATTACGAAAAGTTATAAACTGAATTCCGAAAAAAGTACTATTAATTATACAGGGTTATTGGTAAAACACGAACAACCTCTTAAGGGGTCATTGTAATATTGAAATTAAAATCGTACGCACTACGCACCCTGCGTAGTGCGTACGATTTTAATTTCAATATTATTAAAAAAAAACTATGTATGCCATAGGCTTCTACTCCATTCACCTATTATACCCTATTTTGTTTCAAGACGGTAAAATATGTCACCCAGTATGAACCCCAGGTACAGTATGCCACGCTCGCGTCAGTGATAACAATATCAGTGCTGGCCTCGCTTTCTGTTGAAACTGTACTACGCTAGACCAGCTGAAGGCCAGTGTCACCACCAACGTGCAGTATTAATTTATTCTATAGAATTAGCAAAATATTCCGGTTACAGTACCTATGATAAGCCCAATAAATAAAATGGACGCTATCCAATACGCTTCTGCATCAGTTACGGTATTTTCCAAGGGTGTCTCGTCAGGATTCCGCAGTTTGAGTAATGCTGGTGTTGACCAGGCCATGCTAAAGCCCACTAATAACTGTCCAAAGTATACTGAAATTACAAAAATATAAGGGTTAATATAAGTGGTAGCGAACTAAAGTAAAGACTGCCATAGATGATGAGGTCAAACGGAATTGACGAATGTTGGCGTGTGCTAGCTGGATAAGGCCGTCCCCCAACATTGTGTCAATGTATTAAAAAAATTGATGACCATTTGTAAAATAAACTTAGGTATGTTTGTCATAATCAATATTTATCCGCCTAAATAAATACAAAAAAAATCCTATAGCAAATTTACGTATTTTCACATTCATTTAATGTAGATATTTTTAAAAATACTGCATTTTTGTTCTATATAAAATTTGAGTGTCTCCATTATACCTTACATTCGGAAGGGGCAATTTATCTAAAAACTGCGATATAAAATATTTTAAATAATTTGTTCACAAAGTATTGTGTTTATGTAATAGGTTGATATATGTAGGATACGTAAATTGTGGTATAGTGCCAATGACAGGCCAGATGGCGTGGTTGGTTAAGATACCACCTGTCATGCCGCTGGTCGTGGGTTCGATTCCCATCCAGGACAAACATTTGTGTGCATGAACATGTCTGTGTTTTCCTGAGTCTGGGTGTAATTATATTTCGTCGCTTCATTCTTTGATATAATTATTTACAATGTAGTCCCTTTATCCTACAGGCAACATCGCACGACTTTAAAGAGTATCTCAATTAACTAAAAAAAACATCATTCGTTCAGTTCACTCGTTCCGCTGTTAGCGCCAAAGTTCTCATTATGTTCATTCCTTTTTCGTGCGAGGCAACGAGCGCACGCGCCGCAAAAATGCCGAAGCGCAGCGCACAGGAGAAATTACAACGCTACGAAAAAAAGATTAGGAAGTTATTGGAGAAAGAAGAGAAAGTAAAACGCCGACGAATACGCTGTATAGATTCGTCAGACGATGAGAAAATACAGGTACCTACCTACCTATCATTAATTGTTGTATCTTAACGAAATGTTTGCGAAAAATACAGTGATGTTGTACATTTGAGAGTTTTACAAGTGAAAATAATCATGATAACACGATAATAGTTATATTACATATTATACCTACCCTCTTTAAAAAATAAATATTTTAATTTTTCATTACGTAAAATCTTAACGTTTACAACTAAATCGAGATTGACTGCGGGTCAATCGCGATATCATAATTAGCTGCGGGCTAATTGTGGATCATATTTGGTGGTCATATTGGTGGAAATTACAAGCATTCTTAGATAGATGCGTGCTGCCTACCACCTATTGTCTGCGGGACAATACAATGCACAGTTTTTCTATAAAAATCCTTTGTATATTACTATGTTGATTAATTCGGATTACAAATTACCTACCCTCTTTAACATTTTATATTTGTTTCATTTTCGTTAAAAATCGTTGTTTTAGATACGATTAATATCGTTCAACCAAATGAAGCAGAACCGACTGCTAGCATCCCAGATCCATCCACTAGTTTCGATGGAATCCAACCGGAACAATCGATACTAACAGACACCGCAGACTCACCAGAGGTGGCTGCTCAGAATATAACCCCTGAAATTACACTTGATGCGGAAATTCTTTCTGCCTTGGGAGCTTCAACATCCGACGCCCCCGATTTTGGAAATGAAATACACGACAGTTTAGCTAACTTATGGACCCCGCTTTTAAAATAAGGCCTACCAAAAGACCAAAAGGAAACTCTTTTCAAAGAAAAGGATTATTTAATTCCTAGCAACTGTAAGCTACTACAGGCGCCTAAGCTAAACGCCGAAATATCAGCCGCAGTGTTAGATGTGGTAAGAGCGCTAAAAACCACTATAACAAATTAATTTAATTATAGCAGTGGTTATTTTGATTTAGTATTTTTATTTTATTCAAAACAAATGAAACATCAATAAAAAATGATACTGTGCACAATGTGGTCAAATAGTAGAAATTGACTGATTCTTCCAACCATATATTTTATTTTAGACATAAGCACGCCCATGAAGTTCCTTATTTATTGACAGCCAAGTTCAAGCAAACAAAGATGAAAAAATGCAATAAAAACTTCATGGACACTGTTTTTTATTTACATTTTTCATTAAAATAAAATATCAATGCGTTCAATCGATTAAAACTTCTTCATAAATAAAGTCAATTGTTATAAGAATTCGAATCGGTAACGCAGTAACACACCGCTTCGCCGAATTCGGGGTGAAACACGCCCCCAGATTTTTTTAAAGTAATTGTATATGGTTGGAAAAAATATAGACATATCATCAACATGATAGAAAGGTGTATAGCTACATACCATCTGCGTAAGCTGTTCCCAGTTATCAGTGATCGTGGTGACGCGGTCCCTGATGAGCTGCGCCTCCTCAGGATGGTCTCCTTCGATGGCGGAGGCCTCGCTCTCCAGTGAAGAGATACGCGCTTGGAAAAAGTTTATCCGCTTCCAACAACAGCTCGGAACGGGTACCTCGGCAATAAATAGAGCAATGGACACCTTGTTGTGTTCCGATAATAAAATACAAGCCTTAAAGTACTTGAGCGATGGCTGCCGCATCTTGACTGATTTACATTACGCCCTAACAAAGGACAGGATCAAATTGATTACACCCAGTCTAGAAAAGAATTTTTTCCATGTCATACAAGACTCTGAGCGAGATGACACATTATTCGGCTACTCATTATCTGAATAGATTAAAGCCAGTAAGGCAATTGAACGACAAGGTTCCCAAATAAGGAAACCGTTGGCGAGTCAAAAACCAGCTTACGTTCCATCAACTGTCAGTCGCCCTCAGGGAAACTGGTCAGGACCTCCTCGGTACCCGTCGAATAGGGGGGGGGGCGGGGAGGTCAGGGCTACAGGGGGCAGCGACCAGCAGCTCCTCCCCGGCGTACTTACCCTGCTCCGACTTCGAATCAGCCGAAGGTCTACAACCAGCCCAGACCCCGTGCACCGCCACAGTAGAACAGGTACACGCAGGTAGAATTAAATTATTCTTTCATTGTTGGTCTCGTATAACAAACAACCAAACCGTTCTAGATTGGATAAAATACGGGTATTCTATACCCTTTCGTGAGGAAGTGACGCAAAATATTGTCCCCAAGTCTAACTTCTCTTTGGAAGAAAGACTGGAGATGGCTGAGGCAATTGATAAATTAATAGAATTGGGAGTTGTTTCACAATGTATTCCAGTTCAAGGCCAATACATATCCAATATATTCTTAGCCCCTAAGCCAAACGGCACAAAGCGGTTCATATTAAATTTAAAATCCCTAAATAAATTCATTACAAGAACCCACTTTAAAATGGAAGATTATAGGACCGCTCTAAAACTTATACCTCAAGGCGGATTTATAGCTAAAATCGATCTAAAAGAGGCCTATCTTTTGATTCCAATAAGTAATGACGATCGAAAATTTTTAAGATTTAATTTCCAAGCTCCGAATTCAAATAATTTATGTACTTATGAGTTTACCGCTATGCCCTACGGCTTATCTGTGGCACCCAGGGTTTTTACCAAAATAATGAGAGAGGTCATTGCATACCTGAGAAAACAAGGTCATAAATCGGTTATATATCTCGACGATGTATTATGTATTGGCGATGATATCGAACAATGTATAAATAATGTACGAACAACCCTATCACTTTTGGAATGCCTAGGGTTTGTAGTCAACCATGAGAAGAGCGTTTTAGCGCCTTCACAAGTTTGCACTTTTTTAGGTTTTGTATATGATACTAAACACTTCGATATCATTGCCACCAGAAAAACGTATGCATATTGCCCAAACGGTACAGAAGTTCTCAAAACTTCCAAAATGTACAATACGTGAGTTTGCACAGTTAATAGGTATTCTAATTGCAGCTTGCCCTGCAGCTACACAAAAATCTTAGAACGCCAGAAATCTCTAGCTTTGTTAAAACATAACGATAATTATGAAACCAAGATCCAGCTTTCTTCATTAATCTTAGAAGATCTAGACTGGTGGCGTGACAATATCTCAACAACATTTTGTCCGATGCGAACTCTAAATTATAAAAAAGAAATATTCACGGACGCTTCCCGTACAGGTTGGGGAGCGGTCTGTGACGGAAGAAAGGTTAACGGGAGATGGAAGCTTGCGGAATTAGAATACCATATTAACTATTTGGAACTTCTTGCAGTATCCCTAGGATTAAAAAGTGTTGTTGCCGAAATGGATCACTGTGCTATATTACTGCGGGTAGATAACACCACAGCAATCAGTTATATTAACAAGATTTGGCAATGGTGCGAGAGGCGGAACATTTGGTTATACGCCTCATATGTCAATACTAAAGACAATTTTGCCGATGCTGTGTCAAGAAAGATCAATCCCGACACGGAGTGGGAACTATGTAACGAAGCTTATCAGTCAATAGTACATAGTTTTGGCTGTCCAGAAATCGATTTGTTCGCCTCTCGCAACAACACCAAATGTGAAATATTTACATCTTCGAAACCAGAGCCAGATGCTTTCGCAATCGATGCATTTACTATCAATTGGCAATCGAAGTTCTTTTACGCATTTCCACCATTTTCATAAATTTTGAAATACATAAGAAAAGTCATAGACGACAAAGCTACTGGTATCTTAGTTTTCCCATACTGGCCATCTCAGCTTTGGTTTCCCCTCTTGCATAGTATTCTCGATTCAAAAATAATTTTTCTGAACCCAAATAAGTATCTGCTCCAATCCGCTTTCAGGAAGCACCATCCACTGCATCCAAAACTTACCGGCGAGGCTCTGCGGTTGGCATTCACACACCGCGGTGCACCATCAAATTCTCTTCAATTAATGCTCGCGTCACTGTCAGACAATACCATCAAGCAGTACAGTGTCACTTTGAAGCTTTGGTGGGAATTTTGTACACTCAATAACATTCCGGTTTTTGAAAGTTCCAAAACATTAGTTCTGTCTTTTCTAACACAACAATTCAATTCTGGTTGCTCTTATGGCTCTCTTAACAGCCACTGATCAGCACTGTCGCTTTTCTTAAACGATAATATAGGCTCAGACGAATGTATTAGACGTTTATTAAAAGGAGCATACAAACTTAACCCAAGTCGCCCTAAATATACCTCAACTTGGGACCCACAGTTGGTTCTTAATTACATTTCTAATTGGTACCCTAATTTAGAACTGAACATGGAAAAAATAACCAAAAAACTTACCATTTTACTAGCACTCTGTACGGCACATAGGGTTCAAACTCTTTCTCTCATCAAAATCGATAATATCTCTATTACTCAGACCGGTGTTAAGATAGCCATAACTGATATAATTAAAACTTCTGGCCCCGGCCGGGATCAACCCATCTTATTCTTACCATATTTCCATGAGAATATAAACATATGCCCTGCTTCAGCCCTCAAAGATTATATTTACGTCACAAAAAATATGAGGACCTCGAACGCAGACAAATTATTATTGACGTACAAAAAGCCCCACAAAGCCGCAAGTTCCCAATCTATCAGTAGATGGATCAAACAGTTGTTAGCTGAATGTGGCATTGACGTGAGCACGTTTACCGCGCATAGCACGCGTCACGCTGCTTCCTCGACTGCCCGCGCCGCGGGGCTCAGTGTAGACGCGATCTGTAAGACGGCTGGCTGGACCAGTACTTCTACGTCTTTTGCTCGCTTCTATAATAGACCAATATTAAGCGAAGGTGATTTCGCAAACGCCGTAATGCGGCATACCAATAATAATTAGTTAAATTATTACTGAAGTCGTTTTAATTTTATTTAGTTTTCATTGTACGGATACAATATTTTTTGATAATAATTATCACAAATATACTTTATTTAATTTAAGCTTGGTTATTATTTTGGAAACTTACCCTGCACACATCAGAACAAAACTTTTGTCTCTGAACATCTACATTGTAAATAATTATATCAAAGAATGAAGCGACGAAATATAATAGATGATCAAACGAACTTCCAAGTGAAGTTCGATCGCTATTATATGAGTCGCTTCATTCGAAGATATAAGAACCCTCCCACCCATTAACCACATACGGAACTGTGGTATAACCCACGAAAAAGTTTTGTTCTTTATTTCCACTCTAAACATAATGAACATAATGAGAACTTTGGCGCTAACAGCGGAACGAGTGAACTGAACGAATGATGTTTTTTTTAGTTAATTGAGATACTCTTTAAAGTCGTGCGATGTTGCCTGTAGGATAAAGGGACTACATTGTAAATAATTATATCTTCGAATGAAGCGACTCATATAATAGCGATCGAACTTCACTTGGAAGTTCGTTTGATCATCTATTATCTATATAAGTATGTATTTACAAAAAAAAAAGTAGTGTAAGTAGTTTATCAGTTATCTGGTTTCCGTAGTACAAGCTCTGCTTAGTTTGGGATCAGATGACCGTGTGTGAACAATGTCTCAAGATATTATTATAATTATATTATTAATGTTATAAATACAACACCAACGCCTAGTTTACTAAAAAGATAACTTTTTTAAATATGGCCACCTTGTTCGTCGCATTTCAGTCGCATGTCTACTCCGATACACCAGTAACAATTGAGCTTGGATGCTAACATTCGATGCACAATTGCCGAAATACAGCCTGATTTACTGCGAAGAGTGTGTGGAAATTTAACCTCCAGATTACGCCATGCCGCGCATACGCGGCCACATACCCGAAATCATATTCAAACATTGATACTATAAAATTATCTATCAAATAAAGCCAATTTCATGGATATTAAATACATTTTTCTGTTTAACAGTGTCACGGGCTAAGGCGTGACGGGTAACCAGCCAGTTGTTTAAATAAAAATTTGTGCTGTCACGTCTCCATCTGTAACCGTCCGTAATCGCGACACCGGCAATAGTACTCGGCCTCACCCAGCTGAAAAATAATCAGCCGTCCCATACATTTAGGTCGAGTAGGTAGATAAAGTTTTGTATGGGATAGTTGATAATTTCTTCAATTTACGTTGTTGGTCCGATAGAAACTTCGTCAGTTTGATGGTCTGTACCACATTTGATCACAAAATTCTGATACATGCTGTATACTGTTACCTGCTATTGTATACAATCTAAGTTCTTCTATTATCTTAGACAAGTGTCTAAGATAATAGAAGAACTTAGGTTGACATCTGTCTAATAAATGATAAATGATTTTATTTCTGTAAGTAGGTTTGTACAAACACTTTTACAAGTCAATCATATTTTTTTTTTTAAACTAGATGAGGTCGGCGTTTCCTATCTGACTACTCTGAGAAGAAAGGCCGAAACAAACTCAGAGGTCACAGTCTCTTATAAAGTCCAGACATAATCTTGGTCACTTCATGTGAAGACCATGTAGATTGGTGTCTGAAATGGTCTTTTGAGGAAAGAACCACACAGATTGAGAGGACCTGTCCAGTCAGTGCACGTATTTGTCAGTAATCGCGCAGCTCAACTCAGAACTTAAGGAGTTCAACGACTCGACGAACAATACCAAAGAAAGGACATTGGGGTAGGCCGCATAAATTACTCAAACTGCCAGACCATGATTAAAAATAACTGAGAGAAAAAATAAAACAAACAAAAAAAGCAATGACCTTCATAGTCTTCACATTCACAATAAATTAAAATAATATAATACTTTACAAAGTAAATATTCATGTCAACATTCAGTATGCAAAAACAAAAAGAGAAAAAAGAAAATTTGGAGCAGTGCAACCCAAGCCTTTTTGTCATCAATATAATCTTTAACCGTATAAAAAGCTTTCTGACACAACTTGCGTTTAATGAATGATTTGAATTTATTAAGGCTCATATCTTGAACGTGACTTGGAAGTTTATTATAAAAGCGTATACATTGACACCTGAATGAGCCACCTATTTTCTTGAGCCTTGTTGGAGGTACAACAAATTTGTGTTTGTTCCTAGTATTTATATTGTGGATATCACTGTATTTTTTAAAATAAGTAATAGACAGATGTGTTGCATCACAACATACTGTTAACTGGGAAGAAGCGAAAGTGGTTAGAGCGGTCGTTTTCGGGGCTGAATCTTGATGATCAAAATGGGCTAATTCTCAGCCTAATTGGAATTTAAACATGCGGACTGTTTGACTGCGTAAGTTTGGCCTGGCCTTTATGGAGTGTTGTTTTTTTTTTGTATTTCATATTAATAACAAAAGTACTTACAGTATGATGCTATCATGTATTGTTTTAGTTTACTTGTATTATTAACTTTAGCCGCCATAACTCAGTTTCACTTCACACGTTAGGTAAAATTACAAAATTATTTTATTTTATTATTTTGCACACCGCATTGAACTGTTTAAGCTATCTGTATGTTACACAGTATAACTCCTTGTATCTTATAGTACCTTAAGAATGAAACGTAATAGATAGGCGGTTAGGGGTACGCAGCAAATATAAAATATTTATAACCACGTTTTCCATAAACGTGCTTTTCCTTACTTTAAGAAAACTTGGCCTTTTTGGGTCAGAATTGAATAAGTAACTTTTGTATCAATATTGACTTTAATTATAAAATTCGACGCGTCTGCGTTACTTAATTACTTATTCAGTGAAATTTAAAAAGTGCTCGAGCATTCGCCAGGATTTTTCCGTTTGGTGGAAACTGACCCTTTAATACATTAGGCGCGGCTGACGCACATGCGCGTTTTCGGACGTTCACCAGGTGCTTGACGGTGCGTATGCGCGTCCTTACAATTTACATAACTTTCTTCGAGTGCGGCGCGCCGCACCTGTGCGTTCGTTGTGCATCTCTATTGTTTCGAAAACATCGTAAAATAAGGGTCGGTAAGGGTGTAGCATAAAGAAGCGTTTGCATAAAGAATTAAGCAGATAATGTGTTAAGGACAAGCCTGTATTGTCAATGGTTGGTCATTATACCATTGTGCTAAAAGTTCATAATCTCCTAAATCCATATAGAGTGGCAGGCCAGTGGTCAACCATTCCCTCCCCCGTGGGTTCCCACATTGATGAGGCGGGAGGATCAGTAGTCGTGGCTTGGTCACCCAAGGTAAAGCGAAGAAAGCCCACTCATTTGGGCTTTTGCCGGTAAGCCGACTACGTAGCGGCCAACAAGCAGGTTGCGGTGCCGCTTGGGCGACCTTGAAACTGAGGCGGGCCGCGATGTCGTATGGGAGGCTCTGCGGCTGAGGGTTGGAGACCGCGGCGGGAGAGGAGTACCGGTTTTGCGGTGTGCCGCTCTCCCTACCTTCCGCGGCCTTGATGGTCGTGGGGTCGCCACCGTCTGATGGTGGACGCGGTGGGGCTGTAGGCGAGGAGGTTGGCATTGGCTGCTCTCCCTATCCTCTGCGGCCGAAAAGTAGTAGGCGGCCGGGCCACTGACCTGACCGGTCACAGAGGTACCAAGGGTGCCTAGACACGGGGTCGTCTAGCGCCCATGTGCTGATTTGGTCCCTGGGGTGGTCACGGCGTGCAAAGAGTTCTGGTGCGCCGGCGATGGAGGATACTTCCCAGAGGAGGGTCCGGTGACGGACAGCCGCGGCGGGTTCACAGATGAATGCTAACGCGTGCCCGTGCTCCCACCCCACCACAGGCGGCAGTGAAGGACACCGTGGAGTTGCGTATAGTGGTGAAGGGCGGGTATTTTTGGGGACTGTCTTATGTAATTATGACATTTGAAAATTACGGATCCTCAGCCTAGTTTGAATAAATGACTTTTAATTTTGATTTTTGATTTGCCACAATTGCGTTAGCTGCCTTGGCCCCGTGGCCCACCTGATGGTAAAATGGCACAGCTGACTCTGGACATCTACAATAACTGAGAAATGGCTGGGGCCTTGCCAACACCATCCCAGAGACTAGAAATGTGTCATATACGTGTAACTACACCGGCACCCACATACCGTACAAGCCGAAACACCTCAACTGATTAGCGGCAAAAAATAGTAGTTGTTCCGATTTTAATAGATCATACTTACCAGTAGCATATCAGCCTATAATATTCCTACTGCTGGGACACAGGTCTCCTCTCTGTGAGAGGGAGTGGGTCGTAATCCACCACGCGGGCCCAGTGCGGAGTGGTAGATGTCACATGTCTTCGAACTTTTGGTTCTAGGACATGCCAGTTTCCTCACGATGTTTTCCTTCACCATTTTGAGAGCAGCGGTAATGAAATTATTTACACTAAGAAAAGCGCCTGCTGGGGTTCGAACCCACGACCCAAACTCGTAAGTCTGAGCCATTACCACTGGGCTACCGCTGCTCTTCGACCTGTAACAATCAATAAATCATAACTAGGTAATTCAATTGTTTAGTCTTTCATACTTCGCATGGGTGCAATGTACTGATTTGGCGACCTGTCAAAACATCGAGATAGCTGAGTTATTGATCTCGGCCGTCATTCTTGGATCTTTGACAGTCGTACCAGATCATCAGAAACTTAAAATACTGATAACCAGTCTCACCAAGGGGTATCGTATTATCCAGTCACTGGGTTGTGGAGGTCAGAAAGGCAGTCGCTCCATGTAAAGTACTGGTATTCAGCTGGATCTGGTTAGACTGGAAGCCGACCTCCAAGTCGGCTTGTGGTCAGCTTCCAGTCTAGTCCGATAGTTGGGAAAAGGCTAGGCAGAAGATGATTGAAAACCGCATCAAAGTTCATTGTGTATTTTATAAGAACTAAGCGATCACACGGACAAACACGACAAGCTACTTTCTTTTATACTATTTATTATATTATTGATGTGCGGAACCAGTTTCAATTTATATTGACAAATGAATCATCGAGCGTATCAAGATTGTAATAGGATAAACAAAGAATCATCTTAAAAACCAAAAATAACGAAATCAAGTATCTACTTCATTTCTTTATCTTTTTGGTTACTTGACTCATCGTTCCGATAGTTGTTATGTTAGCAAAGGCAAATGTCAATTTTGATCTAAATGGCCTTGAGTGGTTAGCTTGCGCGTTCTGTGCTGAGCTCACGCAATGCGTCGTACGTCCAGCCAGTAATAGGACTCGCCTATCAAGGAGCGCTGTCCCAAATTAGACGCATTATTAATTTATTATACATAAACCAAAAGGTATTATATCAAAACATTTCCTATACTAAAAGATTAATAATTAAATGATAATGAAAAAGTAGGTTTGTACATACACTTTTACAAGTCAATCATGTTTTTTTTTTTTTAACTAGATGAGGTCGGCGTTTCCTATCTGACTACTCTGAGAAGAAAGGCCGAAACAAACTCAGAGGTCACAGTCTCTTATAAAGTCCAGACATAATCTTGGTCACTTCATGTGAAGACCATGTAGATTGGTGTCTGAAATGGTCTTTTGAGGAAAGAACCACACAGATTGAGAGGACCTGTCCAGTCTGTGCACGCATTTGTCAGTCACAATTAAATCCTATACTATTAAATGAGCAATATTTGTTTATAAAGTACTACTTAGTCAAAACAAAATAAGCGCCACTAGGTATTTATGGTGTACCATAGAAATTATTAAATTAATTAATTGTTCAGTTTTATTGAACATAAAACAATTGTTTACCGTTTAGGCTAGTAACTGTTTAAATAAATTATCAATAAACATGTTTATTTAACTTAAAATAAAAAATGATAATTTAAGATAAAAAACACAAACAACGAAAAGTCACTAAAAACCACTATGATAAAAACTAAAAAAATCTTCACTTTTAATTTCTTTTTCTGTTTTGTTAATAAGCCATAATATGCGTCCTCTTTTAGCTATGCACTCCTGAAGCCTGGAATGCGTGCTCTCGATCAAATACCTCACGTTTTCAGCTGGAATCTCTTCCCAGGCAATTTTCAAAGCGTCAATCAGTTGCTGCCGGTTGCAGACCTCTTGTTCACTCTCTCTAACCCTTCGTTTCAATCGGTCCCACATGTGCTCGATTGGATTCAAGTCCGGACTGTTTGCTGGCCACGGTAAGACTTGAATGTGAGAGTCTTCCAGCACTGACTGAGTCGGTTGGGGTGGCTCGGGCATTGTTCTGCATCAAGATGAAACCAGGACCCGTTTGCTGTGCAAATGGGATCACATGAGGCCCGATGACTTCCTCAATGTAACTCTGAGCAGTTACGTAACCCTCATTTAAAATAGCCAGCTCAGTTTTGCCGTGTAAGCTAATCCCACCCCAAATCATTACGTTGGGACCACCGAAACGGTCAACTTCAAGTATGCAGGCATCCGAAAATCGCTCGCCACGACGCGACTTCTCCAACACCTATACGTACTTAAATGTGTAGTATTTAAACTGTTAGTATAAGTTGGTTAATAAATAAATCAATCTTACTAATATTATAAACGCGAAAGTTTGTGATGATTGTGGATTGATGTTTGTTACTCTTTCACGCAAAAACTACTTGATGAAAATTGGCACATTGCACAGGTAGTGTATAACCTGGATTAATACACAAGATACTTTTTATTCCAATATTCCTACGAGTTTGAGACTTACGCGGGTGAATCCGCAGGGCGCTTCTAGTAAATAATATAAATCCTAATGCGCCAATCGTCATAAAAAAAAGTTTACTTTGCACTCGTCAGTGAAAAGCACCATGCCGCGGATGTACCGATCCTCGTGAATAGTTGTAATGTGAACTCTACCCGAATCTGGTCTTCTTGCAACACTGCCGGTCTCTTGGAAGCGATTCTAAGTATTTTGGATAGATCTTCGAGAAAACCCAGTTGCAAACCCACAGACCGCTGCGAATATCCTTCTTGGATCATTGTAACGGCTCTGATTGCAATAATTGTGTCCATATTTCTTTGTATCTATGGCATATTAACGCAATATGTTATTTTAACAAGGTAACTTAACAAAATTATGATAATTTTCAGAATACCAAGCCGCTAATCGAAGCAAGATTATAAGAAAATTTAAAATTCTAGATTATATTATAATACTAAATATCGATGAGTTCGTAACATCAACATTATGCAATTAGTTAATGTTCTTTAAATTACACTGTAATGTAAAAATAACAAGTGGCCCTTATTTTGTTTTGAGTAATATATAATACATATATATACTACTCAAAACAAAATAAAGTCGATTCGATGAAAGTTGCAATATAAGGGTTTGCGGGGTAAAAATCGATCTAGCTAGGTTTCACATCTGAGAAAATTCGTTTTCTCTATTTTCATTCGAGCAAATCTCGGTTGACCAGGTACTTATATTTTAAATGGTGAAGGTTTCAAAAAAATACGCTCGTCAGTTCTTGCGTGATTCTCAGTTTTTATTCGCGTCAGACTTCAATCTGCCTAGCCTTTTCCCAACTATGTTGGGGTCGGCTTCCAGTCTATTCGGATGCAGCTGAATACCAGTATTTTACTTGGAGCGACTGCCTATCTGACCTCCACAACCCAGTTACCCCTATACCCCTTGGTAAGACTGGTTGTCAGACTTTCGGGCTTCTGATGACCCGTAACGACAGTCAAAGATCCTCGAATTACATCCGGGACCAACGGCTTAACGTGCTATCCAAGGCACGGAGGAGTCTCGGTATGAAAAGATGGTCACCCATCCACAGACCAACCCCGGCGAGCGTAGCTTAACCTGATGGATGGACCCGTGCGGCTGTGATTACTTAGCCACAAGCTCCTTAGACTTATCTTTACAAATTAATTACACTAGGTAATATAAACATAATCTAAAGTATTCACGAAATGCTCTAATCTTATATATAAAAAAAACGGTCAAGAGTGAGTCGGACTCGCGCAGCTAAGGTCCATCTATAAAAATCATTTTATTTTTCCTGTAATCTGTACATAAACTTCTATCACATAGAATAATTTCAGATTTTTCTCTATGCTAACTTCGGAAATAAAGGCGGGAAAGATATTTTTTTTTACATTTTTCATCAAAGGTCAAAAATTATGCGGCCTAAAAAAAAAATGTTTGAAAATTTGCAAGTAGCGCTTTTTTAAGACCCACTTTCAATCCCTGTTGTAAAAAAATATATATATAGTTTTATTTTATTTTATAGTTTTACGTATATATCTGTTATTTTTTGGTATTTTATTTTGTTTTTACTTCTTTTAGAATTGTATGTTGTAGGACACACATTTGTCTATTCTTATGTTGACATTAGTATCTAAGCCAAATAAAATGGGAGAGGGTGCTCACTCCTGACATACAGGTACACCTAGTTCAGGAGGGCTTCAAACAATTTTCTGTAACCTATTATGTCAATAAAGAATTATTATTATATTTATTTTTTCTTATTTGCAAAATAGTTGGGCAAACGTCATCTTAAACTGTTCCAAAATTCAAGTTGATGGCATTAATAGTTCTTGAGATATCTAGCTGTGACGGACAGACAGATAGACTGAGTCGCACCACAAGGGTTCCTTTTTACCATTTTTGTACGGAACCCTAATAATAGGGGTGATGACTAAAAAATGTTTTTTTGTCCGTCATGTAGATTATTAAAATATATCGGACACGTATTTTTTCTTTTTGTACGTAATCAAAAGATTACGGCTATACATTGAGTTAAAATGTGGCATGACGTCACGTCTTCGGAGATTTTATACGTAGAAGTGACGTAGCAAGCCCCCACTCCCGAACTTCAATGCGAGTTATCTAAGTCATTTTTTATTAATATGATAAAGCAAAAAATACGTATCTAATATTTTTTTATTATCTGACTGACGGACTAAATAGAATTTCTTTTTTTTTACCCAGGCATCATCCCTATTGTTCTTCGTTAGTCTTGCTAAAACTCAAAAACAGCTTCACAGATTTGATTATTTTTTGTTTTTAATCGACTTCAAAAAAAGGAGATTATCAATTCGACACGTATGTATGTAATATAATTGGAATTGCAATAATATATTCACATATTATGATAATCTATTAGGGCTTCCAAACAAATATACAAAATTTTATAGATGTATGTATGTTTGTATGTACCTATGTATGTTTGTCCACGCATTTCTCCGAAACTATTAATCCACTTTTTTAAGCATAACCTAACAATGTAAAAGCTAGTAAACTAGTAATACTAGTAAAAACTAGTGGCGTCAGGGACACAACGTGAGTGTGGCTACCGTTAACATCAGCAAAGCGTTCGGTGAAGGTGTTGTATCGCGATGGAAGGTACACCGCTAGTTTGCTCGCTTTGCATCGGGAGATATAACTCTTGAAGATCACGAGCGATCTGGGCGACCATCCACCTTGGAAGATGAGGAATTACTCCGCTGTTTAAAGGCTAATCCAGAAATAAATACGCGTGATTTGGCAGACACACTTGGCTGTCATCATTCGACCGTCGAGGCTCATTTATAGGGTATAGGTTAAAATGTGGCGTACGTCAGGGAGGACCGACTTCTCTGGACCTTTTCAAGATCTATGTGAATGGCCTTATTGACGAGCTGAGGAGGACTGGTGTCGGATGCGACATAAGCGGGGTGTGCTTTAATAATATAAGTTGTGCCGAAGACATGGTCCTCTTGAGCCCTGCAATAAGAGCTCTCAGGCAATTAGTGGGTATTTGCGAGCGTTTTGCCGGCTCCCATGGTATGCTTTACAATGTAAAGAAAACTGAGATGTTAGTTTTTAGAGCTGGTAAGGGACCGGAGACAGTCAGTTGTGCGTACGTTTAGATATCTAGGACATATTCTCACTGACGATCTCACAGATGACGCCAACATAGAACGGGAAAGACGGGCGCTCTCGATACGGTGCAATATGCTTGCGCGCAGATTTTTCCGTTGTAGCACGTGTGTTAAAAAGACGTTGTTCCGTGCATATTGCCTCTGTTTTTACACATGCCAGCTGTAGTGATCAACACTTAGTACCATGCTGGTGCAATACAATGATTCCTACCGCATCCTAATGAAACTTCCGCGGTACTGTAGCGCGTCGAGCATGTTCGCTGAGGCGGGTGTGCGGAACTTTCATGCTGTTATAAGATCGCGCTAGCATCGTTCTCCAGCATTCTACGGAAATCTACCAATCGGCTGTTGAGGGTCGTCAGTGAGGATTGGAGCAATCCGATCCATAGGTATTGGTTAGAAGTGCATCGGAGTGCCAGCCGACGGTAACAATTTTTAGATAGGATTTAATTTTAATGACTTGGGTTTTAATGTATGTTTATGTCAATTTATCGTTTTTAATTAATTGTATTGTATTTTACTTATTATGTATTTATTGGATTTAATGTATTTTATTTATTTTTAGGATAGGAATGAATTTTATGCATTAAGCGAATTTTATTTTTAGTCTTTGTACTTTGTATATTGGGACCTGGTGCCTTTGTAAAAATATAGTGTGAATTCATTCATATTGCGTCATAAAAGAATTGTAGAACTTAACAGTTCCTATGTAATTTTTTTTTCCTTGTTTAGTGTCTGTGCTGAGCTCACTAACATAGTCGTAAGTTTTACTAACAATCTTTTTGAGTCTTGGTTACTCTAATAAAGAAAAAATCTATTCTATTCTATGAAACATTTGAAAAATAATATTTATGTTTTATACACAATAAGTTTCGAGATAGGATTTCAAGATTATTCCGATGTGTCACCCTGCTATGTCCCCTTAGTGGAACAGATCGAAAAATGATCTGTCCTCCTGTTAGCAACGAGAGGACAGTTCGAACTTTATTCACTCCTATTTGGACCAGATAGGAGTGAATAAAGTTGTTAACAGTAGGACAGATCAAACTTTTTCCGATCTGTTCCTCTAAGGGGACAAATCAGGGTGACAGATCGGAATAATCCGATTTAATAGACAAAATAAATAAAATATAAGTTTCAATCCTCTTCAAAAAGAAAAAAAAAAGATAAAAAAGATAAAACAAATTGTTTTCACAGCTTCGATTTTTGCCATTGAATCATATTTAAAAAAAACCTGTAACAACTGATGAAAAGAAAAATTAAAAAATAAAAAGTTAATTTAAAAACTTTATTATATTGTTTCAACTGTTTTTTACTGGTTGCTGCATCCGGTTTGACTGGAAGCCGACCCCAACATAGTTGTGAAAAGACTTGGCAGATGATTTTTTTTTTTTTTTTATTTGTGATGGGTTTGCTCTTGACTCTAGTCTAGGTCAGAGGTGACAGAGACAAAGTCGACGATGGAGTGAGCTTACCCAGAAGAAGCCTGTTCACTCTCACTTTGAAGAGATTAGGGTTGTATACGTTCGGAAACACAGACGCAGGTAGTGAGTTCCACTCTTTTGCTGTGCGCATTATAAAAGACATTTGGAAGCGCTTAGTGCGAATTGGTGGAATAGCAACCAGGTAGGGATGGTAACTGGCAGTGCGTCTAGATGTCCGGTGGTAGAAGGGGGCCGGTGGAATGAGGTCGTGGAGTTCTCGGGCACACTCTCCGAAGTACAATCTGTAGAAGACCGACAAGCAGGCAACCTTGCGGCGATGAGCCAAGCTATGAAGCTTGACATCCACCAGTTTTACGTCGCCAATGAGCCTCTTAGTGTTAATTCTAGGAATGGTAAACTATACCATAGAACTACAGGTGTATACCGTATACACTTGATACCGATACGCCTGTAGTTGTATAGGTAAGTCAACTGGGGCGTTTACAGCGCGGCGTTCCTTGGGGAATTACGTTTGTAGACCGAAATTTTAATTTTGACATTATTGTATAAATGTTATTTGGAAAACTTCAAAATGCGGAGGGTGGGTACAATATGGTTGTATCATCTATATAAATAAAAATCAATTACCGAATGTACGTAAGCGTATCACTTCAGGTTGCATCTATTTGGCTAATTATTAAAAGGAAGACTTGATAGAGAGGTAAGTAACCAGTCGGAATTATGTTAATGGAGCAAAGTAGACTAGCATAAGAAACACCTGCACTGACAAAAAAAATGCATACCCTACATACATTTCATATTTGCAAAACTCGTCAAAATGTAGGGAACAGCTGATTTATTTCAAGATTTTAAGTATGGTCCCAAAGTAATAGTTGGTAATAATGATGAGCACACATACCCTTAAAAGGATACCCATGAATTCAATTTCATCCTGTATATCTGTATATCTCATCCAACATTGTATCAAATTATTTATAATCGCATACACGTTCCTGAAAAAGATGTTCAGAATTTTTTGTCGGTTTGTATTTGTCTCTTTTAATGGCTAAGATCCACTTTTTTCTTAACTGTTCATCGCTTGGGAACCTGTGTCCTGACTTTCTTGAGGAGCACAAGGGCGCAATAAAACACTGAGGCATTTTTATATCAAGAAAAATAACTAAAATTAGGCTTTTTATGTTCTAATTTTGGTTGGTTGAAATTTTGAACAGTGTTTTCGACGTGTAGAATCTTGTTAAAGGTGTCACTACCCTCGTTTCTAAATTTAACCTCATGGTCCAATAATCTTGTTTTGACAAAGGCCAAGGTCAAATTATCTTCTGATAATGTCTCTATTGCAGTTACAACACCGTCATATGAAGTTGGCAACGTTGCCGGTTTCTTCTAGTTTCGCTCTAGCCGCCAGCAATTTCGTAATTAGATCATCAAAAATAGTAAAGTACTTTACTAACGTCACTACGTTGAAGTTTTAAACCTAACAGCTTTTTACGTACACGCCAACTGAGTCGCCAAACTTTTTCTCTCGTACAGTGCGTCCAAGTTTTTGAAGATTTCACTTGCCGTAGAATCGTCTTTCGCAAAACTGAGGAATGAATCTGCCAAATATTCAACAATGACACTCTTCACCCAAGCCTCCGATCGTATTTCTGGTTCCATGTTGATATCTTTCATAACGTCCATCTCGTCAACAAAGCTTGAACTCGAAACTTCCAAACGCTGTATTTCTCACCGTCAAACGGTTTAATGTTTCGTTTCATCTTCAAATTCTCCATAGTGAAAAATATTCAAAATATATTATAATAGTTAGTGCCACGTAGAATAATAAAATTAGACACTTACTTGATTAGCACAGTACCTACTTAATAAAGTGTAACTGGGCCCATAACCTGTAGGAAATCAGGTACGGGCGTGAATTAAAAACAGAGACTTTGAATTTAAATAACGTTCTTTATTTAACGTTACACAGGGAAGGTTTTATGTCTGTCTCCTAGCACAGCGAATAGCTCCCGTATTATTATTATACTCGTTGGCGAATAGAGAAAAAGGGACGAACTGACAACAGTTGTTAGTTTTATTAAATCATTTAGTGACAGTGTTGCTATTACTCAAAAGTAAGAATCGATTAATTTTTGCATATCGTCGTTGCAACTTTAAGACCTCTTATGTGTAAAAATCAGTTGAGTCAGTGAGAAAATCGATAAAAACCGTCTATCAGTTTTAATTAGCAAGGACATTGGAGATCTTGAAGTTTGTAAGCAAATTACGATTGAAACGTCTTATACACATGAGAGTTTTTGCATTCGATAGAGCTTCAAAATGTAGAATCGGTTGGCGTAAAAAAGTGATTTTGCCAAAAGTGACACATAAGAGGTCTTAAAGTCGCAACGAAGATATTTACATGGACTAAATACCAATATTTATTACTATAACTTTTGTTATTTTTATCTTTTGCACAACGTTGATCGCTCCACAAAATTATTATGAAAAACCTATTCTGTGTTGAAATACAAGTATAAAGAACTATCCGGGGGTTTCATTTATATAATAAGTATATTATATTACAAATATTTAACAGCAATTTACTTAGGGTCAGTTTAGCTCGTCTTTCTTAAGCATATATGAACATATTCTTCGTAAGCCCTTGTCTGGATCCTGCCTATCCATATTTATCATCTTCCACACAATCCATCCTTTGTACGTTGTCTTTTTTCTTATTATTGCCATCGACATGCATACCCTGTTCTTGTTATATTCTCTACATTCTTCTATGATACTTCATACGATTATCTACCAGACGCAGTGACCTGAAGCACGTGAATGAAATGACTTACTAGGCATTTCCTCCGCCATTGTTATAGGATGGGTTCAAAAAATTAAAACAGGAATAACTAATTAACATTTATTATTTAATAATATCATAGGTTCCCAGCCAATCATTTACTCAAGAGGTCTCGGATTTCCAAAAGACTCTTTCCTTTTGTCTCAGGTACAAAAACTATTGAAAAGAAGAACGCAAACGCGCAAGCGCTTGAAAACATACAGAAGAAGACACTAGGCCCCCACGTCGTTGACATGTAACCAAATGCGATTGCTACTCCGAAACCGAATACCCAGGGGATGGTTACCGTGATCGCGCCACCGAAACCTCTGCAGGTGTCCGTGAACATTTCACCGATAAAAGTGCTGGGGATAATACCCATACCTGGAGAAGAAAGAAATTTGGCATTTATTAAATTCTAACTGACCGGCGAAAATCCTAAACCCGAAGACAAACTTACCACTATAATAAGCAATACAGTAAATCACCATTATTACTAGCGGAACCCAGTGTAAGTCCTTAGCGATTGCGTAACCATTATTATATAGGTAGAAGTAAGTTCCAAGAACAGCCTGAAAAATAACAATGGAGTTATATAAAAGAGAGCAAAACTAACTATAAGATCTTTTTGGAGAATTAAGATAGGCAAGTATCTAAGGGTAATTTTAGTATTGGCGATCGGCAACCATACGCATAGTCGCCAAAAGGCGATACAGCTGCGTTGTGCAGTCGCCAGGTCACCGATGCTAAAAGTATCGTGTCTGCCCATAATAGGAATAACCATAAATACATAAACTAACGCCTTCTTCTCTTGGGGGTAGACAGAAACTACAGAATGCCACCTGCTATGAACCTTTATACTCCTTTTTCCTCGTTTACGTTCATACTGTTACGAGCTGGGGTTCGGGATAAATCAATTTTTACCAATTTACGCCAAAACACTAAGACTTTATTTAAATATAGTACACAAATACAGTAATCAGAAACTTTCAAGCAGAATCACTTGTAGTTCACTCACTAGTAAATCACTGAGGAGCTCGTGGCTTAGTAATAACAGCCGCAGCTGTTAGTTAAGCTATGCTTGTCGCGGTTGGTCTGTGGATGGGTGACCATCTTTTTATACCGAGACTCCTTCGTGCCTCGGAAAGCACGTTAAGCCGTTGGTCCCGGCTGTCATTTGTGGATCTATGACAGTCGTTACGGGTCGTCAGAAGCCCGAAAGTCTGATAACCAGTCTTACCAAGGGGTATCGTATTACCCAGTAAGTGGGTTGTGGAGGTCAGATAGGCAGTCACTCCATGTAAAATACTGGTGTATTCAGCTGCATCCGGTTAGACTGGAAGCCGACCCCAACATAGTTGGGAAAAGACTAGGCAGATTGAGATCACTAGTAAATCACTGTTTCGCATTCCAAACTGAACTGCCACGAAGCACTGGGTAACCCTCTATTTATATGACGGGTGTAAGCTCTAGAAAGTTCAAGGGACATAATTCGGGAACATTCTAGTATTTACAGGAATGCTGCAACATGACACTTAACCATCTAGAAAATTCTGGAAGCGTGTAGTTCCGCTACTCGATAACAGATGGCGGTAGCATCTAATAAGCATCGTGTAGTTTTGCAATTCGATAACAGATGTCGGTAGCGTCTACGTAACTTATCACTTCACTTTATTTCCCGCATTTACTCTCCTTTTCACATCTTCATCACTCTTTCTATGCTTTGTAAACAGACTCCCCAAATATATAAACTCATTCACGTGCTCCACATTCTTATCATTTATTTTCACATCACACACCGATAAATGCTGTATTCGAAACAAAGATGAACTTACCAAACTCAATGAACAAGCTGCTGTAGATACCAACATTAGTATTTTCCTCCCAGTTCTATCGACAAGTACGGGCGCAATAATCGACGCTAAAACTTGAATAACACCAATTATTATATATGATATGTGTGCCTCTATGTCCAATCCTGTAATTTTGAAAATGACTGGAACCAAGGAAATCACAGCCGCCATGCCACTCAATTGTGTAAAAATATTTAAAGATATTATTATAAATGCAGCTCTTCTATTAGACTTGACTGTATACATCTCAGTAAATTGAGCCATTTTTGGTTTCGGCATATCATTTGTCTCCACTACCATTTCGTCTACATCATCTAGTCTGCCAAGTAATGTTAGATTGGCCACTGCTTCTTCTCTTTTACCTGAAATAAGAGATAATAGTTTCATTTTCGTTTTGTCATAATTTCTTAGAAACATACTTGGCAGTACTTTTGCAGCTACAGAAGATGCTGTGGGTATACCAACAGCATCTTTTGTAGCTGCAAAAAAATTATTCGCTCTGCTGGTATTCGACAGTTTGAGTCATCATTACTGACGAGATATTCTTTAGAATAAACTCTTACCCTTCATGACTTGAAAAACAACAGTTTCAGGTACCATAAATAATGCTGCAGCAAAGTATTCAGCGCATAAAAACACAACCATCCAATTCAGTTTTGCGTATGAAACATACGGTCCCATTATGTACGCCATCAGGAAGCCCTGTGTATTTGATAATCCTGTCAATGTTAGCAGTGTACCTCGAACTTTCGTTGGCCTGAAAAAATAATGAGGTATTTTATTGCTTTACGTTGCACTCCTTCACTCCTTATACTTATTTATACACATGCCAAGAAAAGTATAAATGTGAACGTCTATATGAAAAGAGAACGACAAAAAAATGATGGTTGGATATATTCGTCCAATCCATTCACATTTTCTTTCAAGCATTATCAAGATGATATAGCTAGAAATATCGAGATAACGGCCAATACAGGGTCAAATTAAATTATCTAGCGGAACATCCCAGATGTGGGTATCGATAGAATGCAGGCCTTATACAGCTAGTCTTTGCAACAAATTTAAAAATAATGTAGCCCATAGAATTAGACCATCTATAGTAGAACACGATAATCCTAATGAAATCTAAGGAGCCCTTTTTGATGTTGTGCAAAAAGAGTACCAATTTACTTTAAAGACTAAAACCATTAACATTAATGGCACCTCCGTTGGCTTTAACCAATGGGCTACTCCAGGTATTTATAAAAGTAGAGTGAGACTATACGAATTATATGGTTTGAAAAAAATATAGGTTTGATACTCCTTTCCTAGAGTATGTCAAAAAATATTCAAAATTATTTAAAAATATTTATGTTTCTGCTAAATCAAAATTTTTGAGCGATACAATTAAAACTTCCATTAATAGTAAAAAAAACACTTGGAGAATTATTAACTATGAAACGGGTAAGTCGGACAAGACAAATAACTTGAAGTTATGGTCACCAACAAATTAGTTAATAAAGCAGCTGACGTAGCTGAGGCATTTAATGAGTTTTTTGCCAACATACCTATAACTGCGACTCACTCCTTAAATTCATCCCCGTCTAAAGCCTTTTGCACAGTAGTGTGCCCAAATGTAGTCGCTTATTTAACTTTGATCATGTAACACCTCGTGAAGTAGTTAATGTTTTTAACACACTTAAGTCTAAAACCACTGATGATTATGCATCTCTATTTTACTGTTATGTAATATAATAGACATCGTAGCTCCATATCTAGCTGTTACTTTTATTAAATGTGTTGATTAAGGAACTTTTTCTGACCTCTTGAAAAGTAGCCACTGTTTAAATCAGGTAATAAAAATGTCGTTGGCAATTTTAACCCTATTTCTATCTTACCTGCATTTATCAAAATATTTGAAAAGTTAATACTCAAGCAGTTGCTAAGACATTTTAACTTAAATGGCCTCCTTCATGATGAACAATATGGCTTTGCAAAAGGCCGTTCGACTACAGATGCGGGTGTTCCTCTGCTGAAACGCATGGGAGAACTCGCAAAATGCTATTGGAGTTTTCTGTGATCTCTCTAAAGACTTTGATTGCGTGCACCATGACACGCTTTTTCCAAAACGAAGCTCTTCAAGTTATAAATTCATATTTACATAAGAGGTTTCAATGTGTAGATGTAAATAGTGTGAAATCTTCCGGGCTACCAGTTAGTTGTACCTCAAGGCTCAATACTGGGTTCATAACTCAATTGTTGGGCTTGGTATATCCTTTTATAACAAGCTACCCTCTTCTTTGCTAGATTTGCCCTTCAATCCGTTTAAACCTAAAGTAAAATCTAACCGTAGTTCAAAGGCATAATATTCTATAACGACTACTTAAACAATAAGAATCGGTCAGGTCGCTGTGTTTAACTTAGACAATGTTTATGTTCTTTCTCAAGAATTAGCTTGCCTTCTGACAGGTTATATGTGTTCATATAATTATTAATTTTTTTTGACTGTAAAGGTAAATTTATTTTAATTTTATTTTTATTTATCATTGACATAATCTACTCATATCAATGTTTTTTTTTATGAGTGGTATTGCAACATGTGGTTAGCTAGTGACCTCGACAATTGATCATAGTATTCTTTTCTGAGCAACTGGCAGCAAGTTCGTCATGCTCCCTTAGAAGTCACTGCTTGCGGTAGCGTCGGGAGTCAGGTTGCCTCCTTCCCTCAAATATGGCGAGAGGGGTAATGGCTGATCTTTACCTTATGCTCGTGAACGGGTGCTGCTTGTGGCGACTGGTCTTCTTGCTGACCTTTGTTTTGTATTGTTATTAGTTATTAACTCTTTGTCCTAGTTTATCATTTGTGACTTCGAATTACGGTTACATATACGACTATATGTAAGTGAGCACACCCTTTATTACTGGAGGCTTTTATTCAGGTATAAAGTTCTGCTTAGGTTTTTAGTTTTGTATTTTTATTTCTGCTTGAGTATAGTTTTCGATTTTTTTTTTTTTGTGTGTGTGTATAGGCGTATGCTTGCTGGCTCACTTATAGCAAATAATATAATTGAATTTAATGTTTTGTGTAGCATAATAAAGAACACAATTTTTAACTGAGCAGACAGCTGTGCTGCTTGGGAGTTTCTTGCACCACTTCTTCTCCTCAGCTAAAGCACAAGAATGTGGTGAAGGGCGGACATTTTGGGGGAATGTCTTATGTAATTTTGACGTTCGAAAAGTGCTGATTCTCAGCCTAGTTTGATTAAATGAGTGTTGATTTTGATAACTAAACTCGATAAAACAAAACTCATACTTCACGTAACAACACTACCAGAGGTCGTTGTCCCCAAAAAAATATCAATTTTTTTTTTTGTCGTGTTTAAAAACTGATACCTACCAATTACGTCTGCGGAGTTATGCTAGCTAATTTAAATGACCCGGTATACATGTATGGATGGAAGAATGAGACGTATTGCGAAGACGCCAAATAAATTGGTATGAGGGCAAGACTACGAGACAACATTCTGATACTTACGCCAATTCTCCAATGTAGACTAGATGCATAACAAATAACACTCCACTACCAACGCCAACGAGTGTTCGGGCCACGTATATCAAAGCCAAGTTGTTGGCAACTGCTAGCAAAATGTAGGACAGTAAAAGCATGTTTGCACCGAAGCATAGGCAAAGTTTTCTGCCTATCACGTTACAGAGGCAGCCTGAGATGTAGGGACCTGAAAGATAATGATAATTTTAGACGTTATTAGTCAAGCAGTGAAAGTGGATGATCTAAAGAGCTTTAAAATCATCTTATATTGATTGTTTCCCTGGATGTACAGACGCCAGCACATCAAGCTACTACAATCTGTCAAATTTCTTTAAAGATTTTCAACTTTATCGCTACAGCATTAGGTTCAAGGTTGATTGGGAAAATTTTACAGTTTCGGGTAGATTGATGTGCTGGTGTCTGCAGATACGTTTGTTTTTTTTTTCAAATTCAAATTTCAAATTCAAATATTCTTTATTGTGGTACATAGGTAAGCAATAAGTTGTTACATGTTTCCGAAATTGTACACAGCTATGACCCGCCATAATGGCATACAATAATTTTAAAGTAGGTAACATTTTAACAGCATAATCAAATAGAAAATTAAAATAATAACAATTTAAATATGCAGCACTTTAGAATTAACGAATATTTTTACATGTCAAGGCAACAATTAAAATAACAAGACATAAATTATAAATTCAGTTAGAATTAAATAATACAAATTAAGAAATATACCCATTTTACTTATCAGGGGAACAATTAAAATTAAATAACATCATCGAGATAATCTTTTAAAGTATAGTAACATTTGTCTAACAGCAATTGAAATAATTTCTTTTTATAATTATGCAAATCTAAATCTCTAATTGTCTTTGGCAATTTATTATATATGTCAGGTATTAGATAAAAAACACTTTTGTGGAAAAGAGCAGTTTTGTGGGGTTCAGGTGTCATTTTGTCTTTATGTCTGGCTCTATTACTAAATTTGAAACGATGCATATTTAATTTTGCGAAAATGGCACATTCGTAAATAAACATACAGGGAAGTGGTAGTATTTTTAGTTTCTTAAAATGTGGAACACAGGAGTCCGTTGAATCAATGTTTATGATTGATCGGATACACCGCTTTTGCGCCTTAAAAGCTAGGTTTTTGTTGGTTGAATTGCCCCAGAACATAAGACCGTACCTTAAAATGGAAGAGACGTAACCATGATACGCACAAAGAACAGCAGATTTATCTGCTATTTTACTTAATTTGTAAAGGGCATATGACTGTTGATTCAAGCGTTTACAGACATAATCTATGTGATTTTTCCAGTTAAGTCTTCTGTCAATATGTAACCCCAAAAACTTAATTTCATCTATTTCTTCAATATTTGTATCTTTGAATGTTATATTTAAATTTGAGGATGCTAGAAAATTTTGTCTAAATTTCATAATTTTTGTTTTTGACAGATTTAAGTTTAAATTATTAGATGATAGCCATTCAATTGCATTAGTTAAAAACATATCAATCTCCACATTAATGCTAGAATGCAAATTGTCACTACGAAACAAAACTGTGCTGTCATCAGCAAAAAGCGTCATTTGATGGTGTGTTATGGATGGTAAATCATTAATATATACAATAAAGAGTAGTGGGCCTAATACGCTACCTTGTGGTACCCCAAAACGGACATTAGTGAACTGAGATTCATAAACTTTTTCTTCTTTCGATATTGGGCATACTCTATTTATTTGAGTAGCTTGGTGTCTATTGCTTAAATAGGATTTTATTAGATTATTAACATTACCCCTAATACCATAGTCATTCAATTTTTGGAGCAAAATGTCATGACGAACGTGGTCGAAAGCTTTTGACATGTCTAAGTACATGGCTACAGCTGGTTTTCTATTATCTAAATTGGTCATTACTGTATATATGAAATTATAAATCGCATTATTTATTGATTGACTTTTACTAAAGCCGTATTGTTCGCTGGCAAGAACGTTATTGGTTTCAAGAAAAGTGTACAACGATGTATATATAACTTTTTCATAAATTTTCGAGAAGATTGGTATTAACGCTATAGGTCTGTAACAATTGAGATCTTCAACATCACCCTTCTTAAATATTGGTTTTATAATTGTATACTTAAGTTTATCTGGGAAAACTCCGTGTTCTATACTCAGGTTAATAGTATAGCCTAAAACAGTAGAAATTATATGAGCTACATCTTTCACAACTCTAACTGTAACCTCATCGTAACCAGTGCTGCATACATTTTTTAAAGAATTAATTATTTTAAAGATATCATTAGGAGTTACAGGTTTCATAAAAATAGAGTTAGGTTGACTCTTACCCCTTAAATGTGGTATTGTGTTTGCTCGTTCACAGTTAGCTACGTTTAAAAAGAAATCGTTAAATAATTGAGCTATCTCTTTTGGATTTGAAATAGTATTACCATTATCATTTTTCATTTTATTTATGTTCTCCTTGAGTACATTATTTTTGTTTTTGTTTATAACTTGCCATGTAGCTTTACTTTTTTTAGTAGAAGTTTTAATATAATGGCTATTTTGTGATTTTTGGGTAAGATTGAGAACAGATTTATATCTTTTTGAGTAAGATTTAAAATTACTTTTGTTTTTGCTAGTTGGGGATTTTCTATACTTCCATAAGAGTTCTCGTCTACGTTTGCTGCACAAACTAATGCCTTTTGAGATCCATTTTGGCCTTTTGTCTACCATAACTTTAACTTTAATATAAGGAAAACACAAATTATAAAACAATGTGAACGTATTATGAAACTGATAGAAGGCATTATTAGGGTCATCTGTTTCACAAACTTCACTAAAACTTAGGCTACTAAGACATTCTATAAATTTATCTCTGTTTTCATTTGAATAGTCCCGCCGTTGGACGTACCAGTACTTAATGGAGCAACTCTTTTTTACGGGGCATTTAAGAATTTGGGCCACATGATCTGATAAGGCCAACTCAACCAATTCGCCTTTGCAGCCTTTGAAGTTGTGAGCTATGTTATCCAGGCACGTGCCACTAACCAATCGTGTTGGAGTGTCAAACTGAAGTCGCAAATTGTAGGATGCGAGTGAGTGAATGAGCTCGGCTGTTATTTTATTAGTCTTGAGAATATCAATGTTTAGGTCTCCTGCAATTATAATTTTCTTATCTTTAGATCTATATTTATTAAGAATTTGGTGTAAAATCCGAAAGAAAGTGTCAAAGTTAGAAGTATTTTTTGGAATTCTGTATAGGCATATGATAATTATTTTATGTTGTAATATTTCAATTCCTGAACATTCAACTACGTTAGGCACTGAAAGTGCTACTACATCATCAAGTACTTTATATGAATGAATATTTTTGACCAAAATGCAAGAACCTCCACTTCTGTTATTCCTACAAAATGTTGAAGCTAGTTTATATGATGGTACACCAAGTCGTGGGATGTCATCTTTAATCATATTGTGTTCAGTAATGCACAATACGTCTATAGTTTTAGAAGTAAAAACGTTCAAACAGACTGTTAACATATCTGATTTACCAATTAAACCTGCAATATTCTGATGTAACACATGTATATAGTTATAGACGAAATAAATTATTACTATTTATACGACTAATATCAGTATCATTAATTCTATGTGGATTGTCTAGATTATTAAATAATTCATAGTCCACTATTATATTAGCCAGGATATGTTCATATAGGCTACTCCATCCGTTTTTGTTTATTCTTCCTGTGATGTGCGAAAACATCTCATGTTTCAGGTAAGAGTTACTGTCAAAGAAGTATGCATATTCATTATCTCTTATATCCATATAGAGAAGGTTGTTAAATAACTCGACTTTATAATTAAATATTAGTGCACCTTTTATATAGGTTGGAGCACAGATAACGCTATTCGTGTGAGAAGTGTTTTTCAGCAGTTTCTTTAATTTTTCTAAGATATTTATGTAGTCTCCATGTTTCAAGTCATTCTCTCCAATAAATATAAGGCAATAGTCGTTCAATGTGAAATCTCGTAATTTATTTTCTGCACTGTTTATAAATTCTTCATTGAAAATATCTGGTAATAAATAATGACAGTAGTCAAAATGTTTTGTGAAAACTGCTTCAATTTGCGGCAGAGTTCCCTTTGTGCAATAACTGCTGATAACGCACAATTTATTTTTATGCTTCGGGGTTAGTATAAAGCCTGATGGTTTTTGGTTTGCATAAAACTGTTGTGGCATAGCTTGTCTTTGCTTTATATTTGAATCCTGCCTGGGTATATCAAAAACGTGACTAAACTTCTCTGATATTTCTTTTTTTAGTTTTTCATGTTCAATAGCTAAATTCTTTATTTTTGTAGTTAATTTCTCAATTTCTAATTTTCTTTCTTCATTTTGAATACGTAAGGTATGTATTTCGGGTTCTATGTCTTTTTTCAAATTAGAAATCGCTTTATTAATTTCAAGTTCTATTGTACTCTTGATTTGCGATATTATTGTTATGTTATTTTCCTGCAGCTTCTGTACTATAATTTCGCATATACTTTGCAATGTTACTTCAGGGTTCAGTGGCGATTGCTTGTTATCTGTGCAAATTGTGTCACCAAGTATACTAAGATCTTCAAAGGTTCCGCTGCTTGGATAGGATGTTCTTGTCCTTTGAGTGACATTCGACTGTTCCGGCGATAAAGTTACAGGGATGTCTGTGACATCGCCATTACGTGGACGTATAGGTGTGTTTGAGTTATCTTTCTTAGGGATCTTACAACAGCAAGTTTGACATTTCCATGTTTTTCTCTTTTCTTTTGTCATTTTTCTAAACTGGACTTTCGAAATATTTGCACAAGCTAGATCGTATGAACATTGGCATAGTACACATTTTAAAATTTCGCTCTTTGGTATATCTTGGTTGCAACCTGCACATACCAACGCCATCTCGTATTCTCTGTAAGTAAACTCGTAGTCCTTCTAGTATGTTAGTCAACTACAGCGATTTCTATTAAATATTATTGTCAAACTGCAAATTTTATATCGACTTCAATGTTCAGTTCAGAATTCTACCATTCGCAAATTTATTTTATACACTGGTAACCCCAATCACGCCTAAACGCCGTCTAGCTGGGAGTAGCGGTAACTTTTAGTTTCTTGTTAAGCCGTTTTGTATGAACTATGGTGTTAGTTGTCACTGTTAAGTGTACTTATGTTGGTAGTACTGGAAACTTTGTATAGACGTCAATTAGTTCTTCCTCTCGCCACTAGAGCAGTAAATCTATAACGTCTTGGCAGTAGTAGTATGTTGTTATTGTTTTTAAATAAAATTAACGACCAAAAAAAAAATAATTCAGTCTTACATTGATAATGCCGACGTTTAGCACACTTTAGATGCTTGATCAATAACACATCATAAACATTGATATTGAAATAGTCGAATAATGTCACTTTCACATAGTTTAAAGTTTGTTTTGAATCACATTCATTGCATTCACTTATTTTTCCTTTAACTGTCCCCGAACTTGATACTAATTAGAAAAAACGTTGTCACTGGTTATATGTATTATTTGGACGTAAATCACATTATTTTCATAGGTAAGAACTCAGTAAATAAATTTAAATCAATAATTAATTAAGGAGCTATTGTTTACGTTGCCAGGGTTACCGTTTTTATATTATTTTATATTATTTTGTTTTTGTAATAACTACGCTTGTTTTATTTTTCACTTGTTTGAAACAATTAGTAATTATAGGTAAATTATAGGTAAACCGCCATAAGTTTGGCCTTCCCAATGGTTTGCGGGATGAGGGCGGGGGTGCGCACAACCAATCGGCTAGTGTATCCTGCCGTCATAAGGGAAAAAAGACGTATCTGTCATTTTTCTCTAAATAGAGTTATTTACATATTAGGAATCAGCAAACAAAGACGCATCTACCAGTATTTTTATATTGACGTAAACTTAAAGAAAACTTAATAATTCTTACTATTAAAAGACGCATCTGCCTTTGTATCTTGTATTTTAAACAGGACAACATTTTTTTTTTCTTCTTTTTAATATGCGTAAATGCGTCCTTTTTCCTTACGGCGTCAGTATCACTGTCCGCTGGACAGCGACACGCCAAGTTTCCAGTGGCTTGCCTATAGTGTATAGAACCCGGCCGTTAATATATTGACACATCGAGTCTTCGAATATGTTTCGCTTTGTAGATGTAGAGCTTTCCATCTTCACATACCTCTATAACAATTCTCGTCTATGACAGTTCAATTCAATTCATTTATTCGATAACGATTTTCACATAGTGTCTGAATATATAAGTAACATCATGCATGTCATTAAATCATTAATCATCAAATCATTCAATTTAGTATTATTTTAGGCATCAAATCAGTAAAATTATCCAAATTACATTAAAATCATAATAGTAATAAGAATTAAAATAAAAGAATAAGAAATATTAAAATTAATGTCACAAGTCAATTCATAAAATTCAATAAAATGTTCATTTCTAGTCAATAAAATTAGGTTACTCGACTTATATTGTCTCTTTCAATAACTATCAACGGAAAAATAATCAAACGTTCTAATCACGAAATATATCTCGGACTGTGGGTAGATGACAAACTTACTTGGAAAATGTCACTATAATGTAATCTGTGCCGTAATTAGAAACGTTACGAAAAGTTGCAAACTATATTCCGAAAAAAGGATGACTAATAATTAACTCCCTAGTAAAATCAAACCTTGATGTTTTATTAAATTAGATGAATTGAAATATTACAAAACAAAATTATCAAAGTATAACTATAACTTCATTATAACTATCTACATCCAACTACAAAAATTATACGATAAAACTAACCTACTAAAAGTCACACAACTTTACACATAGCACCTGTATTCTTATTAAAAAAAAATCATCACAAAATCCGTACAATCAAACATACAAAAAAAAAACAATAACATACAACACAAGAAGTTAAAACAAGTTTCAACTGATTAATGCACAGGCAAGGACTAATTACGGCAAAAAACAATATTGGTTGATAGCACAGCTGTTCATTAAATAATTAACCGGAGGATCTAAAGAAGTGTGGTAGTATAAACAAAGAAGATGTTCCAAAATGTATGGACCTTGGGCCAGGTACGTGTACACTATACATAAAAATAGGGAAACATATTTAACAGTTCTCAACTGTCCAATTACTTCAAAATGTCTTTGTTTGCTGGTAAACCACAATTAATTACACTTGAAATTGCAACACACAACAAAAACCCGTCAATTGGGTAAGCTGTCATTTTGATTGATTAATGACGTTTCAAGAAGAGAACAGAAGTGACAGCTGACAGTCCTCTTTCTATGTTCAGTGGTCGATATATAGTTTACTGACATTGTTTTTATGCACAGAGTAACTAAATCGGTGAGACGCCATGTTGAAAGTAGATAAAAATAATTGATAAATATAAATTCCCTACCACAACAGTATACATATAAATCTGTATTTTTCCCGAATTCTACGGATTTTTTTCGTTTTTTGAGGTAGTGTACACAGACCTGGCCCATTTTGAAACATCTCCTTTAAGACTTAAGAAACATGTATGCACTCTGTAACATCACCAGCCCAAAGGCAAATATGTTTATTGTAATTACTTAGATGTAAGCACTCTGTGGCGGGTGGGGAGGTTGAATACGTTGATGAGTATCTCTATCTTGGTCAAATAGTCTCTTTCCAGGCAAGACAAAACAAATAAGTTGCAAGACGCACCGAAAATGCCTGGAAGAGCTATTGCGCCATGAAAGATCTAATGAAGGGTGATCTTCCTTTGTCCCTTAAGAGAAGGCTTATTGACTTGTGCATGTTTCTCATCCTCACATATGGTTCTCAAACATGGTCTTTAATCAGTAGAGGTCCACGGTCGAGGTTTGCCTGAGGACTATCGAACGGAGTATTCTGGGTATCAAACTAACAGACCGGGTTAGGAATACGCCCATCCGTTCCATCACAAAGATAACTGATGTCACTTGGAAAGCTGCCACGCTAAAGTGGAATTGGGCTGGACACATCTTCCGCATGTCAGACGACCAATGGGCCAAACTTACGACCCAATGGGTCCCTCTTAATGGCAAGTGATATCGCGTTAGGCCTAGGCGGAGATGGTAAGACGAGCTAGACTCCTTCAACAAGAACTGGTCCTTAGCAGCTCTAGACAGAGAGAAGTGGAAAGAGAGTAGGGAGGCCTTTGCCGTGCAGTGAGACATCACGGGCTTTTAATAATTATAGAGCTATGAGGAACAGGGTGTAAAGTTCACTCATCCTCCATATAAAAGGGAGGATCCTCCGACCAGACGGGTGTTGTGTCTGGCTACTCTGGTCTGACTACTGCCCGACGATTGATGTCAGGACGTTTTATATTTGCAGGTCGCGCGGTAAACTCTGCTTGCGCGATGCAGGATTTTGCGTGACGTCAGTGTGATGCGTAGTTCACATGTGGCGATGTAGATGCCGCCACAATAAGAATGAATAATAAACACTGTATTACTTCGATATGCTACATACATAATTGTAATTATGAACCCCAGGTATAATATGCCACGCGCATATCAGTGATAACAATGTTTGTTCTCAGTGTCAGCAAATAGATTTCGTTCTGCTTTGATTAAGAAACTTAAGGATTCCGATGTATAGTTATTTGAACAGTCTTGTAGTCTTACTCGCATAGATTATTCATTAGTAAAGTTATATGAATTGTATATGCTGTGGATAACGTTGTGAGTTTCACATTTATATAATATCTTTGTTTATATTACTTGCGCAGATATAATGTGTTACTGTTTGTTTGTCCCAAATAAATAAATAAATAAATAAATAAACAATACTAGTAGAAGCTGAGCTCCCTTTCTGTTGAGATTGTACTACGATAGACCAGCTAAAGGTAAAGTACGGTAAAGGTGCGTAGTACGATATGTATTCTATTGAATTAGCTAAATATTCCTGCTACAATACCTGCGATAAGCCCAATAAATAAAATGGACGCTATCCAAGATGCTTCTGCATCAGTTACGATTCTTTCCAAGGGCGTCTCGTCAGGATTCCGTAGTTTGACTAATGCTGGTGTTGACCAGGCCATGCTAAAGCCCACTAATGATTGTCCAAAGTATACTGAAATTACAAAAATATAAGTGTTAATATAAGTGGTAGCGAACGACTAATGTTGGCGTGTGCTAGCTGATAAGGCCGAGTAACTTGGCCGATATCACAACTTTGTGTCAATATAACAAAAAATTGGTGACCATTTGTAACGTAAACTTATGTTTGTCCATAATCAGTAATCGGATAAACGGGCGCTAATATACCTAAACTTTACTTTTATTCCCACGAAAGAATAATACGGACGTGCCTTTCAGAATCCCTTCTGTTCGTATAAAATACAATAAATTTGCCGATTCGATCACTAATCAGTTATTTAGATAAATCAATTTCCACTACTTGACCACATTGTGCACATTTAACTTTTTATCGATATTCCATTTATTTTGAATTAAATAAAGATACTAAATCAAAATAACCACTGCTATAATTTCAATAAGTTTGTTATAGTTGTTTTTACAAAATTGTTCTATCCCGGGTACCCGGGATTACTTATTTATTCAGAAAGGAATGTCCATATTATTATTTTGTGGGGAGAAGTTTAGGTATATAAGCGCCTGATTGTCCGATCACTGGTCATAATCTATATTTAAGATCCGCCTAAATAAATACAAAAAAAAAACCTATAGTGTATTTACACATTAATTTAATGTAAATACCTACTTATTTTAAAAAATAGCGCGTTTTTGTTGAGTGTCTCCATGACACCTTGCCTCCTTGAAAGGGCAATTTACCTCAATAATGAGATGATAGTCCACAAAATATTGTGTTTATGTAATAGGTTGATACATGTAGGATACGTAAATTGTGGTATAGTAAAAATTTTATAAAATATTGGAATAAAATAATTCGAAAATAGAGTAAGTATCTATGTCTCCAAATATTTTATGTCCGTTACATTTTCCATCCGTAACCGTTTTATAATACCATCTTAATTTAGAAAGTGGCAATGTGTTATTTATTTTTCAAGAGCCAACACAAGTAGTGTTTGACGTTAGGGTGACAAATCTATTCGGCCCAACGTAGTTTGTGATTCGGCCATTTTGTAAGTTGTGAGGTGAGGACGTATTGATAAATGATAGTAATAAATGGTGAATGATTTTATTTCTGTAAAACATGATTGACGTGTTTAAAGTGTTTGTACAAACCTATGCAAACACTTTTACACGTCAATCATATTTTTCAAACTAGATGGGGTCGACGTTTCCTATCTGACTACTCTGAGAACAAAGGTCAAAACAAACTCAGAGGTCACAGTCCCTTTAGAGTCCAGACAAAATCTTGGTCAGATCATGTGAAGACCATGTAGATTGGTGTCTGAAATAGTCATTTGAGGAAAGGACCACACAGATTGAGTAGATCTGTCCAGTTACTGCACGCATTTGTCAGTAATCGTGCAGCTCAACTCGGAACTTAAGGAGGAAGCGCCAAGGAAGACCGCGAAATTCAAATTAGGTTGTATGTTCATTAAAGTATGATTCGCGACCGTGACAAATATGTATTCAAAGATTTATAATTATTAGAAGTACTACAACTCTTTAAGCTAGTATAATCCTCAAATATCATGAAATAGCCATTCATTAGGATTACCTATTCTGAAAGAGTTATATTGATGATTGCAACCTAATACTGAGAGGAGCTCGTGGCTAAGTAATAACAGCCGCACGGATCGATCCATCAGGTTAAGCTACGCTTGCCGGGGTTGGTCTGTGGATGGGTGACCATATTTTCATTCCGAGACTCCTCCGTGCCTCGGAAAGCACGTTAAGCCGTTGGTCCCGGCTGTCATTCGAGGATCTTTGACAATCGTTACGCGTCGTCAGAAGCCCGAAAGTCTGACAACCAGTCTTACCAAGGGGTATCGTATTACCCAGTAACTGGGTTGTGGAGGTCAGGTAGGCAGTCGCTCCATGTAAAATACTGGTATTCAGCTGCATCCGGTTAGACTTGAAGCCGACCCCAACATAGTTGGGAAAAGGCTAGGCAAATTGAACCTAATACTGACTTGCAAATTGCAAAAAACGTAATAAAATTTTAATTTCGCGGGCTACCCTGGCACTGGATTTCAACGATTCGCTGAACAATACCAAAGAAAGGACATTTGGAGAGGCCGCATAAATTACTCAAACTGCCAGACCATGATTAAACCTGACTGACAGAGAAAAAAAAAACCTAAAAGTCATAGTCTTCACATTCACAATAATTAAAATAATATAATACAAAGTAAATAATATTCATGTCGTTGTATATAAAAAAAAAATTACTGTCACGTTAGCATGTGTAACCGCGATACCAGCAAACCTACTCGGCCTCACCCAGCTGACAAAAATAATAGTAGATGAAGTTTTGTATGGGACAGATAATAATTTCTTCAGATACGCTGTTAGTCCATGGAGTATTTTCAGTTTGGTAGCCTGTACCACATTTGATCACACCATTTTGATACATGCTGTATACTGCTGTCCCTACTATTGTATACAATCTAAGTTCTTATATTATCTTAGACCCTGATAAGACAGATGTTTTGCACCACTTCTTCCCAGTTAACACACTGGGAAGTGGTGAAGAGTGGTCGTTTTGAGGGCTGAATTTTGACAATCAAAAGTACCCAATTTTCAGCCTAATTTGAATTTAAACTAACTTAACTGTTTGACTGCGTAAGTTTGGCCTAGCCTTTATGGAGTGATATTTTTTTGTATTTCATAATAATAACAAAAGTACTTACAACATGATGCTATTATATATAGTTTTCGTTTACTTGTTTTAACTTCAGTCGCCATAACACAGTTTCACTTCACACGTTAGGTAAAATTACAAAATAATTTTATTTTCTTATTCTGTAGCCTTAGCAATAAAATATTGACGTTATTTTGTACACCGCAATAACCTGTGTGAGCTATCTGTATGTTACACAGTATAACTCCTTGTATCTTGTAGTACCATAAGTATGAAACATAATAGATAGGCGGTTAGGGGTACGCGGCAAATATAAAATATTTAAAACCGCGTTTATGGAAGTCACTGACCTAAAGCTTGTCGCACACATCAGAACAGGTGAAGATTGTAAACTTCTACAAAGGGATATTAATGCCGACTTTGAATGGAGCATTATGAACAAGCTATTTTTCAATACTAACAAGTGCTACGTCATGACATACGGTAGAGGGTTGCGACCAATCTATTATGACTATAGTTTGGGTAGTGAAGTAATTACTCGTGTCACCAACATAAAGGATTTGGGAGTGACTTTCGACCGCTGTCTTACTTTTAGAGATCACGTTTCTGCCCTCGCGAAGGAAGATTTCAGGCGCTTGGGATTTGTTTTGCGACATGCTCGTGACTTGCAACCCAAATATTATTAGGTTATTGATACTCTGGTCGAAGCAAACTCATAGCAACTGTGTTTGGCACCCCTACACCGTGACCCAAACACTGATTGATGCTTGAAAATGTGGCTTCCTGAGATGCCTCTTTCAAAGGGTATACCATTTCTTCCAACTATCCTTTAGGGATGTTGGGCTTTAACTCGTTGGAGGTGAAAAGAGGCCTTGATCAAATTACAATAGCCTGTAAAATCTTACGGGGATGTATAGACTGTCCAGAGCTCCATGGCCTTTTCTGTCGACTATTTGTGCCCGACAAATACATCGCACACCGTCCGAGCCGCCGGCAAAATCTGTTTGCGCAACCGTCTTCCAAAACTGTCGCCGGTACTGATTCCCCAGTGTGCGCTGTGCTTTGTGTGTTTTTATTTGTTTCTCATTTAAATTTTTAAATTACGAATAAAGAATAGACAACGTTTAAATCTGTACATATAAACTTTTAAAAGAAACTGAATAGGTTTCAAACAATAAAGTCATGTTAGATTTCGAAATAATGTATTAGGGATACGTTATTTCGAAATCAAAAGTCATTTGAAAGTGCTTAGTGCGAATCGGTGGAATAGCAACTAGGTAGGGATGGTAACGGGCAGTGCGTCTAGATGTCCGATGGTAGAAGGGGGCCGGTGGAATGAGGTCGTGGAGTTCTTGAGCAAGAAGTACAATCTGTAGAAGACCGACAAGCAGGCAACCTTGCGGCGATGATCCAAGCTATGAAGCTTGGCATCCACCAGTTTTACGTCTCCAATGAGCCACTTCGCTCTGCATTCCACCAAGTCAAGCACGGCTAGTTGGTACTTAGCTGATCCATCCCAAAGGTGGCTGCAATACTCCATGCAGGATCGGACCTGCACTTTGTACCTAAATAGTTAAAAGCTGTCTAGGCGTAAAGTATCGCTTCACCCTATTTAGGATGCTCAGTTTCTTGGCCGCAGTTTGGGCTTTGTACTCGATGGTGGCGCCAAAGTTGAGATGTCAACTCCATGCCTAGGAGCTCAAGCCGATCAGTTACAGGAACAGATGTACCCCGAAAAGTAGGAGTTTGAGCGTAACGACTCCTTTTAGCGGTAAAAAGACACGCTTGTGTTTTGGTGGCGTTAAAAGAGACCAGATTATCATCACCCCACTGGGAGACAAGGTTTAAGGTCAAATTTGCCCGCTCTATCATGGCCTCGCTCAAGGAGCGAACTTCGGCCCCGCTGGTTTTTGCTCTGGACAAGTATCTCTCTGAAACTGTGTGTCATCTGCGTACCCAACAATACCAGGCTGAAGTAGGTCATGGATGTGCAGCAGGAAAAGAGTTGCAGAGAGAACAGACCCCTGTGGAACTCCGGCATCAATAGCCATACGGTCAGAGGAGCAGCTGTCAACGACTACTCTGATCGACCGTTTACTAAGGAAATCTGATATCCAGCTTCAAAAATCAGCTGGGATGCCATAAGCAGGAAGCTTGCTGAGCAGAGCAGCGTTACAGACCCTGTCAAAGGCCGATTTCAGGTTTTGGCATCATCGTTTCTGGTCATCGTACCAGATCGTCAGAAACCCAAAACACTGACAAGCAATCTCATCAAGGGCTATCGTATTACCCATTAACTCTGGTTTATTCGCATCAAAGTTCAGCATTGTTGTAGTTTATAAGAACTAAGCGGACACACAGACAGACACGACAAGCTACTTTCTTTTATACTATTTATTATATTATATATTGATGTGCGGAACCATTTTCAATTTATATTGACAATCTCAAATGAATCATCGGGCGCGTCAAGATTGTAATAAGATAAAAAATGAATCATATGAAAAACCAAAGATAAATAAAAGAAATCAATTATCTAATAGATTTCTACGTAAACCACGCGCGACGGCGTGCTACAGTATACTGACGATCAAAGAATCAGCAGGGGTGTTGTAGAGATGCGCACGTAGTCGGCATTTTTACCTACGACTCCATAAGGGAATGGTGGATGCAAGGATTTGTATAGATAGATACTTACGCAACTATTTGAAGTTTTTGCTGGACATTATTATTTACCATGTACGTGGGCTATTCCAAAAAATGTTAGTGAAATGAAAAATTGTTAGAATATGAAAAAAGTTTATTTAAAGCTTTTCAAAATACTCCCCTTCAACCCCAATACACTCAAGCATTCGGGTGAATCAGCTCTCGAAACATTTAAAACATGTATCTCGCGGGAGGTCGAAATATAAGCGCCGAAATTCTTCGACGGCCTCATCTGCAGTGTTTAATTTACGCCCACAAAGCATTTTTTTTTACCGTGTGAAATAAAAAAAATCGCATGGAGCTAAATCTGGGCTGTACGGAGGATGAGGTAACATTTGTACCCCCGAAGTATTCAATTAGTCCAAGGTTCTAGCAGCTGTGTGAGCGGGCGCGTTATCTTGGTGAAAAAGAATGCCACGCACACCGCTCCTTGGTCGCTCGCTACTTAACTCCCCGAAAGCTTGAGGCAGACAAACTTTGCAATACCATTCACTAATAACTGTTCTACAGTCTTCTAATGGGTGACCAATAAAAAAAAATCACTGTCATTTTTTTACCGCGAAAAACCTTTGTTGGCAACTCGTATTCTTCAATCGCCCATTGCGTGGATTGTTGCTTCGTAAAAGGATCGTAGGTCAGCCGGGTCCAGTGGGGTCATCGTTTAGGTTCTCTCAATCACGTTTAAATTCATGAAACCAATAAGTAACTGTTGCTAAAGCAGGAGCAGACTCCCCAAATGCAGTTTCCATGTAGTAATCTCTTCCTTGAAGGTTAACCCTCGTTTATAATTTTATTATAAAAAATCATAGCACGAAAACTTTCCCGCGAGACGTCTATTGTTGCAAATAAAAGAAGAGTGAAATAATCTTTAAAAATATTTTTAAAAAAGAACTAAGTACACATAGGTGGCCAAGAATTTTCACCAAGGAGATTTGTATTGAAATTAGCCGTCAATTCAAAATAGTTTCAAGAAAAAAGAGATTTTTTTTTATTTATTTTCTTTTTATTTAAGAAAGGTTTGCTCTTGACTCTAGTCTAGGTTAGGTATTTATTCTGTGGCTAGCCATTTTCCGAACAAACTAGGTATGTAGTTATAGGAAAAATATAATAAAGAGCTACTTGAATGATAGCACTAGCCATTAGGATGTACACACAGCTACTATTTATATCAGGTTGGCGGAAAAGTCTTGCACCAAGATATAAGACTTAATGAATTTATTGATAACTTTGTTATTTACAATAATTAATCAGTCATGTAATCCTCAAATAACTCTATTACTCTGGCGCAACTAGTTGGTAGATTGTTGATGTCTTGCGCCCAGAATTCCGGACGCTGTGTAAAAAAGAAATTGTCCACTGCTATTTTGAGGTCTTAGTAGTTTTGAACATTTTTCTCACGCAAATAAAGCTTTAGTGGTCGGAACAAGCGATAGTCGGATGGCCCGAGATCCGGTGAGTACGGTGGGTGGGCAACCAGGTGCCATCCATTCTCTACGATTTTTTGTCGAGTCTCCGAAGCGACATGAGTGAGACCATAAATGTTAACTTACTCCATGATAATGCGCGACGCATTATCATGGAGTAAGTTAACATTTACACGTCTCGGTCGTTTTTCTCTTATTGAGTCAGCCAGTTTCTGAAGTTGTTCAGTATAAATGGAAGTCGTAATCGTCTTTCTCGCAGGAAGAAGCTCGTAAAAGAGTGGGCCCTTCGCATCCCACCAAACGGAGAGAAGATGCTTGCGTGAGTGACGGTTCGGCTTTGGCTGCGTTGGTGGCTCTGCGTCGTAAGGAAGCCAGACGGCGTGCCGTGTGTTGTTATAATAGAGAATCCAGCTCTCATCGCCGGTTACCAGATCTTCAAGAAACTCTTTCCAATGTGGCTGAAAAAGAAGCGATTCACAAATATTAACGCTGACTTGACGATGACTGTCAGTTAGTTGATGTGGAATCCATCGTGCCATTACTTTACGATAGCCGAGTTTGTGTAAATGAGCCTCGACGGTCGAATGATGACAGCCAAGAGTCTCTGCCAAATCACGCGTATTTATTTCTAGATTAGCCTTTAAACAGCGGAGTAATTCCTCATCGTCGAAGGTTGATGGTCGCCCAGATCGCTCGTGATCTTCAAGAGTTATATCTCTCGATGCAAAGCGAGCAAACCAGTGGCTTATCTTCCATCGCGATACAACACCTTCACCGAACAAACCGAATTTTTTTCAAGGCAAACTATCAACTTTAGAAGAAATTTTATAAGAATAAAAGTTGTCAGGAATATCATAACACGTCATATAAAAATAAATCGCATCGCAATAATTTTCAGTATGGGCCCACTGTGCGACGCAAGCTGACTGGCAATTTTATACTTAAGACTATGGTGATACGGTCCTATTTTCAATGGAGCCAGTAAATTGCGCGAGTATTTTTTCCATTCTGTCTGTACTGATCATTAGAATAGAATATAATTTAATTTGCATAAACTGTAGTTACTTACATACAAAATAAGATTTTAACAAATGAGTGATCTTTTCACCAATTTGAGTAATGAAAGTTAAGTAACGGGCGCAGTGACCCTATTTAGGAAATCATTTTTTTTATTTTACTTAAGTGTGGTATTTTGGTTTTTAAACCACATGTTTTAGTTTGTTTACATTGAACGAGTTGGGGGTTTCTTATTAAATCTATATCAATATGGACACGATAAAAAATACGAGTAGTTATGGAATACGAGTTCCGTCACGGGGTCATATTTGCTGATCCTGCTATTGACCTGGTTCCTGTCATCCAAAACTGAAGTTATTACTTCTATCTTTGTCTACTCTACAGTTTTTATCTTGTGTTTAACTAATAGCCCCGGTTATTCGTTACGATACACTTAAGTGGGTCAGTGCGCCGGTTATCCACCGATTAGTAGACTGTTCTACTTTGCGTTACTACTAGCACGAACTTTTTATTACACAGTGATATTAATCTAATTAATCTTTCTGATTTTAAATTAATCCTACTACCCTACTATATAATATTATACGTATAAATGTGAAAGTTTGTGAAGACATTTGTTACTCAATCACGCTAAAACGGCTGAATGGATCTGGATGAAATTAAGCACAGAGATATATTATAGTCTGGAATAGCACACACAATACTTTTTATCCCGGAAGAATGTACGGTTTCCGTGGGATAATTTTCAACATCCATGCGGGCAAAGCCGCTGGCAAAAGCTAGTATTTTAATAAACTGTGTACGCTTCTTTTAAACTGTTTTATTACTCTTTAAATTTAATCTACAAATCATGTTTTAAGTATTCTCCTTCTAACCTGCGAACGTGTTTACAATGCTGTGCCCACTCATGAACTGTAATAGCGTCAAAAGCTTCTCTAACTAGGCGGGGAATTTCAGCATTTTTGAGCTCAATATTTACATCAGCAACTTTTCTTTTCATTGTGCTCCATATGAGTTCAATGGGATTGAGATCACAGTGATAAGGTGGTAAATATAAGCATTTGTTTCTTCTAATTTTTTTTCAATCTCATATACAGGTTCAGGCTTGTTTCTCTTAATTATTTCTAAAAGCTGAGGTTTAGTCAAATTCTTTCCGTAGTCAATTTTATTTTGGGTCAACCATAATTGCATATCTTTTTTTAAGGAATTCGTATTTGGGACTTTATCCACACAAATACGGTGATAAGGAGCATTATCCATCACTATTATGGGTGGCTCTCGTAAATTAGGCACAAGTTTTTCAATAACCCACTTTTTAAAGTTGGTACTATTCATCTCGTCATGATAATCACCACTTTTTGTGTTTGATTTGAATACAAGTACTGCATTTGTAACAAATCCAGTATCTCCTCCCGCATGAACAATAATATATCTTTGCCCTTTCGATACAGGCTCCAATACTCCGTCTTCACCGTCTCCTTGCCAACATTTACCCGACGTATGCGAAGAGTGAATATAGGCCTCAACTAAATAAATTATGGGCCGGGGCTGGTGAGATTTATTATTTTTATCAATTGCATGCAAGTACTTAGCTCTCCAAGCTGATATTTCATTACGCTCCATAAGAACCTTCTGATTGGATTGAGATTTTTAAAACGAAATCCCACCTTGTGAAGCAGCTTTCGCAGACTCTCTCGCTGTCTTGTGTAATTTATTTCAATCTTTAAGACCTCTAGAAGCTTTTTAACAGTAGGGACCTCCTTTTTAGCTGAATAAAATTCATGTACTTTCCTCCTTATAACTCCCATGTCAAAATCATTAACATGCACAAATCCACTTTTACGTTTAAACCGACAAAACATATAAATGAAATTAGAGAACAGTCGCTCGCGCGCATTAGAAGCGTACGCTCGTGTACCATATCGGTGTCCCTATACGTCACGCGGTTAGCGCTGCCTTGTGATAGCGAAATAAACTTTAGTTTACATTATGGGAAGTGGAGAAGAAGATAGTGATTCTAGTGATGAGGAGAGTTTACCTAGTAATCAACCACAAGCTGACAAATCGTCGGAGCCAAATATTTTAAGCGATCTGGCAAATGAAAAGAGAGAGAAGATGAGAGTAACGGGGATGATGACTTTATTACTGTTAATAGAACGAAACCTAAACGGATCAATCGAAGCAGTTTATCGGAAACGCAAAATATGTGGGTAGATGCAGAACAAAATGTGAATTTTAATGATAAAAATGAAGTATGTATTACGTCAGCGGAAAATATGCCCAAGCAAATGGCATCAGCAAAACTACTGAGATCGGAGAATATCTAAAACGTTATAAGAATTAAATTCAAAAGTTATAACAAGGTACTTGTTCAATTTCAAGAAAAAGAAGATACTACTAAACTGTTAAATTGTATAAAATTAATGGAAATGGGATTTAGATGCCAATTGATTAATGAGTTGTCAATATCTTATGGTGTGATAAAAGGGGTTGATCTTGATTTAAGCGATGATGAGCTCATGAGCATCTTTGAATCTAGTAGTGAAATAGCATCTATTAAAAGATTAAAACGAGTTGACTCTGAGGGTAAATGGATTGACAGCGAGTCGGTAAGAGTTGGATTTAAAAGTAAAAATTTACCGCTTCATATTTATGCGTATGAATGCCGGTTTAAGGTTGAGCCTTACGTATTTCCTGTGACTCAGTGTTCGGGATACTGGAAATTTGGACATGTAATAAAATATTGTCCTATGAAGAAGAAATTATGCCCAAAATGCGGTGGTGATCATGTGAATTGTGATCTTAGTAAAGTCATATGTCTTAATTGTAAGGGTAATCACCTTGTCATCGATAAAACTTGCCCTTTTTTTTGAAAGAAAAAGAGATAAGGAAGTAGTGAGCAGCTAACATATCGATTGGCACTTCAAAAAGTTATCGAAAAACGACAAAAAAATAAATTCACATCAAATGATAGCTCTGTAAACCTTACAAAACCTACTAACTTAGAAATCTGTACTGAAACCTACGCTAGTCTTATATCAAAAAACAAAACAGGATCGGTACAAAATCAAGAAGATTCTGTCGAACAATCAGATCAGGAAGAAGAAGAAGAAATGGAAGTATCACAACAAGAGAGCACAAAGAGTAAAACACAGAAAGTACAGAGAAAAGGACGTGGGAGAAAAAAAAACGAAAAGCACAAAACAGAATAGTCTAAAACCACAGATAGGAAAAGAAGTAAGAAAAACTCTGAATGAAGAAGAACACATAGAAAGAGACGAACAATCACGATATAAGTTTGAACTTTGAAGTTTTGAAGTTTAAAAATATTTATAAGCCTGAAGGTACATTTGATGATAAAATTATATTAATAATTAAAATTATTTATGAAGAAATTAAGTAGATGTTACTAGGTACGTTGTTATGTGGAGGTTTATTTGGAAAATTAATAGATAAATTTGATGGATAGTGTACGAAAACATTTTAAAATTAACTTATTCCAATGGAACTCTCAAAGTCTCCGTCCTAAATTAATTTCCTTTTCTGAACTTCTAAATCAGGAAAAAGCACACACATAGCAATTTTAAGTGAAACATGGTTAGATAGCGAAACTGATATTCATATTAGTGGCTATAATATGTATAGATCGGATAGATATGATGCCTATGGGGGCGTCTCAATTTTAGTGCATAAATCCATACGGTCTCACCCTGTTTCAGTTCGAGTTCGAAATAGTGAAATAGAAATTGTTTGCGTAAAATTGATTAATTGTAAAGACATAGAAAACGTTGTAGCTATTTACTGTCCATCTTCTGTCCAAACGCAGGCTTCAGATTGGGAACAGGTTTTTACCTTGTTCTCAAAAAATACTTTGATAGCAGGCGACTTCAACGGTCATCATACTAACTGGTCCGTTAAAACGGATACGAGAGGTACACAAATATTGGACGCGGCACTTGAAAACTCATTTGTTTCTCTTAATAATTGTACAGCTACACGGGTTAAACTAGTAAACGGAAATTTGAAAAAAACTTCAGCGGACATTTCATTCGCTTCTTCGGACATTGCGATTAAATTTGATTGGCAAGTATTCAACGAAAATTTGGGTAGCGGTCACATGATTATTAAAATGTCAAGCAACATAACAGACGATTTTATTATTAAAAATAAAAGAAATTATTCTAAAGCTAATTGGAACGAATATCAGAACTACTTAACACAAAATTTTAACCCCCCAAGTGGCAATATTCAAGAAATGTACAACTATTTCCTACTACAAATTAATAATTCTGCGGATAAATATATTCCGTTTATTAAAAGTAGTTGTCCACCCTTGAGTTCTTTTAAACCAAAAAAATACTGGAATCAGGAATTATCAAAAATAGTAGCACAGCGTAGATTATGTTTATCCAAGTTTCGGCGCAACCCGACGCCCGACAATTTGAACAAATTAGAAGAAAAAACTAGAGAATCTCAAATATTGATCCAAAAAGCTAGGTCCGTAGGCTGGTATAAATTTTGTGATTCGATGAAGTAACATCAGTGTCTGAAATGTGGCGACATATGCGTTGGATAAAGGGTTATAAACAAATTAGAACTTACCCCCCCATTGAGAAATAAAAAGAACTGCTCTGTGCCTTAACACCTGATTATGTTCCTAACAAAGCGCCTGTGTTTGTTTCTAACAATGAAGTCTTAGAATGCAAATTCAATATTCATGAACTAGAAAACTGTTTAAAAAAAAGGATTCTGCCCCAGGCGAGGATGGTATAGCATATTCTATGATCTATAATTTACCTGTCTCTATTAAATTTTATCTGCTTGGTATATACAACAATATTTTCAAATTTAGTATAGTACCGCACCAGTGGCGTCATATCCAAATAATTCCGATTCCTAAAGCTAGTAATTCTAATGCTGATCCCAAATTAAGACCTATATCTTTAATGTCATGTTTATGTAAAAATTTTCATTTAATGTTATTAAAACGTTTAGAATGGTACACTGAAAGAGAAAGAATATTATCACCATGCACCGTTGGTTTTAGAAGATCTTATTCATGCCTCGATTCATTAGCCCGTTTGGTCACCTATATCCAAATTGGATTTTCTAGAAATATCCCTACATTAGCATGCTTTCTAGACATTCAAGACGCCTATAATAACGTTTCGATTGACGTAGCAGTTAGTATTCTAGATAAACTTAAAATTGGGTCAAAATTTTGTTCTTATATATGGGCGTTTTTGAGTGAAAGATATCTAAAGATCAAATCAGATAATACTCGTAGTGAGTAACAGCTAGATGGACTAATAAAGGTTTGTCTCAAGGAGATCCTTTGTCCCCATTAGGTACTTTTTAATTTAATAACACAAGAACTATGTCAGCTTCCACTTGATGTAGTTGTTTCTCAATATGCAGACGATTTTGTTCTCTATGTTAAAAACATAGACATTCATATATGTGAAATGTATGTACAAAATGCGTTACATTCTATTGTGGGGGTTTTACATAAACTTGGTTTGGAATTATCTTCAAGTAAGTCTACCTTTTGTGTGTACAACAGCGGGAGGCGTAGAAAACTTCCTAACCTAAAGGTAAACGAGCAACCCTTGGTCTTTTCAGAATGTACTAAATACCTAGGTATGTGGCTAGATAGAAGTCTACGTTGGGGAAAACATATAAATGAAACAGTTAGTAAATGTTTAAAATTTCTGAATCTATTAAAAGTTCTAACAGGTAGCTCATGGGGAATACATACAAAGCATATACGTAGGTTATACATTTCACTGATTCGAAGTCGAATTGACTATGGGAGTTTTATGTATGATTGTAGTTCAAAATGTCATGTTTCAAAGCTAGATAAATTACAGAATCAGGCCCTGAGAATTGTAGGTGGGTATATCAGAAGTTCCCCAGTCCATGTAATGGAATCTGATTTGAGTATTCCCCCTTTATTTTTAAGAAGAGAATATTTAGCATACAAATATAGGTAGTTTAAAAATAATGTCACGGTCAAACAATATGACAGTTAGCTTAATTGAGGATCTGAGTGCCCTTTGTAGTATTAAATATTGGGAAAACAAAAAAGTACCCTTGTTAGTTAAAATATATAAGGATATAAAGCATATAGATGTTCTTTCAACGGATATTCATCAAATGTATACCTTAGAAACTTGGACAACGGCTATTGATACTAAAAATGTAATTAATCTTGAACTAGATAGTGTAAAGACACCCAAATCCCCAAGTTTATTAGTAATAACCCAAGTTTATTAGTTTTTGATGTTATAGCTGAATTAAATTCTATGTATTGCGGTTGGCACAAAATTTTTACAGATGGATCAAAAGGTACTCAGGGTTTAGGCGCAGGGGTATTTGACCAAAGCTTAGGAACTAATCTCGGTTTTAAAATTAATTGTAATGTACGAGTATCAATAATGACACTGGAACTCGTTGCAATTTATCAAGCGATCTTTTATAGCCGAAAAAAGAATCTAAAAAGAGTCGTTATTCTTTCAGACAGTAAAAGCGCACTACAGCATATTGCTCGATGCGCCTCTGGTTTCAGAGGTGCATCGATAGCATATGATATTCTTGAAAATATTATATTATTATCTAAGAATAACATAGAAATTAAGTTGCAATGGATTCCAGCTCACATCGGACTATGTGGCAATGAGGAGGCTGACCGGTTATCTAAATTAGCAGCAGCAGAGGGAACAGCACTTGATAACTTACCTGATTGTTGGGAATTCATATCCAAATTTAGAGTAATTTGTTATAACTCCTGGAAACAACACTTTGTTGATATCAGTCAACAAAAAGGTATATGGTATAGGACCATACAAGGCGAGCCTCCTCGAGTGCCTTGGTTCGATGTCGATCAACTAAGTAGGAATTATGTAAAATTAGTTTTAAGACTTCGCTCTGGACACTATCCATCAGCGAAGTTTGCATTTCTCATGAAAAAAGCAGATTCGCCGAATTGCAGAGAGTGTGATCAGATTGAGGACGTGCAGCATTTGCTGATGGATTGTGTCCGGAACGGACGCGAGAGAGAGTCTTTTTTGAGAGAATTCGACTTAAACAAGCTTAGTGTAGGATTAATTCAATCAGTTTTATCTCGACCAACATCAAAATGTGCCAAAAAGTTATGTCGGTTAATAACAGTCCTCCAGCTGTGACATCTATGTTTATCTCAAGGCGTTTCATATATTGTTTACGTGTATACTATATTTTATGTCTTAATTATAAGTGTAAATGTTATATTTTTTTTTTTTTATTTCTTTATAATTTAGGGACTTTTATAACGCACAGCGTATGTCAGTCCCATCGTACCCTAAGACAAGTTTCAAATCAAACGAGATCAATGGATCAGGGCCATAAACTCGAACAACTTTCTCGCATCATCGGCAGTCGGCTTACTTAATATATGGTGGAATGTACCTATATTGTTCTTGTTCAACTTCATAGCCCTGAACAACTTATTCCTATCAGCCTCATACTGGACACATTCCATCAACAAATGATAAATGTTATATAATATTAAAAGGCACGATGGGGTTGGCATATCTGTCTAGATAAAAACCCCAAAACAAATAAAGAGAAAAAAAAAAGAAATTAGAGAAAAGCTATGAAAAGTATTGACGGGATCTTGTTGGGGTATGCATCCATATTATTTGAGAATGCTATACGTTTCTATCTTTCGGAGTAGATTAGACTACGCAAGTTTTCTATATGATACTAGCGCCGCGAGTAATTGTGCCAAGCTGGATAAAGTCCAGAATCAGTACATGCGCATTATAGGGGGTTTTATAAAAAGTACTCCTATCCATGTCATGGAGTCAGAGTTACTATTGCCGCCTTTATTCGTGCGTCGGGCCTTCATTGCTGGTAAATTCTGGCTTAAGACAAAGTCACTCTGCAATAATCCTATAATTTCATTATTAGAAGATCTAACGAACCGAAAGTGTATATTGGAGATCCAAGAAAACACCAGTTCACATGCATTTAAAATCACTGCCTTTACACTCGAGCAAGCAACTGGAGATGTTTGCTTTATCCACCTTTTTTTTTCTTTTTTTTTTGCTTTATCTACCTGGATTAATAATTTAGATACAAGTAGTTTTATAAGTTTCGAAATTCATAACGTGGATAAACCTAAACATCATTTTAAAATGCTAAATTTATTGTTCATTTGTAATAAATTCTTACACGACTGATATTCAGGCTTTAACAAAATATATTCAGATGCCTCCAAGGACAAACGGGGGATAGGCGCTGATTTTCTAGATGTACAAACAAAGGAGTTCATAAAGCTTAATGTAAATACTTTTCAACTATCCATTATGCACGCTGAGCTCATCGGTATTGCAGAAGTACTGTCATACATTAGATCAATTAATAAAGATATTAATTTTGTAATTTTTACTGACGCTAAAAGTGCACTTCATCATTTAGAGCGATGTACTCAAATGTTCAGGGGTATTCTCTTGGCTTACGACATATTAAGTACCTTATCCGAACTTAACACTATAAATAAGAAAGTAATGTTACAGTGGATACCTTCCCATATTTGTCTAATTGGTAACGAAACTGTAGATAAACTGGCCAGAGAAGCTGCGGTTGATGGAACTTTAATTGCTTGCCTTACTACACGAATTTAATCGGGACTGTTAAAGAGTTTTCTACTAAATTGTGGTCTGAATATTTTGACAAAAGATCAGTTACCAAAGGAACTTGGTACAGAACTTTGCAGCCAGCTTTTCCTCGAGTCCCTTGGTTTGAAAAATGCAATATGGGAAGGTATGACATTGTGACGAGTTTTAGACTTCGCTCAGGACACATTCCATTAAATAAGTTTTGATTCTTGATGGGAAAAGTCAACTCTTCGAATTGTACTGAATGTGGTGTTATACTCGTAGAGGACGTATCACACCTTGATGGAATGTGTTCGTAACGAAGCATTTAGATATTTGGTTCTTCAAAACGTGATGTCCCCTTTCAATGTTGGATGGTGTACCTATGATTTGTACAAGTAGTTAATTTTAGTATTGTGATACCTATATTTTCATGTATATTCTTACGGGGGTGACATGTTCAAATATGAACAAACCTCCATTAATAAATAAAGATTAACAAAAAAAAAAATAGAATTAAGGACTATTAGTAGTTTCTGTCCATTTCAGGCATATTTTAGGCCTTTCAAATGTTTCGTCATGCGTGGCGTTTTCAGTTTCAGAGGGTGCTAATTAGGGGGTATTCCTCTGCTCCTCAATGCTCTTTCGCTTAGCATGCGAGAAGATTTCTCAGCAATATATTCGTCGGGTGGGCTGTATTCCTCTTCGTGCCAACCAACGACAGCTTCCTGAAACAAATTAACGATGAAACGCTGAACAGTGGTCTGAAGATCGAGCTCCATATTTATAGAAACTTAAAGTAAGGAATTCAAAAAAAAAAAGTAATGGCTGGTATACCTCCCTTTACGCAATATTACCGTATGGATGGTATAATATATAATATCGTTTTTAATTATTGTCATCATAGAGGTCATTAGCAGGCTAAAACTAAAGATAGATAAATAAATCGATCGGCAATTTTATTTAACCTCGTTAAAGATTTGAAAAATCACAATATTTAAGAAAATTGACGAAAATTGACGGTTCACTATCCATTTGCATAAAATTTTAAGCTATAATATAACATGACATACTTTTGTTTATCCTAATTATATTTACGCACAATAAACAGCTTACGCATAATTATTTAAAGAAAAACGAACCTAACCAAACCGAGCTTCGGTGTGCCCCTGACGTCGACCGTCTAGGGTTAGGCTTTTCGGGTCAGGTAAATTAGCCTACAAGATAATTATGTCAACATAAATAAACTGTATGCCAAAAACAATTTATGGCAAAAATTATTATGTCAAAAAAAAACTCCAAAATAGTTATGCCAAAAAATATTAGGCAAAAAAAAACATTATGCGAAAAGAAGGGATGCCAAAGTTGGCCGTTCCCCCCACCCCCTAATCTCCGAAAATACTGAGCTTAAAATTTTAAAAAAATACAGAAAATAGTTCTATACCTACAGATTACTGGAAAACTTATAAAAGTCAATGGACTTATAAAAAGAACATGGCAAATCTCTCAATATTGTGCGTACAAACTTACATTTGCAGTTGGAATGTATGGGCGAACATGTTTCTCAACTGCAATGTTAAGTTTTTTCTTGGGATAAATTCAAACTATGGAACCCTGCATTGTGCGTGGTCCAACACGCACTTGGCCGGTTTTTTTAGCTAAAATTTCGGTTAAAAGCTTTGCATGATCGTCCCTACACGGGAAAGATTCAATCAGTTTATTTTTCCATTCTGACTATTTTATTTTATTTCTTCAAGATAACAAACAATTGCGCAATGCATAATATTTAGATACAGATATTTTATAAAAGACTTAAGTAATCACGCAACCAGCATCGTTATCCACAAATTAATACAACAGTAAAAGTATTTTGAGCAAGATCCAAGCAAACTTAGCAAACAAATTATTGTCTATCATATAATAACTAGGTTTAGTGAACTAACATGTTACAAACTAGATGTGTGAATATAACAACTAAAACTATGTGGTAACTATTTAAAGGGATTTTTTATGAATACTATTCTTATACTGTGCGAGTGACAATGCAAATATGTCAATATCAGCAAAATGATCGTTGTAACTTATCATTAGTCGACGTAATGGAGCTCGTTCTCCTGCGCTGGTTCTGCACCACTTCGGCGCGAATAGACTGTGAATGTAAGTATCACGAATACGTTGGGAGCGACTAGGTATGCGAAGATATATTTGGTTTATTAGGTTATTACAATCAAATTTATTGTGACAAATCTTGTATAAGAACAATTGATCATGATACAGTCTCCTTTCTTTAAGAGTTGTCAGGGAAAATTTATCTAGAAGCGTGTGATATGATGACCACCTCTTATATAATTTATAGTTCAGAAACCCAAGATATTTACGCTCTGTACTGATTCCAATTGGTCACTGTATTTATTGTAAAAGGGGTTCCAAACACAAGTGGCATATTCCAGTTGAGATCTAATAAGTGCTTTGTATAGTAATAAGAATGTAGATGGTTTCTTAAATGGGTTGCAGGTCCGCCTTACAAAGCCATACAGTTGAAAGCCCTTGGCTATGTATGCGATATCGAAATTAGACCCTGATACCATATCTTTGCTACACCCGGTTAGCTTAGGCAGAGAGTAATGAATGATTTCTTTTACTTCCCAGCCGTTTTCGGCACATTCCTCAATTTTGGTCAACCAAGTTAATATGGTGTGTTGTTTAGACATAGGGTCGAACTCCGGTATAACATTACAGTATTGTTAAAAGTTAATCTTAGGTTTATCAGAGCCCCTACATTTCTAAAACAGCTAGAAATTTGTCCTTTAATCTACTATCAGATTATTTCTTTTGATCTCTTTGTTGTTTTCGGGTATGGCGATTCACCTGCCGACTCCGAAGACGTAGTTCGTCCTCCTTGACCGTGATGATTGTTTTGCAACCTCCGTTTTGCGTCTGTCCCTTCTTTCGTTCCAGTCCTTATATTCCATCTTATCTTATTCTTTGTCCCCAATATAACGTTTTCGTTTCCGTCCGAATTTGTGTGTTCATGCTCTTGCCTCGAGCAGTGTACATCCCTTTCAATGTTCAAATCGTCATCATCATTCTCCTGCCCTTATGCCAATCCATTTGGGGTCGGCGCAACATGTCTCCCTCTTCCATACCTCTCTCTCTATTAGTCGCCATCTCGGTAGCCACTGCGCTTCCGACCCTATAATCCTTCACACAGTACATCTATCATTTCTTAGTTGTTCAGCCATCCATATTCATGAACTCAACCTTCCTGACGACACCATCCTCACTCCTCCGCATCACATGTCCGCGCCTTGACAACCGATTTCCACACAACCTTTCAGTTGCCGGTGTCACCCTCAGTCCTCCTCCCATATATACCCATCTCTTATTCTATCAATTCGCATAACATCCCTCTTAGCATTCACATCCCATCATAGCCTAGGTAACGGGTTCTTCTTCCTGCGCATGTGCCCGTCCTCCCCCTCGACTGGTCACATCACTATAGTATTCCTTATCCGTTGTTAACCCGTTGCTGTGCTGAGAGGTCCGTCAAAATCACTATGATCTACAATCTCGTAAAAATAAGGTCGAGTGTTGCTCGAGTTAGAGAAACTAACTGTGGCGAGACTGTAGCTGTAATCGTATATCGATGTAATCATCTAATTCTGATAATTTTATATATTTCTTTACAATCATCATCCATCGCTCATACCTACATAGTCCTTTTATCAGTAAATATTGTTAGAATAGGTAGGAAAATATTTATTATTTGTAGCTTTTGCCCGAGGAGGCGCCCGCGTGTATGTCGAATTATACCACGGGAACGTCACACCAAAATAAAAGTACCTATCCTATATACCCAGGTCCAGCTGTGTGCCAAATTTCATCAAAATCTGTTAGCCGTTAAGACGGTGTATTCCCGTTCGTCCCACTGCTGTCGTCCCCACTGGTGGGACGAACGGGAATTTAAAAATAATGCGGGAATAAATCCTACTAATATTATAAATGACAAAGTTTGAATGTTTGTTACTCAATCACGCAAAAACGGCTGAATGGATCTGGATGAAATTTGACACATAAATAGGTTATAACCTAGATTAACACATAGGATACTTTTTATCCCGGTATTACGTTCCCGTGGGATAATTACCGACCTCCACGCGAGAGAAGCCGCGGGCGAAAGCTAGTTATTAATAAAATTAATAATTTATTCATATACGTATAGTTAATATTAATAAAATAAAAAAAAATCATTACAAAATCAGTGGGATGAACGGGAATACATCGTTAAGACGAAAAAGGTAACAGACTGACAGACAGAGTGTTTTTCGCATATTTTATCATATTTTGTCATGCGTAAGTCTTCTCCGAAATATTCGAGGTGTTATTAACTCATCACCAATTTCCAAGACCATCAATCCATCATCATCCCAAGGTCATCAATACTACTATGCCTACTGCATACTTTAAGACTGTGGTAGGACTGATAAGAGTGCTACGAAGAAGAAGTGGACTACCTATTTTTATTACCTACTAGCTGACCCGACAAACGTTGTCCTGTCCAAATTTCAATAGATGAACTTACTATTGAAAGGACAGTTATGTATTAAAATTATTTCAAAATTAGAAGAAACTAGCTGCTACTGCTTTCAAACTAGCTAGTTCAAAAAAGTTGGCACACAGATCGGGAAACCTGGATTAACACATAGGGTACTTTTTACCTCGATATTCGTACGGGTTCGAGACTTAGGTACTCTGGTGAAACCGCGGGGCGCTGCTGGTAACAAATATTACTATGTTTTTTGTTTTTGTTTTTTTATTACTATGTTTAATGATTATCTAGCCCTTTTTTTTTGTGGATGGGAAATCATCAAATAACTTCTCCCGCTCTGGGTGGAGCGGAAGGGCGTGTCAGACTTTTACTGACTAAAACCCACCCGTGTTCCTTCAGTTGCCTATGCCAGGGCCACGGTATCTTTTTCAAACAACCCGCAACCCTAGCGGCATCGGCCCTATTGGACCCCATCTTTTGCTGACATCTCTTTGAGGCGCGCGTGGAACACAACGCGCCGTCGACCCGGGCCTGGTCCTCACCGGACGGCGAGCTACCCACTACTCACCGTCCGCAAGCCCGCGCCTACGGTGGCCGGGAATCGGCTATCGATTCCCGCCGCCCAGGGCGTCTCCTGCGGCGACTGAGGGCGTGAGGCTGCCTCTCCCTCACGCGTCCCGCCTCCTCCTTCGCGAGCATTACCGCTTCGCAGAAGGAGGTGACGGCCTCCCATGCACTCTCGCTCCGCACCATGGCCTGGACCAGGCTCGGACGCGAGAGATCGCCGCCGCCGATCGCCTCCGTGAGAACACGGCGGTGCTCTGCCCAAGCCGGGCAGACCTCCACTGTATGCTCCACCGTGTCCTCTGGGCGATCCACGTAATGGTGACACCCGGGCGTTTCCTCCCGCCTTATGCGAAACAGGAACCTCCCGAAGATTATCTAGCCCTGAGCTTTGTTAACGGTCATGGCGTAACATAGGTTCCCGATCTGTGGGATTCCCATAAAGAGAAGAAATGAGTTCCAGCTGTGAAGCAACGGAACAACATAGGTTCTCCACCAAAATTACTTTACCATCTTGTGTGGGATATGTGCCGTCACCAATTTTCAAAAGTAAATTTGAGAACTCTTGCGCGTTTGGGTTCCCTCCCAGATGTGCTTGCATATTTAAACTCAAATGACATTGTGCCATAGAATCGAACTCTTTATGCAGGCACTAATTTCATCGGTTCTCGATCCTCGGGGTATTATCGGGTGTGTCACCAGAAAAAAGTACTGTAATGCCTCCCATCGGCCGGTCATTTTGCCTTATGTCCCGCAAGTTCGGTCTACTGCTTCCACAGCCTTGCGGTTTGCTATCGTGCACTCATCCCAAATTATTATGACTCGTGTAAAACCCGAGCTTTATCGCTATTGCGTGAAACGTTGCAAACCGGGCTTTCTGTTCGTTCATAGTCGATGGGAATTTTGAAGATTGTATGTGTGGTTTTCCTCCAGGCAACAATTTGGCTGCTATTCCTGTTAAAAAAATCTTCAGCAAACTTATTTTGTTAGTTTTTCCACAACTACCCAGTATCCGCTAATCCATAAAAGGTATGGTTCAAGTAGTATCCAATAAGGCCTCAGAAACGATACGTTAATCTAGAGAATAATAAAACACGATGACATCAAACATGACTAACATGACCTAAACAAATTAAAAACTAAAACCGGTCAAGAGAGAGTCGGACTCGCGCACCGAGGGCTCCGTACCATCACAGCCTATAATCATACAGTCGTCCAACGAAGACTTCTATACAGGGCAATCGTGCGGGGCGTGAGGGGTGAGACGGGGGAAGAGCGCTCCGGAAGTGCGTACGCTACCGTGTAGTCAAAATCAAAATCAAAATCAAAATCAAAAGTCATTTATTCAAACTAGGCTGAGAATCAGCACTTTTTGAACGTCAAAATTACATAAGACAGTCCCCCAAAAACGCCCGCCCTTCACCACTTCCTAGTGCTTTAGCTGGGGAGAAGAAGTGGCGCAACAAACTCCCCAGCAGCACAGCTGTCTGTTCAGTTAAAAAAATGATTCTATATAATACTGCGCATAATAATTTAGGTACATTACGCAACACAAAACATTAAATTAAATTATTTGCTATAAGTTTGATATTTGATAGAAAGAAAATACTTGAAAGTATCTCGAGCCCTGGTTTTACTTGGAAGCGCTGGTACTCGTCGGTTTTGCAAGTATGACTCACCGTTATTAATATTATGTCTAAATATTTTCCATTTTGCCATGTCAGGTCAAATTGTCAACGTTAGCAAAATGGCGGAAGTAAAAACAAAAAAGCATTCATTCTTTGAATAAAATTAAATGGGTGTCATTTTCGAGATTTCTCGGGGTTTCAAGAATTCATCAAAATGGTATCCATTTTGAAATCCAAAATGGCGGACAGTTTCTTAGATGAGCGACTGGTTCACAAAAAAACTATATGTTTGTTCATTGTAATTTATTGTTTATAATAATAATAATGTTTATGACGATGTTGGTCTAAAATAAATAAATTAATTAATAAATATTGTTTACTTGAGACAACCCTAGCTGTTGAGATAATACCTACACGTTTTCGGCATTTACTATGAGATCAAAGGCGTCGTCCTACTGTATCTTTTTATACTGTGCCATCCTACTGTTGTTGTATACATACTACAATATTATAAATGCTTCCTGTCCTAATAATTAATCCTAAAGTCCTTATAATAATTTAACATCCTTCACAACCCTAAAACACCTTCCTTTTGCGGGAACGCTTTTCTTATGCCCATCCTTCCGATGTGCTTTGCAGGTCGCATCTTAGAAACCTCCTAAAATTTCCTTCCCATTCCACTGACTTCTACTCCTACTCCTTCACTGCGCACGCGGTTCGGTTGTGGAATTCACTTCCACCTGACATTAGGGACTGCCAAACTGTTGCAGTTTTCAAAAGAAGAGTGAAAGAACACATCTTTCTATTTCGTCATAGTTATTTTAGTGATATTTATTCTATAAGTATGTATGTATTTAAGTATTTATTATGTTTTATTTGCTTAGTGAATTGTTTTTTTTTAGATTTTATGTATTTTTATTTTCTCTTTTATTCTTACACACGGTGTCTACATCTCTTTTTATCCTCTGTCCTATCGCAGGTATGCTGGAAAAGATTTCTTTAGAAATAAGCATCACCTTTGTACGTAATTTTCAGTTCCTTTATTCTTGTCTGTTCATTTGTGTGTACATAAACGGTTAAATAAATAAATAAAATAAATAATATTATAAGTTTGTGAGGATGGATGGACGTTTATTACTCTTTCACGCAAAAACTACTAAACGGATATTCATAAAATTTGCCACGCAGATAGTTTATAACTTGGATTAACACATAGGATACTTTTTATTCCGATATTATTACAGGTTCGAGACTTACGTTAGTGAAACCGCGGGGCGCTGCTAGTCATATATAAAGTGTGCTATTTACAGACATCGTTTTATTTTTCCTGTAATCTTTACTTAAACTTTTATCACACAGAATATTTTCAGATTTTTTCTCTGCAAATTTTTATTTACATTTTTCATCAAAATTCGAAAACTATGCGGCCTAAAAAAAAGAAAAAAATGAAAATGTGCAAACAACGCTCTTTCATATGATACCCCACATGTCCTAGTAGCTCCACTTCGAATTTTAAGACCCTCTTTCAGTCCCTGTTGCAAAAAAATATATATATACAAAGTGGCGATTAGGTTATCACATTGATTGAAACCACGTATTCAGTACATGATTCTGGAACCCACTGCGTTGAAATTTTTCGTTGGTTATTATAGAAAAAAAACTGTTGTTTCCTATAAAAGTGCAAGTGTTACAATACTACGTGGTCAAAATGTATGGAATAGCATTTTCTTTTTATAATAACCGGCAAAAAATTTCAACGCAGGGGACCACAGTCATGTCCTGAATATGTAGTTTCAATGAATGTGATAACCTAATCGCCACTCTGTATATATACATTTTTATTTCTTTCTTATTAGCAAAATAGTTGGGCAAACGTCATCTAAAACTATTCTAAAATTCAAGTTGATAGCATTAGTAGTTCTTGAGATATCTAGCTGTGACAGACAGACAGACTGAGTCGCACCATAAGGGTTCCTTTTTACCAATTTGATACGGAACCCTAATAAGTATGTACAGACGCTAGCAGGTCAAGCTACCCGAAACTGTCAAATTTTCCCAATCAACCTTGAACCTAATACTTTAGTGATAAAGTTGAAAATCTATTAACAGATTGTAGTAATTTCATGTGCTGGCGTAATAAAAATTATTTTAGGATCAAGTGAATTCATTTGATTTGATTTTGTGAAATGATTTGTTTTGAGATTCCAATGGGAATAGTACCTACATCACCCTGACTTGGATAGGTTTGATTTGATTAGATTTTCTGTAAGATGTTACTAAATGAATGAAAGAGTTAAAGAATTGGACCGAACTCGTAGTGTGAAGAAGTATTAGGTATTAACTCATTACGAGCCTCTTATCAATTAGAATTTGTAGTTTTATGAAATACTAGCTGTCCCGACAAACGTTGTCCGGTCAGAATTGCAATAATTCATACAAACTTCACTTTCAGTTTTCCCGAATTTTCCAATTATCCCGGAAACTTTTCAAAGAGTTTCTTTCATACAAACCTTGTCCAGGCAATGACAAACACAACAAAAAAGAATTAAACAAATAGGTGCAACCGTTCTGAAGTGCTGCGCTTACACACATTCGGCAATTGATTTTTATTTATATAGATAGATAGGTTTTACGAAGTTTTGCTAACACACGGTGACATGGCGCGTTTAGGGGGCCCCGTATCATTGATATGGCTGATATGGCGTAGCCACGCCCATGATAGTCCGACATAGGCGCTGGGACACACGGCTACATATCGCCACAGATTAATACAGATGGGACACTCCGTAGTTTAGGTATTTAGCTACAAGTACGCGGCGGGCCTATCTCACTGGGCTAATTCAATAGGACTGCCACGGTCAGAACGTATAAGAGTTACGCGTTAGAGAGGCAACTTGTAGGTGAATATAACTGTACTTAATAAGCGTTGCGCGACCTGAATTGCACTTTAATGTGTCGTAGCAAGAGTCAGTTTTTATTTAAATGCGGGGTTTTTGCGGGGTGTCCCATCTGTATTAATCTGTTATATCGCTCATTTGCGACAAGGTCTACATAATTCCTAATACATAATACATAAAACCTACATACAGTGCACAAGATACCTATTAAGTAGTTTAAAATTTTCAAAAAAATATGTGTTTCAACGCCATAATTACGAACGAGCCTTTGTATGAAAAGTACCTATAACGGGTTGACCGCCCTTAAATCACAGGGTTTGGTAAAGATGATTTTGACATAGGTAATATGAGCCTGTATTTTTCGTAGACACACCTACACATTTAGCCGGTTTCATAATCGGCATTGGCTTGTTCTTATCAGTAGGTATGACTGGTTGAACGACGGTCATTGAATTTATTCAGGATGTCCGGTAAAGAATGGATAACCTTAAAATAGCATATAATAATAGAGACCTTATGGCCATTCTAAAAAAAATACAAAAAGATATACACATATACAGGTGAATATTTCAAGAGGCCCCCCCACGCCCTCTTGAAAAATTCACCTGTATATGTGTATATCTTTTTATATTTTTTCTTTTCGCTATTCCTCATAGTTTCGAATTCGGCCATCCACATGGCCGAATTCGAAACTATGAGGAATAGCGAAAAGAAACAAGCAAGTTTCGGGCTTGATTTTGATGAAAACTAAAACTGCATCATTGGATTTTTGAAAAATCAATATCGTCAGGGATCCACCCGTTTATTTTGAAACAAAAAAACACACTGTATTATTACACCATTCGTCGCTGTGTCGTGTTCGCCAAGAGTCGCTAATAAGGATCGAATTCTAGGAAGTAATGACATACGACAAACTAAAGGAAAGAGCTCATTTTTAACAAAGTACTTCTTAACATTGAAAATTTTCTTTTGCAATAAAATCAAATATATGAGTCATTTTCAAAAAAAACGTACATTCTCTCATAATGTTTTGTCTTCGTTGAAAAAACACGTAATATTATGGACTTATTGCCAATTTCATGAATTCGTTTTGTTCTAATCGTTGTTTAAAATTTTAACTTATCAATTTAAACTCCAAATACCCACTACTTATTATTTTAATAAAAAAAATTGCGAAATAAAAACGAAGAATCTTATTCCGTTTAATACAATTATGTTTGTCTCACTTAAGCTTTTGACAACAAAAACATTAACTGACGCTTAGCTGAATGATATATTATTCAATTTAATACAGGGTATAATAATTAAGGTACTGATCTACCGAAAAAAAAATATATTTGCATAAAACGTTAAACCAAATGAAATAGAATAGAATTTAAATATATGTCCACTTTTGTAGTACTTTGTGTAACACCTCTGTGTAACGTCGAAATCATGCTTCATTTGATTTACTTTGAACGCATCTCTAGTTCATTTAGCAGTGGCAACACAGTACGCAGCTACCAACCTAACGAAATAAAAACGCAGCCATCTTGTTTTTCTGACATTTTGATTTGACTGTGATCCTCGATTTGTGTCGCAAAATATTTTCCTCCGACTAACGTGGATTTAATAGGTAAGTACCAATAAATAACAAAAAAACTTTATATATACATATGACTTTGCATACTAATGAGAGAATCCAACTGAAATCAAATAATTCTAGTGAGATATTTGCCTGTAATTTGTTCGACATTATTTTGACGCCGCGTTATGTTGTTATTTTGTGTAACATTGTGTAACGTTACACAAAGTAAACGGTATAAAGCTGTGTGCATATTGCTAGAGTCCAGTGTTTTTAACCGACTATTAAAAAAGAGGTGCCCTCAATGCCACTGATTTTTTAACCGACTTCCAAAAGGAGGAGGTTCTCAATTCGTCTGTATGTTTTTTTTTGTATGTTTGTTACGCGATTACTCAAAGACGGATTTACCGATTTAGAAAATTCTTTTTTTGTTTGATAGGGTATACTTCCGAGGTGGTCCCATATAAATTTTATTAACTTTGCTTGGGGAGTTTTTGAATTAGCTTCAATAATGCGTATATTTCCCACTTATTTTATGTGGATGATGAGATGGTGTTTTAATAACTTCCTATCACTGTTATTTACATGGCTATATCTACAATTATTGTGCTCAATTATGTATTCGAATTAGTGTGGGGTGTGTGTGTAGTAGGTTCCACAACTAAAAAGTGAAAAATAAAAACTTTTTAGCAAAAAATAAAACCGACTTCCAAAACAAAACACTACAAAGTGAAAAATAACTTTAATTTCGGAAGTCGGTGGCAAAAACCGACAATACAAAACCCAAGACACCGACTACCGAAATTAAAGTTATTTTTCACTTTGTAGTGTTTTGTTTTGGAAGTCGGTTTTATTTTTTGCCAAAAAGTTTTTTTAACGTACGTAATATGATGCAATAAATTATGAATCGATTTTGATGATTATTCTTTTGTTCTAAAACTTTTTTTATATGGTACTATGGACCAACACTGAAATCGCGAAAAAATATCAGCTGATCCATGCATTTAAAAACCATGACATGTAAAAGTGTAAAAAATATATTTGCAGAAAAAAAATATGCATTTTGTCGATGTCTGTGAACACAAATGTATGGAACAGCCGTCGGCCGCCGCCGCCGTCGACTTCGACGTCGAGTAGGTATTGAAGTTTTGTAAGGGAATATTTTTTTCTCGATTACTATAGGGACCATCATCATGGAGAAATTTGTTCAATTTGATAGTAATTTTTGATAGACCTTGTAGTAATGATATTATTAATAATAAATATTGTATTTTTGTCTGTAGATAATGAAAAATGGCACCAATGACTTTAGCAGAACGTCAACGAAAATATCGGGAGAAATTAAAACAAGAAAATCCTGCAAAACTGGAAAAGATAAAAAAAGAAAATGCTGAAAGAACCAGAAAAAAGTATATAAAAATTAAAAAATTACCAGATACTACGCAAAACGAACAGCGCAAAAAATGGCGACAGCAAAAACAAAAAGAAAAATCAAAAACTAACCAAACAATAAAACCAAATATTGACAAAAATTATAAAGAAAATCGAAGGGCTCGATACCTTCAGTCAAAGGAAAATTTAAAACTAAAGGTTAATATTGAACGAATGTCAAAAGTTATAAGAGCTCAAAGAAAAACCATATATCGATACAAAAAACAAATGGAAAACTTAAAACAATTATTAAATAAGACTGAAAATGAGGTATTAAATAATAAGGAAATGGAAGGAGTTGTAACCAAAGAAGCGACAACACCGTTCTCAAAAACAGAGAGGTTCTTAGAAGAAGTGCCAAATATTCCAACACCGGAAAAAGAAAAAGTGAAAAAGGCTATTTTCGAAAATTATGTTTTGAAAGAATCTTTATCAAGTCAATTCTCGAAAGCCAAATCTAGATCTGAAAGAGATGTTTTAAAGCAAGTAATAAACAATGACATTGTGAAAAAATATAAATTAAAGACTAATTTTGGTTACTCTTGCTTGGGACTAAAAGGAAGAGTAAGAAAACAAAAAAGAGCACTTGAAATTCAAAAGATAAAAAGGATTAAAGAGATACAAGATTTTCTTGGAAGAGATGATAACAGCAGGACAACAGCAGGAAAAAGAGAAACCAAAACGTTCAACAAAGATAAACGGCAAATCAGATATCTACAAGGCTCTCTAGAAAAACTGCATAAAAAATATATGGACGAAGGTGGTTTGGCTTCTTACACAACATTTGCTAGATACAAGCCATTTTATATTTTAGATCCTAAAGTTACACAAAGAAATACATGCGCATGTGTCAAACATGCGAATTTGACATTCTTAGCTCAAAAGTTAAAAATACTTGGAATTTTAGAAACTGATGATCTCGAGAAACTGGTTTCGGCTATTGTTTGTGATAAGTTAAATAAAAAATGTATGTATGGTGAATGTCAAAGTTGTGAAAATAAAATAGTCTCATTTGATTTGACACATAAAAATAAAGACGTGGTTGTGTTTTGGAATGCCTGGGTAACAAAGAACCACGAATACATGAAAAAAAACGACACTCAAGAAAACGATAAAAAAACTACAAAGAGAACCGTCAAGGATATCATACAAGGGACATTAGCAGCTCTGATTGAGTCTTTTACCGATCAACTTATAAAATTTAAAAAACACTATTTCAACATTTATCATGCATACCAAATGTACAAAAAATGCAAAGAGACACTATCTGACACTGAGTGTATCATCCATTGTGATTTCTCGGAAAATTATCTTGCGAAATTAAGTGAGGAAGTACAAGCAACACATTTCGGCGCGTCTAAACAACAATTTACATTACACACTGGAGTCACTTATACTAAAAACGAACAAGGTCTTCAAGAAAAATCATTCTGCACTATTTCACCGAATAACAGTCACGGTCCAATAGCCATATGGGCACATTTGACACCCGTTTTGGAATATATTAAAAGAACATCACGAAATGTCACTACACTACACTTCTTTTCTGACGGCCCCACTACCCAGTACAGGCAAAAAGGAAATTTTTATCTGATGACGGAAATGATAAAAAAACTAGGTTTTGAGAAATCAACTTGGTCATTTTTTGAATCCGCTCACGGCAAAGGGGCCGCAGATGGAATAGGCGGTGCGGTAAAAAGAACGTTAGACAAAAAAGTTGCTTACGGAGAAGACATCGTCAATGCTCGAACTGCATATGATCTCTTAATACAATGCCAGTCTAAAATTATGTACTTTTATATATCAGATGAAAACGTAAAAACTGTAGAGCAAGAACTGGACTTGACAGGGTTGATTCCTGTACCACATACTATGGACATCCATCAAGTTATTACTACAGATCAAGCGAATGTCATAAAATTTAGAATATTAGCTTGTTTCTGTAGAAAACCCACATGTGATTGTTTTAATCTGGAAGAGCATAACCTAAAGTTAAAAAAACAAAAGCAAAAATGTAACAAAGATCAAAGTGAAATGAAAAGGAAGATTATTAAGAGAACACGTTTTAAAAACTCTAGGAAGAGATTATTAACAGATGACAGTGATACTAGCGTAGACTTGGAGGTGACATACGCCGAATCAGATGACAGTATTTGGGAGGCTGATAATGAATATGACTTAAATAAAGAGAATGAAGCTGTTGAAGATTTAAGTGAAAATAACAAAGGAATAAGATCTAGAGAAACAGAAAAAGCAGTAATTAACTGCGATAATAAGAAAATAACAATTTTATCTGATATAAAAAATACCCCCGAAAATTACAGACATTTTGATTTAAACAACTACGGTCCATTTAAGCTTCATAAAGTAAATCAAATTCAGATTGAAGAACATAATATGAGAAATATTTATGATAACCCAACTCCATCTACATCAGGTATAAAACAAGAAAATATTATAAAAAATTACGAATCTGAAACAGACAATAAAGACTATTCTGAAAGAAACAATGAGACTGAAGAACCAAACTCAGAACACAAAGAAATGAAAGATTTAATGTATAATATAAATGATAGTGTGTTAGTTAGATATTATGAAAGAAAGTCATGGGTTTATTATGTTGGATTTATAGAAGGTATCGAATTTAAATCAGATTTGACTTATTATATTGTTAGATTTTTAAAAACTGTTAAAAAGCCCTTGTTAAAATTCATAACTCCAAAAAAAAATGATAGAGACACTGTTCCCAGTGACTGTGTGGTAAAAACTATAAACTTAAAACTGGTTTCAAATGAGTTTATGTTAAAAGATGATTGTGATTACACTTATTTTGAGTAATTGTATAATTGTATTTAATTATTCATCAAAATATTTCTTTTATATTTTCATTTCGCGTAAGGTAAGATTGTAATAACAATTACTCAAAATAAGTGTTACGTTTTTTCAAATTTAATATCTGTATCTTACTGGTTAATAATCATATAAGTAAACTGATCTCTTTTATACAGGAAAAGATTTTAAGCAGTGCGCAAATTTTCACTTTTTTTCTCATACTGAAAATTGTTCAACCTGTGAAAAGTTGCGCAATGCTTAAAAAAATTTTAATTTTATTTTTTTTTAGTTTTTTTTTGCAGCATTAACTTACGAGTTGGAAATTCGGCTGTTTTTGTTTTTATATGTTTTAATGTGTTTTAGTGCACATTTTTTTAACTTCTTTTAATTGTTTATTTTCATACTAAAAGAAAGAAAAAACTTTGTTTTTGTTCACCCTATACCCGAAAAGGGGTCATTGTACCCATCATTTTGATCACCTTTTACTATATAGGACTAACCCTGAAATCATGAAAAATAATCTGCTGTTCCATAGATTTTGACTTTTAAAATTTAATAAAGGTACAATACAACCTACACCTAGTTTTTTTTTAGTTTCCTCTCAACAATACCAAGACAAAGATAGGTGGAAAACGGCAATATGAACTATTCTTTACAATGTCTTTTGTGTAACATTATGATCCTTTATGTAACGAATAATTTGAATTCCCTTGTGTTTCTTTTGTGTAACGTACATTTTTTTTGAAAATGACTCATATCTCAAAAACTAAATGCGATATCAAAAAAAAAATTAAAAAACCTTCAGGGTATTGAGCTGGGCAACATTTAAAGAAAATTCGGACCTCTGTATCACTAATAGTCTAGAGAGGAGGGTGCCCTTTTTGTGGCTTAATTTCGGGGAGCGCGCTCCTTAGAAGCGCGTCACGTCGTCGCTGAGTTTTAGAGCGGCCATAAGGTCTATTATAGATGCTATTTCAAGATTATCCATTCTTTACCAGACATCCTGTAGAATGATACTATACTTCATAAAAGATAGCTTGTTCTCTGCGACAGCTGTCAGTAAAATCACTCCTATGAAGTCCTGAATTTCATAATAGTACAGACACGTCGTATAGCACAGACAGTAGGTACCTGTCACTGTCATACTTTATGGGCATGCTGACCTAATTAGTGATAGGCGATGAATGAATCATCGTGACCACAGACTAAACTATCGATATTTTAAATAAAACTTAATTTAAAATTAATTTATCTGGAGACGACTCGTGAACTATAAACTATCGATATTTTAATTAAAACTTAATTTATCTGGAGACGAGTTCACGTCCAATTTCTCACCTACTCATATAACATTCCATCCGTCAACGCCCCATCCTTGGGTTTCGGGAGAAGACACGCCGCGTTTGGCTCAAAGGCCGTGTTACCAGGCCATAAACTCAAAAAAAAGACACGCCGCCATCTTGTTTGATATGAACCTCCTTTCTCCTCAGTACCACTCAGTACGAGTCAAAGAGTAAAGTAATAATAGAGAGAGAAAGAGTAGCAACTCGTCGCAACTCGTGGTAAAATTTGCATGTATGGAAAGTGCTGCTACCTCTAGTTTGGTGGGTGAATTAAGGCTATAATAATATACATATACCTACCTATAGGTATGCATACTTACTATAATAATATGTAGCGAACGAGTCCTCCCACCTAGTCAGTTGGGGGAAGAGGGACTATGGGGCAAGAGAAACTGTAGTTTGTAAATAAAAAACCATAGGTTCTAGCTCTATGGGTACTCGGTCGATAAAACAGTATTATAAAATGAATACCAAAGAAAAAACACAGATGGCGCTAGTATTCATAAACCCGTCAGTTTGACACAAACAAAAATTCAGTTGACTGACTACTAAATCACGAGTTCGCGGCATTGTTTTGGTGTGCTCATTTAAGTGCTAAAAAGATTAGCTGGAAGGCTGTCAATGTGTGTAAGTATTGTTTAAAGTTCAATTTTGATAATGTTACATGTTATATTGTATAATCTATGCTTTTAATATCTATTTTTGGTGTTGTTCGACACATAACCTAGAAATTGTAAAGTGGGGTTAGAGGAACTGTCATGGCCGGGTTAAGAGGGACATGTGTTTCTCTTTCCCGGTGTCAGAAGTCACAAACATTTAATTTTTTTTTAGTATATTATGAATTGTTTATAAAAGTAGGTACCTACCTAAAGCTATGAGTGAATTAATTAAAATACCATATTTGTTACAGAAAAATGCGAAACTATAAAAGAAAAACTGATAGAGCATCGTACCCGCCAGAAAAACTACAAGAAGCAATAAGAGCTGTCAAAAGTGGGGCTTTATCCGGATATGCAGCTTCAAAACATTATAATATACCCAGATCAACGATAGTAAATCATCAACAAAACGAAACAAAAAAGAAAAAACTTTAGAAAAAAATAGGAATAAAAGAAAACATTCCTTATCATCAAAAGATAGTGAGACGGAAATAAAGTATAACGATGATAATGACAGTAGTAATTTCTGGGAGGAACTAATAAAATGTAATGATGATGGTGAGAGTGAAGAGCTAGAGAATGAGAAAGAAAACTACAATACTAATGCACCATTTTGTGAGAATGATTGGCTCTTGGTAAAATTTTGCACTAAAAAGTACGTGTAACATTATGTAGGCGTAGTGTTAAATATAAATAATAACGGTTGTCCTGTGGTAAAATACACAAGAAAAAAGTCGAAAGTAGAAGGCGACACCATTTTTACTTTTCCTGTACTAGACGATATCTCTGACGTACACACGGAGGACATTGTCTCAAAACTGCCTACGCCTGTAATTGGTCGAAGAGGGCAGATTATTTTTAAAATGTCATTTAATTCTTTTAATATTCAGTAGGATTGCCTGAAAAGGCACCAATGTTTTATTTTTTAGTGAAAAAGTTCCTATTATAGTACGTAGATATATTTAATGGGCGGATTGTTCGGGTGCATCTACAGTTCAATAAATATACAGTAACAAACGAACTTCTCTTTGAAATAAACGTTACTTTATCGTGTTTTTTGCAATTCATCTGTCATTCATTAACTGCATCGAATTATTTTTTGAACTGTACGTAGTACCTACGCTCAGCCAACTGAACATTTAAGACTGGTTTGACGAGGCTGTTGTACTTAATAAACAAGTAAATATCTATAAGAATATACCACTTTGATTTAAGTTTGGGACCCCTGACTCGAAATCATGTGTTCCTCTTGCCCCAAATTTAGATTTTTGTTCAGTATTTTTTATTGTAGACTTTATTTTAATGGCATTGAGTTCACACTTGACTAACAAAATTGTATAAAATGAGATGGTCCCAAATTGAACCACATAGGTTAGGTATTTACAGAGTTATGTCGACTGTTCCTCTTACCCCAAAAACCGGGGAAAGAGGAACAATAGCACTAACCTAACGAAATACCATTTTTTGGCTATAAGCATTGAAATTAGCTTAAGAAGTCGTTCAACTATGGAAAACTGACATACGTAGGTATATATTGTATTTATCAAAGTCACCATAGAACATTACATTTACTAGCAAGTGATCATAGAATTTGAAAAATAAACTATGTTCCACTTACCCCACCTAACCTTAATATATATTACTCTTTGAGCGAGTTTGTGTTACGGTAACAGTCAGGGGAAAAAAACACGTATGGAGTTCAGAAAAATGTCCTTTTATTATTTATTTTGCCATAGTCCTGCACCAACCGGGGGTTGTCCTTGGGTGCACTTGCATAGTGCATATAGGGATAATCATCGGTTTATGCCTCCTCTTCATTTAAAATTATCTAAGGGGCCTCTGCGCGTTGGTTTCGACCCCTTGTACGCCTTCCAAAGGTCCGGGATCCCAGGGTCCCAAGATATGTCAGCAAATAATAATAATAATAACCTGGGACATTATTCACACACGGTCATCTGATCCCAAACTAAGCAGAGCTTGTACTATGGAAACCAGATAACTGATATACTACATGATTATACTATTTTTTTTTTTTTTTTGTAACTACGTACTTATATAGATAATTACATCCAGACTCTGAACAAACAGACATGTTCATGCACACAAATGTTGGTCCATATTAACCAACCACGCCAACTGGCCTGTCAATTAATCTTAGTAAAAATATGTTTTCTTTTAAGGTTACGCTGCCAGACACAACACAACACCGCCTTTCAAAGCAAATAAAATTTTGCAGTTATTAAAAAGTGCGGTCGACAATGTATCTGCAGAAGACTGGAAGAAGCTGGTAACCAAATGCAGAAAACTAATAGAAGTGTAGCGACATACCTACATACAGCGCGTCTCACATCCGCATCTCACATCTGTTTCTAGAACAACGGTCCGTGTCGCCACAGCTTCTCGATGGACGCCGTGCGAACGCCGCGCGCCGCTGAATGTTCTAGATGGAAGACCAGCTACTCCGCGTTTTCTCGAAGCACCGCGCACGCGCTCGCGCATGCGCGGAGAACAATATATATGAGATGTATGTGACTCAATAAAAATATAGTTCATCTTAAGCCGTTCACTATGTAGGACACGTCTTTTATTTATAAGTACCTCATAGCACGTATAGCTGCCATAATACCTAACGTACATAGATGCTACAATTGGTGACCCCGACGTGATTCGGGTGTCGTAGCGGGACTGAGCCAGGGTACCCGCTAATACCGTGACCTGTAGCAGTATGGCAGGAACCGCAGGAGCTGCATCAGCCGGTCCTGGCAACCGCGGCAGGGCTCGGCGCACCAGGTGCCGCGGTCGCCGACGTCGCACAATGTGGGCCGACGTCGCCCGCCCGCCAGTCTGGCCAGCGCAACTGACGCAGCTCTGGATGAGCCCCGTGCAGTGACAACGCGCCATTTTCTTATTATTTTTTTTATATTATAAGGTTTACATGGCTTAATAACACTTTAGATAAGTTATTGGTGGTGGTGTAATAGATAATAAGTACGTTGATGTCATCCGTTCCTGTGAACATATAGGCAGGCACGATATCACAAACACTTTTCCGTTACTAAGTTGAAATATAGTTCATCTTAAGCCGTTCACTATGTAGGACACGTCTTTTATTTATAAGTACCTCATAGCACGTATAGCTGCCATAATACCTAACGTACATAGATGCTACAATTGGCGACCCCGACGACCCCGATTTTTTAAACGGAACATTCCCCGAGTTTTTAGAACGGAACATTTTAAGAAGATTTTTTTTTTTTTGTGTCGAGCAAGATATCATGTCTGAAGAGCAGCAACCGAAGATCCAGACCGAGATGAATTACGACGTGAGCACAGTATCCGTGCAGTCGCGCCTCTTACCTTTTTGGAGAGAAATACCCCGTGCCTGGTTCATCCAATTTGAAGCCGTGATTGACCCATTGAAGACCACGGACGACCAGAAGTTCCGGTATCTACTGCAGCAGCTGCAAGCGGTCGACTTACAGCATTTGACCGATATACTTCACAATCCGCCTGCAACTGGGAAATACGAAAAAGTAAAACAACGCCTACTCGAAGCTTACGGCAAATCGGATGTTAGGAATTTTCAAAAACTTATCAGCGGACTAGAGCTGGGAGATCAGAAGCCCTCCCAGCTGTTAAGGAAGATGCGAGAACTCGCAAGCGGCATGATTACAGAAGAAGGTCTCAGAATAGAATGGCTAAATCACCTACCCGCACAAGTTCGAGTCGTATTGTCCGTAAACAAGGAGTCGTCTTTAGACACCTTAGCTGCGATGGCAGACAAAATGGTGGAGTATGCAGAGAGTCCCAGCGTCGCCGCAGTCACAGCACCAGCACCATCCTCGTCGTCTATTGCATCCACGACACAACTAGAAACTCTGGTAAAGCAGATGGAGAAGCTCACGCTAGAGATCGCTGAGCTACGTCGAGGACGGCCACCACACAGACACCGTCGCCGCTCGTATAATCCTCGTTTTCGATCCCGTTCACGCTCGCAGTCAACGCAACGTGGAGCTGCACCCAAACAAACGTCGGAAAACTAGAGCCGACACCGACCGTGGCGGACGTCGGTGTCCCGTACATCAGTAATCGCCTTTGTGTACACGACCGCAACACTCACGAACGTTTCCTCGTGGACACAGGCGCAGACATCTCCGTTTTGGCCGCCAATCACAAAAATAAGGAATTTGCCTACAATTTATACGCGGCAAACAATACGCCGATCAAGACAGAAAACTATCAGGCTAAATTTAGGATTACGACGAGACTTTGTTTGGTCGTTCGTGGTTGCGGACGTCAAAACTTCTATATTGGGAGCAGATTTTCTCCGTCACTTTAAACTGCTGGTGGACCTGGACAAGAGAAAGTTAGTTGACAAGGTTACCGAATCTGTCGACGCATTAGAAGTTTCAACAAACACCGAATCAGTTCACATCATAAGCAACAATCAAGTATACTACGACATTTTGAAGCAATATCCTGATGTCCTACGTCCCATGTCGCTGAAGCAACCACCAAGACATGACGTTGTCCACCATATCGAAACTACCGGCCCCCCACTCTACGCTCGCCCCCGCCCGCTGCCCCCGGACAAGTATAAAGCAGCCAAGGAAGAGTTTGACCGCATGTTGCTTTTGTTAGTGTATTGTGGGGTAGATTTTTTCCGCGCGGACCGCCTTTTTATTTGTTTTTCTCTGTGTTTACACAAGTTCCAGCCGGCACTTGTGTAAGCACAGAGGGAGCCACCGTGCTGCTCGGTGAGCTATCTCACCGTCGCGGTCGCGGAGGCCACGCATACCGAGATGCCGAAACCCGGCACGCGCGGCTCGCTGGGCCGCGATGCCGGGTCCCCGGAGGCCCAGCCGGCGTTGGACCGGGCGATGTCGCTGCCGAATATAGGCGACGCGTCGACCGTTCCATCGACAGCTGGGACATCGCAAAGAAGAGGAGGAGAGGAAGGACGAAGAGGGGGGGGAACGGGGGTTGCAGTAGCTGCCGATCCGCTGGCGACGTCGACGCAAGTGCGCGTTTCGCCGACGCCGCCGTCGAGCCGACAGCGGGAGGTGCCCGTGCGCCCCGCCAGCTTCCGACCGGTACCGATACAGGCCCCGGGGCCTGTCGCGTCGACCAGCCGCGCACCACCACCCACGCGCGCGACCGCACCCGCCCGCACCTCTGCACCCGCGACGTCCACCGCGCGTACCGCCGTGCAGTCCGCCGCGCGCGCCGCCGCGCCGCCTACCTCGCGCGCCGCCGCGCCGCCTACCACGCGCGCCGCCGCGCCACCCGTCATGCGCGCCGCCGCATCGCAAGCCGCGCGCACCGCTGCGCCGCCCGCGAGTGCTCCCGCCCCGGCTGCGCGCCCACGCGCGTCTACCGTGCGCTCCGCCGCGCCACTACCGCGCTTCGCAACACCGCCCGCGCCTGCCGCACCCGGTCCCCGCTTCTCGCTGGCGGGCCCGGCATCTGCGTCGCAGGCGCCAGCGTCGCCGGCGCCCCCTCGCACCTCCGCCTACGACTCTCCCGCCATGCTGTCGGCATGCTCATCGCGTGCGGGATCGAGCATGTCGCTCGCATCGGCGGGCTCGGCCGGGTCCGGTCGCGACGACGTGTCCTCGGACACGACAGCGCGAGCCGATGCCCGACCCACCGTGGGAGGAGTTGTCACCCCGCCGGGATTCGGCTTTGAGTTTTCACTCGCCGAACCCAAACCCCGGCGGAAGCATCGCAGGCGGAGTTCCGGCGAAGCAAGCATGGAGGCGAAGCGGCTGGACCTGGGCGAACCAGCGTCGCCCACCTTCGCCGACGCAGTGCGCTCGCCGCCACCGACACCAACACCGGACATCGAAGTCACAGGGGTAAGTGACATTATTTTACCCCCCGCCCCCTTTGCATCTTCCATACCCACGGGTACCCTCCCCGGCGCCACGACGACGACGAAGACGGCGACGACGACGACGACGAAGAAGCCGGGGAAGAAGCCGCGCTACCCACCGCTGGTAGTGGAGAGGCTACCTAATTGGGCCGCTCATTTTAGGGCCATCAGTGCCAAGCTGGGCCGGCCTCCAAACGCGCGCCCGTACGGGACGGGGGTTCGTTTCACCCCCGACTCGGAGGAAGAATATAGGCTGGTCCAGCGTTACCTGACTGGCCTGGAAAAAGACAGCGGCGTGTCTTGGTTCGCCTACTCGCTACCAGCGGAGCGAAGCATGAAGATTGCCATAAGGGGGCTACCGGCGGATACGGACCCCCAGGAGATCGAGGAGGAACTCCGGGCGTTGGGGTACCAGCCGGAGTATGTGCGCCACATTAAAGGCGCACAAGGACGACCCGGCTGTGTCTTCCACGCCATCCTTAAAAAGACCCCCGACGTCCGGGCCATCTTTGACACCACCGTGTTCATGTACATGCGTGGTGTCAAGATCGAGGCCTGGAGAGGTAAACGTGGGCCCGCACAGTGCCACAGGTGCCAGCGGTTCAGGCACAGCTCGCACCAGTGCCACCGTCCGCTCGCTTGTGTACGATGCGGAGGCGAGCACGCGGCACGAGACTGCCCGCGCCCGCGGGACGAGCCGGCCACCTGCATCAACTGCGGTGGCCCGCACCCCGCGTGCAACATCAAGTGCCCCGTGTTCCAGGCGGAGATCCGGAACAAGCGAGCGGGGACTGCCGCCATAACAGCAACCACACGCCGGCCACAAGAGGCCACCGAAAGGCATACAACGGAGAGGCCAGAAGAGGCCCAAGGAGCGACCCTAATGGCGGCAGCCAACGGGCCCACCGATAGGACCAAGGCCACCTCCTCAAGGCGGAGGAAGAAGGGACGAGGGGGAAAAGGTAAGGGCAAGAAGCCCAAGCCCCCTGCGACCCGGGAAGAGATCCCAGAGGCCGGCCCTGCCTCAGATGGGGCGCAGGTCGTAATCAAACAAGGAAAACAGGAGGAACCTACCACTAGCGCCGGCATAGCGCAGCGGAGGTCAGAGGAACCACCCAAAACCGCCGCCGGCGCTACCGACACTGGCGCCGGCTTACCGCGGCGGCAACGGGTGGAACCACCAAAGTTCCTCAACCAAAAGAGTGGTGGCGCTGCCGGCGCACATAAAAAAGAATTCACGGCCTGCGCCATACAACTACTAATGGACCTTATTAAGGCCATCAGGCAGGGCCAAGACGTAGAGACTGTCATCCTTGACGGTCTGGCCACGTTACTAACCCTGTACCATGGCTAGACCGTTAAGGGTGTTACACTGGAATGCCCGCGGCCTAAGGGATAAGGTCGCCCCCCTCCGCCATCTCCTGAGGGAACAAGACATCGACGTGGCGCTCATAAGCGAGACGCTCCTGGGGCCCGAGGACAGGGTAAGGTTCCCGGGATACCTCGCTTATAGGAAGGACGAACGGTCGGCACTAAACAACAGATACCGTGGCCTGGCGGTACTTGTGAGGCGAAGAGTCGTCCATCAGGAACTCCCCTTGCCGTCGCTCAGCACATTTTACGCGCTGGGTGTTCAGCTGCACGTGGCCGGCGAGGACATCAACATCTACGCATGCTACAAGCCGCCCGCGGCCCGCTTGGACCACACCGAGCTGCGGGCCTTGTTGCATGCGTCACAGCACGCCACCCTCCTCGCCGGGGACTTCAATTGCAAGCACCCAGCGTGGAACTCGTCACTAACGAATACCGAGGGGAGACGGCTCTTCGCGGACGCGGAAGCCTTCGGCTACACGGTGTCCGGCCCAGAGACGCCAACCCACTACCCGGACGTTGCCAACCACCTACCGGATGTGCTGGACATCGTAGTCCACCGAGGGCTACACTGTCAGGCCACACAACAAGTGATAGACGACGAGCTACAGTCAGACCACCAGCCCGTGCTCGTCGTCTTATCGGGTATGCCGACCCGACTGAAGCCCACAGCGCCACGTCGATTAACGGACTGGACAGTGTTTGAAGAGAAGTTAGAGACCACCACGCCGACTCGGCCTATTACTACCGCCGCGGACGTGGACCAGACGGCGGAGGATGTCACTGCTTGCATCCAAAGCGCCTTAGAAGCGGCGACGACGACGCAGCCGCAGGGGAGAGTGCTGTTGCCGCCCCTGCCGGCGCATATTAGGTCAATGATCGCCGCGAAGAGGCGCCTTCGCAAGCAGTGGCAACAACTGAGATGCCCTACGATGAAAACACAACTGAACCGTCTCGCGGAGAAGGTAAAGGCCGAGCTCCAGGCTCACACCGCCGCGGGCTGGGAGGAACGCATTGACGCCGCGACAGGCAGCTGGCCGTCAGTGCACCGACTTTGCCGCCAGCTGACGAATACCCCAGCCCCGGTGCGACCGCTGCTAAACAGCGACGGGGCGCTAAAGTATGTAGCGGAGGACCGGGCGGAGGTCTTCGCCGAACACCTGGAGCGTCAGTTCTGTCCGAACCCGACCAGCGACACCGAGCATGTCGCAGCGGTCGAGAAACACCTTGGGGACTACTTCGCCACGCCGATAGCTCCCGAGGAGGACGCCATCTTTTTCTCGCCTGGGGCAGTCAGACGCGCCATCCTAAGGACGAAGCCGAAGAAGGCCCCCGGTGCCGACGGTATCACCAACACAGTGCTGCGCCACCTGCCGTACCGTACGGTAGCGGCGCTGGCGCGCCTGTTCACGGGGATACTGCGCACGGGGACCTTTCCTGCTTCGTGGAAGGAGGGGCGCGTCATTATGCTGCCCAAGGCGGGGAAAAACATCCTGAAGCCGGAGAGCTATCGGCCAATCACGCTGCTGCCGACTATCTCCAAGGTGTTCGAAGCACTCCTGCTGCGACATCTCGAACCACATATCTCGCCACGGCCGGAACAGTTCGGGTTTCGGGCGGAACATAGCACGACGCTTCAGCTGTCGAGGGTACTGCACCACCTCTCGGCGGCCATGAACAAAAAGGAATACGCGGTTGCAGTATTCCTCGACATGGAGAAGGCCTTCGACCGTGTGTGGCACGACGGCCTCGTGTACAAGCTGGCCACCTCGGACGCGCCCCGTCGCGTTGTTATGGTGGTCTCTAAGTTTCTCTCCAACAGAACTTTCAGGGTGGTGGTCGACGGGGCGCTGTCAAGCGCCCGCCCGGTGCTCGCCGGTGTGCCGCAGGGCAGCTGCGTGTCGCCGGCGTGTTACTCACGTTACACCGACGACATCCCCACCACTCCGGACGCGATGCTCGCGCTGTACGCCGACGACGCCGCGTACATTACCACCTCGCTTAATGCGAAGTACGCGGCGGTCAAGATGCAGCGCGCGCTCAACCTGCTTCCCGAGTGGCTGTCCAAGTGGCGGCTGTCGGTCAACGTGGGTAAGACGCAGGCGATGGTGACCGGGTCCGCGCCTCTCCCACCACCCTTGAAGCTGCAGGGAGCTGACGTCGAGTGGTCGCCCCGGGTCAAGTACCTGGGTGTCACCATCGACCGTCGGCTCACAATGGGGTCACACGTCCGCAATGTTGTCGCACAAGGTAGGGTCGCCCGCAACCTCCTTCGACCAGTGCTCTCGTCCCGCATCCCGGCGCGCGTCAAGTTGGGCGTGTACAAGCTGTACGTGCGCCCAATACTGACGTACGCCGCCCCTGCATGGTTCGCCCTCACGAGCGAGACGAACCGCAAGCTCCTCCGCACGCAGCAACACCTGGCGTTGCGGACCATAGTGGACGCTCCTCGCTTCGTGAGGAACGATATCATTCAGAGGGACCTCCGGATTGAGAGCCTGGATGAGTTTGTGCGGCGCCTCGCGAAGGGGATGTTCGCGCGTGCCGACGCATCTGCTTGGCCCCATGTCAAGCAGATAGCGCCCTGGCATACGCGCCCCCCAGACGCGAGGAGGCCCCTGCCCCGCGACCTGGTTGCGGACGACTGACCCCATCACCGGACTGGACTTCCGAGTGAGTCGCTCTCAGTCTACACGCGGCTCACTTGTGACACTGACTCCAAACAAATACATGCATCTGTTGCGTGGCGCGTGCTAGGTTAATATAGGCGTGTCACGTAGCAAACAACAGACATTCACCTCTATACAGGCACCCAACTCACACGCGATGTCGCGGCTCTTTTTATGCGGGCGGGCGACTCGCGTATACACCGGGCGGTGTTACACAGTACAATACCGCCCACACACTCAGAACACGGTCCCTTCTCATCACCCGGGCTCGGCTCGACCTGAAAACGGGGAGGTGAGGGGGGCCATACACCCCTTCTGTAGGAACGTCGAGTCCGTAAATCTGTCGCTGGATGCCATCTGCTGGGCTTCCCCCATGTAGGTGGGGGTCTCACCCGGTAGTGGTTGTCCGCCGATTTAACGGTGAAGCAAGCGGCGTTGGGCATCAACGTCGTGGCGTGCCTACAGACACAAATTTCAGACACCTCTTTACATGGGCGTGTATGCCGCACGCCCAACCATCCATCCGCCAGTGGCGAACACAATGAGGGGCCCGTGGTTACGGGCCACCGTAAAGCTTCCGCGGTCGGGGGGCTATGCCCCGACGCCGCACGCCGCGCCCCCTTACGGGGGCGTAGCGACATCCCGCAAGTGACCGCATGTTGGATCAGCCCGTGGTCGACTACGCAGTTCAAATTATCAGTGATTGTGTAGGTAGATTTTTTCCGCGCGGACCGCCAATTTTATCGTTTTTCTCTGTGTTTACACAAGTTCCAGCCGGCACTTGTGTAAGCACAGAGGGCGCCACCGTGCTGCTCGGTGAGCTAGCTCACCGTCGCGGTCGCGGAGGCCACGCACCTGAAGATGCCGAAACCCGGCACGCGCGGCTCGTTGGGCCGCGATGCCGGGTCCCCGGAGGCCCAGCCGGCGTTGGACCGGGCGATGTCGATGCCGAACATCGGCGACGCGTCGACCGTTCCACCGACAGCTGGGACATCGCAGCACAGAAGAGGAGGAGATGAAGGACGAAGAGGGGGGGGAACGGGGGTTGCAGTAGCTGCCGATCCGCTGGCGACGTCGACGCAAGTGCGCGTTTCGCCGACGCCGCCGTCGAGCCGACAGCGGGAGGTGCCCGTGCGCCCCGCCAGCTTCCGACCGGTACCGATACAGGCCCCGGGGCCTGTCGCGTCGACCAGCCGCGCACCACCACCCACGCGCGCGACCGCACCCGCCCGCACCTCTGCACCCGCGACGTCCACCGCGCGTACCGCCGTGCAGTCCGCCGCGCGCGCCGCCGCGCCGCCTACCTCGCACGCCGCCGCGCCGCCTACCTCGCGCGCCGCCGCGCCGCCTACCACGCGCGCCGCCGCGCCACCCGTCATGCGCGCCGCCGCATCGCAAGCCGCGCGCACCGCTGCGCCGCCCGCGAGTGCTCCCGCCCCGGCTGCGCGCCCACGCGCGTCTACCGTGCGCTCCGCTGCGCCACTACCGCGCTTCGCGACACCGCCCGCGCCTGCCGCACCCGGTCCCCGCTTCTCGCTGGCGGGCCCGGCATCTGCGTCGCAGGCGCCGGCTTCGCCGGCGCCCCCCCGCACCTCCGCCTACGACTCTCCCGCCATGCTGTCGGCATGCTCATCGCGTGCGGGATCGAGCATGTCGCTCGCATCGGCGGGCTCGGCCGGGTCCGGTCGCGACGACGTGTCCTCGGACACGACAGCGCGAGCCGATGCACCGTGGGAGGAGTTGTCACCCCGCCGGGATTCGGCTTCGAGTTTTCACTCGCCGAACCCAAACCCCGGCGGAAGCATCGCAGGCGGAGTTCCGGCGAAGCAAGCATGGAGGCGAAGCGGCTGGACCTGGGCGAACCAGCGTCGCCCACCTTCGCCGACGCAGTGCGCTCGCCGCCACCGACGCCAACACCGGACATCGAAGTCACAGGGGTAAGTGACATTATTTTACCCCCCGCCCCCTTTGCATCTTCCGTACCCACGGGTATTGCCCCCGGCGCCACGACTGCGACGACGTCGACGACGACAGCGACGAAGACGACGGCAGCGAAGAAGCCGGGGAAGAAGCCGCGCTACCCGCCGCTGGTAGTGGAGAGGCTGCCCAACTGGGCCGCTCACTTCAGGGCCATCAGCGCCAAGCTGGGCCGGCCTCCCAATGCTCGTCCGTACGGGACGGGGGTCCGATTTACCCCCGACTCGGAGGAAGAGTACAGGCTGGTCCAGAGGTACATGACCGGCCTGGAAAAGGACAGCGGCGTCTCCTGGTTTGCCTACTCGCTGCCAGCGGACAAGAACCTGAAGGTAGCCATAAGAGGGCTACCAGCGGACACCAATCCCCAGGATATAGAGGAGGAACTCCGGACGATGGGGTACCAGCCGGAGTATGTGCGCCACATCAAAGGCGCACAAGGACGACCCGGCTGTGTATTCCACGCCATCTTGAAGAAGACTCCGGACGTCCGGGCCATCTATGACACCACCGTGTTTATGTACATGCGTGGTGTCAAGATTGAGGCCTGGAGAGGCAAACGTGGGCCCGCTCAATGTCACAGGTGCCAGCGTTTCAGGCACAGCTCGCACCAGTGCCACCGACCGCTCGCTTGTGTCCGATGCGGAGGCGAGCACGCGGCACGTGACTGCCCGCGCCCGCGGGACGAGCCGGCCACCTGCGTCAACTGCGGTGGCCCGCACCCCGCGTGCAACATCAAGTGCCCCGTGTTCCAGGCGGAGATCCGGAACAAGCGAGCGGGGACTGCCGCCATCACGGCCACCACACGCCGGGCCCAAGAGGCCACAGAGAGGCCTACAGAGACGAGGCCAGAAGAGGCCCAAGGCATGACGCTGATGGCGGCAGCCAACGGGCCCACGGACAGGACCAAAGCCTCCTCCTCTAGGCGGAGGAAGAAGGGACGCGGGGGAAAAGGAAAGGGTAAGAAACCCAAGCCCCAAGCGACCCCGGAAGAGATCCCAGAGGCCGGCCCTGCCTCAGATAGGGCGCAGGCCACACACAAAGACAGCGGGGAATAACGAACAGCTAGCGCCGGCATAGCGCAGCGGACACCGGGGGAACCACCCAAAACCGCCGCCGGCGTTGTCGACGCCAGCGCCAGCACGTCGCGGCGGCAACAGGTGGAACCTAGAAAGTTCCCCAAAAACCAGAGTGGTGGCGCTGCCGGCGCTCACAAAAAAGAATTTACGGCCTGCGCCATACAACTATTGATGGACCTTATCAAGGCCATCAGGCAGGGTCAAGATATCGAGACGGTCATCCTTGACGGTCTGGCCACACTTCTCACCCTGTACCATGGCTAGGCCGTTAAGGGTGTTACACTGGAACGCTCGCGGCCTAAGGGATAAGGTCGCCCCCCTCCGCCATCTCCTGAGGGACCAAGACATCGACGTGGCGCTCATAAGCGAGACGCTCCTGGGACCCGAGGACAGGGTCAGGTTCCCGGGATACCTCGCTTACAGGAAGGATGAACGGTCGGCTCATAACATTAGATACGGTGGCCTGGCGGTACTTGTGAGGCGAAGAGTCGTCCACCAGGAACTCCCCTTGCCGTCGCTCAGCACATTTTACGCGCTGGGTGTTCAGCTGCACGTGGCCGGCGAGGACATCAACATCTACGCATGCTACAAGCCGCCCGCGGCCCGCTTGGACCATACCGAGCTGCGGGCCTTGTTGCATGCGTCACAGCACGCCACCCTCCTCGCCGGGGACTTCAATTGTAAGCACCCAGCGTGGAACTCGTCGCTTGTGAATACCGAGGGGAGACGGCTCTTTGCGGACGCGGAAGCCTTCGGCTATACGGTGTCCGGCCCAGAGACGCCAACTCACTACCCGGACGTTGCCAACCACCTACCGGATGTGCTGGACATCGTAGTCCACCGAGGGCTACACTGTCAGGCCACACAACAAGTGATAGACGACGAGCTACAGTCAGACCACCAGCCCGTGCTCGTCGTCTTATCGGGTATGCCGACCCGACTGAAGCCCACAGCGCCACGTCGATTAACGGACTGGACTGTGTTTGAAGAGAAGTTAGAGACCACCACGCCGACTCGGCCTATTACTACCGCCGCGGACGTGGACCAGACGGCGGAGGATGTCACTGCTTGCATCCAAAGCGCCTTAGAAGCGGCGACGACGACGCAGCCGCAGGGGAGAGTGCTGTTGCCGCCCCTGCCGGCGCATATTAGGTCAATGATCGCCGTGAAGAGGCGCCTTCGCAAGCAGTGGCAACAACTGAGATGCCCTACACTGAAAACACAACTGAACCGTCTCGCGGAGAAGGTAAAGGCCGAGCTCCAGGCTCACACCGCCGCGGGCTGGGAGGAACGCATTGACGCCGCGACAGGCAGCTGGCCGTCAGTGCACCGACTTTGCCGCCAGCTGACGAACACCCCAGCCCCGGTGCGACCGCTGCTAAACAACGACGGGGCGCTAAAGTATGTAGCGGAGGACCGGGCGGAGGTCTTCGCCGAACACCTGGAGCGTCAGTTCTGCCCGAACCCGACCAGCGACACCGAGCATGTCGCAGCGGTCGAGAAACACCTTGGGGACTACTTCGCCACGCCGATAGCTCCCGAGGAGGACGCCATCTTTTTCTCGCCTGGGGCAGTCAGACGCGCCATCCTAAGGACGAAGCCGAAGAAGGCCCCCGGTGCCGACGGTATCACCAACACAGTGCTGCGCCACCTGCCGTTCCGTACGGTAGCGGCGCTGGCGCGCCTGTTTACGGGGATACTGCGCACGGGGACCTTTCCTGCTTCGTGGAAGGAGGGGCGCGTCATTATGCTGCCCAAGTCGGGGAAAAACATCCTGAAGCCGGAGAGCTATCGGCCAATCACGTTGCTGCCGACTATCTCCAAGGTGTTCGAAGCACTCCTGCTGCGACATCTCGAGCCACATATCTCGCCACGGCCGGAACAGTTCGGGTTTCGGGCGGAACATAGCACGACGCTTCAGCTGTCGAGGGTACTGCACCACCTCTCGGCGGCCATGAATAAGAAGGAATACGCGGTTGCAGTATTCCTCGACATGGAGAAGGCTTTCGACCGCGTGTGGCACGACGGCCTCATTTACAAGTTAGCCACCTCGGACGCGCCCCGTCGCGTTGTAATGGTGGTCTCTAATTTCCTTTCAAACAGGACTTTCAGGGTGGTGGTCGACGGAGCGCTGTCAAGCGCCCGCCCGGTGCTCGCCGGTGTGCCGCAGGGCAGCTGCGTGTCGCCGGCGTGTTACTCACGTTACACCGATGACATCCCCACCACTCCGGACGCGATGCTCGCGCTGAACGCCGACGACGCCGCGTACATCACCACCTCGCTTAATGCGAAGTACGCGGCGGTCAAGATGCAGCGCGCGCTCAACCTGCTTCCCGAGTGGCTGTCCAAGTGGCGGCTGTCGGTCAACGTGGGTAAGACGCAGGCGATGGTGACCGGGTCCGCGCCTCTCCCACCACCCTTGAAGCTGCAGGGAGCTGACGTCGAGTGGTCGCCCCGGGTCAAATACCTGGGCGTCACCATCGACCGTCGGCTCACAATGGGGTCACACGTCCGCAATGTTGTCGCACAAGGTAGGGTCGCCCGCAACCTCCTTCGACCAGTGCTCTCGTCCCGCATCCCGGCGCGCGTCAAGTTGGGCGTGTACAAGTTGTACGTGCGCCCAATACTGACGTACGCCGCCCCTGCATGGTTCGCCCTCACGAGCGAGACGAACCGCAAGCTCCTCCGCACGCAGCAACACCTTGCGTTGCGGACCATAGTGGACGCTCCTCGCTTCGTGAGGAACGATATCATTCAGAGGGACCTCCGGATTGAGAGCCTGGATGAGTTTGTGCGGCGCCTCGCGAAGGGGATGTTCGCGCGTGCCGACGCATCCGCTTGGCCGCATGTCAAGCAGATAGCGCCCTGGCATACGCGCCCCCCAGACGCGAGGAGACCCTTGCCCCGCGACCTAGTTGCGGACGACTGACCCCATCACCGGACTGGACTTCCGAGTGAGTCGCTCTCAGTCTACACGCGGCTCACTTGTGACACTGACTCCAAACAAATACATGCATCTGTTGCGTGGCGCGTGCTAGGTTAATATAGGCGTGTCACGTAGCAAACAACAGACATTCACCTCTATACAGGCACCCAACTCACACGCGATGTCGCGGCTCTTTTTATGCGGGCGGGCGACTCGCGTATACACCGGGCGGTGTTACACAGTACAATACCGCCCACACACCCAGAACACGGTCCCTTCTCACCACCCGGGCTCGGCTCGACCTGAAAACGGGGAGGTGAGGGGGGCCATACACCCCTTCTGTAGGAACGTCGAGTCCGTAAATCTGTCGCTGGATGCCATCTGCTGGGCTTCCCCCATGTAGGTGGGGGTCTCACTCGGTAGTGGTTGTCCGCCGATTTACGGTGAAACAAGCGGCGTTGGGCATCAGCGTCGTGGCGTGCCTACAGACACAAATTTCAGACACCTCTTTACATGGGCGTGTATGCCGCACGCCCAACCATCCATTCGCCAGCGGCGATCATAATGAGGGGCCCGTGGTTACGGGCCACCGTATGGCTTTCGCGGTCGGGGGGCCATGCCCCGACGCCGCACGCCGCGCCCCCTTACGGGGGCGTAGCGACATCCCGCAAGTTGACCGCATGTTGGAACGGTCCCTTCTCGCCACCCGGGCTCGGCTCGACCTGAAAACGGGGAGGTGAGGGGGGCCATACACCCCTTCTGTAGGAACGTCGAGTCCGTAAATCTGTCGCTGGATGCCATCTGCTGGGCTTCCCCCATGTAGGTGGGGGTCTCACCCGGTAGTGGTTGTCCGCCGATTTACGGTGAAACAAGCGGCGTTGGGCATCAACGTCGTGGCGTGCCTACAGACACAAATTTCAGACACCTCTTTACATGGGCGTGTATGCCGCACGCCCAAACATCCTTTCGCCAGTGGCGACCACAACGAGGGGCCCGTGGTTACGGGCCACCGTATGGCTTCCGCGGTCGGGGGGCTATGCCCCGACACCGCACGCCGCGCCCCCTTACGGGGGCGTAGCGACATCCCGCAGGTGACCGCATGTTGGAAATGGGAATCTGTACGGTGAACCCGCACATTTCATAACATTAAGTAGGTTAAGCTACATCAGCGTTTGCATACGCGCGATCATTTAGTGAACTGGCTAAGTAAAATAAATCAGTGATTTTACCACACTCAACACGGGCGGTTTATTTCTTTATCCCCGGGTTTCCATCATCACAAGTGTACAGAACAATCATCGTACGCTTGAACAAAGTGTATAGACTATCGTCGTACATTTTTTTGGTCCTTCGAGCCGGATGTGAAGCTGGATATAAATCTGGATCTGAAAGCCAGATTAAAGCCGCGATCACGCGTAACATTCCCTCGGGTGTATAGATCAAGGTGTGATGAAATCGCAGCCACACACTTGATTATATTCGTTGAGTATTACGCGACAGTTCCGTAAATAGTTCTACTCAGTCCATTCAGTGAACCATCAGTGAATAGTTCCAAGAAGACATCGGTGGAGCTGAATCTATATCTGTACTGCACACGGCGTCGGCAGCCCACAGTTGGTATCGCAACTCGTCAGTGTCCAAGTAAGATTGTTCCTTTTATTAAATCATAATGGCCGTTTCAAGCGCTCGTCAATCGGAAATATTAGAAGGTCTCAATAGGATAAAGGTCAACTTCGGTAAGGATCCGTTATCGAGAAAAACTCCGGAATACATCCAAAAGAGAATAGAGTCGGTGGATAACCTCTGGGGAGAGTTCGAACAAAATCACTTGAAACTCTCTGAGTTTCCAGATAAGGAACCTCAATATTTCGCATCTAACCTTTATCAACAGGGTAAGAGCCTCTACCAGTCTACTCGAAACTTACTCACTGCCTTTGGTTCGGATGAAAAGGGTACGCAGTCAAACCCTGAAGCCACTGAACTGTTGGCTCTACAGAGAACCAATTTTAGGTATTTTAACAGGTTGTTGAGGAGCATCGACGTAGACGAAATATCCGAAAAATGGGAGCTTGAAGATGAGCTTAGGGCTATACAAGCCAAGTGGAACATTATCGATACGTTACATCTGCAAATCGACCACATACTTCAAGGTGGAGATGTATCGTACGAAAATGAATTTAGCATGTACGAGCGCAGCTACAAAGATATGAAGCGTTCGCTAAATAAAAAAATATCGTCCATGGTTCATGTACAACAGGCAACGCCGAAACTCGAGATTCCTACTTTTACGGGGAAATACACGCAGTGGCCAACATTTTGTGACCTGTTTACAGAAGCTATTCACGACAACAACACAATCACCAAGGCACAGAAGATGCAACACTTGAAAGGAAAGATCAAAGGAGAGGCCGAACGCCTTATTCAACATCTTCACATTTCGTCTGACAATTACGACACAGCTTGGGAAATTCTAAATCACCGATATAATAATGCCCAAGTTCTCTTTACAAATCAAATTGAGATATTTTTAAATCAGCCTTCTATTTCCAAGCAAGCAGCTTATGAGTTAAAGCGGTTATATGATACCACCACGGAGTGCATCCATGCTATACACAACCTTGGTGTGAACACAAATACATGGGATCCGTTGTTAGTACATCTTCTCAGTAAGAAACTGGACCAGGAGACTTACTGTGATTACAAAGAGGCGCGTACATCACCGAGGGAGCTCCCATCCTTGACAGAATTTATGACGTTCCTCGAAAACAAGTTCACAGCCCTGGAACCCTTACACCGAAGAGAGAGAGAAACAACGAAGCCAGTCTTTAAACGGGAGTCTGGTCAACATCGTGACAAACCTACAAATCATGGGAACCACTACAAAAAACAATATCAAGTCGTCGCTACTCAAGGGCCAGACTGTCCGATTTGTAATAAACCTCATCCTATATTTCGTTGCAGGAAATTTAAGAAAATGACCCCAAGTGAGAAATTGACCTTGGTAACAAAGAGTCAATTTTGCAAAGGTTGCCTTAACTATCATCCTGACAGTGAGTGCAACAGCACAAGACGTTGCAAAAAGTGTAACAGTGAACACAACACTTTACTGCATGATGCGTGTGAACCACATCAACAAACCGCAGCGACGACGAGTGCTACAGTGTAGCCGGCGCAGCATAATGTCAATCACGTCGCAGCTGATAATGAAGAAATACTGTTAACCACGTTGTCGCTAACTGCATTATCGGAAAATGGTACATATGTCACATTACGAGCGCTTCTAGATCAGGGGTCTCAAATTTCATTGATTTCAGAAAAAGCGACGCAAATGCTAGGCTTGCAACGTCGACAATATCATGCCTCCATTTCAGGAGTAGGTCCAGTCTCCAAACAAAGCAAAGGAATTGTGACCCTAGACTGCAAGTCCATCTACGGAGATTACACCCTGAAGACTCAGGCGTTGGTTGTATCAAAGGTCATAAGCAGCCTACCGAACTCATCATTCCGCAAACAGCCCTGGTCTCACTTGCAACATCTTCAGTTAGCAGACCCGGAGTACAACGTATCAAGACCTATCGATCTTCTTCTGGATGCCAGTGTATATTCGGAAATTATACTAAGCGGTCTTATCAAGGGCCCAGCGCAGGCCCCAATAGCTCAACAAACCAAAATGGGTTGGATCTTATCAGGAAATGTTAAAAGGTTCAATTGTCATGTCGCCATCAATAACATTGAAGAAATAGGCAAGTTTTGGGAGTTGGAGGATATTCACGACTCATCATCATCAAACGTAACTATTGGTGATCAATTTTGTGAAGATTTCTACAAAACCACCACGAAACGCTTAAATAATGGCATGTACGAAGTTGGGATACCCATGATGCCTGGCTTTGAGCAGCAACTCGGATCATCAAAGTTTAAAGCCATAGCGCAATTTAAACAATTAGAGTCAAAAATGTCTAAAAATACATCGTTTGCAAGTCAATACAAACAATTTATGAACGAATACCAAGAATTAGGTCACATGCGGCAAGTCGAAAGTACAACCGATCAGGCGTACTACTTACCACATCATGGTGTATGGAAACTTGATTCCACAACAACAAAGCTGAGAGTAGTTTTTAATGCCTCATCCAAGACTACATCGGGTAACAGTCTGAACGACTTAATGTACAGTGGACCCAACTTACAACAAGACCTATTAGCACTTATCATAAATTGGAGGCAATACCAATACGTAATCACTGCGGATATTGAAAAAAATGTTCCGTCAGATACTCGTTAGAGAGCAAGATCAGCCTCTGCAAACGATCATTTGGAGAGATTCAATGGATGATCAATTGAATCTATATCAATTAACCACTGTAACGTACGGGACTAAGGCAGCTCCATTTTTGGCTATGCGGACTCTAAAACAACTCGCGGCAGATGATGCCGAGAAATATCCACTAGCAGCAGCAGCTCTACAGAGCTCATTCTACATGGATGATTTGCTGACTGGCCAGAATACCGCCGATCAAGCAAAAGAGCTACAACAACAACTTATTAAAATGCTCCAGGGTGCTGGTATGAACCTGCGAAAATGGTCAAGTAACAAGCCAGAACTCCTGCAGAATTTAACAACCGACCAACTGAACAGTCTCTACGAATTTAAGTGTCTCGAATCCAGAAAGACTCTTGGACTAAAATGGAACCCATCATCTGATACATTCATGTTCCAAAGTCATGTAATCCCTAAGAGTAATGCAGTAATTACAAAGCGGCAATTATTGTCCGAAGTATCAAAGCTATTCGATCCTCTTGGTTGGTTATCACCGCTTACAATCAGAGCAAAGCTACTGTTTCAACAGACGTGGTCTATTAAAACCAACTGGGATCAAGAACTACCAAAGGATATGCAAGACTATTGGCTTAAATTAAAAGAAGATATCAACCTCATCGACAAATTCCGCATACCAAGATTCTTAGGTAACACAGAAAAAACCTGTCGATTACATGCATTTTGCGATGCATCAGACAAAGCTTACGCTTGTGTTATTTACCTCGTCACCATAAACAATAAGGGCGAGTACACACCGACAATTGTTGCTGCAAAAACAAAGTTGGCACCGGTCGCAAAGAAAACATCGCTCCCTAGACTGGAACTGTGTGGCGCGCTACTTCTATCCCAACTTGTAAAGAAGGTCATTGAGTCCTTACCAAATATAGGTATGACGCTTCATGCATGGACAGATTCCATGATAGTTTTGGGCTGGCTACACGGAGATATATCCAGATGGAAGTCATTTGTAGCTAACAGAGTTAAGCAGATAACCAATATTATCCCGGCAGAATGCTGGAGTCATGTCAGCTCGGAAGAAAACGCAGCTGATTGTGCTACACGAGGCATAACGTCTCATCAACTATTAAACCAATCTTTGTGGTGGGAAGGGCCTGAATGGCTAAAGGTTTCCGAAAGGAAAGATCGTATACCAGTCCCCAACAATAGAAACAAAAGCAGTTTGTGTGAACACAACCTTAGTGGAAAATAATTTTACATTTATTACTGACTTACTGCAAAATTACAGTTCGTTGACACGAATTGTGCGGATTACGGGCTGGGTGTTACGTTTCATCAAGCGAATTCGCGACAAACAAATAGCAACACATGCTTTTCTGGAGTCACCAGAAATAAATAACGCTTACAATTTAATTATTAAAGAAGTGCAATCACGAGAATTTCAGCAAGAATTGCAACATATTAAGTGTAAACAACATGTGAGCTCGAAAAGCAAGATTTGCAGTCTAAACCCTTGGCTAGATGAAAATGGCTTATTAAGAGTTGGTGGACGGTTAAAACACGCCAGTATAAGCAAATCGGCGAAGCATCCCATCATCCTACCAAGCCACAGTCGACTTACTGATCTTGTCATCAGCCAGGCACACATAATAACTTTGCACGGTGGTCCCCGACTAACACTTTCCTACATAAGGGATAGATACTGGATCATCAGCGGAATCAGGACGGTAAAACGGCAGTTAAGACTGTGCGTTAAGTGTCGCCGATTTAACACCGAAGTTCAACAGCAAATTATGGCAGACTTACCACGAGCCAGAGTCACTCCGTCAAGGCCATTCACGCATACTGGTGTCGATTTCACGGGCCACGTAGAGCTGAAAGTCAATAAAGGACGCGGGATCAAAACAACGAAAGGATACGTAGCAGTCTTTGTCTGCCTGTCAACGAAAGCGGCTCATCTGGAACTGGTTTCAGACCTAAGTACGGCCGCCTTTCTAGCAGCGTTTCGTCGATTCTGCTCCCGACGTGGATCACCAGGCCACATGTATAGTGACAACGGTACCAACTTTGTAGGCGCTAATCGACTCATGAAGAAGGAGTATAAGGAGATTATCAAGAATATCAACTCGGACTTCCTTAACAAAATCAGTGAGCAGGATATCCAGTGGCACTTTAATGCACCAGCCTGGCCTAATGCTGGTGGACTTTGGGAGGCGGCTGTAAAGAGCCTGAAATACCATTTGAAAAGAGTCATAGGCGATCAACGTCTTACGTACGAAGAGTTTTCGACGTTACTTTGCCAAATAGAGGCGTATCTAAATTCCAGACCTTTATGTCAACTCACAGAAAATTCAGACGATGACTGCCTTACTCCGGGGCACTTCCTGACTGGGGCACCGATTTTATCACGGCCTCAAACTGAACCGGAATCATCAACGCTAACGGCGCGATGGCAACTCGTCCAAGCTATGACAAAAAATATCTGGAAACGGTGGTCATCGGAGTATCTGCAACAGCTACAAACCAGAACCAAGTGGCAACAGGCACGACGCAATATTAAAGTTGATGACTTCGTCCTCATCCGTGAAGAGAACGTACCTCCGGGAAAATGGGCAATGGGACGAGTGCACCTACTTCATCCTGGAAAGGACGGATATGTGAGAGTAGTTACTGTGAAGACAAGCAACAACATCATACAGCGTCCAGTCAACAAGCTTGTATACTTGCCTGTAAATGAAGAGATATCCCCATCCAAACCCATGAACCAGTGTGAGGATGAGTCTTCAACTCCGACATCAGATCAAGCTGAAGGCAAAAGGCGGCCTTCGCGACCACGAAAGCATAAAACATTGCAAGCATTTTTCATCAGTGTTCTACTAATGTTTTTGTTTGCATTTCCTAGTCTACAACAGAAAGTGACGTCATACAACGTTACGCAAATTACTACAAACCAAGGACTTTACTTCGACAAGATGTGCAACCTCCAAGTTATCAAGGACGATTGGAAACTCATCGTGTTTTATAACATGTCCACGTTCTATCACGGAGTATCGAACATTAAAAACTATGTCAACCACTTAAAACAAACCGCTGATCGCATGGGTTCGCAATATGACAGCGTCATCCTACAATTAGAACACGAAGTAAAGGAACTTGAGCATTATCAAAAACTCCTTGAAAACCCAAACGCAAGAAGGCAAAAACGTGGTTTAATCAACGGAGTGGGGTACCTAGCGAACACGTTGTTCGGAGTATTAGATGAAAACTTCGCTCAACAGTATAAGCAGGACATAGAAAGAATAACTAATAATGAAAATCATCTTCAAAGGTTACTGAAGAATCAAACCTTGGTCTTGGAATCGGAATATAACATTCTGCGACGCAGCGAGGAGACTATGAACAAACAGTTCAAATTTATAAAACAACATATTCAAACCGTCACTGACGAAATCAATAAGGTGCGTCTGGACAACAGAAACGGCATTTATGTAACATCATCCGCCCTTGCTGCGAGTATCATATTGTCAAACCTAATGCGCATCCAACACACCCTTATCAACACCGTGACTGACATCAGCCACGGTCGCATTGACCCGTATCTTTTGACTCCCGAACAGCTGGCTCGTCAGATCAACATAATCTCCGGGCAATTGCAGGGAAATCTAATGACCCCAATCGAGTCATCAAACCTATCCGAGCTGTACAGGATTATGAAGGTGTCTGCCAGGCTGTATGAAGGCTATCTTATTGTAGAGATAAAGATTCCGCTTGTGAGCAACGATATCTTCGAGTTAGATAGAATCATACCTATCCCTCAGAAAAGGGGGTCGAATCACGTTCGCACTGTCCCAAGCTCACCATATATTGCCTACAATATACAAAAGGACCTCGCTCTTCTCTTATCAGATAGCGATCTGCAAGCATGCTTTCATATCATCAGCAACAATCGGCTACTGTGCTCCATTGACAAACCTGTTTACAATCTGGGAATAAAACAGTCGCTATGCGATATCCAGACTGTAAGTAATATGAGGAGCGCGTGTAAACAAGACGTGTCCACGTGCCACAATTATTGGGTCAACTTACATAATTTGAATTCCTGGTTTTACACCTGTTGTGAATCATGTGAGCTTCGTATTTCCTGTAGTGCTGACACAACCACAACAGCTATACGAGGCAGCGGTATCATTGACCTAGGTTATGGATGCACACTGAAATCGGATTCGTTCAGTATTCACACTCACAACAACTACCTACGCTATTTGAACATGCGATCAAATATCGAAGTCCCAGAGGTTTCCATATTGAATTCTCTAATAAACACAACCTTGCCCAACGATTTCGACGTACCGGAAAATCACACCCATATGTGGAATCAGCTTAGAGACCAAATAACCAATATAAAGGAACAATCTTCTACACAATTAAACGTCCACGACATCCACCATTATACCGTCGTGTACGTTACCTTGGCCTTGATTCTCGTCGTCGGCGGCATATGCTTATACTTAATTATAAGAAGTAAGTGCCAAGCCGCACCTGCGCCGCACCAGCGTGATATGTTGGAGGTACGTGTACCGGAGAGCGAGCAAACCTCGGGGGCGGAGGCGCAAGCTGACCTCACAGGACCGAGATCTACTGAGTGCGCGCGTGAAACAGTGTCAGTGCCAGTGATCAGTGAGTTCAGTGATAAGACAACCGAAAGTGTAGATAAAGGGACCTCTCCTATGGTGAAATATTAACTAGAACAAAATCAGAACAATTTAGTGTTAGGTATACATAGTACTTAGAATAGATATTGTCCAAATCACCTTGTATCAGCTTTCAACGGAAAATTGTATCATTTATCCTAAGTCATCATTTTTATTGTATTTAGACACACTAGGTTTCATCTAGGTTCAACAAATTCCCTCGTCTTCTCCTTTAGAGTTGGCAGTATGTACGGTGAACCCGCACATTTCATAACATTAAGTAGGTTAAGCTACATCAGCGTTTGCATACGCGCGATCATTTAGTGAACTGGCTAAGTAAAATAAATCAGTGATTTTACCACACTCAACACGGGCGGTTTATTTCTTTATCCCCGGGTTTCCATCATCACAAGTGTACAGAACAATCATCGTACGCTTGAACAAAGTGTATAGACTATCGTCGTACAGAATCTGTAAGCCATCAAAAAGCCCATGGGCCAGCCCTCTTCATGTGGTGAAGAAAAAAGATGGAGGACTACGCGTGTGTGGCGACTATAGACGTCTAAACTCAGTTACTCAACCAGATCGCTATCCCGTACCGCGCATTCAAGATTTCACGTACCAATTAACAAGAAAATATTCTCAAAACTTGATTTAAAAATGGCGTACTATTGGATACCGATTGCCAAGGACGACGCACAGAAAACAGCGATCACAACCCCTTTTGGAGTGTTCGAATTTAATTGTATGACTTTCGGACTACGCAACGGCAGTCAAACATTTCAAAGGTTCATACACGAAGTACTGAGAGGCATAGACAACTGCTTCTGTTTTATCGACGATGTCTTACTCTTCGAAGAAAACGAAGAAAAACACAAGCAGTTTCTTCGTCAAGTTCTGCAACGGTTGGACAAATATGGTCTGACGCTGAACATAGAAAAATGCGAGTTCGGTACAGAAACAATAGATTTTCTCGGCTATGAAGTATCGGCGACCGGCATTAAACCTACAACGGAACGAGCTCAAGCTATATCTACCTACCCGAAACCAAAAACCATTCTCGAACTTCGACGTTTCCTAGGTATGATCAACTTTTACCGAGACTGTCTCCCTCGACAAGCACAACTACAGAACGAACTTAACAAGTACCTACATACATAACAGAAAGCGAAAAGACAACACGCCAATCGAGTGGACAACGGACGCAGAGCAAGCTTTTGAGAAGTGCCGCCAAAGCATCACAGAGGCCACCATGCTCTCACATCCAATTCAAGGAAGTACCCTCGCCATCATGACAGACGCTTCAGATCACAGCCTTGGTGCTGTTCTCCAACAAAAAGTGGATACAGTTTGGAAACCGCTAGCATTTTATTCAAAAGCAATGAGCGAAACACAACGCCGGTACAGTGTCTACGATCGCGAACTGTTAGCTATATATACAGCTGTTAAGCACTTTCGCCGGTTAATAGAAGGTTGCGACGTCGAAGTATATACAGACCACAAACCGCTTACTTACGCGCTTACGAGAACAGCGAGTACCACCGACACACCGAGACGAGAGAGACAACTGCATTTTATAAGTCAATTTTGTACGGGCATTAAGTACATAAAGGGGGAACAAAACACAGTCGCCGACGCTTTATCAAGGCTCGAAGAGATTACTTGTCCATCAACTATCGATTATAATCAACTAAGCATCGATCAACAACAAGACCAAGAACTCGAAGAACTAAAAAAACAAGGAAACCTGGTATTCAAAGAAGTAACTGTACCCGGATGTAATCGACCAATCACATGTGAGCTATCAACTTCAATACCACGACCGTATCTACCCGCAAGACACCGTTACGCAGCTTTCGAAGCGCTACATGGGTTATGTCACCCGGGCGTACGGAACACAAGACAACTGATGACAAGAAAATTATTTTGGCCATCTATGAATAAAGAGGTGGCACAGTGGACGCGAGCCTGCATAAGCTGCCAGCGAGCAAAGATACATCGGTACGTCACTACGCCATTAGTACAGTTCCCGCCGTCACAACGCTTCGAACACGTACATATAGATATCGTTGGCCCGCTGCGTCTTTCTAATGACTATCGCTACTGCATCACTATGATTGACCGATGCACCAAATGGCCCGAGGCAATTCCAGTTCGTGACATCACCGCGGAGGTTGTCGCACGAGTACTATACGAAACGTGGATAGTAAGATTCGGCTGTCCGCTACGCATCACGACAGATCAAGGACGCCAGTGCGAATCTTCACTATTCAACGCGTTAGTGAAGAATGGGAATCAACAGAATTCGTACTACAGCGTATCACCCACAATCAAATGGACAAGTGGAGCGTTTCCACAAGACAATGAAGACGGCGATTATGGCTCGCGGGGCAACAACGACATGGACAGAGGAACTTCCAACCGTATTATTGGGATTACGCACTGCCCTGCGACAAGACAACGACCTCAGTCCAGCTATAATGACGTATGGTACCACACTTCGTATACCATCCGATTTCCTTGAGCCGCAAAGATCAAGAATCGACGATGCCGAGCTAGTACGATGTCTTACTCGCACGATGACGTCACTCACACTGGTCCCGCACCGCTCACAATCAGCTGATAAGCCTTTTGTTTACAAGGACTTAGCGACGTGTACGCATGTTTTCGTTCGCAACGATACCGCCAGAGCGCCACTCACACCACCGTACGATGGTCCCTATGAAGTACTAGAGCGTCATGGCAAGTACTACAAAATACAGTTACCACTACGGACTACAGTTGTGTCACTCGATCGACTTAAACCTGCCTACATCGTGAGCGAAACTGAAACAGGTTTAACGAACAACCCGACGTCGGTAACAACAAACGCAGCAAGCACGCCGAGCATCGTGAATCCTGTACCTTCACACCAACCATACATCACCAGGACCGGCAGAGTATGCAAGCCAAGCGTACGCTTCGCTTGAGGGGGAGTACTGTAGTGACATACCTACATACAGCGCGTCTCACATCCGACTACCGCCGCAAGCTGAGTGCGAGCGCGCCGCGCGCCGCGGAGCAGGGCCGACGCGGCCAGCGAGACTGTTTCTAGAACAACGGTCCGTGTCGCCACAGCTTCTCGAAGGACGCCGCGCGCCGCTGAATGTTCTAGATGGAAGACCAGCTACTCCGCGTTTTCTCGAAGCGCCGCGCACGCGCTCGCGCATGCGCGGAGAACAATATATATGAGATGTATGTGACTCAATAAAAATATAGTTCATCTTTTGCCGTTCACTACGTAGGACACGTCTTTTATTTATAAGTACCTCATAGTACGTATAGCTGCCATAATACCTAACGTACATAGATGCTACAGAAGAATACTGGGAGCGGGACGTCCAATTTGATAATATTTGCGAACAAGGGTTTATAATAAATGTACAAGATTGTTCTAGCGAATCAGAAACTGATTCAGATATGGATTTGGGATATACTCCTATAAGAGAATAAATGTATTTTATATTAAAATATTCGTTTAATTTAGTAACGTTTGTAATTAAATTAAACCCAATTATATGTTACATTAGCGTCGCTAAAAGTAAGAAACGACGATAGTTTCTATCGACATTTTTTTATATCCTGACAACCCTAAGAATGTCAGTTTGACAATTATGTCGCTCAGGTCAAGCTATTTTTTATGTAGTATAGTTACCGATGAAAGTTCCTTCGCTCGGCGATGTTGCTAGCTACAGCTTAACTGGGCAGTACCTTCATCTCAACCATGGAATTAGTAAGTAGGTACTCGGGGGACTACTCGCCGCGCAACTATTAATTCAGCACATGACTCTAGAACCGCCAGCGTAGAAATGTTTATTCCGTTATTAAAAAATCGGCTGTCTGTTTCATACAAAAGACAAAGACATTTTTTATTAGTTGGATAATAATATGGTAGGTACAAAGTTAGTGTTTTGTACAAAGTGCAATACTTACACCGTCAAAATGTTCAACAGCAGATTTGGACAGCAGTTAGTGTGTGACCGTTCACTGCTTTCTTAGGAAACCAAAACTTTACATCCTGTACATCTCTACCAAATACAAGCATTGTGATGATGTGATTCGGAACAAGATGTCTCAACTAGTACTGAAAAGTTACAAACCTTTAAAAAAAACCTTCATTTCCGTTTTTTTTTATTTTATTCTAAGAGAGAAAAAGTATTATTTTATTTAATTTTGTCAATATTTCTTGCTCTTGTTATATTTCTTGTTCAAACAGTAATAGAAACAAATCAAATAACGAAACGCGATGTCAACATCATCGATTTATTTTGACGTCTTATATCGCTGACATTGACACACCTGACATTTACAGTTACAAAACTTGTTTGTTTACAATTTGCAGTTTTGCAGGTCGAAATTTCGTCAAAATTATTATAAAATACTACTTTTATAACAATGGAAGACGATGACTATTGGAATACGAGTGAAACAAAGGCCAAGGCTTTCAGTTTTGATGATGATGTGGTACGTATATCCAATTTATTAAGAATTTTCTTGTAATATTAGTTTCGTCACAAAGATTTAAATCGTTTCGCCATCAAACTATCGCTCATTGCTGCTTAATAGGCCTCTCTAAGGAGTTAGGTACTGTTCTCAATTCTGCTAAGCGCTGTAGATCCAAAATTTTAAGCATAGCTTTAATTTATATTAACACGCAAAACATTAAAAGTGCTTGGAAAAAAAAATTGTGTTGCAGCTTCAATTTTGGGTTGAAATACCAGGTTTAGTTATCTGTACTGTATAGTTGTTAAAGAAGGGATAAAGTCACTTTCTTCATAATTTATTTATTTAAATAATGTAACACCATTACAGCTAAAATGTGCCAATATTAAGCTATAAATAATAAACTGTATCACTATAATCTTGTCTTTATATCTGTAATTTGTATGGTGTACATAAAAACTGGCCAAGTGCAAGTCGGACTCACACATGAATAGTTCTGTACCACTATACAATATTTAACATTACCTACATATTAAAAAATATATTACAGTTTACAAAAACACGTTTCTTGGATGGGGACACCTTTTAATATATACCTTGTTTTATTTTATTTTATTATTTGTTATTATAGCAGCAATCATACAATCTGTGAAAATTTCAACTGTCTACCTTTACCGCCAGTACAGATGGACAGCGGAGGCTTAGTAATAGGGCACCGTTTGGCACCCTTCGGGTATGGAACCCTAAAAAGAGTATTTTGTCTATTCTAATAATATATTATTTATATTGATACTTTCGATAATAAGCATCATTGAAAACCTACATCATTTCTTTGTTCTGATGTGTATGGTATATGGTATGCCATTCCATATCATACGCGTCGAATCGAGCCTCATACCAGGAAACTGAGAATAATAGTTATTTTCATTGATTCCTGGTATGGGGTTTGATACTCACCAGTTACTAGCGATTAAGATTAAAATGTTAGCAATATGTGCAATGTGTCAATGTGCATTCGATCAACATTGGCGTGTGGGCGAAGCTAGTACTGCTAGTTAAAAAGATAACATACCATCACGCCTACATTCCCTGAAGGCAGAGGTGAACTTATATAGTACGCCCACATTTCACCAGATAAGTCCCATGTAATCGGGGGCGATTCTAATGCCACAAATCCAGACTGCTACTGACCCTGACCAGGTAATCAAATCCAGGACCATGCTTAGCAGTAGCGCTTGCAACTACTAGACCCACAAACCGTGCGAAGCTAAAAGAAAAAAAAAAACTACTAGACCAACAAGGCAAACTGAAGCTAGTTATATGAGTATAATAAATAAATAAATATAATATTCTTTATAATTTCTCATATTATTGATACACTATAACTTATTTTCAGTTATCAACTCAAGAAATTCTGGCCATCGGTCAGAAGTCATCGGGAAAGAATGAGGAGAGCATCTTCAGTAACCTCAGCATCACCAGTGTCAAGTCAGCTGCTGTACCACTCAGCAGTCTGGTGTCTTCAAAGGTTTTGGATCTAAGTAAGTTTTAATCTAGTACATACATGATGTCCAATGATGATAGTTTTATTCTGCAAGAAGTGATTTTCAGTGTTGCTTAGATTATCTTTTTGTCAATTTTGGTTCATAAAACTTGCAGCAAGTCTACTTGCTTTCTGTGAATGCATAATATTATCACATTAAGGTTTTTGTTTCTATAACTATTTAATATTTTTCATATGTAGCTACAGTCAACGTCTAGAAGTCCACTTACACCTCAATGACCATTATCGCCTGCGCTATACGGGCTGCCAAAGTTGGTCATAAGTATAACTAATATTGCTATGCCATAGTTTTGTGAGATTGCTAGTCGACTTCTGACTGTTACTGTACATGTCAAGTCACAAATTACAATTTATTAAAAAATGTACATTTTTAAAGTACTTATACTACACTTCCCGCGAAATTCAATTTTCTCACGTTTTAGCAATTTGCAGGTCAGTGTCAGATCAAAATATAATTTGCGACAGTAACAAATATATATATTTACGTAATTATAACCATAAGAATAGAGTTCACCGACTTTTTAAACGGCTGTTTAGATATTTAATCAGTTCTTTCCTCAGGAAATTTTACAAAAACCAGCTGTTTAAATACCTAACCGGTGGTTTGCATGTTTGTGAACACAGGCCTAAGAATCAACAATACATCTCTCTTAAGTTAGATTTCCTCTGGATTCATAAAACATTTCCTGGAACTTGCAAGATTCCCAACTCCGTCACCAACTTACAGCAGAAGTATCATGTTTGGGCTCATTGCAATGGTCTCAATGAATAATAATAATAAAATATAAATAGATGAGATGTAACATCTTCAATTGAAGCCCTAACTCCTGAGCTAGGTGGTAGCTGTGTTACAGGAGTCGGTGTCTTCACCCGATTTTAGAACATTAACAATTATGCAATAAAATTAAAACATCATAAAACGAAGGGAATTTAGTGCATACATGCTCTTGAGTGGTGTTAGTGAGTGTTGTGTTTATGTGTGTTTGTATGTGTGTGTGTGTGTGAGGGTGTGCATGTTGTGTGTTTGGGTTTTATGACTGGGCTATGGGTTATTATCTGAGTTTGTTTGTCTACATTACTATTTAGTTATCACGTGTATAGTTCTTTCAGTAAGTTTTCTGTCTGTGGGTAATCCAGTGTTTGAAGCCATATGTTTAGTTTTATATTTTATTAGGTAGTGGGTTGACGTTGAGAATTTTGTTTACTTTATTATAAATATAAGTAGCTAGGTATGGGCGCTGCCCTCGAGCGGATGCGGTTTTACATTTGACTGCGCGACATTCATTGTTGATAGTTCTCTTATGTTTCATTGCGTGATTTACAGGTGATTGCGTGATGAATAGGTGGATTATAGATATATCAGGCTTTGATGATGGAGTAGCAAGAGAAATGAGAATAAATTTGTAACTAACTTCACTTTGGGAAACATACGTACAGCTGCGCAGATTTAAGTGAGCCACGTGTCGATCGTAGCGTGTCTACTATTAATAAGTATTTAAAGTTTAAGAGGCAGGAAATAAAAGCTACATTAAAAAGAAAAACCCCGACACAAACAAAAACCTCTAAAAAGTAAAAAAAAAAATGTGTATTGGAGCGGAGTCTCATGGTTTGATTTACAACACCAAAAAGACAGAGTATATCGTCTTCAGGTCTGGTGCCAGATGTCTACCTACGGTTCCCCTCTGTTACTTAAAGTTCACCCAATATACAGGCTGTATAGATTTAAATATTTGGGCCGTCTGGTAACAGATTCTCCTGAAAGACGATTTGGATTTGGAGATGGAGCGCAGAGCGTTGTCAGTCCGGGCGAACATGATGGCGCGCAGGTTCTCTCGTTCTACACAAACACTATACTTGGGGGCGCTGTGGTTCAGATATTCCCAAGGTGATTACAATGCTCTGCGTATCCAATATGCATTCAGGGTGCTGTTGCGACTGTCACGCTTCTGCAGTGCGTCGGCGATATGCGCGCACGGACAGCTTTGACGCAGTATGACGCAAGAAATCTGCATCGTTACTTTGCAGGTTGCGTGGACGTCCCAACATCATTCTGCTCTCGATAGCCGCTAGGGCATATAACCCGCTTGTGTGGGCGTTAGCCAAGCGGACTCCGCTTTAGTTATTTACAGTGATCGGATAATCGGGCGCTTATATACCTAAACTTTTTCTCACGAAATAATAATATCAACATTCTTTTCTGAATAAATAAGTAATCCCAGATTCCCGGGATTGAACAATTTTGTAAAACAACTATAATAACAAACTTAAGGAAATTTTAGCAGTGGTTATTTTGATTTAGTATCTTTATTTTATTCAAAATAAATGGAACATCAATAAAAAATGATGATGTGCACAAGTAGTGGAAATTGATTTGTCTTTCTAATCTATTTGATACGAACAGAAGGGATTCTGAAAGGCATGTCCGTGTTATTCTTTCGTGGGAATAAAAGTGAAGTTTAGGTATATAAGCGCCCGATTATCCGATCACTGGTTATTAAGTACTTACATAGGCTAAGAAATATAAAATAGTGCACCTCATTCATTTGTTGTCTGAACAAAGCGCAAGTCCGATTCTGCATGGAGTATTGCAGTCACCTTTGGATGGATCAGCTAAGTACCAACTAGCCGCGCTTGACTCGGTGGAACGCAGAGCTAAGAGGCTCATTGGCGACGTAAAACTGGTGGATGCCAACCTTCATAGCTTGGCTCATCGCCACAAGGTTGCCTGCTTGTCGGTCTTCTACAGATTGTACTTCGGAGAATGTGCCCGAGAACTCCACGACCTCATTCCACCGGCCCCCTTCTACCACCGGACATCTAGACGCACTGCCAGTTACCATCCCTACCTGGTTGCTATTCCACCAATTCGCACTAAGCGCTTCCAAATGTCTTTTATAATGCGCACAGCAAAAGAGTGGAACTCACTACCTGCGTCTGTGTTTCCGAACGTATACAACCCTAATCTCTTCAAAGTGAGAGTGAACAGGCTTCTTCTGGGTAAGCTCACTCCATCGTCGACTTTGTCTCTGTCACCTCTGACCTAGACTAGAGTCAAGAGCAAACCCATCACAAATAAAAAATTAAAAAAATAATTTAAAAAAATGGCTCTTTAAGTTTAACATAACCTCTTTAAGGTAATATTTTGATCACAGCGTCACCGCGTCGGGGACGGTTAATGAAAACGCCAATAGACGAAGCTTGTACCCAGCAATAACGAAAATTATGATATTTTAGAACGGATAGCTGCGGTCAACTTCGTATTTCCATTAGCCGTCCCCCGACGATGACACTGATTAAAAGATTACCTCTAAAAGAGCTAATATATTAGGTTTTTTTTTTTAAATTTTTTAGAGGTTTTTCTCAACAAGCTTCTGCCCACGACTTCATCCGCGTGAAATTTCTTGCTTTAACATAAACTATATACTCAGCAATTTTGTAGCTTCCCATTAGTGAAAGAATTTTCGGAAACGCATCAGTAGTTTTTAAAATTACCCCCTACATACAAACTCACATTTTAGCATATTTTACTCCTGAATCGATTTTCATATAAGGCCCCCAGTATGGAAAAAACATGAGGAGTGAAACGAAGCGTTGTCATTTTTACATTTCTAGTTCTCCTAGCTCAGTCGGGCAAGGATCCTTCAAAGGAAACTAAGCAAGAATTAGAGGAGACGGTTGCCATGACCCTGAAGAGGCTGACTCTTGGCAGGAGCTGTTCCTTGCATGTGCACCGCAGCATGAAGAGTAAGACTGAACTGCTTGACGGCGCTCTGGCTATTGGAGATGGGAATGCTGTACTTACTGTGAGTTTTGAGTGAAATAAATATAACTTATTCATTGAGAATATTTTTACTGCGGAGCTAAGTGCATCACAAGTGTAAAATGAAAGGACTATATAGGGTGACTGGTAATTAGTGACCGTTATTTAAACACATGATTTTACTCATGATAACAAACAACTTTTACTATGGGACCTGAATTCGCGAAAAAAAATCAGCTATTCCCTACATTAATGTTTGCATTTAACTCGTCAAAATGTACGGAACAGCTGATTTTTTTTTAGCGATTTCAGGTTTGGTCCCATAGTAAAAGCTTTTTGTTATCATGAGTGCAATCATGTTTAAGTACCAGTCACCCTATACAGGGTTATTAGTAAAACACCAACAAGCTCTCAAGGGGTCATTGTACTCATCATTATGAACAACCTTTACTATGGGACCAAACCTGAAATCGCCAAAAAAAATCAGCTGTATGTTAGCATAATTCGTCAAAATGTACTGAACAGCTGATTTTATTTTTCGCGATTTCAGGTTTGGTACCATAGCAAAAGTTGTTCATAATGATGAGTACAATGACCCCTTGAGAGCTTGTTGGTGTTTTACTAATAACCCTGTATAGGGTGACTGGTACTTAAACACATGATAACAAAAAACTTTTACTATGGGACCAAAACTGAAATCGCGAAAAAAAAAATCAGCTGTTCCGTACAGTTTAGAACAGCAGGTATTAAAGTTTATTATGCAACAGCAGACTATTTTTGCGATTTCAAAGTTGGCCCCTTAGTTATTTTAAACTTAAGTGGGTATAAGTGTGTAAAGTCATGGGCCATATGAGATTTATGGAGCCACCAGTTTTTGCCACAGGTGGTCATATATGTGTGACCCCCTACACGAAGTCACACTTTGTTGACTCTCCTCCTTAAAGTGTGACGTAATTTATGGATGGCTCCTTATTACAAATCACAAAAAACCAGGCGTATATGTGTGACCCCCTCCACGAAGTCACACTTTGTTGACTCTCCTCCTTAAAGTGTGACGTAATTTATGGATGGCCCCTTATTACAAATCACAAAAAACCAGGCGTATATGTGTGACACGAAGTCACACTTTGTTGACTCTCCTCCCTTAAAGTGTGACGTAATTTATGGATGGCCCGTTATTACAAAACACAAAAAAACCAGGCGTTGCCCTTCCAAAGGCTAGCCTATTTTGTGATTGAGTAGTCCAAGGAAGGTGCAGTAATTCTGCCAGATGCCAATAGATCCTTCTTGGTCAGACAAGCTGAAAGGCTTCGGATACTTATCCAGCAGATAATATCATACAAATTCTTTTCCATTTGTGATTTTTCCAGTAGCGAGTACCTACTTATACCCATAGACAATATGAAATTGGCCCTGAAACAATAGTCTTTGGCTCATACACTCATTGATGTGACTGACATACTACACTCATTCTATCTTATATTACATGTAATGTGAAATTATTTAGCACTAGCTGCCCCTACAAACGTTGTCCTATCAAAATTTCAATAATTCATACAAAATTCCCATAGAAAATGCACTTTCAGTTTTCCCGAATTTCCCCATTTACCCGGCAAGTTTTAAATCTTTTTCTTTCATACAAACCTTGTCCTGATAATTACAAACACAAAAAAAAAAAGAATTAGTCAAATAGGTGCAACCGTTCTGAAGTGATGCGCGTACATATTTATTATTAAGTGTAGAAAATGTAGGCCAATTTAAGAGGATTACAGGACCTAAACGCAAATAACGCAAGTTTTATAAAGCCTGAAAGTGTACGATCTACTGCAGTAAGCAAAATCAGAAAAATATATGATATTCTTCAGGATATATGCTAGTTATATAGTGTGTTGAAAACATAATACAACTAATTTGTTACGATAGAAAAAAATCACGAAGATACCTCTAAAAATTTATTTTAACGATTAAAAACCATACTAATATACATGCAATCATCCAGATTTTTTTGTCAGATTATTCTACAAGCAACATATTAACGTGATAGTGTTTTAATTTTTTAGTTTAATCACTAGATTTTTTGTAAATCGATAATTGTTTAATATTTTGCAATAAATTACCAGCGTTGTGTCATCGCGCTTCTCTTTCTTTTCTATGCAGTCCGACAGCGACCGCGCTTTAGGTCATGTAGTCCCCTTAAAAGTAAATTGTTCTTATTTCTAGTAGAGCAGACGTATTACTCCATAGAAGATTTTTTAAATGATAATTTATGACATTAATACTTTAATATTAATGGCTATAGACATTTATTTTTTTGACATTATAATATTTTATTAACTGACTTAGACTTTTGAAATTATTTATTTTATCTTATTAAAATTATATAACAAATTATTTGTATACCAATTGCATTGATAGAACATAGAGCTGCTGCTGCTAGAATGTATATTTTAAGACCTTTTATGTACCTATGTTCACAAATAAAGTTTGATTTGATTTGATTTATTTTCGGCAATTGATTTTTATTTATATAGATTTATTTAGCTTTTATGTAGCTTTTGTGTAGATTTTGACAAGGGGCTCTGGTCTAAAAATAAAAGTTTTACTTTTATTTCATTTCCAGGTGGTTCTCTTCCTAATCCAGACTTTAAACAAGAAGCTAGTCTACGAGCTGCTATCCTCAAGACCTGTGGCGCTGAATCATTACATAGCATTCTTACACAATGAGGGGAAGATTACTGAACTCACTGATCTGCTGACGTAAGTCATTTGTTTTATCCGTTTGATGGAAACCCACACTTTAAATCACGATCTGAAGAATTTTGAAGGAATTTGCTAATCCATTGCTTGTCTACTCAACAACGTAAATAATGCAATGGATGTTGTTGAACTGTCAAAATGAAAGGCATTGCGATGATGTGTGTTACGTAATTAGACCCGTTGGTCATAGCCGCCCATGGACATCTGTAACGGCTCGACCACGACCTTGCCGCTACCAGCGCGCTGGTAACCGAGCGAGCGGTAGAGAACAATTAGTGTACGAACCGAGTGAAAAAGCGTCCAGCGGGGCGTTCAGCGTTGCGTGCAAATACACCGAGCGCCGCTAGGCCGTCACTCAGGACACTCGCGAGTGTTTGCATGTGTTTAACACGAACGTCGCACGCCCCGCCCCGCCGGACGCTCGAGTCGAGCGTGCACTCAGGCCTTACCCTTATACGAAATTGTATGAAGCACGCCACGAGGCCGCGAGGGCGCCGCATGCAGCGGCTTCATACATTTGTTTCCACCGCTCGCCGCCTCGCGCCAAGCCACCGCTGGTAGCGACAGGTCGTGGCCGAGCGGTAACTGCATTACCGCTTTATTATTATTATTATTACAGTTGTATGGCTCTTGAAATCTGTACGTACTGTTTCGCTTGTCGTACAACAGACAAGGGATGTGGCGGAACTACTGCGGTTTCGCTACCTATGTACGATAGTCGCCTGAACGAGTTTTAACGCGAAGTTTTTGACCGTGCTCTGGATTTTCAACTCTAGGCGTCGAACCGAGCGTTGAGAATCCAACAGAGTGTACAGAAAAGTGCACAGTTGGATTTTCAACTCACGCCGCTAAGCCGAGCGTTGAAAATCCAGTGTGCAGCAAGAAACGTCGCGTTAAAAAGAAGCACCCGTACGAACGTAGACTTACTTCACAAAGAGATTTTTAACAATAGGTGTAACCAATAACCAAGATAACTAAGATGATAAATATTTTAAATGAGAGTTTGTAGTCTCTTCAGAGGCTTTAAATAAATTAAAATCGCTTTTCGTGCCTGTCTAGAGGAACTCGTGGCTAAGTAATAAAAGCCGCACGGGTCGATCCATCAGGTCAAGTACGCTTGCTGGGGTTGGTACGTGGATGGGTTCACCCCATCTTTACATACCGTGACTCCTCCGTGCCTCGGAAAGCACGTTAAGCCATTGGTCCCGGCTGTCATTCGTAGATCAGAATCCCGAAAGTCTGACAACCAGTCTTACCAAGGGGTATCGTATTACTCAGTAACTGGGTTGTGGAGGTCAGATAGGCAGTCGCTCCATGTAAAATACTGGTATTCAGCTGCATCCGGTTAGTCTGGAAGCCGACCCCAACATAGTTGGGATAAGGCTAGGCAGATTGATATTGACTTTTCGTGCCTGTCTGATTTGAATGCGGTTTTTTTTGGAAGTTTTATGTATATAATATATTCATATTAATCATATACAGTATGTTAAATAACAGAGGGCGTTCCCTTAAACTCGTTAATCTATATCAGCATAGAAAAATAAGCATAAAATAATCCGAAATAAAAAAAATAATTAATTGACAATAAATTCGAAACCTCCTGTACAGTAGCGCGGAATAGTACTAGCATTGCCTAAACCGGCAACGTCGCAATACGCCACGCGCCGCGCTGTATGGCGAGCGGAGAGTTAACGGCGCGCGTCGTCGTCTGGTTGTTATCAGTAAAATTAAACATTTGTGTAAGTATGTGTAGTTTTAACAATAACCTTTAACAACAAGTCTCAAATGTCCGGCTGACAAAGGAATGCGTCACTGAGGCACCTTGGACTTGGAAGGACCTATTCGCAAACATAGTAGGTAAATAAAAAAAACATAAATTAATGTACCTACCTACCTAAGCCACGTTTCAATAACATTAAAATTAAAATACATAGTATTAGATAGTTAGGCTAGGATTTAAATGATAATGACGTCATTAAACGTTAGCAAGTGAATTTTTTACTTTATGCAGTTGCCTTCGTAATACCTAAGTACTTGCGTTTATTCATAGCAATCGTGTAACGTCAGAGTAGTAACACGTTCGTTGAACGGGGTACTCCCCGAGTATAAAAGCAGTTTTAGGAAAGAGTGGGCCTTCTGAACTTATCAAGTTTGTAGCACAGTCGTTTAGTGTTAGGTATTTTTTATTTTAATGTTTTTGAAATGTTTTAGCTATTATGATACATTTAAATAATGTTAAAAACTTACCTAGATTTTGAACTGCTCAATATGCTGACCTCCTCTGTCTACACATTGTTGCAATCGCCGACGGTTATTTTGGTGCACTCGTCGCATTAAACACGAGAATTCCGCGGTTGATGTGCATTGGGGTACCTTTCAGCATACATCCTCATGCACCATCATAATTACACTCAGCATAAATTAGCACCATGTTCGCATACTCCTGATCACTGTACTGATAACGCGGCATTTTCCACACAATAATGACGCAAGATGTTGCAATTACTTGCAATGCGGAAACAATGCACGTCCGGTCAGCGCGTGATATTAGTTCCGACTAAAATTAGGTGGACATCCGGGGGCAGGGGGCGGGACTAGGCAGATCGCCGCACGCGCGACCCGTCATTCATAAATAGGTAAAGTGCGATGTTGCCGTCCTTCAAGTACGCGTGTACAGAGTGTTTCTTTTACGTATCAATTTAACATTTTTAGTGAATATTTTAATATTAAAAAAAATAAAAACCATTTTGTTTTCGAATGGTAATATTTTTTTTAGCATGTATGGATGCTATACTATTGCGGGTTAACGGGAACGCCCTCTGTTGGTTAACATACTGTATATATCTCCATATTTTGTAAGTCTAAAAAGTAAAAACCTCTAAAAACTCTAAAACTCTAGTTATTTTGGTACTGAAAATAATATGTATATTGATGTTTACAGAATGTTAGGCCGTAGTCCAGAGGCAGCTGTAAGTATGTCACTAAAATTATTTCCGTAAATTATTACACCAAAACCTTGTCTAATTTTCTTTAGCATCTCCATTTTGTTTTAGATGTATCAATACCAACACGCAGTGAAAACTCAAGGAAACAATGTGGACGCTTTGTTTAAGAAGCTCACCAATTTGTTGGCCAACCATTTCAACCAACCTGGGGTCGACCAACACCAGGCAAAGATGATTGCAGATTATGTGAAGTTATTAGGTAATCCATACTTAAATGTACATACATAAATACATAAACTCACGCCTTCTTCCCATGGGGGTAGGCACACAACATCAGAGGAACGCCACCAGCTACGATCCTTACATACTCCTTTTGCCTTGTTTACGTTCATACACGCTGGTCATACACGCACGCAGGTTGCGAGTACTACGCACCAGACCTTTCTGAAGAACATCACCAATAAGGTCACTATACTTGTATACAACCTCTTAAGGAATCACCATTATGAACAACTTTTACTATGGCGCACAAACCATGCGAGCCGTAGCAGTTGAGGATGCGGAAACGAGCACGTAGCGCCGGAGAAGATACGATTCTCAACGTGTTTTGTATGGAATTTTTCACTTTTTGTATGCAAAATATAAAATTATTACCTACATGTAGAGTTTAATGGGTAAGGGGGTCGAAATTTTCATTATTTTTGCGATAGGACACACCGTTTTCGAGATATAAGCAAAAGAAAAGAAAAAAATATACAGTACTGTTTTACGAAATTTTAATTCATGACTGACATCTAATTTTAATCCACACCTTTTTAATCGCGATTAAAAATAGTCTAATTTAGTTTGACAATAAAAATTTTAGGTGAAAAACGTCAAAAAAAATTGCCATTTTCATTAAACTAATTATCATAATGCAATTTATTGCTGTCAAACTATAATATAGTTAAATTGTGTTACTTTAGTCAATTTCAGAATGGGAAATCGTCGTTTGACAGTAATAAACTAATTTTTTGTGATAAATAGTCTAGTTTAGAGGCATTTGTGACAAGAGAATCGGCACCATTGACTTGCAAATTGCAAACAATTTAAGAAAATTTTAATTTCGCGGGCTACTTTAGCGATTAGAACCTTTAATTACCTTAAATTACTATTTTGGTTCGGCTAAGCACTAGATAGTTGGTATTTATAAGTATGTATGCTATTTTTTACTGTTATTTTGGTATTTACTCATAAAAATTACATAAATATGGACAATAATGTCAATATTTATGAGTAGATATCAAAATAACTTAATTTTTAACTTTACTTTATTTTTATGAAAACACTAAATGAATATTTTTCATCTTAATTTTTTTTAATCGCAAAGATTAATGCATTTCGTAATGATACTATGAATTACAAAGCTATTTCTGCAGTTGCAGAAATCCGACCATATTTAATCAAAATACCTTATGAATCGGCTTTTTTAGTATTTCTTGATTAAATACCGTAATTGTACATGATATACAGAAGATTCAAATTCCTAACTCGTTTAGTTGTTGCGATAGAGCTCGTACAAAAATGGTCTAAAACTGACAACTTTTGCGGTTTCCTACTTCTTAATTTTTGAAGATAAAAAAATAAAATTTATATTAAAACATTTTTTTTTTTTGAAAATTGAAAGTATGGGGACCTCCTTTCATTTTTATCTTTATTTTATTTTTATTATTTGCTGTTATAGTGGCAATAGAAATATATAATCTGTGAAAATTTCAACTGTCTACCTATTACGGTTAATGAGATACAGCCCGCTGACTGACAGGCAGACGTATGAACGGACAGCGGAGACTTAGTAATAGGATTCCGTTTGGCACCCTTTGGGTACGGAACCCTAAAAACGAACATTAACACTAACAAAATAGTAAAAGCAAAAAAAAAGAAGAACTTTGCGATGCCAAAAAGGCTCTTATCTAAGCGTGGTGCTGCGACGGATGATGTTCTGACATTAATTTCGTTAGTTTTTCAACAGAATGGCAGAAACATGTAAACAAGCCGGGTTTAGCCTACAAATCAGTAATACAATGGCTGGCTCACAACTGTACGAACCATTGGCATGAAGGCGCCGGCAATGCTATGTCACCCCTCACGCTGTGTCAGAGACATCAGGTAAGAAAGTCCCGATACATCTTACTAAGTAGCCTACATCAATTTTATTCAGGGTTGCAGAATAAATAAACCATCAACATTAAGAGGGCCCTTCCCAGTCAACGCGAGCATGGTCGAAAAGCTTGTTGTTTCATCCATCACAACGCCTGTTGACTAACAAGCAAGTGAGAACGCGATTACATCGAACGGAAAATAGTGTGCGGAAATTTTATGAAACTTGTTCCAGGAAATACGAGTTTTTTAGTAAGCCTTACGAGTTTGTGAAATAAATGTTTGCAATTCATGAGTACATTATGAACGGCCAAAGTTCAGGTAAAAATTGTGCAAAAAGGCAGATTTTTGGAGGCTTATACTGAATTTGTTTCTCCAAATTTTTATTTTTCGCTTTGATAAAAAGCGATACATTGCTCAAAATACCTATTAGTTCAAAAATTTCTTAGAAAGATAAGTTAAAACGCTATAATCACGTACGAGCGTTTGTATGAAAAGTACGACGGGTTGGCCGCTCTTAAGTGTAATCGCTCGTGGCTAAATAATAACAGCCGCACGGGTCGATCGAAGATTAAGTTAAGCTTGCCGCGGTCGTTTTGTGTATGGGTGACTATCCATTACATATCGTGACTCCTTCGTGCATCGGAAAGCACGTTAGTCTCGGCTGTCATTCGTAGATCTTTGACAGTCGTTAAGGATAGTAAAAAACCCAAAAGTTTTGTAATAAGACGCACGCACCATGCGAGCCGTATAGTGTTACCCAGTTACTGAGTTGTGGAGGTCAGATAGGTAGTCAGTCCATGTAAAATACTGGTATTCAGCTGCATCCGGTTAGACTGAAAGCCGACCCCAACATGGTTGGGAAAAGGCTAGACAGATTGATTCAGTATAATCACAATAAAATCAATATTTTACATGGATCAAATTATGTGCCAGATTTCTATCTAGGGTTAAATTGGCCCTGCCAGGGTCGCCAGCGGACTTGTGACTGGAAGTAACGAACACCATAGATATTCTTATGACGTCTTTATAGACACGCCTGTTTGATCTAAAACTGGCCCTCCTCCTTTGTGGGGTTAGATTATTTATTTTCTTAAATATTTTTACAGATAACTCCCCTACAATACGACTGGGTAGTGCTGAATGTTCACGCCAAATCTGGCAAGTGGGACATAGTGGAATCTCTGTTTACTAAGAAGGTAAGTTATTTATGAAACACAAAGTAACTGAGCCTTCATACAGCCTCGTTTTGAACTAAGGGCAACGCACAAGCAGACCACAATTTTTATGCAAACAAATACTATTGCCTGACGTCGATGGTAAGAGTAAAACTGCTCTTGAGCTGGCTTATGCCCGTTTTTACCAAACCTAAGTGACACCTACCTTCGATTTCTCCAGGTTCCTATCATCAGATCCTAACCTGATGTCAATGGTCACAGATGGTCACCGGAACTACTCAATAATAAGTATTTCACGTGTTGCGATTCTATGAGCAGTTGACGTTAGGCTATTGTAACTTAGATATAAAAAAAAAACAACCGACTTCCAAAAAACACTACAAAGTGAATCATCATCATCTTCCTGCCCTTATCCCATGTCACTTGGGGTCGGCGCACACGTTTTCTTCTTCCATTCTCCCCTGTCAACCGTCACACTATCATTCACTCCCTTCTCTTTCATATCATTCTTCACACAATCCATCCATCTTTTCTTCGGCCTTGCTCTCCCTCTCCATCCATCAACATGTATAAAGTGATTAATAACTTTTTTGGAAGTCGGTTGTTTTTTATATGGAAAAAGTATTTTTTTTATGTAAAGACCTTTTTGCTGCGTTGTAGTTAATTTGTGTCACTGCATTTTGAACAAATTTTAGGAAACTAACTTATTGTGTAAAATAATAAAGAACATGGCACTGGGATTTATTACAAGAATTTTTAATATTGTACAGAGCTACGTGATACAATAAAACCAAGTCAATGACAGCCACTTTTTTTTTTTTTTTTTTTTTTTTTTTTTTTTTTTTTTTTTTTTCTTTTTTTTTTTTTTTTCTTTTCAATGACAGCCACACAAATTGACAGATGACAGATGCGGCAGCTTATTGGTTGCGTTCAGTTTGAACACGCTCTCCAGAACGCAGACCCATTCCTCTTGAACAGAAGTTGTGCTTGTTACGGTAGAGGCCCTTGGTGAGCACAACAACGACCACGTCATCACCAAATGGGGAGGAAAACTAACTTTTTATCACGATAGATGGCGCACAATCCACTGTACCTTGTTTTGATATATTAGCTGTCAAATCGTATGGATTTTTGCAATCTAATAAATTTAGCTTTCCTATTTTCCGTAATTTTGTCCAAAATGCCACAATGTAGTGTGTTAACTTGTAAAATCAGAGGAGTACATTTGTTTCCTAAAGAAAGTAATGGCAGACAACAATTGGCGGGCATTGACGTTACGTATTAAATTTTTTAAGGCAAGTAGTACTGCACCATTATCTGCTGCGCATTTCACAGAAGAGGATTAGATTAGTAATGAAGCTGTCCTTTAGGCTGGGTACTATATCTATAAAACAAAAGAATCAAGATTATTATCTAATAAAATAAAATTATTGTCATCAAAATAAAAGTGTCATAAAATATACTATATTAACTAATCTATGTAGTAAAGAATTCTTCTAAAGATTTAATCAACCAATATAGGTACTTAGTTTTCAAAATATTCCTTTATTACCTGTCTGTTAATCATTGGTAAAGGAGTATCTGTATTTATGTCTCTGAATGTATCAGAAGGTGGACATAGGTATGCGGAGTCTTCTTGGATGTCGCAGTCAGCACCAAAGTTTTGGTTTCGACATACAAAAGTAATTTATAAAACAAAAAATAGGAATGTTAGTCCGTGGCTTATGGAACAAGGCTCACAAACAATCATAACCTTAAATATTTTAAGTGTTTTCCTTTCAATCAAATCGGCCTTTTTGTCGGCAGTTGCAGCGTTCCTTTTACGGAGCTCAACTTTTAGTTGACGCACAGTCATAAACGCGTACATATTATAGTAGAATTACATTTTAAAATCTCATAAATAGCAGTCACACTACTGTCACGAAAGGTAAACAAGGTACGGTCGACTACAGCGACATCTACACACAGCTTTGAGTGTGGCTCCTCATTGACTGATGACAGGTGCGGCAGCTTATAAATTGGTTGCGTTCCATTTTAACAGTAATGTTCGCTTAAAATTCATCTCTTTTCTACACACAGGATTGGTTCGGCCGTACGACAGTGTCATCCAACATTCCTATAGAGACGCTACTGGCTCGCCTGAGCGACTTGCACGCAAGCAAGCAGCTATTAGCGACCTGCGTCAATAAGGTAGCCGGTAGTGACGACCGTTTGCGACTGGCACATATGTATAAGGTAAATAAATATGCCATTACGACTGTATTCCTAAAAGGGAATGGTAGAGATTTATTTGTATCGGCAGTTATAGTACTCCAGACGGTCAGTGTGAATAATCTCAGCTGAGACTACTTATCGACGCGAGAGATTATAGTGTACAAGTGTGTGCGTAAACCCAGGTGCACTCTCTCTTGCCTCACTCTCATAGTCCGATGGGACACAGCTAGTTTATCATCTGTGACTTCGAGTTACGACTACATGTACGGCTATATGTAAGTGGACACGCCCTTTATTACTGGAGGTTTTTATTTAGGTATAAAGTTCTGCTTACGTTTTTAGTTTTGTATTTTGTTTCTGCTTGAGTATAGTTTACGGTTTTTTTTTTTGGTAATTGGCGTGTGCTAGCTTACTTACAGCAAATAATTTAATTTAATGTTTTGTGTTGCGTTTTGTGTTATATAGATTCATTTTTTTTTTAACTGAACAGACAGCTGTGCTGCTGGGGAGTTTGTTGCGCAACTTCTTCTCCCCAGCTAAAGCACTAGGAAGTGGTGAAGGGCGGGAGTTTTGGGGGACTGTCTTATGTAATTTTGACGTTCAAAAAGTGCTGATTCTCGGCCTAGTTTGAATAAATGACTTTTGGTTTTGATTTTGATCCGTCACTCACGGAGATAGATCTTAGTACTCACCAAGGTACGGGGATATCACACCGCCAACTTCCCAAAGCCTGTTGCCAGTTTCTGAGCGTTCCCCTGATTCCGGGCTGCTTCTCATCATCTTCCTGCCCTTATCCCATGTTACTTGGGGTCGGCGCAACACGTTTTCTTCTTCCATTCTCCCCTGTCAACCGTCACACTATCATTCACTCCCTTCTCTTTCATATCATTCTTTACACATTCCATCCATCTTTTCTTCGGCCTTCCTCTCCCTCTCCATCCATCAACATGTATATTCATCACTCTTTGAGTCACATGCGTTTCGTCCCTTCTCATCACATGCCCATACCAAGCCAAACGATTTCCTTTCAACTTTTCTGTCACCGGCGCCACTTTCAAACTTCCTCTTATATACTCATTTGATTCCGGGCTGCTTCTAAAAACTTGATAACACTGCCTAAACCGGGGAGTGAACCTAGGCCTCCACGGTTAGAAGTCGCGATTGTTACAACTAGACCAGTGAGAGTGTCGTCGAAAGTTTAACACAATCTTATTTCAAGTCGAAATAAAATCCATTTAAAATATGCTTTTAACCCTAGAATACTAATCTTATTTATTTAGTAATTAGAGTTTTAAATTTAAGAGCGCTTATCCCGCGCGGGCTTGACAACGTCGCGTTTCTACAGGTTTGTCGTGATTATTTTAATACATTTAAATTAAATTACTATGTTTTTAATATGCTATCTAGATCGTTGGTATTTATAAGTATCTAAGCTATTTTTCTACAGTTATTATGGTATTTACTCATACAAACAGACATTATAGACTATTGTCGATATTGCCAATTTTTATAAGTAAATACTAAAATAACTGTAAAAAATAGCATACATACCTACTTATAAATACCAACGATCTTGATAGCCTATTAAAACAATAGTAATTTGATTTAAACTCGTAACGCCCAAGAATAAAAAATACCATGAGAGCTAAATCCCCAGTGTTCATTTTAATGTACATAATATATGAATATGGTTAATGCCCAAGCAAGTCTGCGCTTATTTTTGTGTAAATAAATGCTTAGGAATTTTTTCAAAAATTTTAAGCGTCAAAACGTTGACAAAACGTTGACACGTTGACAACATTAAACACAAATCAAATAATAGTCACCATAAATATGTATACTGGCGGGGAATTCAAACTAGACACAAAATTTATTTTGTACATCGTAATGTACGCTGGGCGTTTACGCGTACTTTTTAAAACCCATGTTTGGGCTTTAATGATTTCTAATATTATGTACAATAGAATGTACATGGGGCGGTACGAGTTTAAAGGTATAAAAAGAATCACGAAAAACCTGTAGAAACGCGACGTTGTCAAGCCCGCGCGGGAAAAACGCTCTTAAAAAAGGTAGAATGTTTGTCTGTTATTTCGTTTAAAGTCATAAACAGTAAAATTACAATTTATTTATAAAATCGCCTCTTATGCGATAAGTACTCTAGGGTTAAGGAAATGATTCCCATTCATATCAGTATTGAATTTGAATTTGTATTTTGTTTTTATATACTTATAAAAAATGTAAAGTATGTTCCTTAGGCACCGCTCCCACCGCCGGCGATTAGCGAGAAGCAACTATAAACGAGTTGTTTGTTTGACAGAGCTCTCGCCGGTGCCGGTGGCGTAAACAGTCAGCGATCAACTATACATAAATTATACACATCCTTGAGCGAGAAAATAGTCGCTTACTCGTCGGCGGCGGCGGTGGGACTGGTGCCTTAGACTGTATCAAATAGTAATAATAATAATTACGTTCTTTCGCAGATCCATTCTGTGGTAATAGAAACATTAGCTAAACAGAAGGACAGAGCTGCTCTTACTAACTACAAAATGGCTCTCAACCCACAGTCTGAAGAGTACTTCCTGGCTGAGAATACTCTTAGAGATAACGTAAGTACTTAGAACCATTACCTAGTACCGTTACGTACCTAGAAATTATTTACTTTTATGACATTTACGTCGAACTATAGATGTTATACGTACTATCGGCCCAACTTCCGCATGCTCACCATTAAGGCAATAATCTCATAGCACGGCTCACAAATCAATCGCCCGATGCATGCGTTTTGACCAATAGGATGGACGTATGTATTCGATTTGATTTGTTGCTAATGTTTTGTTACACACCCTTTTTTTGGGGTGGGAAGTTTTCAAATAACTTCTCCCGCTCTGGGCGGAGCAGGAGGGCGTGTCAGACTTCTACTGACAAACCCAACCGGGTTCCTTCAGTTGTCAGTGCCAGCGCTTCGGTAACTCTTTCAAACAACCCGCAACCCTGGCAGGCATCGGCCCTAGCGGACCCCATCAGTTAGTGCTGACATCTCTTTGTGGCACGCGTGGAACACAACGCGCCGTCGACCCGCGCCTGGTCCTTACTGGACGGCGAGCTACCGAGCGTGAGGGCGTAAAGATTGCCTCTCCCTCACGCGTTTTGCCTCCTCCTTCGCGAGCATTACTGCTTCGCAGAAGGAGGTGACGACTTCCTATGCACTCTCGCACCGTACCATGGCCTAAACGAGGGCCGGACGCGAAATATCCCCGCCGCCGATCGCCTCCGCGAGGACGCGGCATTGCTCTGCCCAAGCCGGGCAGACCTCCACCGTATGCTTCACAGTGTCCTTTGGACGATCCACACAATGGTAACACCCGGACGTTTCCTCCCGCCTTATCCGGAACAAGAACCTCTCGAAGCAACCGTGTTTGGTTAGGACCTGCGTCAGGCGGAGGGAGGGGAGGACGCCGTGGTGCCTCTCCAACGACTCCTCAAAGAGAGGACTTATCGCCGCAATTGTGGCGTGCCCAGCACTGGGTTGCGACAGTCGCACTCTCCCTGCACTCACACAAATGCATATTGTCTCTAATTAATTGGGCGGAACCTGGATGGAGTGTGGTCTGTCACTAGCTGCACTTCCGCAGAAATATTTTCTAAATTGAGCATGCTTAAGTTTTGCCGATAGTACAATCAAGTATGTTATATCTACGTCAGTTTTCAAATTCTTTCATTTATCAAGGCAGCACAATACCTTTCAAAGCTACGGTACTGAGCAGGCTATGCTTTGAAAAGTATATTTACTTACTTGGTAAGAAATATGAAAATAGCATACACATTTGACCAATATCAATTTGACATTAACATAAAAACTTTTTAAAAACGTTTATGTTAATGTCACAAAAAAAAGCCTGACAAAACATCTAATGAAATAAAAATAATAATGATTTAATTGCCAGAGTCTGTCATTGTCATATTTTTATTCAGTCTGACATGTAAATTAGATGGCTGAATATAATTCTGCGGTATTGAAATTACAAAAATAAAGAAAGGTGATGAAAATTTTTGGCTGTGACTGTTCATAACAATCCTAAAAATGCACGACATTTGTAATACTGTTTCTGAATACTTTAAGGTTGGTTTAGAGTCAAAAACAGCCTCAAAGAATACAGAAACCTAGCAATTTTAGTTTTGACTAAACGAGCGCATTCTATCCCTACTCTACCTTTCTTAAGCTACGGTTTGGTAGAAGAGTGGTGGACACCACTAAAAGCCACAGTGACGGCTGTCATGAAAACGATGGCTGTGGCAAATATTAAAATCGTTAGATTCGCCCTACCGCGTCAAAAGATAGTCGCATTTCTGATTCTTTTTTATACCTGTGACACACAATGACGCAGTGACAACACTTGATTGTCTAGGACATGCTATTTATTAAAGTGTGAGCTCACTCTTCTCAGTATGGACACTTTTTCTTGTGACTATAGTACGGTGAGGGCAAATCTAGCGATTTAAATCTTTGGCAGCGGGGTTGGACTTAATGTCAAAAACTGGTGATAGATTTTCGTGGCGGACATTATTTTATGACGGAACCGCTTTCATAAGAAACCAGAGCTTTAGCGGAGATAAAGCTTTTTTGTCGGTCCATCTATCCATACTTACTAAAATGTCATAAATATCAAGAAAATAATGCTCTAGCACTTACCTATTCTGGTCCTATGTTTCTTTAGTCGAAACCCACCTTTAGATAAACTATCAATAACTATTGATTTCACAAATCGAAGTTCTCATGTCCTTTTCTGAGTGTTAAGCCGATATCACACGCTTCACTTTTAATTCATTTTGCCTTTCATTCTGCATCTTTCACTTGAAGTGAAACGACTGAATACAAAATGAATCTAAAGAGAAAAAAAATAGTGAATCGATGTAACAGTATTGGATTTCGGCACTCGGCATCATTCACTCGCCTATCGAATGATCGAAAAATAAAATTAATAAAAAATAAAATAAAATAAAAATAAAAATTGTTTAATTTCAGATAACAATGATCCATAGTGTTAGTTACAAAAAATACTTAAAAACTATGTTAGTAGGTTGATAAATTATATAAAAGACTACTGTGATACATCAGCCCGCACCTCTCACATGCAGTTTGATGAACCGGTTGAACACCGTCGCGTCCAACCTATCTGCTATCATTTTCAGGATGCCGTTGCTACTCCCCCGCACAGCTTTCATGACCGACGCACTTTTCTTTCGCATAATTGCGTAGAAGTCATCTATATGAGCGTCCGCAAACATGCCTGAAGCACTACAGAAACGGGGGAGTCTCAACAGTGCCCTGAAAATGTTATTGTATTGAACTCTGAGGGCACTGTAGGTACCCTGTGTGTATCTGACCCATAGACCGCTCGTGTAGAAACTTTGACTGTATGCTTTAAAAAGCGTTAGTTTAACGTCTACCGTACAACGAGCGAATCTATGTGCCAGCATGTTACCCCGCACCGACAGTGCCCTCCGTTCCCTCTCAATATCCTGGTCATCCTTTAAGGTGTCAGTCACAATATGACCCAGGTACTTAAACTGAGAAACACGGTTCAAATTTTCTCCATTTAAAGAAAGCGGTGGCACGCTATTAGGCCTTTTGTTATTTCCCACAAAAACCATCAACTCACTTTTTTTACTATTATACTTTAAACCGTGCCTCTCAGCATAAGCTTCACACACAGATAAAAGTTTTCTCAATCCACTGATTGATGGACTCAACAGCACCATGTCGTCCGCGTAACTTATGTTGTTAACACTAACGCCATCTATGCGGCAACCAACATGCATGCTGCTCAGTCCCTCAATCAGTTGATTCATATATAGGTTAAAAAACCTCGGAGAGGTCAACCCGCCCTGCCTCACACCCGAATACAATTTATACTCATCCGAACACACATTTGACCATTTTACAGTATTTTTCTGATTGTTATACCAGTAGGAAAAAATATTTATTATTTCAGGAGAGACGCCCTCCTCTTTCAATTTACTCCAGAGTACTCCATAGGATACCAGATCAAACGCCCTGGATAGATCTAGGAAGCATGCATATATAGGTGTTTTTCTTTTCAGATAATAGTCAACAGTATGTTTTAGTGTCAGAATGGCACTTTCTGTTGACAATCCTGCTCGAAAACCAAACTGGGCATCCTGTAATTGGATGCATCCACCAAGGCGCTGATCTAGCACCCTATCCAGCACTTTTGCTGTAATGGTTGCGAGTGATATGGGCCTGTAATTATTTTTATCAGCTATGTCTCCTGTATGGTTTTTGACAAGAGGTACTACAACAGTTTTAATTAAATCTGATGGCAAGTAGGAGTGCCTTATACATAATGTAAACAACGTTGACAGTAGCCGATTTATGTGTGGGCCAGCATATTTTAAGTGTTCCACACTAAGCCCATCATGCCCTGGTGATTTTCCCCGTTTCATATTGGCAATAGCACAACCCACCTCCTTACTGTTAATTCTAATTGGTTGAGCAATATTAAAATTTTTCGTTATTTCGATTTCACATGATTTCAGCGGTGATTCTACTCTAAAATGATCTTTAAAAAGATTGGCAACATCTTTAGGTTCACTAGTACCGTTCACACACGCCGGTAAGGACGCCTTATTATTCAATTTCTTAGTGTTCAACCAGAATTTACTAAATTGTTTGGCCGAGTGCTGTGTCGCAAGAATGTCCATACGGATTTGTTCCTGATTTTGTTGGCAGAATTTAAGCCCTGATTTAAAGATTTTTCGGCTTTGATGCATATTCTCACATATTTGACCAGTTTCAGGCTTACCATACAATACATATAATTAGTCAAGCTTAGCCTGCTTGTGTGCTTCAGCTACATGTTTATTCCAGCCTAGTATGTATTTGCTTTTTTTTATTTTTAGTCATAGCTCGGTCACAGCAGCTGTCTATTGAGGCCTGTGTTAGTACGTTGACAATATCATTATATAACTTATCTAAATAAAGTCTATGACCTAAAATACTACACATCTTATCAGCACATTCATGGCATTCACGAGGAAAATCTATCAGTTTTAAATTATTATTACAATATTCATTATATTTCACTATTTCATCTTTACTCCTTATACCCCACATAATATTACTTTTACAATGATTATTATTATTATCCAATTTAATCTTACTATTTATGAGACCTAAATTACATTCAATCTGCAAAGGGTAGTGGTCGGACCAGTATGTGTTATAGATAACTTGCACGTCTGATATAGTAAACAAAGCGGATTCACTTACCACACAATGATCCAGCCACCTTTTGCAACCATGAACCTCACTCACAAATGTATGTGTGTTAGATAATTCCCCAAGTGCTTTAACATCTGCGCACACCCACTGGTTCTCGTTACAAAAGTTAAACAATTCCTCATAAAAAGGTGCTGACGGATGAGCATTGTAATCACCCAACATAAAAACTGTTTCAATATCACTGTCTTCTATGATTGCGTTTAGTTCCCCCAAGCATTCAGTAAACGCGGGTAAGTGATCCGGTTGATCAGTGGGCATATACACGCACATAATGGAGCAGATGAAAGTTCATTCCTATATAATTTTGTGTGTCGTGAGAACGTGGCATGAAGCAAAAATGAACCTTCACTGGAGTGAAGCGTCTCATATCGACGCAAGACCAACCTTCGTTTTCTTCTTCGTAACACTTTTGTTAGAGCAGTCGTGGTCTTCATGTAGTTTCTTGTCTAAGGCTCATGTGATTCTCCTTCTCACACCAAATAAAAAACCAAGACATAGCGCTGTCAACAGTGACGTGAGGCCGGTTTTGTAAACATGTGTGCACTCGGTAAGGTGCAGTTTAGTTGTAGTTTGGTATAAATGTGTGCGTGAATGCACAGTTCCCGGTGTAGTTGTGCGCATGCTTCACTGTATTGTTCGCAGCGCTATGTCTTGGTTTTTTATTTGGTCTGAGTTCGCCTCACGATTTCTCGCTATCTGGATTAGATAGCGAGAAATTTTAGGTGTTTTTAGTGCACTCATACAAGGGATCGCCCACTGCGGATTTAATTACATCCACCGTAGTCAAGCAAAATAATAAATTGCCCCATTCGATCATAGCTTAATTTAAATGGTCAAAATTGTGTACTTATTTGATATTTTGTTACAGTCGATAAAATGGAAGAATTGATTGGAGTATTAAGATTTCTACAGACTACAAGATGTAACTTAAATAACGCAAACCTCTTAAGGGGTCATTGAACTCATCATTATGAACAACTTTTACTATGGGACCAAACCTAAAATCACGAAAAAAAAAAATTGCTGTTCAATACATTAATTGTTCACATAACTCTTTATTAAAATGTAGGAAACAGCAAATTTTTTTCGCGATTTCAGGTTTGGTCCCTTTCTAAAAGTTGTTCATAATGATGAGTACAATGACCCCTTAAGAGGTTGTGCGTTATTTAAGTTACACCTTGTATAGTATCGGCGGCAAGAAAAATGGTACATGAGACTATATCTCAGCTTAGTTATTACTCTGTAAATCTATAGTTATTTAGTTCTTAGGTATTAAGTATCATACTGAGATCCTCCGTGCCTCGGAAAGCACGTTAAGCCGTTGGTCCCGGCTGTCATTCGAGGATCTTCAGAGGTCGTCAGAAGCCCGAAAGTCTGACAACCAGTCTTGGCTGGGTTGTGGAGGTCAGATAGGCAGTCGCTCCATGTAAAATACTGGCATTCAGCTGCATCCGGTTAGACTGGAAGCCGACCTCAACATAGTTGGGAAAAGGCTTGGCAGATGAGGTATTAAGAGCGTTTATCCCGCGCGGGCTGGCAACGTTGCATTTCTACAGGTTTTTCGTGATTATTTTAATACATTTAAATCAAATTACTATTTCTTCTAATATACTATCTAGAATTCTAGATCGTTCGTATTTATAAGTATGTATGCTATTTTTTTACAGTAATTTTGGTATTTACTCATAATAATTGACAATATTAATGGCAATGTCAAAAGTTTACATTATTAATGTCAATTTTTAGGAGTAAATATCAAAATTACTGTAAATAAATAGCATAAATACTTTTAAATACCAACGATCTAGATAGTCTATTAAAAAAAATGTGATTTGATTTACTTATAAAAGTTGACATTAATAATGTATATTTTTGACATAGACATTAATATTGTAAGTTTTTTGAGTAAATACCAAAATAACTGTAAAAAATGGCATATATACTTATAAATACCAAAGATCTAGATAGTCTATTAAATAAATAGTAATTTGGTTTAAATGTATTAAAATAATCACAAAAAAACCTGTAGAAATGGCGATGCGAGAATTGCCAGCCCGCGCGGGATAAACGCTCTTAAGTATATACAGGGTGATTTTTAAAACATGCGACAAAATTTAAGGGGGTGTTCTACCCATCAATATGAACAACTTTTACTATGGGACCAACTAAGAATTCGCAAAAAAAAAAATACCTTCCCATGTAAAAGCACATACCTGTTAAGCACAGCACACGAAACATATATCAGACAACCTGCATGCTGTGCTTAGGGGGTGTGGTTAGACTCTGATAGGCGGGGGTTATCGTCGTCTTTATGCAAATTAAACCAGTACAAGTATTCACAAATATAATAAAAAGGCACGTAAACACAATTCAGAAACAAAATACACATAAAACACAATGATAATACTTACGGCAATAATCTTACCTTCGAAACACTAATTATTGCAATAATACAGACACTACAGACACGCGACTATACAGGGCTCTATTGAGCATGTCACTTGATCATTAGATGCTTTGACTACCTTGCTCGATACAATTTATGAACTAACTCACAATCCTAGGGGACGCATATATATTACTTTTTCTCTATAGCTAACGTAGCGGGTACACCTCGCCCAAGTAAGACTACGACACCAATATATGTGGTTTAAACAGTAACCACGCCCCTATTTTCTCGTGCAAGTCACGACCTGTCAACTTTTCTGAGCCAGGGATAAACCCGTACGCAGTTTTGTGTTGATTCTCTGCGTTCAAGTCACAACGTGTTTATTTCCGACGGACAAGCATAGTCTTGTGGAATATTTATTAGTTAGATGATGTTAAGTACTTTCTTATGCTACTAGTACATTCTTAAGCTACTTATAACTAATAGCAAACGGAGCTAGGAGTATGGTGCTTCTCCTACACATACCCGATTGGACCATTTTGTATAAAAAGGTCGAAATTTTTTTGCGAATTCCGAGTTGGTCCCATAGTAAAAGTTGTTCATATTGATGGGTAGAACACCCCCTTAAATTTTGTCGCATGTTTTAAAAATCATCCTGTATATATATATATATATATCACATAACTTGTTTATTTGACTTGTTATTTCTTATGGAACTTTTATGAATATACCTACTTTAAAATTATAATATATTGTCAATAGACTATAAAAAAAATATCTACTAAGTATTTATAATTAAAAACTATCTCAGTAATAATCGTTGTTGTTATTTTTATTCATAAATAGCGACCCGCTCCTGCTTCGCTTGGTTTTTCGACTTCACAAAACATTGTGATATCTTTATTATATAATATGTAAGTTTGATAGTACTTAAATGTACTATAGAGGAAACTTATACTGGATGACATTTTTACTGTCTTGAAAAAAGTTGGGTATAATAGGCGAACGGAGTAGAAGCCTATGGCAGTTTTTTTTTTTTTTGAAAAATAAAAATTAATGATATCTAAATTCAAATCTATGATTTAAACTTCGATATTTTTTAACGATCTATATAGTTTTGTCAAAATTTCTGTTTTTATTGTTCTAGTTTACTTCAAATGTGTAGTGTTTATTGATAGAGCAATTTCTGTATAAGCTATTGAAAAAAAAAACTAGGTATGCCATAGGCTTCTACTCCGTTCACTTATTCTGCCCTATTTTTTTCAAGACGGTAAAAAAATCACCCAGTATAGATACACCGTAAGGACTATTCTAGCAGCGCTCGGCCGCTATAGTAACGCTTGCTAACAGATGTGGTCATCGTGAGCACGGGTCAAATTGGTTAGATGTAAGTTTCCTTGATAGTACAACACATAACCGCATCAAAATCCGTTGCGTAGTTTAGAAGATAAACGCGGTCACACAGACAGACACGAAAAACGACTTCAATTTATAATGTGTATAAACGTAGATATATTTTTCTTTCTGAAACTGGGCCGACAGACCAAATCACGGGAAGTGGTTGCCACCAACTTTGGATATCTAGTATACCAAAGGGTTTGTCAAAGTGTTATCAACCAAACTAAAATTTAATTATTATTTCATTAAACCAATAACAGGCACTTTTGAGGAGAAGCTCTTTGGAGGAGCTCGTGGCTAAGTAATAAAAGTCGCACGGGTCGATCCATCAGGTTAAGCTATGCTTGCCGGGGTTGGTTGGTGGATGGGTGACCATCTTTACATACCGAGACTCCTCCATTTTCCGTTGGTCCCGACTATCATTCGTGGATCTTTGACAGTCGTTACGAGTCGTCAGAAACCCGAAAGTCTGACAACCAGTCTTACCAAGGGGTATCGTATTACCCAGTAACTGTGTTGTGGAGGTCAGATAGGCTCTGTGTAAAATACTGGTATTTAGCTGCATCCGGTTAGACTGGAAACCGACCCACCATAGTTGGGAAGAGGAGCTCGTGGCTAAGTAATAAAAGCCGCACGGGTCGATCCATCAGGTTAAGCTACGATTTGCCGGGGTTGGTCCGTGGATGGGTGACCATCTTTACATACCGAGACTCCTCCGTGTCTCGGAAAGCAGGTTAAGCCGCTGGTCCCGACTGTCATTCATAGATCTTTGACAGTCGTTACGGGTCGTCAGAAGCAGAACCAGTCTTAACAAGGGGTATCGTATTACCCAGTAAACTGGGTTGTGGAGGTCAGATAGGCAGTCGCTCCGTGTAAAAAATCCTGGTATTCAGCTGCATCCGGTTAGACTGGAATCTGACCCCAGCATAGTTGGGAAAGGCTAGGCAGATTGACAGGCACGTTAGAATTTTCAAGGGGTCTTTCAATCAGATGAAGCTAGTTGCCCATTCCAAAGTATATATATAAGAACGGGTAAGAAACTCCATGGACATCCTTTTAAATTAAAATATTGGTTACATCATTCATGTTGAAATTATAGAAGAAGCTTAGAAGCAATGATGAAAAAATTAAATGTCCTAGCTCCTATACCGATAACTTCACCCTTACTTTTTGAACCGGATCACAGCACTTAGCGTCAGAAATCTGGCAATCTGAGATTTCGTATCAAAAGTTCTCACAACAAAAAATTTCGCTTATTTTATTTTATTTTATTATTTTTGGAAAACTTACAGCTAATCAGACACAATAGTTGCTAAGTTTAAAACAAGATGATGGCCAATTACAAGTTTTCACACATAGAATAACAATTAACATTATACTAGGTAGCAGACAGTGTAATTTTCGCGTTCTGTATATTCGTATATAATGCAAGGACTACGTTATTTTGTCGAAGAAGTGATTGCAAAGAGCCTTCTTTAATTTAGGCACACTAGTATTGAAAAGATCTATATGTCAACTTTCCGACAGGTTTCATTATACATACGGCTCGCCCTTATCATGTAGGAATTTTGTTCTTGTTACTGGTACGTGCAACAAACGAGGTTTACGCAAAAACGAAGAACATACTCGCAGCCCAATTTTGCTCAGCAGCTCGGGGACGTCGTTAGATCCGTTTGCAATTTTAAATAAAAATGCTAAATCAGAAGTTTTTCTTCTTTCATAAAGTGGAAGAACATGGAATTTTTTACACCGCAAGTTGTAATTAGATAGGTATGTTTTAGAACGGAATTGAATGTACCTAAGGAATTTTCTTTGTATGCTCTCTAAACGATCGATATAAATATTATAGTTGGGGTTCCAGACTTGAGAGGCATACTCGAGGTGACTACGAATTATGCAGTGTAAGTGAAAAAAGAAAAGTCTTGGGTGGAACTTTTTTGTTGACATTTATAATACCTGCCTATTATTGATTATATCCCACAGCAGCGCACAGTTCTCTTCTCATACGGAGAAGGCACATTCTCAGTCACACTGGCACTTGCCATTTGAACCCACAGTCTCATGCATGAGAGGCGAGGTCTTAACCACTGGGACATCGCGCCGGTACTGTTATAGAGGAGCTCGTGGCTAAGTAATAACAGCCGCAAGGATCAATCCATCAGGTTATGCTACGCTTGCCGCGGTTGGTCTGTGGATGGGTGACCATCTTTTCATACCGAGACTCCGTGCCTCGGAAAGCACTTTAAGCCGTTGGTCCCGGCTGTCATTCGTGGATCTTTGACAGTCGTTAGGGGTTGTCAGAAGCCCGAAAATCTGATAACTAGTCTTAACAAGGAGTATCGTATTACCCAGTAACTGGGTTGTGGAGGTCAGATAGGCAGTCGCTCCATGTAAAATACTGGTATTCAGCTGCATCCGGTTAGACTCGAAGCCGTCCCCAAGATCGTTGGGAAAAGGCTAGGCAGATTGATTGATAGCTTTAATACAAATGAAACTAAGCGGAGCAATACCTAAACAACGAGTCATCTTCACAAAACCCTGTGAGTTGTGAACTTGTGACAAATTAGCATTCCATACAGCCCATTGACAATGACTTCAATCGAATTTCGACTTTACATCTTACTTACTAAAGCGGATTTTACTGTTTAATTTACATAATTCATGTTGACAATGAGTCAACATGATTTAAGGAAAACGCTCCAAGTGAATTTCCTTTTCTGAGTGAATAACCTTCGTTGTTCTTATGAGAAAAACCAAATTGTATTTTTATTGATAAGATATTTTCATGAGTATTGATACTAGGCTTCAAAGAAATTTTATTGGAAACTGTAAATGAGGTTCGTGATCTTGGCATCATCATGGCCAGTAAAGTCAACTTCAGAAGCCATATTGATAATATTGTTACGAAATCGTTACGGCTACTAGGATTTCTTAAGAGAAGCGCTAGAGCTCCCCAAAGAACGGCATCTTCCACAGCAACAATGAAGGCTTCGAAGACGACAGCACACTACTGATGAACACGCTATCGCGACACAAATCGACATGAACAATGTACGCCAGTCGCCGGTGGGACACGTGAAGAGCAATACTAAACCATACGGGAGAGCAACAATAGACAATATGACAATAGGTCCAGGGTTAGGAGCAAACGCACCGAAAAATTTCATGGGAAGCGTGGGAATAGGCATCGTACCATTGATCAACCAAGACGGCACCTTAGAAGACTCTCTGCTCAACATACTGGTGGAGACATCGATAGACCTGGAATGCGTATCGCACGGAACAAATCTACTAGTGAGCAAACTGGGCAAGGCGCAGCCAAACACCAACTACGTCGGACTATCGGTGGACAGATACAAGTGGGCGAATAAATACACCGTAGCGGGAACGCCAGCAATGGAAACGTAGGTAATACACATTAAAAAAATTACCAATAAATAAACAGCAATTTGAAAAAAGTATAAATAAATATACACAATTCACAGAGAATCAACAGCAAAGGAAACAACACGAGCACCAACACCAGCACCAGCACCAGCACCAGCACCAACACCGGCACCAAAACCAGGACCAAGTAGACAAGCAGAAAAAAGGAAACCAACAGAAACAACACCAGAAGAAACACAGCCACAACACAAGAGACCCAATACAAAACAGTGGTACGAAATTGGAGAAGAATCAATGTTGGGAAAGGAAAAATTCAGATGGGTAAAAGCAGATACAGTACCAGGACAAAAAAGAATATACGGAAAAATGACTGAAATTGAAAAATTAAAAGTAGCCCACGCCAACAGTGACGTAAGACTAGCAGAACAACAAAAACTAAAAACACAAGGAATAGATATACGTTACATTGGAAAAAACACACCCATGGGAATACCAGGAAATGGATATTTCGACGAATCAAATGAACACAAATACGCAATTGTAATGGTAGGAGCAAAAACACCAGGTCCAATAGGTCAAGAATTAAAAAATGCAATAGAATTATCACAACAAAAAGAAACACAAGAACTGGACAAAATATCACAGATTCCAGCACAAAAAGAACCACCAGAAAGCCTTCAACCAGAGCCAGATCAAGTGACATTACCAAAGGAACTATCACATGAACTTAGATTTGCAAAAATCAATTATGGAGGATATCACATGACGGTAGTGCTGTACGACAGACAAGAGGAAATCAACAAAGCAGGATATTACACATATAAAAATATATTACAAATATCACGTCCACTCACAGACACGGAAAACACACAATTACACGTTACAATCGCAGATAAGAGAGAATTATGGAACTGGGTCTTAGGTTTAAAATTTTTAAATAAAACAGAGAGAAATAACCTATACAACCTCATCAATGTAATGCAAAGAGACGCAAAGCATGGAAAATTATAGATCTAATAAATAAAAAAACACACAAAATCAAGAAAATAATTTATTTACACAACAATTTCAAACAGATGCCAATCGCAAATAGAACAATAAAACCCCTCACGGAAACAATCGTGATGCCACGACACATAATCATAATATGTGTGAGTGTGATATGAATATACATAAACATCGCGACAAGCAGCACACAAACGAAAGGAAGAAGAATGAGTGGAGTAAAATTTAACTGCAATTTTCACCCAATATGTACCCGCAGAACGGATACGTTCATAAAAATCAATAACCTTTCCCATATGCCTATCATCTTCAAACGGATGACGCTCAGCATCATTTAAATCCAACATCTGTACGTGCGGTGGCAACGATGACGATGGCTCCAATGAAGAATATGGCGGAGGAGGCGTCTCCACAGGCGTAACTTCATCGGTGTGTTCATTTACAGGAACGTTAAGCTCCTGCGATTTAGTGAGTTCCCAGGACCCAAAAATAAATAACCAGGTAAAGTATAACCAACACTATCACCCCGCGGAGGAGCGTCCATGGAATGGGCGCCCGAGCCACAATGGCCCGATTGTTTCCGTGCAGCTGTTTTTATTGCGTCATGTTTGAACAAGTGTTTTTATTGAGTCATGTTTCAACAAGTGTTTTCAGATGACGTCATCTAAGCTGGTAAGAACAAAAATTGTGCTAATAACGCCTTAGTTCAGAGCCACCTTGAATTTACCGGCGTGGTGTGGAACCCGCACTATGCAGTACACTCACACCGGTAGCGGTAATACACCGGTGTACATCTCCCGCCTGCACTACAGTACTAAGGCGGAGGACATCGTGAAGTACGTGCGCCAGAAGACAAGGTACATGTCGTGAGTGCAGTTACTGGAGTCGCGCCGCAACGTCAATTTCAAGGCGTTCGTGGTGCGAGTACCGAATTGTTACCTGCCCGTCGTCATGGAAGAAGACTAAGGTCCGTGGGGTCGCTACTGTCCAACAGCTCGCCACATGCTGCCCTGCGGGTTTCTGTATCTCTCTTGGTCTGGCTCCTCATCCTAGCGCCGTTCCGGCAAAGTAAACTCTACCGGCACAGACCTAAAGTTTGGAGCGCGCAAGCCCCACCACGACGTCAACGTAGAGATACAGCGATGGGGTTAATATTATTATTATTATAACAGTTTAATAATACCTACTGTTAATTGATATTTTGTATACAGAAGCTGTTGGTGTACCTTTATAAATAAATACCATAAAAAAAAAAGAAATCTAAAAAGCCGACATTGATTAGATTCCGGAGATATGTATTTACCCCGTACCGCAGACAGTTTGTAAACGCTAAAGAAATTTTCTTATCTCGTATCAGTGGCGTGTCCTAAATTAGCCATCCAGTAAAGGCCTGCTAGTCTATTCCGTACAAATCTCATCGTGAAAACTCATATTCACCTAGGTGAGCTGTCAATCCACCTGATGCTAGGGATTGACACTAAAGACAGCTTTCTCCACGCTCACCTCACCTAAGTTTTCACGGTGAGATTTGTACAGAATAGCACTGCTCTTCACGGCCTCGAGTGATACGACCTAGCGTCACGCGTGCGAGTTAAGGAACCCCAATCCCCCAGTATTAGCTTAATTATATTATTTTAGCATAGCATGTACAAATCAGCAGATGTTATCTAGGACATACGTGACTAGCATAGATGATTTCAGCTTCATATACAATCTTCATATATTATTATTATCTCCTTTATTCATTTTTTTTACATATAAGTTATATTTTTAAATATTAGAATTAAAAAAAAAAAACATTTAAAAATATAAAAAATAGAATTATTATTATTATTATTATTTATTGAATTAAAAGTCAACACGGACCAATTATAAAATACAAATACAATGAAATACAAATTCAATACAAAAATACACAACAATACAAGTCAAAACAATTAAAACAATATTTCCACATTAGCCCGTACATGCTGGTGCATGTACATGACATGACATGACATGGTTGTCACAGTGATATATGTACTGGCAGTCGAATCGCTGGGCAAAGGCGCTCAGGACACTGTTCGGGCTGACCCGCACCCTGCGCACCAGGGAAGTGCACCGCTTGCGCATGGTTGTATAAAAACAATCCACGCGCGCTTCGGCGAACATCCCCGAAGCGCTACAGAAGCGAGGCAGCCCCAACAGCACCCTGAATGCATTGTTGTATTGGACGCGTAGAGCGCTGTACTGCTTTTGCGTATAGTTCACCCACAGACTGCTCGCGTAGAAGGACGTGCAAAATGCCCTGAACAGGGTGATCTTGACGTCTCTTGAACATCGAGCAAATCTGCGTGCTATCATATTCGCACGCACAGACAGCGCTCTACGCTCCCTTTCTATGTCATTATCATCTTTCAGATCCGGGGTTAGCAAGTGCCCAAGGTATTTAAACTGTTCTACCCTATTAAGGGAGTAGCCATTCAGTCTAACTTTAGGTGTTTGACTTAGGGACCTTCCCCGAGCCTGAAAGACCATCCACTCACTTTTATTTATGTTGTACACCAACCCATGTTGTCCAGCATATTTTTCGCAGATGTCAAGCAGCTGCGACAGTCCACCTACAGAAGCACTCAGCAGCACCATGTCGTCCGCGTAACTAATATTATTAAGGCATACTCCATCAATATGGCAGCCGACATGTGTGCTGCTGAGCTCCTCCACAAGCGCGTTCACATAGAGGTTAAAAAGTTTCGGCGATGTCAGCCCCCCCTGTCTCACGCCGCACTCCAACCAGTATGGCGTCGAATACGCCCCTGACCGCCGAACAACGTTGATCTGGTTCCCATACCAATATTTAAAAGTACGGATTAGTTCCTCGGGCATCGTTGTTTGGTGTAATTTTTGCCATAGAATATCGTAAGAAACCAGATCAAACGCTTTCGATAAATCAAGAAAACACACAAAAATGGGCGTATTTTTATCCGTGTAGTACTTGACAGTTTGCTTCAGACACAGTATAGCCGTTTCAGTAGAGAGACCTGATTTGAAACCAAATTGGTTGTCGTGTATTTGTAGATGTTTATCAAGCTGAGTGTTCAGCAAACTGTCAAGCACCTTTGCGACTATAGTGGCCAGAGGAAATCGGTCGATAATTATATTTGTCACCAATATCACCGGTTTTGTTTTTAACAATTGGCACCACCACAGTCCTCATCATCGGCGCAGGCAAGTATGAATGTCCTACACACAAGGAGTAGAAGATCGCCAGCACTCTGGGCATATGATATCCCGCATACCTTAGGTGTTCAATGCTCAGGTCGTCATGGCCCGGAGACCTGCCCCGTGACATAGATTTTATGGCCTGCCTTACGTCTTTGGCCGTAAACCGGACGCCGACCTCCCGACCACTACAACCATCATCGCTCGTGGACTGTGTCGATGCCAAAGGTGACTTAACGGTAAAATGGTCCCTAAATAAGTCTGCTATTCCCGACAGGTTACAGACACCATTGACACTCACAGGTAGACTTGGTTTACTATTAATTTTATTTGTAGACTTCCAGAAACTGCGGAAGTCGCTTCTGGAATGATGCGACGCAAGAATGTCCATTTTTATTTGGTCAGTATGATTCTGACACCAGCGTAAACGTGATTTAAAAATCTTACGAGTCGTCTGCATGTCATTCCACACGCGACCTTCCGCCGGCTTGCCGTACAAAACCCACAACTCAAATTTTTCCCTGGCCGCCCTGTGAGCATCACTTACGTGCCTGTTCCAACCGAGAACCGGCTTCTTGTATCTGGGAACACTTGACGAACGACTATCGGAAGCTGCCCGGCGTAATATACGAATTATTTTATCGTACATATTGTCAATAACATTTCTGTGAGATATGTAAGTGGGCACATCCTTTATTACTGGAGGCCTTTATTTAGGTATAAAGTTCTGCTCACGTTTTTAGTTTTGTATTTTTATTTCTGCTTGAGTATAGTTTTCGATTTTTTTTTGTGGTATAATGGCGTGTGCTAGCTTACTTATAGCAAATAATTTAATTTAATGTTTTGTGTTGCGTAATGTACCGAAATTATTATGCGCAGTGTTGTATAGATTCTTTTTTTTTTTTTAACTGAACAGAGATGTGCTGCTGGGGAGTTTTTTGCGCCACTTCTTCTCCCCAGTTAATGCACTAGGAAGTGGTGAAGGGCGGGCATTTTGGGGGACTGTCTTATGTAATTTTGACGTTCAAAAAGTGCTGATTCTCAGCCTAGTTCGATTAAATGATTTTTGATTTTGATTGGTTAGCAATAAGATTAGTATATAAGATCAATAGTTTGTAGAATTAAATAATTACTGTTATGCTGTAACCGGGTACTAATAAAGTTATTCTTTTAAACTCCTTCGTGGTCGTTTACTTAATTCACGCGTCACCTGTTTCTGCCCATCGGTCCGCAAGTCGGCGCACTGACACGTGACATGCTCTAAACAACTTCTTTCATTTTTGTTTTGTCCGCAGTCAATGTCGCAAGACGCGTGTCGCTTGAGCGTGAAGCTCATGGCCACGACGTAAGGTCGATAGCATAGCTAACGTCCAAGCTGCGCCAAATCGTCGCTCGTAATGGCACTATGCACCCCTCAAAAGCAGTAGGTTACTTATCTACAAGGTGTATCTAAAATAACGCACAGCCTTTTAAGGGGTCATTATACTCAACATTATGCACAACTTTTACTATGAAACCAAAGCTGAAACCGCGAAAAAATAATCAGCTACTCCCTACATTTTGACGAGTTATGCGAACATAAATGCAGGGAACACATTGACTTACACGACATTATTTTTAGTAAGTATGCGAAACCTGAATGTAGTTTGTTCAGAATAAGTAACTGAATTGATTCCAATAATTTTTACACCATGCTAGATTGTAGCAAAAATATTTAAAAAAGGTTACAAGTTGGACACCGAGCGATATGAGTCAATCATGTGTTTAAGTATCGGTCACTAATTACCAGTCACCCTATATACAATATGCTCGCCCCTTTTTCATCATAACTGGGCCAAAACACGTCTTGTTTCCCCTACCCCCCACACCCACCCACCCCATTACGCCAACACCCACAAAACAAACCCACATTTCGCTAGTTATGTTTAAGTCCCATGTATTAAGGGCGAGCCTGTTGCCATCAACCGGGCACAAATCCAGACTCCGGGCTGCTACTGAGAAATTCCAGATAGAAAAACCCAATAACCGTTTGTCCAACCTGAGAATCGAACCCAAGACCTAACGCTCAGCAGTAGCGCTTGCGACCACTGACCGAGGCAGACTGGCAAAATGTGAGTGTAAAACCGTCTGCCCTTTCGAGAAGTAGGTACAGACGCCAGCACATCAAGCTACTACAATCTGCCTCTTGCTCATGCTCCCTTTGATGTCACTGCTTGCGATAGTGTCGGGGGTCGGGTTGTCTCCTTCCCTTAAATATGGCGAGGGGGTAATGGCTGATATTTGCGTTATGCTCGTGAACGGGTGCTGCTTGTGGTGACTGGTCGTCTTGCTGACCTTGGTTTTGTTTTGTTATTATTTTTTTTTTTTTTTGGTATACCTATTGGCGTGTGACAGCTTATAGCAAATAATTTAATTTAATATTTTGTTGCGTTATAAAATACGTAAATTATTATGTGCAGTGTTGTATAGATTCAAATTTTTAACTGAACAGACAGCTGTGCTGCTGGGGAGTTTGTTGCGCCACTTCTTCTTCCCAGCTAAAGCACTAGGAAGTGGTGAAGGGCGGGCGTTTTGGGGGACTGGCTTATGTAATTTTGACGTTAGAAAAGTGCTGATTTTCAGCCTAGTTTGAATAAATGACTTTTGTTTTTTTTTTTTTGTCAAATTTCTTTAATAGATTTTCAACTTTATCGCTAAAGCATTAGGTTCAAGGTTGATTGGGAAAATTTGACAGTTTCGGGTAGCTTGACCTGTTGGAGTCTGTACAGATGCATTGTAGTAGCTTGATGTGCTGGCGTCTGTACATTAGATACAGCCGTTCTATTCTATTATATATATATATAAAAAAACGACTTAAAAAAAAATACTCAAAATTATGAAATAACTTTAGTTTCGGAAGTCGGTGTCTTGGGATCTGTATTTTAGTTTTTTTGCCCCGCCTTCTGAAATTAAAGCTATTCCATAATTTTTAGTTATTTTTTTAAGTCGATTTAACTTTTTTTTATTTCGTTATTTTTAGTTTTTAGTTAAAAAAATGTTATAAATATTGCACTAGAATTTGACCAAGGTTTTCCCTTTGACGCCACACCCGTAGCTCCTATCAATAAGCCAGGCCGTCACAATTACATGTATTCCCACACAGTACCTACCTACAATCAATCCTTTCAATTCGTTCCTTTATTAGAGCTATTAGACGTCAAGTTTTATTCAACGTTTTTTGTACCCACGTAGTTTTTTGCGTTGACATGTTGACTGTACTTTTGCGGCGAAATCGACGTGTGGGCTTTCATGTCCCGCCGGTGATTGAGCAACCAATGACAAAAACCAATTACGTGTATTGCGTCGATGCACCTTCTTTGCATGTGAGCGTAACCGCTGTGGAGGGGCGTTCATTTTTAGAATGGTTTATCTTATACTATGTTAAGCTCCAATACCTGGCATACCTACCTACCTACTTGTTTCTTTTATCATCTTGTTATGATGATAAGAAAGAAGGTTATACCTGTTATGCAGTTATCTGATAAAAACGAAGGTAAATAATATCAGATAAGTATAACGTTTTACTATAACCATAGGAATGTAATAATGCTCTGGAAGATTATTGCCGACATAAGCAAGTCAACGTTTAGATACACATTTTTTTCGAGGTGGGAGGGTGGGCACCTAGGGTATATGGTTTAGGAACTACCTACTATCTAACGTTCATTCCTTTTTGAGTTGATAGCGATTAATCTTCATTTCTTGAGAAATGAAAATACGCAGTCATTCAGTTGACGTTTATATCAGAAAAAAATCTCGTAGGACCTACTTCACTAATTGACCATAGGTACCTATGGTTTAGTAGGTACCTACCAATTATATCTTAATAATATAATATAATATCCTGGGACATTATTCACACCAGATAACTGATATACTACATACACTGCTTTTTTTTGTAAATATATAATTACTTAGATAATTACACCCAGACTCAGGACAAACAGACATGTTCATGCACACAAATGTTTGTCCTGGATGGGAATCGAACCCACGACCTGCGGCATGATAGGTGGTATCTTAACCAACCACGCCATCTGGCCTGTCAGAATACATATAATACCTATGTTATACGTTGTTTAGTTTTGTTATAATAATTAATGTTAAACAAATAACATGAATTATATTGATACACAAATTCGAGTAGGTTAGGTAGGAACCTACAATTTACAATCATTAAAAATTGGTATTTATATGTAATAGGTAAAGTAATTAACGATCATCAACAACAAATTTAAAGTTAATGACGATAATGGTGCCGATTCTCTTGTTCAATAACTAAACTAAAATTAGAGAATCGCTATCTTTTACTAACTGGCAGCGCGAGAAATGGACGGATAAAGCTATGTAACTGACGGATAAGTTAGAGATACCAAACTAGTTTACGCCTTGTGCTTCACCGTGTTTTTAGTCGACATATTTTTACGTGTTGCCTAATTTTGTATGGATTTATTAGTTCAACTACATCGAATCTAAACTAAATACTCACCTGAATAAAACAATAAAATATAGGTAGATAGGTACAGAAGAGACTCATGACCCGCAACCTTTTCCAGTAATCAAAGTTATAAATAAAATAGTATTTGATTTAGGAGGAGTTCGTGGCTAAGTAATAACAGCCGCACCGGTCGATCCATCAGGTTAAGCTACGCTTGCCGGGGTTGGTCTGTGGATGGGTGACCATCTTTTCATACCGAGACTCCTCCGTGCCTCGGAAAGCACGTTAAGCCGTTGGTCCCGGCTGTCTTTCGTGGATCTTTGACAGTCGTTACGGGTCGTCAGAAGCCCGAAAGTCTGACAACCAGTCTTACCAAGGGGTATCGTATTACCCAGTAACAGGGTTGTGGAGGTCAGATAGGCAGTCGCTCCATGTAAAATCCTGGTATTCAGCTGCATCCAGTTAAGACTGGAAGCCGACCCCAACATAGTTGGGAAACGGCTAGGCAGATTGAGTATTTGATTTATTCCGGGTACGGTAAGTACCCTTCTGATGTTTACAGTACCGACCAATTGCAGGATAAGATGTGGTCGGTGTGGACCTACCATATACCGTTGGTCTAGTGATGGCAAGCCGTCTTCTGAGCGTAGTGACCAGGGTCCGATCCCTGGGTCGAGCAGTATGTACTGGGCTTGCCAAGCGTCTATGTCATGTACCTACATATCGCAGTTTCGAGTATTGTAAGTACTTACTCTGATGTGATATGATGGGACCTATACTCCCGACTACCCCATTGGGGTATAGAAGCGTGATGTTACGTTATCATTTTCCTTAATTTGTAGTAGGTACTTGGCTTTTCAAGGTTTCTTTAGGTACTAAGGTTTTCGTAGTTAACTATTCGTTATCTCCACTATTTTATGGGCGAGTTGTAACTAGAGGTAACTGATTCGAATACAAAATAAAACTAACATAATAATTTATTAAAATAGGACACTTATTATTATTGTTCATCGCCACACCCGCAGCATCCCTCATCAACTTCCACACCACAAATTCTCAACAGAAACACGAAACAGGTCACACACAGGAGACATCTCAGGATCTTTCCGCAGGAACCACAGTCGCAGCTGCAAGAACAACACATTTTTGAAGACTACAAAATCCTTACACTGCTTAAAAACAAACAAAACGGAACTCGCAGTGGGATTTTTCACAGTTTTTCGCTCTTAGACTTGTTGCGTCCCGGAATTTGCAACTTGCTCCTAGTTTGATACTTTGCACGACTCTACTTTAAATGCTCTCGACTCGACTCGACTGTAAACTGACAACACAGCGAATAATATTCGTCACGTACACTTATTTGAATAGAATGACTTGGTGATCAACCGCGAACCGCGGAATAATGACGCATTCTCTTGTTTGTGCTAGTATTACTAAGTTCAGTTATCAGTGGCGCTATCTACTGGTAAAGTAGGTAAACAACTGATATGATACAGGTAGGCGATGATTATTTGCGATTCCAGTAATTTTTTTGACTGTTTTACCTAAAAAAAAAAACATATTTACAAGGACATAACAGTACTTGGTCAGAGGTTTATCATCAATTCAAATTATTAATTATCACGAAAATTATGAATGATGAATTGATTACCACCTACTACTACATACTAAACATCTAATTAATTTAAATGAAAAAAAAAAGAAAACAATATAATGACCAGTAGACATTGAGGTATATACACATTATACTAGTAAAAACAGAATAAGGACCACTAGGTACCATGAAAATTATTAAATTAACGAATTGTTTAGTTTTAGCAAACATAAAACAATGCTATTTTTTACCGTTAAACTGTTTAAATAAATTATCAATAGACATGTTTATTTAACTTTAAATAAGAAATGACAATGTTTGATTAAAAAAAAAAAAAACAACGAAAAGTCACTAAAAACTAAAAAAAAAATTACGTTTTATTTATTTTTTTTGTTTTTTAATAACGCGTATCCATCCTGAAGTCTGGAATGCATGCTCTCGATCAAATGTTTCAAGTTTTCAGCTGGAATCTTTTCCCACGCAATTTTCAAAGCGTCAATCAGTTGCTGTAGGTTGCGACCCTCTTGCTCACTTAGTCTGACCTTTCGTTTCAATTGGTCCCACATGTGCTCGATTGGATTCAAGTCCGGACTGTTTGCTGGCCACGGTAAAACTCGAATATGAGTCTTCCAGCACTGACTGGGTCGCTTGAGCTGTGTCAGTCAAGCGACTCAAGCGACATTGTCCTGCATCAAGACGAACCCAGGACCCATTTGCAGTGCAAATGGGATCACATGAGACCTGATGACTTCCTCATTGTAACGCTGAGCAGTTACCGCACCTTCATTTAAAATAGCGAGCCCACCCCAAATCATTACGTTGGGACCACCGAAACGGTTAACTTCTATGTAGTATGCAGGCATCCGAAAATCGCTCGCCTCGTCTTCTCCACACCATAATATACAGTCATAAAAAAAATACCTTGCACTGTCGGTGAAAAGCACAATGCCCACTGATTTATGCCCCAGTAGGTACAAGTATTGACGGGAGAAACTCGAACGATTGTCACGTTGAGCCCTGGACAAAGGAATTCGAAGAACTCGTCGTTTTGAAGTTTGCTGGTCTTCGTGCAATCGGTTCTCGATGACACGACCGTCAACCGTAGGCAATTTTGAAACTTACGAGCCGGAGTATCGATCCAACCCACCTGGTACTGGACCTGGTTTTCTTGCAACATTGCCGGTCTCTTGGAAGCGATTACAAGCATTTTGGATAATCTTCCGAGAATACCCCAGTTGCAAACCCACAGACTGCTGTGAAATTCCTACTTGGATCATTGTATCGGCTCTGCTTGCACTAGATAATGGTGTCCATACATCATGTCTTCATATTTGTGGCATATTAACGCAAGATATAGTTTTAATAAGGTAACTAAACAAAATTATAATAATTTTCAGAATACCAAGCCACTAATCGAAACAAGTTTACAAGATTTAAAATTCTTTTTTTTTTAAATTAAAAGCTTACTTAGCCAGCATTTGACCTCAAGCAAAACACCAAAGAGGCAAGATATCGAAAAGCTCGTAACATCAACATTTACACTAAAATGTAAAAATAACAAGTGGCCCCTTTGAGTAGTATATATTATTACCTAGTATATATTTTATTATATTTACCATTCTTACGTGTATTTTTATTCGTAAGGCTCTCAACAAAAATATAAGAAGGTACAGACTAATTTATCGTTTACTAAAGTAAAGCAAGTTACCCAAAATAGCACTCGCCGAGCTAGTAATTAATCGGAATAATGACGCATTCTCTACGATCTCTCTGATTTTACCAAAGATGACAATTAGGCAAAAATAAACTTTTGAAAGAGAACTATATAGGTACAACCAAATGACCTCATGTAGGTATAAAAAATTACACTCATTCAATGCTCAATTAGCTGAACATTTAATCATAAATGACACCTGACAAATATGTTGCGGGGTACCTCAGTTGCTCGGAATTCAATAAAACAAGGTGTCGATAGCACAGCGTATATTCGCAGACTGGCGCGCATTGACAGTTCCACAAAATATATAATTATGCACTACCCACTTAACCTAATTATTAAAAGACATACATCACACCTCTCTTCTTAAATAACAACAACAATAATAACATTGGAATCTGATAACGGGCTTTCGGGTTCGCTTTGGGTACTCGGTTCGCTGATGAGCTGACAAACCACGACATTCAGAACACACACAATATTCATCAGTAGACCGATCAACCCCACCTGCTGCACTGTTCAATGATCGTTTTGACTCGTCATGGTCACACACACACTCTTCACTACTGTCATTCTCATTCTTCCCGGAATTTACTAAATTGTCATCTGAGTGCGCCACGGAGTTCTCAACCTCTTCAGCTTCCTCTTCTTCCGTGTTCGGCACACCGACAGATGCACGAGATCTGCGTCGTATCTGATCCACGTGTCTTTTAATTAACTGGCCGTTATCCCTTGCTATTAAATACCTACGAGCGCTATCTACATCTGAAATTGTACCTTTTACCCATTTATCTGAGGAACCATAACCTCTCATCCACACTGGATCACCCTCGTGACGAGTTCGCAATACCCCACCGGAAGAATCGATTTGTCTCTGCTGCGCATCCTGCACTCTAACATCTACTGATCGTTCCGTCCGTAACAAAACCAACCTGGAGCGTAGTGTTCGCCTCTGCAACAACATGGCGGGTGACTCACCGGTAGTGCTATGCACTGTGTTTCTGTATGCCAGAAGGAATGTTTGTAAAGCTGTGTCTATATCCCCACGATCTCGAATTGCCTTTTTAATAGTACGCTTACAAATATTAACGGCATTTTCTGCGGCTCCGTTTGAAGACGGATGATAAGTTGGTGAAAAACATTGTCTAATGCCATTATTGACGAGAAATTGTTTAAATTCATTACTAGTAAAAGGTGGTCCTTGATCAGATACAATCTGTTCCGGTAAGCCGAACCTAGCGAAAGTTGAACGCAAGACTTTAATAACATTAGACGCGTTGGTACGTGGCATTTCAAATATTTCCAACCATTTTGAGGACGAATCTATCAGTACTAAGAATGTCATCCCACGATACGGGCCCCAAAAATCAATGTGAAGTCTAGTCCACGGTTGAGTATAGTACGGCCACGGTTGAATGGTAGCCCGCGGGGGCGCTTTTGCTTCCGCCGCACAAGTCTTACAGCTTTTACATAACTCCTCAATCTCTTTGTCTATGTTGGGCCACCACACATAACTCCTAGCCAAACTTTTCATCTTCACAATACCCATGTGGCTGCTATGCAGCTGATTTAATATTTTGCCTTCTTAATGACTGCGGAATTACCATACGATAGCCCCACATTATACATCCACATTCTACAATCTACATATTCATTACGTCTAGCAAAGAATGGCTTAATCTCATCGTTATTAGGGCAAACCGACGGCCAACCCGATTGTATATAAAACATCACCCTACCAAGTACCGTATCCTTCGATATCATTCTTTTAATATCACTGCTAGTGATGGTTAAAAAAAATTCTACAAAGTGGACATACGTATTTTCTGCTTTTAGCCTACCGGAGTTATAATTTTTACATGGGAGGCGTGACAATGCATCTGCACTTTTCTTACTAGACGCGATGTACTCAATATTGTAATTATATCCTGATAGCAGTAGGTACCGCCCAATGCTGTAGTCGCGATGCAGCCATCACCGGAATACCCGTTTTATTGCCAAAAATGTGTGTTAGCGGTTTATGATCAGTACGCAGTGTAAAGTGTCGAGGGGTGACTATTATGAAAACCTACAACAGTAAGCAAAAATTATTATACCATATCAACAACAAACGTCGATAGATTTTTTTTGACAGGCCAGTTGGCGTGGTTGGTTAAGATACCGCCTATCATGTCGCTGGTCGTGGGTTCGATTCCCATCCAGGACAAACATTTGTGTGCATGAACATGTCTGTTTGTCTGGGTGTAATTATCTATAAAGTATGTATTTACAAAAAAAAATGTAGTATTATGTAGTATATCAGTTATCTGGTTTCCATAGTACAAGCTCTGCTTAGTTTGGGATCAGATGACCGTGTGTGAACAATGTCCCAGGATATTATTATTATTATTATCGATAATATTGTACACATCCCTGCAGTTCACGCCTAAAACAATGCCTAGTTTAAACATTAATTTAGACTATAAAAGTTGGTTTTTTATCAATATGATATAAGACAATCTTAGTCTTAATATGTAAATCTTCAATGTTTATCGATTTTCTAACAGTTAACCTCTGTAATTAACGATAAAATTGTTGTCATAGACTTACGTGTGAAATGATAATTCTTGATGAATAATATACAGCCGCACACAGCATATTTTCACTTTACTAATTTGGTCCTAGTCAAACCACTGATATTATTTAATATTTCGCATTTAAACTGCACCAAGCCGCAATGTTTTGACCGACTAAGTCGGTCACTTGTTGACACGATTTACACAGACGGTGCGACGTTGCCAAACTTACATGTGCTGTACCCTTTACACGTTCGTGAACTCTGTGAAATAGACAGAGAGAACAATACTTTGTTTGACACACGGATACAAGAGTGGCAACAAGTTATAGCTCCGTCTACAGGATACTTTTTTTTTTTTTTTTTTTCTTTTGGCAATTGAGCCGGTGTCGACTATTCTGCCAGCGTCACGTTTAGTCGGCGGTCCGTCGGCTTTGCACTTCGTGGTAGATCTACAGATGTTAGTCGCTAAAAACGAGGACACAGGTTAGTACAACATAAATAATCTAAATTACAATTATATATAAAATAAACAGTAGTTACTAAAAATACAATACATATTTAAGTATATAATTATTACGCACCAGCTACAACTTAATATGGTTGTCGTTTATAAAAGTAGTTAAAATTTTAATAATTTTGGGAGAGAAGTGTGATAAAAGGGAATGGAAGTTAGTTGGGAGAGGAATGTTGCATTTGGAAATTTTTTGATACAGGTCGAAGGAAGAGTAGTATTAGTAAGAAGAGAAGTATTCAAGGAGCAGGAAAAAAAAATATGATCTAAAGTACCTTCCGCAAGACCGCATTCGCACAGGGAACTGTCTCTAATATGGATCTTATTCAAAAACACTGGGCTACAACAATGTCCAAGTCTTAATCTGCAAAGCGATGAAACAGCTCTTTTGGACAGTTTTGGATATTTAAAAAACCAAGGTTTCCGCTGGATGTCTTGCTGTATAGCTGCGTAGTAGACGCCCTTAGCTTTTGAGGTCTTATTCCACGTTTTTGTCCACGAATCGAACAATTTGGGCTTGGCACCATTTCGTAAATCGTAGTTATGAGCTAAAAAATTACTGCTTTTGTTATTTGATGTGATTTGATATAGTGTATAGCTTCTAAAATACTAATACACTCTCCTGTAAAAACTGATGCTTCCGGTGGACATTGAAAAAGTAAGGCAATTTTTGAATTTTGAAAATATACTGCTACTCCTGTACGATCTGTTGGTGATAATTTTGATGCATCAGTAAAGAAAAAATTCCATCCTTCCCAGTAACGTTTGACGGCTAACTCAAAGTCGCGTCTTGCGTTTTGGGAATTCTTTGATATACCTAATCCCAAAACGGCTTTTGGTTCGAAGTAAATCGTTTCATATGCGGCGGAAAAGACTGGGAGAATTGGATATTGATAAATAGGCGAAGAGAGGTGTTTAAGCTCTCTGTACCTATTCATCAATAGGGGAACTGATCTATTGTTCCAATAAGAAGAATTATTGAAGGAAAGGTCGATTTGCTCTAAAATTGGTGTTAAAGGATGGGATGAAAGGGAGAATACTTTAGACAGGAAGCGATCTGCCAAATACTGTCTTCTCAGATATAAGGGTGGTTCTGCACATTCAACTTGAAGCGCATTTATGGGAGAGGATTTCATGGCTCCAATAACGATTCTCAGGCACTTGGCGATTCTGCAAGGAACAAAAGGATTTCGTAAAAATCATACTATTAATATGGCACTGTACGATTTATTATCTCATCTTATGACATCAGTAGATAAAAATAATCCAGTATGTGCAATCTTTACTGATATGACTAAGGCATTTGATTATGTAGATCACAAGATATTACTGCAAAAATTACATGGATATGGCATAAGGGGCAATGTTCTGAAACTTATTGAATCATACCTTAGTGACAGATATCAATACACGGAAATATCTAGAATGTGTCATAAGACTAAAACGCAGATCATATATAGATCAAAACCAAGACACGTAAGATACGGCGTGCCCCAAGGTAGCGTGCTAGGACCGTTATTATTTCTGATATATATAAATGATCTGCCAAAAATAATACGACACAAAATGATTCTATTTGCCGATGATAGCACAGCTGTTATAAAATGTAATAATGTGACAACTTATCAAGATGATATTAATAAATCCCTTCTCAATATCATACGTTGGATGAAGAATAATAATCTCGTAATTAATTTAAATAAGACTAAGGTGATGCACTTTCGTCAGCGGCAACCACATCCAAATATTAATGTAACTTATAATAACCACAAAGTAGAAGAAGTTAATAATGCTAAGTTTTTAGGTATTACCATCGACAGTAAGCTTACTTGGAAACCTATGATAGAAGAACTTTGTAAACGCCTGAGTAAGTCTGCTTATGCACTCTTTCAGTTATCAAAAAAGGTGAATAAAGATACGTTACTGGTAGCATACCATGGACTTGTAGCTTCTTTGTTGCGATATGGCGTAATTTTTTTGGGGGCAGTCGACTGACCGTGAGCTTATATTTAGGATGCAAAAAAGATGTGTCAGAGCAATGTGTAATATAAAAACAACGGATAGTTGTAGACCCTATTTTAAGTCTTTAAAAATACTGACCCTTCCAGCATTATACATAATGGAAACTGCGTTGTTTGTGAAAAGAAACACACAATTATTTGAAAAAATATCTTCCACTAGAAATGCTCCATTGCGTGCCCAATACGCAAATAAACTATGTCATCTAAAATGAAAGACCGCATTGATGCAAAAAAGTTTTTTTGGTATGGCACCTAAAGTGTTTAATAAAATTCCTGATGACATAAAAAATATGACATTATATAAGTTTAAAAAAGCTTTTATGAAATTATTAATTGACAAATGTTATTTACTGTTGACGAATTTTTTAACGACCAATTATTATAATGATGCATTTTTTACCTTTCTATTAATTTTATTGTTTTGATGTTTCTCTTTTTAATTTTTTCTTTTCATGTATTAATTAATTTAAAATATACATATATATAATATAGTATTTTTGAATGGCATAATGTAATGACACCTAATGGGTCACTTATAAATTTGTATGTCTTAATTATGACAAAACATAGCGCACCCCCTATTTTATGTAAACACCTATGTAAACGTGGAGTCTCGCTTGTGTCGCGTTCCGATGCGGACGTGTTTGCATAATATTCTGTTTTAATTAGCGCGGCGCAAGCTGTCGCTCGTAATTTACTCGCCATGAGTAATGAACTTGTGGCGAATGAGCTGCTGGCGTTCCTGCAACAGAAGCTGGATGTGATGGACGAGGTGTCTGCTGTCCAGATCTGCGCAACGAACTTCAGCGAGGAAGACATAGCTGCTGCCAAGCTGTTGTTGTTCAGTGCGCTTAACAAGCGCGACCAGATGGTGTCCCGCCGGCGTGACGGGACTAAGAAGAGCCTGCAGGATATAATCACGCTGTTCAAGGAGACCGACCCGGATGACGTGCCGACGTTTGTGGCGAAAGAGTTGCACAAGCTTCCACCCGTCACCTTCGACCACGTCGACGTAACGAGCCTTCTGAAGGACATTGTCTTCCTGAAGGCCCGCCTCGCGGATGTTCTGGCGAAATTAGATGCATCCCAAAACTCTGTCACCGAATTGCGCAAAGAAGTAAGCGAGTTGCGTAACAGTGTGGCCGTAACTAGGTCATCAGCCGATGCATCTAATGTAAACATGTGTCGCGGAGCCGGCCTCGATATTTCGTCGTCAAATTCCGCGTCAGCAGTTTCGTCGCCAGTGCATCCGTCGTTTGCTGAGGTTGCAGAGCGCACCGCCCCCGTGCCCCGCAGCCCTGCGCTCGTCACCGCAGCTCCTCCGCACAGCGCCGTCCGAGTTCATCACCCCGTCCCGCTGCCAGTATCTGCAGCGCTGGCGAAACCCTTACGAAAGGACTTCGCTAGCGTCCCCGCGAGTGCCCCAGGCGCTCCAAGTATGAAGCCTATACCAGAAAAGGCGCCGAATAGGGCTGATGAGGAAGGTTTCGTGACAGTTCAAAGGAGGAAGCGCCGGTCGCGAACCAACAAGAACCGCTGCGGCAAAGCTCCTTCGAAGCCAGAAGTGAGCCTGCGTGCCGCTAAGCCGAACACACCGGTGTACATCTCACGCCTGCACTACAGCACTAAGGCGGAGGACATCGTGGAGTACGTGCGCCAGAAGACAAGGTACATGCCCAGGGTGCAGTTACTGGAGTCGCGCCGCAACGTCAATTTCAAGGCGTTCGTGGTGCGAGTACCGAACTGTTACCTGCCCGTCGTCATGGAAGAGGACTTCTGGCCGCAGGACGTGGTGTTCCGTCGCTTCCGCGGACAAGTGCCACAGGACAGCTCAAGGACAAGCGAGTGAAGTGAAGCTACTAACATAGTTTTAAGCTATATTTATTAACACACGTTTTGTTTTATACTTTATATATGTTAGTTTGTAAGGTATGTATCTATGGGCCATTGTAGCCTGATAATAAATGTTTTATTATTATTATTATTATTATTATTAAACACCTATGTTTCACAAATAAACTGATTGATTGATTGATTGATTGATTGGCCTGGACGCCGTCTAATTTCTGGAGCGCTTCTTTGTTGCAAGGCTCTATAAGGAAGCAACAGTAGTCTAATGCGCTCCTGGTCAACGCATTATAGACCAGTTTGAGGGTGTAGGGGTGAGCTCCCCACCACACCCCGGCCAAAGACTTAAGGACCGATACAGAGCGTTCGCATTTTTTGACCGTGTTGTTAATATGGTGAACTCCAGACAATTTTGAGTCCAGCGTTACTCCCAGAAACCTAGCCTTATCCTTGACTGGAATTATTTGTCCATCAATGTTTATATCTACTTGGGGAACAGAACGCTTGCGGGTAAAGATGACTGCTGTACTCTTTGGTGCACTTAGAGATAACCCGTGGTCAAGGAGCCATTGGTTTAGTGAAGACAGAGAGACATTCATCGATAGAGCGGCATCCTGAATGGAATTGCCAGTGACCAGTAGCGCAATATCGTCAGCATACTGAAGGATTTTGCAGTTAAAATTTAGAGATGAGGACAAATTCGCTGTATATATGTTGTATAATGGGGGACTAAGAACCGATCCTTGAGGTAACCCTCTCCATACTGTTCTTTGTTCAGAGTCGGCCCCAGGGATTCTTAGTTGTATGACGCGATTGGTAAAAATGTTGCCAATGATTCGACAGATCCTAGCCGGGATTCTCAGCTCGCGCAGCTTTTGCCTGAGAACGGGGAGGAGGACCGAATCATAAGCGGCTGATATGTCCAGGAAGACGGCCACCACAGACTCATTTCTGCTGAGGGCCAGACGGACCGCTGAAGTGAGGATACCTACACTATCAGCAGTGCCCAGACCTTTCCTGAAACCGAACTGAGTCGTCGGAAGCAGCCTCCTGTTCTCCACCAACCATTCTAAACGATTCTTTACTAAATGTTCTAATAGTTTAATTAGTATGGACGATAAAGCGATAGGTCTATATGAGCAATGATCATTAGGGTCTTTGCCAGGTTTTAAAATCGGAATGACAACTTGAACCTTCCACTCTGTGGGAATATATCCGGAAGTGAAGCAAAAATTAGCCAAGTCCAGGTAGTATTGGTGGGTTTTTGGGCCAGCTTTAGCAATAAAAGAGTAAGGGAATCCATCCTCCCCTGGTGCGGAGTCCTTAACACGGGATAGCACAGTTTTTAATTCCTCCAAGCTGAATGGCCCGTTCATTGGATCGTTAGTGTTGTCCACCTCATTGTTGCCAACACAACTGTCCTCTATACCTGGAACATACGCTGGAGCAATTTTGGAGAAAAACTGGTACCCCAGTTCTTCTGAGAGGTTGTTCGGGGAGGCAGGTGCTAAACTACTCCTGAAACGTTTTATTTTCCGCCATACTACCGAAACCGGAGTGGATGGACTCAGAGAACTGCAATAGTTCGACCAACCTTCTCGTTTCTTCTTTTTAAGTACTTTCCTGGATTTAGCTAATATTTGCTTGAAAGCGATGAGGTTATCCAGGTTCATATCACAGTTAACAGTCTCTTCAGCCTCATTCCTGGCCCTGACCATGTCAGTGCATTCCCTATCCCACCATGGCGGAGAAGGAATTTTACCAGATTGGGGTTTTTTGGAAGGGAAGCAATCATCTGCTGTAGAAGAGATGGCGGAGGAAAAGGACAAAAAACATTCCTGGGCATTATTCTCGTTGACTTTTGGAAGGGAATTTACTCTTAGATCTAAAATCTTTGAATATAAATCCCAATCTACTGAGTTTAGCCTATATTTTAAGAGGGGACGGCAGACTTTATTTGGAATATTTTTAGACGGGAATTCAATCATGATGGGGTAGTGATCACTTCCATAAGTCATGTCCAAGCGACGCCAGATGAGGAGGCTAGATATATTGGATGAGCAGAACGTCAAGTCAACACAACTATTACTCTGCCCTGGTGCAGATCGGCGTGTGGCACTGCCATCGTTGATGACACAAAGATCAAGATCATCCAATATATCCAGCAAGCCTATGCCAAAGTTATCACAAGTATCTGATCCCCAACGATAATGGTGACAATTAAAATCACCCATAATGAGTATTGGACCCTTAACACTGCTTAACAGATTACTAATTACCGAAAGATGTTCGAGTTGTGGGTGCGCAATATAAAAAGAAAAAATATTTATATCCTCAGCCTTAACAGCAACAACATTTATGTTATCGCCAACAGAGGGTAGAGGAATTGGGGAAAAAGATACTTTGCTATTGATGAGCAAAGCACTCCCCCCATATCCATCAGGTCTGTCACTACGTACATTACCAAAGCACGGCATCCTGAAATTGCTTTCAGGTAAAAGCCATGTCTCAGCAATGCCGCAGATTGATGGTTTATACTTATTAATTAAAAAGGAAAGATCAGGCTTCCTGGGAGTAATACTCCTCACGTTCCATTGAAGGAATGTCAGAGGATGGAGCATTGTGAATATAGTTCAAGATCGAGGTCAATTTTAAAGCAACGTGGTCAGGTATCGATTGAGTTGAATTTGTGAGAACAGTCATTAACATGTTTGTAATTAATTCTAAAATATTCTTCGAGTTGTCCTCCTGTCTGTAGTTCATTGGCTCGGCGGAGGCTTCTGTTGGGAAGGCGCAGCCATTTTTGGAGGGGGAAAAAGAGTAATTTTGTGTAAGCGCTTGATGAGCTTGCTTATTATAGCTAGGAGAAAGTGGGGTACGGGGTTTAGGGTTAAGGAAGACCGTTTTACGGTATGACCTTTGGGTAGTAGGTATTGGGCTCGAGGACAGGGATTGGGGTTTATTTATTGTAACCTTGTTACGTGCAGAAGGTTTTGAGACATCGGCATATGATCTGGAAACAGGGGGAAATACCCGACTTGCCTCCGCATACGAGATCGATTTTTCCGCCATCAGAGCTTTGATGCTCTTCTGTCGGCCCCATTCAGGACAAGCACTATCATTTGCGAAATGGTTCCCAGAGCATGAAATACAAAAACCTAACTCAGGGGTGATTTCACATCCATCACCTGGATGATCTTCACCACACTTAAAACAACGTGGTTTTGACCTGCAGAGCGTACGGGTATGGCCAAACCGACAGCAGTGGTAACATTGTATTGTTGGGTATGTGTACCTTTCGACCGGAAGAGCTGAGTAGAAACAATACACACGCTTGGGTAAAACTTGTCCGTCAAAAGTCACTACAACTGTTTGCGTAGGCCTCCACTCAGCTACACCGGAAGAGGTCACCTTACGGTTCATCCTCCTAGCCTTTACAACAGGACCACATCCTTCTGGGACCTTAATATTTTCAATAATTTCTTCCTCCGACCATTCAGTAGGGATATCCCTAACAATACCCATTCGTGTTATATTAAATTGTGGGATGGAGGCAGTATAATTATGTTGGGTTAGTAAATTATTAATTAGGAAACTGTTTGCATCTTGATGTGAGTTGAATTCAACAGAAACACGGTTTCTACCAATTCGTTTAACCCTATCGAGGCGTATGTTACTGACATTATTAATCGTCAAAAACATACCAAACTTGACCGGTTGTAGTACAGTGCCTGATGTCTGATTATCCTTAAGGGAAACGTGAACAATATACGGTGGATTATCCCTGGCCGTATATGAAAGTCTGCCGATTATTTTCTTGGCTATCTTAGGTGGGATATTTGTAGTAGCAGGGGGCGAGACAGCCACTCTTTTTCGATTTGGGGTCTCAGTATCCATGGGGTCTTGCGTAAGTATTTGGGTGTCATGGGGGAGAGTGACAGTCAAGACAGGGGAAAGATTAAAATGCTCATTAGGGGGGTCAGGATTAGGGGGGTCAGCGTCAGGAGGCTTTTTGGAGTTCATTTTGACGACTAATGATTAAAAAACGGGACAATCACAAATAAAAAATAAAACTAACCTTACACCAAGAATACACACAAACACTAGAATAGTCTCGATCAAGTTTCACACAAAGATTCACTAGAATTCGAAAAAATTCGTAGTACGGACAAAAGCACGTGTTTAGCCTTGACCACTACCAACGAAAGTCTACAGGATACTTTGAGCCGAGAGCACTCTCGCCTTCATAACTGTCATGTCAAAACGTTATTTTTAAAACTAGTGTTGCCAGTATAAGAAATAATAATCGACTAAGACAATTTAACGATTTATTAATATATTATTTATTATTATTATTATTATTTATTTATTTATTTATTAATATTTATTATTATTTCAAAACCTAACCTAACCTAAGAAGCTGAAATGAAAATGCAGGATAGGTGTTACGGTAAAATATGGGGCTTGTCTTTTATTTTTATTTTTTTGTGCAAAGAACGTATTATCTTGAGCAATCCCGCGATGTTTCAATTCTAGGAAATGAATACTTTCGGAAATATGAAATATCAAACTTTGATAAAATAACACCAACTTTGGCACTATTTTGATGTTTTTGACGTTATTTTGACAGCAGGTATTGCTATGTTATGGAGTTTAATAATACGTTTTGATTTTGCAAATAATAAGTTGACGCACATTTATTTTCTTTTTGAAAATTAGCATTATTTTTCATTAGGTATTTTATTTGGGTTTAACAATTTCACAGTGATTTGAGTTTTTTTTTTGGATGAATAACTACGAAAATTTTGATTTTGTGACAATCTAAAGTTATTATTCTTATCCTGATGGTATCTGCTAGAGGTGAAACGAAACGCAAAATAATTTGCAGTCATTCTTCATAGTTAAAATAGCTCGAATCTGTTCCAAAACCGAGTCAGGGCACCCCGACTCTACGTAGTCTTTTGGTTGCTACGCCTAGAGTGTATATAAAAATCCGGAGGCGCGGAGGGAGAGCAGCCCCGCCCGCTGTAACAAACCCTTATATAAAAGTCCTTCCAAATATGAAGCAGAAACAAGGGTTTTTAATTATTATAAAAAGTTCTTTAAAACTCCTTTGAAGTCTGAATTGAAATGCAACCTCGCTCTGTCTTCTTGATGACCTGCGCAGTGCTACTTTGACACCTGTGTGTCAACACTTTTTGACGTTAAACATTGAAGATCTCGGTAAAATTATGATTAGGAAATAAGAAATTAATAGTAAAAAGGAACTGGATCAGCTTATTTGGCTTAGAACCAGTAAGGCAAAATTTAAATCTTTGCACTATTGAAATTGTGATCATATTACGTAATATATACAGTAATGATTCAATACTCATCCAACCAGCCCTCTGTGCCCAACCACCAGGGTCCTCCTAGTCACCATAATCTACCTGATGATGATCCTTCAGACCTGTGGGAAGATATAGATGTGTTGCTGCAACTTCTGTGGTAGTCTAAGATGTATCTTCTGCTTCACCGGCATTGCGTATTTATTTCATCTGATTGGGATCGAGTGTGATTGTGCATGCTGGAAATGTCATTGTTGTATTAGTGATGAATAAAAGATCAATCCATAAATTGTTTTATTTAGCCTTTGCAAGCGTGTTGCAGACCAAGACCCCTCCGTGCCTCGGAAAGCACGTTAAGCCGTTGGTCCCGGCTGTCATTCGTGGATCTCTGACAGTCGTTACGGGTCGTCAGAAACCCGAAAGTCTGACATCCAGTCTTACCAAGGGGTATCGCATTACCCAGTAACTGGGTTGTGGAGGTCAGATAGGCAGTCGCTCCATGTAAAATACTGTAACAGAACTGTACTGTATTCAGCAGCATCCGATAAGACTGAAGCCGACCCCAAAATAGTAGGAAAAAGGCTGGGCAGATGATTGTGTTGCAAAATGTCGTTTGATTCGCGAGAGTATTCGTCATTGCACTCTCGGCTCCAGTTAGCCCTCGCCTTCTGCTCGGCCCTGCAATCCCGCTTCGAGTGCAAATAGAGATTGCTCTAAATTTTGATGTATTTGTTAGTTTCACTTTAGTTGTGCGTTAGTAGGCTTTGTTTCTTTTCAAGCCATTATCTTTTTCAAAATTTAAAAAGACATTTATATAGGGTGACTGATAATTAGTGACCGATACTTAAACACATGATTGTACTCATGATAACAAACAACTTTTACTATGGGACCAAACCTGAAATCGCCAAAAAACATTATCTGCTCCCTACATTTATGTTCGCATAACATCAAAATGTGTTTATTTTCGCGATTTCAGGTTTGGTCCCATAGTAAAAGTTGTTTGTTATCATGAGTAGGTACAATCATGTGTTTGTATCGGTCACTAATTATCAGTAGGTACTCACCCTAGTACAATGATCCCTTAAGAGGTTGCTGGTGTTTTACCAATAACTCTGTATATGTCGCAGGTATATGTTGGATTGGAATTTGTATACGGGTTCCTAAACGCAACCTAAAACGACAACGTGTGACATGACATGTGTCATTTGAGTTTGATACCTCCTGTCTAGAGGTTTTAGCCGTGTCTAATGTGTGTTATATTGTTCTGGATAGCCATCTTGAAATTGTAATCGTTGTCACGAATAAATCCCATCAAATCTCCGTTTAAATGTTTTTATTTCTGCCGAAATATCCAACAGTATATTGTCAACATGGGGATCTTTGGGTGAAACACAGCAAATGAGCCCGCGACCCCTGTACGGTGAACCCGCACGTTTCATAACATTATGTAGGTTAAGCTACATCAGCGTTTGCATACGTGCGATCATTTACTGAACTGGCTAAGTAAAATAAATTATATAATAATATAGGAGCTTGTGGCTAAGTAATAACAGCCGCACGGGTCGATCCATCAGGTTAAGCTACACTTGCCGAGGTTGGTCCGTAGATGGGTGACCATCTTTACATACCGAGACTCCTCCGTGCCTCGGAAAGCACGTTAAGCCGTTGGTCCCGGCTGTCATTCGTGGATCTTTGACAGTCGTTACGGGTCGTCAGAAGCCCGAAAGTCTGACAATCAGTCTTACCAAGGGGTATCGTATTACCCACGGAACATAAAAAACAGTGGAAGTGCAAAGTAGGCGTGGCACGCGTGTCACTAATAAGCGCTGTATCGCTTGCATGGTCCCCACAGATCTTAAACTATGGTCCCAGTCGAGCCCTAACATCGCGTAGAGTTGCAGTCTCGCAACAAATTTATTTTTCCGTAGCTATGCCGTTTTGTTCCATTTTGGAGTGCAAAAATGATAGTAGGAGAAAAACTCTTAATAATGGTGGTGTTTCGTACCATCGGTAAGTACGATTTTATTTGTTTTCGTTATCGTTAATTTCAATTTACTAATGATGTAATAATAATAATAATAAATCATTTATTTCGGGTAACAAAGACCCATAACATATCGATGGCTGCTAAGTATACTGAGTCAACTGTACTTCTAATAACTATAGAGGAAGGCGATAAAAAGAGCGAATGGTTATTGATAAAATAATATGAAATTTATTTTGCACTGCTAATAGGCCTTATTATATTCAATTCACTATGATTAGCTATTTTTCTTGATTGTACTAACATTTCAAATAAAACCATTCGCTCTTTTTATCGCCTTCCTTTATAGTTATTAGAAGTACAGTTGACTCAGTATACTTAGGAGCCATCGATATATACCTTACAGACTATCATACATATTATATAAAAACCACAATAATATTATTGTATACGAAGAGACGGCGTCGTATTACGCTGCGTGGTGTCGCGTAGCCTTCCGCGGAATCGCCGATACACGACACCCTTCGGCCAAAACTCTTCCTTAAGTACGGTCTCGATATATTGAGTCGGAACTCGCACCACGAACGACTTGAAATTCGTGTTGTGGCGCGACGCCAACTTCTCGACCCTTAAGACCCAGTTGGTCTTCGCTCGAACATACTCCACGATCTCCTCAACCTTCGTGGTGTGATGTAGCCGAGAAACATAGAGCTGCGTCGTAGGTATTGCCGGACGCAGCATATTGGGTCCTGCCAGCGCGGTCCCGCACTGGTTCCGACTAGGAGGCTTCTTCCCTTTCTTCCTCTCCACCTTCACGAAGCCATCCTTGTCACACGTGCCCTCAGCCGGGCCTTGCTGTTTCGAACCCCTGTCGGCATGTTCACAGCAGCTCTCCTTATCCCCCTTCTTGGCCTGAGACACAGGTTTGTGTGTGGCGACGATAGTAGCGTAGGCAGGTTTAGGGGTCAACGAACCTACACGAGTCACTACCTCGACCGGCAACGAGTCAGCGACGGCGGCGGCGCAAGTTGCAACGCGTGCAATATCAGCAGCGGGTGACGCAGTGGAGCTCGCCGACTCAAAACTGCCGATGCTAGCGTTTTTTCCCGCTCCGCGACGTGTGTTCACATTGGAGGCATCAGGCGACCTATTTACCTTAACAGCGTTGCGCAACAACTGTACTTCGGCACGTAGTTCACTAATGGTGTTATTAGACACCTCCAACTTGGACTGTACATCGGCCAGGCTCGCCTTGAGACTTGTAATGTCCTTCAGCAACCTGGTGACGTCGACGTGGTCAAACGTGACTGGGGGCAAATAATAGACCCTCTAGTTAAAATCAACCTTATACGATTAAAATACAGTTTCTTTTGGATTGATTGTATTCACTGGCATTCCCTATTTCGTTCTCGAAAGTACTTTGTTACTCAATTAGTGGTGTGGTCGGGTCTGATGTTAGTTTTAGCGATAAAAGGAAATAGTGCCGGTTCTCTTGTCATAAATGTCTCTAAACTAGACTAAAAATCACCTAAATTTAGTATATTCCTGTCAAACGACGATTGACTAAAGGGATAAAACTTAATGATTTTATAGTTTGAGCACTAAGTTGGCACTAAGCTATTTAATTTAGTGAAAATGGAATTTTTGCTATTCTGAATTTGATGTTTTTAACCTATTTGATTATCAAACTAAATGTCTTTTTTTTAATCGCGATTAAAAGTTTTAATTATTTTTTTTCGATTAGGACACACCGTTTTCGAGATATAAGCAAAAGCAAAAAAAAAATTACACCTCAATTGGAGGAACTTTTCACTTTTTGTATGGAAAATATGAAAAATTTCAAAATTTCTATTATTGATTATTACCAACATGTAGTGTTTTAGGAAGTTACCGGTTGCAAAATTTTCATTATTTTTTTGATAGGACACCGTTTTCGAGATATTGTCAAAAGAAAAAAAAAATACTAGGTACTTCATTCTTCCGACAGTTTTACTTAACTCCCAACAAGACTTACTTTTTCGAATTAAACAAGAAATCGGGTATATATCGATATCGATAATGTATTTCAAAATTCAATGTGTCCCTGCACTGGTGTGGCCATGGTCGAGTAGCAATTGATATCGACCTAGGACGCGAATGTCAACCTTATGGCTAACGCAGTTAGACTTATAATTGCGACCACTGAGAATACTGCCATCTATGGTCGAGTAGCGCAATTTACTCGTCAATCGAATCTAGTTCGACTTGAGATTACAAAACGTTGTAAATACTTTCTGGACTAAAACAGAATAAATCCTATTCATAAAGCATGAAGGTTTATTTCTGGATATAGGATCTGTGACATACGCTACTTTTGACTAAAATTAAAACGACAAATCAGACGAATTGTTTGTTTGTAGTGCATTATATGATTACCGGTTTATTTGTGTGAGTTTGGCGACAGCAGTTCATAATCATAATCATTCATTTATTGCATTTCATGTTGTTTACAGGTTGTTACATTATGATAGTTCCAAACAATGAACCCTGCTAGGGCACAGCAATGTATAGGCGATAGGTTTTAATTAATTTAACATGCTATCATTATTCATATAATTTGTTAATATAGATTAATTTAAAAATTATTAATTATTATTATACATTATGTCATTCTTATAAACTAAATAAAATAAATAAATTATCATTTTCACATTATAATCTCATACTTACTACAATTTATGTCATTTGCAATGAGCCTAAATGTCATTATTATCTCAGTTAATTTAATGTCGATAGATTAGTTTTACATTATAATATGTACATTTTGAGATAAAATAAAATAGAAAGTAATCACTAAAAAATACAGGAATGAGGCAGTAGCGGACTGGTGTTTTATAGAGTACCTAGTTATGTATGTGTAATGTGTTCAAGTCGATATTAATTTATTTATTTCTCGGTTAAAAATTATTTTAGGCTATAATATGATTTTAAGTTTAAGTGGTTTTGTAGTCATTTTTAAATTTGTTGTCATACTCTGTATCCTTAATTGAATTCGGGACTTTATTATAGATTTTAACGCACATGGCCAGAGGCCCAGAATGAAACATAGCTAGTTTTGAGGTTGGTACCGCTAATTCGTTTAGATATCGGTTTGTAAGACTGCGTTGCTGTGGGCGTTGCTGTTTTGCTAGCGGAAAAAGCGATGGGTATTTTCTCACAAATTTACTAGCTTCTAGGATATAAATACCTGATAGCGTAAGTATTTTATGTTCTATAAAGTATTGTTTGCAACTTTCCGTACTTTCTATATTTACTAGGATTCGAAAGCATTTTTTTTTGTAAAATGAATAGTCGCTCTATATCTACACTATTTCCCCACATTATAATTCCATAGTTTAGCCACGAATATGCGTATGCGTAGTAGGCTGAAAGAGCTGTTTTGAAGTCGGTTGCTTTTTTTAGTTCTCTTAAGGCGTATATAAAGCTAGCCAATTTATTTGATAGGGTTTGTATATGAGCTTTCCAGTTTATATTTGTATCGACAGTCAGGCCTAGCAGTGTAAAATCGTTTACACATTGTAATTTTATATTATTATATGAGAAGTCGATATCTACCTTTTCTTTCTGATATGGTCCATATTGCATCAACTTCGTCTTCGAGAAATTTATTTCTAAATTATGGTCTTTCAACCATGCCACTATGTTAGTAAGAATGTCATTTAAGATTTCGTTAAGGGTCCCGTTATTATCATAAGGAAAAATGATTGAAATGTCGTCAGCAAATAGGACACTGTATGAATTTATTTTTTTAGGGAGGTTATTTATATATATTAGGAACAATAGGCACCCCAAAACACTACCCTGAGGAATTGACATGTCGGCCAAGCGGCACCGCAACCTTTTTGTTGGCCGCTACGTCGTCGACTTCCTGGGAAAAGCCCTGACGAGCAGTCCCTCCTCGGGTTCCTCTCCGCTTTACCGTGGGTGACCAAGCCACGGCTACTGAGACCCCCCGCCTCGACAATGCGGGAACTCACGGGGGGGGAAGGGGTGAACACCCTGTAAGTTTTAGAACTTAAGATGCTCGACCTTATAATTCTTTGACCAACTTCACAACAAAAAGACGAATAACAAGTAGAAATCCGATAATTATATCAGGATAAAATAATATCAAAGAAACAACTATTCAGTTACACAAAATATTTATTTCTTTAAAACGTTCACAATATTCACCTAAATAAATTGCCCCCATCACAATTTCTGTCTGAAATCTGGAATCTAAAAGTCGAGTATTCCTAAATCCCGGCAAGATTGGAAATTGGGATAGGTATTCTTTTACGTTCATGATTGTCTTCACGCGTCTAGTCATCGACCATATTTTCACAACAATCTTCAAATCCACACATTTGGCACAACTGTGCACAAAGCCAGATACAGCAGAGGCAACGTAGGCAACGGCATATTATGTTGTCGCCGCAACAGCCGCTACAACAACACATCACTAACAACAACACAACACATCACGAACAACAACAAGTGCTGTTAATAAAATAAGTAAAATTATATAATCACTGTCTAGCCCAGAACTAATGATTTATTAAGTAGTGATTTAGCAACAATTTCTTTTTACACTGACATTATTGATTTCAATCAGTTCAAGATTGAACTTAGAGATTTCACCAAATTGACAGATTTAGGAAATGTGACAGATGATAGATATCCAGAGCTGTCTATGTAAGTCTATTTCTCTATTTAACTCTAACTTCAGTTACAATGAGGTTCAATTACCTACTTTTGGTACCTAGGGTACCTACTTATAAAATTCTTTGAAGTTTAAAATAATTTTGTTTTATAGCTGATTTATGAATGAATCTTTTCGCGCGTGGCCAAAATCGGAACTAAAGCCGCCATCTTGTTTTTTCAATACATTTCACAAAACAATTTCATAAACGTTTACCAACAGCGCCACCGTACTACGTGGTAACACCCGGGCGTTTCCTCCCGCTTTATCCGGAACAGGAACCTCCCCAAGCAACCGTGTCCGGTGAGGACCTGCGTCAGGCGGAAGGTGAGGATGCCGTGGCGCCTCTCCAACCACTCCTCAAAGAGGGGATTTATCGCCGCAATTGTGGCGTGCCCAGCACTGGGTTACGAAAGTCACATTCTCCATGTCGCCATGAGATCCAGCTGGAGCTCTGTCCGCTGTGCCGTGATTTCTTGCGGCAGCGGAGTTACGCCCCGGCGTTTTGCCTCCTCGCGCCACTCCCATGTGTATACGAGGACTTTTGCCTCCAGATCCCACGGCGGCCATCAGTATCCCCGGACTAGCCGGTTGGCCATGACCCTCCGGGACGCGTTCAACTGGCGGGCTGGTCTCCGCCCCAAGGAACCGCCCACACCGGTGCCTCGTAAAGAGCCATGGACCGCACGACCCCCGCGTAGAGCCTCCGGCAGGAGTTTTTTTTTTTTTTTTTGTTTGCGCACATGTTAAAGGATTCAAGTTCATTGACTTATTGACCTAATGATTCAATTCTACAGTGTTCTTTGCTCAAAATTAAAACTACTTTTTGATCAAATTACTAGACCGATTTTGTTATTTTTTTGTATATCGTCATCAAAGGTGTGTGGCAAAACAAGTATGTGGTTTAATTTATTGCATATTATGTGAGTTCCTTTTGTGAGCTAAAAATATTTTCACTCCAAACCTGTCCAAAATCATTATATATATATATATATATAATAATAATAATAATAAAGATAGATTTAGATTTCTTAGCGTCCGTGGCCTGGCTACGCTTCGGTGACCTCTTTGGGGAAACCGAAGGTTCAGTCTGTGCGATTATGGATGAAGTTATGCTAACGAATAACTACCGGAAGTATATAATGAAAGACGGGACGATCGACATATGTCGGGCATGCCATTGTCCCGGTGAGTCTATCAGACATATTACTTCTGGGTGTTCTCGTTTAGCTAACGGCGAGTATTTGCACAGGCATAATCAAGTAGCCAGGATTATCCATCAGCAACTTGCTCTGAAATACGGCCTTGTGGATTCTGAGGTACCGTATTACAGGTATGTGCCCGACCCAGTTCTCGAGAATGACCATGTCACGATATACTGGGATCGATCTATTATCACTGACAGGACTATTGTAGCCAATAAGCCTGATATAGTGGTAATAGATCGATCAGTGCGCCGCACAATGATAATCGATGTCACTATCCCGCATGACGAGAACCTCGTGAAGGCTGAGAAGGAGAAACAATTGAAGTATCTCGACTTAGCCCACGAGGTTGTCGCTATGTGGAATGTGGACTCGGCAATCATTGTGCCGATAGTCGTTACGGTCAATGGCCTTATCGCTAAGAGCCTCGACCAACATCTCAAGAGGCTCTCGTTGGATGGCTGGGTGAAGGGCCTGATTCAGAAGGCAGTCCTCCTTGATACGGCGCGTATTGTGAGGAGGTTCCTGTCTCTGGGGCCCTAACCACCGGTAGCTTGGACCCTGCACCCGCTACCGGCGGATCACTATTTTTTATATTTTTAAATGTTTTGTTTTTAATGTTTTTATAAAAATATTTAAAAATGTAATAAAATAAGTTTAAAAAATAAATAAAGGAGATAATAATAATAATAGTATCTTGACTTGGCTCGCGAGGTTGTCGACATGTGGGATGTAGACTCAGCGATCATTGTGCCGATAGTCGTATCAGCCAATGGCTTAATTGCCAAGAGCCTCGACCAACACCTGAGGAGGCTCTCGTTGGGCAGCTGGATCAAGGGTTTGATTCAGAGAGCGGTACTTCTGGACACGGCTCGCATTGTTAGAAGGTTCCTCTCTTTGGAGCCCTGACCGCCGGTAGCTTGGACCCTGTTCCCGATACCGGTGGGCTACTATATATTTTTATATTTTTAAATGTTTTTATATTTTTTTATTCTAATATTTAAAAATATAATTTATATATGTATTAACTATTGAATAAAAGAAATAATAATAATAAAATTAATTTATTTCAAAAAAGTTACAGACGAGAAAACATGTAGTTGTTACAATTAGGTAAAAGATGGATTATTACACTGGTAGACATGAGAGTAAAGACAAGTATTACATAATTGCCTATGCTGTAATCTAGTAATAGTAGGTCTGTACATGAATTGGGTGAGCCCTGCCTCTTAAACTAGGGTGACCTGTATCTTAAGAGGCAGTGATCAGCTATAGGGTATCTTATAAAGTAAACAAAACTTGTGAGGGGTGTCAGTTAGCCAATTAAGTGTTTTATAATATCTTACTTTTGTATGTACCTTGCTATATATATAGTATGTATTTTTTCCTAAAACATATTTATTATAAAAATTATAATATATATATATATATATATATAAATATATACATATATATAAATAAATTAAATAGGAGAAGAAGGGAGTGCAACTCAAGAATGTTGGAGAGTGTGTGTGAATGTATGTAACTGACTGCACACCCATGTGTATATGGGTGGTGTAGGGTGTGGGTGAGTGTAATTATGAGTGTGCAGCGATAAATAGTTATTAATTATTAAGCAATGTACGTAAGTAGGGACTCTGTTTGTAAATAGTCTTGTTGAAGTAGCCATTCTGTCACCTTAGACTTTACTTGATATTTATTGAGGTCGCGGATGTTGAGGTCTTTGTGAGTTTTTTTTGTAAATATACGCACTAAGTGTGTGGTATTGGTGTCTGGCGAACGACGTTTTATGCTGTGTGCCCGGGGGGATGTTGGTGCGCTTTTTAGGATCAGAACGAGGGACGCAAGAGTGTCTTTTAAGTACCGAACGGAGCACAAAGAGCTGACGGACAGTAAGCACCTTACTTTCCGAGTACAATTGTGTTGTAGGATAGTGGTAAGGCTTACGTAGCATTACTTTCAGTATAGCTCTCTGTGCTCTTTCAACTTTGATTAGACTGGTTTTAGTTGCACCACCCCATACCGTGATACAATACCCTAATACTGATTGACACAGAGCATAGTAGGTCATTTTCAGAATGTCAGGGTTAGCCGACTCCCTAAGAGACTTAAATATATGACAGATAGCTGATATTATAAGGAGTAACTTAGGCTACTCTTATTTTAGAAAAGAAAAAGAGTTCTGTGAAAAAAAAATTACTGCATTTAAAAATATATTAAAGGCTATTTAACATCACGCTACGACCGAACAAAAGGAAACAAAGTCGAGAAAATGAAGTAATAGCATTATTTATTCTGTGGTAATAACGCCGGTGGGCGATACAATGCGGCGGGTCGGGGTACGAGGGAGTTTTATTAAAATATGACTGTTATTTTAGCATATTGTGTATCTTACGACTTCCACGCGAACGAAGTCGTGGGGCTAGTTAATAAATAAAACAACATAATTGTAAGAGTGATTATATTGTAGATCATGTGGTATGCTTTCTCCAGTGTACGTTGAAGCCAGTGTCTCGAAATAGCTGGTCAAAATCTTCTTTGTCCAGATTTAGTGATGCCTGCTAAACAAAAATAGTCAATTATTTTTTAATAATTGTGCGTAGGATATTCGTATTTGCCCCAGGAGCTTATGAAGACCACAGTAATTCCAATTATTAAAAATAAGACGGGCAATGCCTCCGACGGGAGCAACTACAGACCCATCTCATTGGCTACCGTAATCGCCAAGGTGCTAGATGGTTTGCTTGATTGTCGCCTTAGAGAGCATATACATCTGCATGATGCCCAGTTCGGATTTAGAGCTGAGCTTTCGACGGAAGCTGCGATACTGCGACTCAAGCATACTGTCCGCAGTACTATGTGACGAGGAAAACGCCTATTTATGGCTGTTTTTTGGACCTGTCGAGAACATTTGACCTTGTAGAAGGCTTTCTGTGCCCTACGCGTCCTCTACAATAATGGGTTTAGGATGCTGTTGGGGTTGCCGCGTTACTGTAGTGCATCGGGGATGTCTGCGGAGGCCAACACCGACTGCTTTAGAGTAATAGTGTGGCCTCCCTGATGCGTCGTGTGCGGGGCAGCACCAACGGCCTTCTAAACACCTTAATGGAAAGGGTTGAGTGTACCTATTGTGCGACACTGGAATAAGGTACACACTTCAGGTGGTGTCCTTTTTAATGTAAGGTAACTAGATTAAATAGGTAAAAGACACTAACATAGAGACTTAAGCTTTACTAACAATTGTATACGGAATTGTGTTCTGAATTAATTTTTTTTTTCTTACATATCTCGGGACCCTGGGGTTCCGGACCTTTGGAAGGCATACGAGGGGCCGAAGCCAACTCGCACAGGCCCCTTAGATAAATTTAAATGATGAGGAGGCACCAACCGACGATTATCCCTATATGCACTATGCAAGTGCACGCAAGGACAACCCTCGGTTGGTGCAGGACTATTGTTGTACGTGGAAACAAAACATATTGGGCTACTGGTTTGGGTGGCTAAAGTGGATTGGGTAACTTGAACTATGGAAGAACTATGTCCCCTGACTGACCAATGTTATATACGTATATTATACACGAATAAAATGGCAAGGGGTGACTTGTACACTCATATAATGGGCCCCCGAAAACGGCCGCTAGCACATAAAGACGTAGCGACAAGGGGGCAACACTTCCTGAGGTGCTTGAGGAGTGGAGAGTTATTCCACGGCTATCAGGACAAGGAAAGTACGGTCAAGATCCCACACGTCTGCTTGCTTCGTCAATAGAGTGTGCATACACTTTATCATTTTGTTTGTTGAAACTCTGCTCAACATTAAAAATTTTTTCGTCTGAAAAAGTATTTCGCGGTATTTTGTTCCCGCGTCCCGGCTTCTTTCGAGTCTGATTTTCTTCAGCCGTGCGTTAATAAGATGTGCTGTTTTTTTTCTATAAGCACGCAGTCCTAGGTCTTCATTTAACATCCTTTTAACAGTAGTTTTGCTTAGTCCAATGTGCAAACGGCACTCTTTCATATGATACCCCACATGCCCTAGTAGTCCCACTTCGAATAAACACAGAATATGACTAGCAGCGCCCAGCGGTTTCACCCGCGTAAATCTCAAATCCCTAGGAATATTGGGATAAAAAGTGACCTATGTGTTAATCCAGGTTATAAACTGTGTGCCAAATTTCATGAATATCCGTTCAGTAGTTTTTGCATGAAAGAGTAACAAACATCCATCCATCCTCACAAACTTTCGCATTTATAATATTAGTAGGATAGGAAGTAATAAGTAGGAAGTAGGATGGTACGGAACCCTCAGTGCGCGAGTCCGACTCGCTCTTGACCGTTTTTATTTGATTTATTTGTCCGAAAGAATGATAAAAAGGCGACACAGACCTTGCGTTCTTAGCAACACTGACAGTGACAGATGCTCTCGAACCATGTCTCGAGCCGCTGTTGTGGTATTTGTTTGAGTTTCGTGTGTTTTAGATTGGTATATTTTTCGAATTTGAGATGCAGAGAATTTATTATATATCCCTACCCTGGAACACAGATACCTCAATTTATTCGCCCTGGGAACATCCAAATACGTAAATGACGTGCGTATTATGGAGAGCACGTTCCCATGGCGGATATACCATTGAGGTATGTAGTGAACCCTTCAACACAGAGCAATATAACGTTAGAGGCAGTGGTTATACAATAAAGGGTAGAATTAAGTCGCGACATACAACCAGGCGAACTTACTTTGTCTATATAATTATTGAAAGCAATATTCCTAGTCGTACTGGTATAAATGAATACTGCTGTAATGGGGTTGTTTCCCGGAAGCTTCGCCGCAAGACAGCGCTGTGTGTTCGTCACTTGGAAAAGTCAGCTTGAAGACAAAGCGACCAATCGGCAACTAGAAAAAACACTTAGTGCCATCTCGCGGCAAAGTTTTTAACTTACTCATCAAAATCATTGACAGCTGAATTAAAGTAACAAACACTTAGCGCCATCTACGTGGAACTAATTTGACAGTTTTCTTCCCCATTGTCTGGTGAGTCGGCGAACAGTCGGGTGTTGCGCTCATGTCATGACGCTTTTATAGTATCTGGGGTGGGCTAGCATGAAGAATGTATTTTAAACCCCGGCGCAGTTTTTAGATGACGTTATTGTTAAAGATGATGAAGAATAAATGTTTGTATTTGTAATGACTTACATTATTTTTTTATTAAATACTTACTTCATTATTTTTCATTATTTTTTATTTACAAACAAAAATTCAAACGATAGTCAAAAGGGCATCTGCCATTGTTCTTTGCGTACATTACTAAGAAGCCACGTGATCAAGTGTCGTATTGCACTCACTTAAATATTTCTAATGTCAGGGCAAAAAAATACCATATTGCAGGTACCTTGACCTGTATTTTGAAGACAATCCGGCTACATAGGTGTGCTATTTATTATTTTGTATGAATTTTTTTTTGAAACTTCATATCAGTATCAGTGAAAGTGTTAAGATGTATGAAAGAAGAAGAAGACAAATGTTGCGCCGACCCCAAATAAATTAGGATAAAAGGGTGGACAATGACGAAGAATCATAAAAAGTTCAAAAACTTACAACAAGTTCTTTCTTAGATTGTGTCTTGCCCGTGGATGTGAATGAGAGTAGAGCATTTGCACCTGGCCTGCAATCAGTCAGCGTTATGTTACAGAACTAGTGAAACTAGTGAAAACTATCTCGACGAGCAAGTGTTGTTGTGGATGTGTCGTCACCCCCCCCCACCCCCCCCCCCCTCCCCCAATATACAGTATGTATCAGAAAAGTGTGAGTGTCACTGAGACCAGAAAATAATCAAACGTCATATGGGACGGTTGATTATCGGTTGAAATGTATGTATTTGGGTCAAGTAGGTATTGAAGTTTTGTACGAACAGTTGATAATTTTGTTCGCGATTAAGATGTCATGCTGTATATTGGGGGGATGTGACGCATCCAAAAACAACACTTTTGCTCTTCGGGATAATTTACACGAGGAGTTTTTTTATGCTGTGTATGTAGGTCTAAGAAGCTGTATGATCAGTAACTATTGACTAGTCTCACCCTGTAAAGTTGACCACTAACTGAAATATAGGAAACTCTTAGTCTTACCTTTGAGGCCTTAGCCTTGTCTGTCGCCATCGCGGACGGAAATTACTTTCCTGAAAATAAAAACAAACAGCAACAAAAATTAACATTAATGCCTAGCACACCTCCACCGCGAAATCATAGCAGCAATGCACTAGTTCAATTCAACTGACTTGCTCGAGTATCAACTCGAGGTGAGCTAAGGCCCTCATTGTCGTGCTTTTCCCAACTATGTTAGGGTCGGCTTCCAGTCTAACCGGATACAGCTGAATACCAGTATTTTACATGCAGCGACTGCCTAACTGACTTCCACAACCGTGACTGGGTAATACGATACCCCTTGGTAAGACTGGTTTTCAGACTTTCGGGTTTCTGACGACCCATATCGAATGTCAAAAATCCACGAATGACAGCCGGAACCAAACGGCTTAACGTGCTTTCCGAGGCACGGAGGCGTCTCGGTATGTATAGATAAGCAAGACAAGCAGGGCTCAATCTGATCGATTGACCCTTCTGGCTGTTAATACTTAGCCACGAGCCCCTTAATGATTGATAATAATTGAAAAATGATTGTTTGATTGATTTTAGATTACAGGAAAACTTATAAGAAGTCTATGGTCTTAAAATAACATGGTAAATCTCTCAATATTGTGCGTACAAACTTACATTTGCAGTTACAATGTATGAGAGAACATGTTTTTCAACTACAACGTTAAGTTTGCTCTTGGAATAAATTCATCCCAACTACAGAGCCCTTCATTGTGCGTAGTTCGACACGCACCACTTGGGCTTGTTTTTGGAGAAAGTACCACTGATAGACGAAAGCAAATGCCAGACTTGAAGCAGAGACGCTTCGCTCGCTCGGTCAATAAGTCTAATTACCAACCCTTCTTGTCCAAGCGTGGTTAACAATGCTCTTGCCTTCTCTGTATGAGAAGAGGCCTTTCTTCTGCAGTGGGACAGTAATAGGCGGGTATTAATATACTGGCAGTTACTAACATCTTCTTTTACGACGGGCGGGTAGACCTCAGCTGCGGTGGGGTCTATAGTCTCCGTGATCTCACGACGAGGAATGCTTAGCGGAATCACTTCATCCAAGTTTTCTTGATTCTCTTGGTTTTGACTATCAAACAGTAAAAGATATTTTTCACTTTGTAAGTGGTATGTTCAATATTTCTGACCGACAAAAACATGTAAGAATTCAACCGCTAATAACTACGAGATTTTTAATGCTAGAGTAATGTTTGAGCATTCAAAAGATAGGTCATATTTATAACAATTTTAAGGCCCGATATAATTTGCCTATGACGTCACACTGCGAGTGCACGCGCAAGCACGCGACCCTCTACTTTTCACTATGTGTCTAAATATCAATTCGTATAGCGCAAAAACGTGTTTAGTAGCTAGATCAGTTATTCTGGTGTCTTTTTCAAGAGTTGACAAAGCACTATCAGGACCTAAAGTGAAACAACAGAATTATTGACAAAAATAGGATTAAAAATTAATATGAAGTGGACAATGGGAAAATAATGTCAGATGTCGTCTCATATCTGCCGTAACTCTGCTCAGAAATTAAAAAAAAAATAACAATCGAAGGAAGCTTGCATCAAAAGGTATGCAATGAGCCTAAAAATTCCAATGCCGAGCAAATACAATAGATAGAATAGGGCTATGTCAGAAACCGTAGGAAAATCTGTTGCAAATAGCAAAAATGTTTAAGATTTCGTCTAATATTGGCCATAAATCTGCTCAGATCTGAAAAATATCATATTCGGTGAAAGCTTACTTTATAAGGAATGCCTTGAGCCTAAGTCTAGTGTCGAGCAAATAAATTGGCTACGGCAGTATCGGAAACCGTGGTGAAATTTCAAAATTTCACGAAATCAAACGGCGCGGCCTCGAACTGCGTCTACATTTTTTTTTTTGTTTTTTATTACTTATAATAATATAGTTTCACTAACCGCCACTGCCCAAAATTAGGCTTCTTCTTCTTCCTGGCCCTCCAGTCGTTCCTCACGATATTCTCAAAATGATTGCTATCGAACGTGTTGTGAACCTGCTTATGGTTCACAATTGAGTTTTGCGCTTTGTTTCGCGTTTTCTGCTCCAACTCTCGGTCCAACTTCTGGATTACCGAATCTTTTTGCGTCGCAGGACTTGTTTGGATTTCTAAAAGAAAATCATGTTTATTTATAAACTTCAATTCGGAATCTCAGAGAATTGTTCAGTTATGGAACAAAAACTGCTACATGATAGGGTTAAGATTCCTTTGCAAACAAAATTGATTTAGTACATCTTTATCACTCAAAAATTTACTTAGACTGTAGGTACATAAATCAAAGTTGATATTAGTTGAGTGACAATGAATATAACTAAATTAGCTAAGTTCTGAATTTAAGTAATAGTCAGATTTATTGATTGACTGAACATATAAATTTCCATTCATTTATTTTACTTTTGACATAATCACGCCTATGAATTTCCTTATTTATTGACAGGCAACCTTAGACGAAAAAAATGTAACATTTCATGGACACTGATTTTTCTTTACATTTTTCTTTAAAATAAAATATCAATGTGTTAAATCGATTAAAACTGCGTCGTAAATAAAGTCGATGGTTATAAGAAATCGAATTGGTAACGTATTAAGACATCACTAATTAATTATAGCTTGATCGAAACCTCAGATGAATACAGATGGGACACTCCGCAAAATCCTTTAAATTAAAAATGACTCTTGCTACGACACAATAAAATGCAAAACGCTTATTTACCTACAGTTATATTCACTTACAAGTTGCCTCTCTTTCTAACGCGTAACTCTTATACCTTCTGACCGCGGCAGTCCTACTGAATTGGCCCAAGTGAGATAGGCCCGCCGCGTACTTGTAGCTTCATACCTAAACTACGGAGTGTCACATCTGTATTAATCTGTGCCGAAACCACTGTACCACGCCTATGTATGTGCGCGGCGAGACGGGGGTACTGCAGGCCGCTCATTCGTTAACGCTGCCCCCCGCCACGCCGCGCAACCCTAAGATGCGGTACAGCGGTCTCGGTCAAACTACAGTACCTACTCGAGCTGTCAAAGGTAAAATAAATGGTGGGAAAGATTATAGAAAGCCCATAAATGCGAGAACGTGACATGACGCCTGTATATTTATGATTTATTAAGGAGTCAACTCAGGTGTACAGTAGCTACCAACATTTTGCCGACTATGGTTAAGTGGCAGGTGGCAAACCTATGTGCCAAGTGCCTCCAATGGGGTTGTTTCCCGGATGCTACGCCGCAAGAGAGTGGCGTGTGTTTGTCACTGTTCAAGGTCACCTTGAAGACAAAGCGAACAATCGGCGACAAGAATAAACACAGCGCCATCTCGCGGCAAAGTAATCAAGGTACCTGAATAAAAGCCACTGACAGCTTAATGAAAGTAACAAACATAGCGCCATCTACGCGGAACTAATTTGACAGTTTTCTTCCCCATTACAGCGGCACAAATAACCTTCAAACCGGAGCACACCAACACTATGAATTTGCAACTCTAGGTGTTGAGCCGAGCATTGAGAATCCAACAGAGCGCAAACCAGCGTGGCAAGAAAATACACTGTTGGATTTTCAACTCTCGGCGCTAAGCAGTGCGCTGAAAATCCAGTGCGCGAAAAAAAATCGCCTGTGTAAACCTGGGCTTATGATAGTGGCATACTATCCCGGACGAGCACAGAGCCTCTACGTTTCCTTATCTGACTTACCTCGATACACCTGATTATCAATTGTCCTAGTCATATCAAGAAAGTCTTTGACTGTCGTAGATTTAGGCTTCAGCTTAGGATTTAACCATTGTTTGTCAGACTTGGAAAGCCAAAGTCTTGGTGGTGAGACGTCCCCCACTTCAATTGTTGCGATGTCACTGTCTTCGTAATCTTCATAATCTTCGTAATCCTCGTTCGTAATCTCTTCGGGTTCCGCGGGAACAGGATGGCGTAACTGTAAGATGTAGTGTTTAGGTAATACGAGAACCTACTTGCTAGGGCTATTGTGGTCAACTGCTGGAAGTGACATTCCTAAAATCCTAATCCTGCAGGCACCAATCAAGGTTTTTAGGGTCATGAGTAAAGGGTACAAGGTTGTGGGGGGCACTAGGGGCCATTTCTTACAAAATCACTTTTTTCTAACTTTACCCGGATGTTGTCACAAATTCAAGTAGGCTACTAGCAGATAGATCTGCAGGAATATTTCTAGCTTAGTCATAAACATAATTATATATTTGTCAGAATGTCAAAATGACGAAGACGAAGACGAATGACGAAGATGTCAGTAAAATATACGGCATTAAACATATCCTAGGGTGTAAAGTTGAAATAAACCCGCTTAAAACGTCAAAAATAATACCCCAGTGTAAGAGATGCCAGGCTTATGGTCATACCCAAAAGTATTGCTCAAAAGAGCCAAGGTGTGTTAAATGTACAGGTAAACACCTCACAGCTGATTGCAAAAAACCTGCGCAAGAAAAACCTAAGTGCGTTCACTGTGGCTTACCTCACCCAGCCAACTACAGAGGGTGTTTAGTTGCCAAGGAGATGCAAATGATTAAGAACAAAACTCAAAAAGTAATCCACCTAAGAACCCTGCCATTAGTCAAATTGTTAGAAACACCGACAAACAGCTATCAAAACAAAGTGCACCGTGTGCCCAGACAGCTGCGATAACTGCACATACATCTAAAAGTGTCTCGTATGCACAAGCGGTAAAACCAAGCACTAAACCACCAAGTATTGAGGACAAACTCAATCAGATCTTAAATTGCATATCCTCTTTTGACAAGAGACTAGAGAAATTAGAATCAAGCGCTATAAAAACCAATCATGAATAGCACGCTAAAAATAATGGCATGGAATTCCAACGGACTGCTGCAACACCAACATGAGTTGCAAGTAGTGCTAGACACAGAAAATATTGATGTGTGTTTGATCTCTGAAACGCACTTCACTAAACAGTCTTTTGTAAAGTTTAGAGGTTATAAGGTTTATCACTCGCTGCACCTTAACAACACGGCCCGAGGAGGAAGCGCGGTTATTATTAGAGAAAATATCTGTCATTACGAACAGTGTAAATACGAGGAGCCAGAAACGCAAGCTGTGGCGATATCAGTTAAAACACATAAATTTAATGTTAAAGTAGCGGCCGTATACTGTCCCCCAAGACACATGATAAACAAAGAACAATATGCACACTTCTTAAGACTGCTTGGACAGAGATTTATATTAGGCGGTGACTTTAACGCTAAAAACACTCACTGGGGATCGAGATTAACTTCAACTAAGGGAAGACAGCTTCTAAGTGCAGTGAAAGACATGCGTTGTGAGGTCATAAGTACTGGAAAACCTACATACTGGCCTACTGACCATCAGAAACTACCAGACCTTATCGACTTTTTCATAGTTAAAAACATATCAACCAATTATCTGAGAGTGGAAGATGGGTACCACATGAACTCCGATCACTCTCCGATATTACTAAGTCACAAAATATTACTAAGAGAAAACCACCTGACGTTAGTTAACAAGTTTACAGATTGGGAAAGTTTTAGCTTAGATCTACAAAACATTATTGACCTAAAAACTTCATTAAAAAGCAAAGATCAGCTGGATTCTGAAGTAAACAAGTTTAGCAACAATATCCAACAATGTGCATGGAACAACACACCACAGATTATTAAAAAAATTAAAGGAAATACCTACCCTAAGGAAATAATAGACCTATTATATGAAAAAAGAATTCAAAGAAAAAGATGGCAGCAAACCAGATTTCCGCAAGATAAAACTCTTTTGAATTTTTCTTATGAAAAGACTGAAGAGAAAAATACAAACCTTTCAAGATGAAGCTCTCAATACTAACCTACGTCAGTTAATCAGCGACCATACAACGCAATACTCTCTTTGGAAAGCGACAAAGTCACTCAAAAGGCCTATTACACCTATTCCCCCTATCAGAGATGATAACGGAAAGTGGGCCATAAGCAATGAGCAAAAAGCTCGAAGATTTGCGCATCACTTAGAAGAAACCTTTCAGTCAAATGACTGGACTGTAGACAACCTTCAGTTTGCCAATGTTCTTCAAGATAAAAGAATTAAGCTTGTGACTCCAAAAGAAGTAGCAAAGGAAATTCAAATCATTAGACTAAAGAAATCCCCAGGATATGACCTTATAACGGGAGAAATCCTAAAACATCTCCCGCGTAAAGCCATAATTAAACTTACTAGGCTCATCAATGCTGCATTCGTGCTAAAGCATGTTCCTGAGCCATGGAAAGTTGCTGAAGTGATTATGATTGCAAAGCCCGGTAAACCACCTCATGAGGCATACAGGCCCATTTCCCTGTTGCCTATACTAGCAAAACTGTTTGAAAAATTGTTTTTAAAACGCCTAAAACCAATAATTAATGAGAGAAACCTGATCCCTGACCATCAGTTTGGTTTCAGAGAGAAACACTCAACAATAGACCAAGTACATAGAATTACCAACATCATTGAGAGAACGCTTGAAGATAAAAAAGTCTGCTCTATTGTATTTTTAGATGTGGCACAAGCTTTTGACAGTTTGGCATGAGGGTTTGATATACAAGCTTAGACTAATGCTACCCAATGACTTTTCCGATATCTTGCAATCATACATTACAGATAGAATGTTTCGAGTAAGACACGAGGATGCCTATTCCGAGTTAAAATTTATTAAAGCTGGCGTGCCTCAAGGTAGTGTGCTGGGTCCAGTCCTCTACCTGTTGTACACGTATGACATACCAGAGCTGGAAAATAATACTATTGCAACCTTCGCGGACGACACTACAATTATGGCTACAGGGTCATGCCATACAGAAGCAATCAAAAAGGTACAAATCGCTGTAAATGAAGTTCATGACTGGGCACAAAAATGGAGAATCAAATTGAACGAATCGAAGTCACTTCACATTGATTTCACCTACAGGAATTGCAATTACCACCCAATCTTCATAAATGGCCAACAAGTGCCATACGCAAATACAGCCAAATACCTTGGCATAACGCTTGACGCGAAACTGCGCTGGAAAGCGCATGTTAAAAAGAAAAGACAGGAACTAGACATGCGCTTTAAAAACATGTATTGGTTGATTGGACAGAATTCATGTCTATCGATACATAACAAAATTTTATTATATAAGCATATTCTTATGCCAATATGGACATATGGCATCCAACTTTGGGGCTGTACTAAACCGACCAACATAAAAATTATACAAACATTCCAGAATAAGGTACTCAGGAGTATTGTTAATGCGCCCTGGTATATAAGAAATGACGACCTCCATCGTGACCTAAAAATGGAACCCGTCACCAACATAATACAAAAATTCGCTGAGGCCCATGAACACCGACTCCGCCAACATGTGAACGTCGAGGCAATTCAGCTGTTAGATCAGACAAATATAGTGCGAAGACTAAAACGAACAAAACCTTTTGAATTAGTGTAGTGTAAAAAGTGTAGACATAATAGTGACAATAATACATATATAACACGTGAACAAAGTGTTTATATTATCATATCAGACTCTAAGAAAGTGGAAAGGACTTGTGTAAAGTACAACCAGCACTATTCTAAGTTTTAAAATAATTATACGCATATACGTTGTCAGGTGTACAGAAACGGACATAGAGTACCTTTCATCCCGAAAAAAAACACTGTTCCTGAGGAAAATAACAATAACGTTCTTATGATAATAGATGGCGCCACGTGTCTTTCGAATCATGAGTGAATTACAAAGAATCATGGTTGAGAAACACGCTAAAACTGCTGAACGGTTTTGGATGCTTGGCACATGGGTAGACTATGACCTGGATTAGGACATAGGATACTTTTGATCCTGGTAGTACGTTCCCGTGGGATAATTTCCGACAACCACGCGGGCGAAGCCACGGGCAAATGATAGTATGGGGATAAAAGTATCCTATGGGTTAATCCAGGCTATAAACTATATGTGTGCCAAATTTCATCAAAATCCGTTCAGTAGTGTTTGCGTGAAAGAGTCACATCCTCACAAACTTTCGCATTTATAATATTATAGTAGGATTCGTAGGATAGTAGGATTTACTCAGATTAAACCATAAAACACAGTCAGTCTTTAATCATAACGTACCAAAAAACGAAAAAAAAAAACATGAGTAGGTAACCAAAAAATATATACAAGCTGAAACTTAAATAACGTACAACCTCTTAATGGGTCATTGTACTCATCATTACGAACAACTTTTACTATGGGACCAAACCTGAAATCGCGAAAAAAATCAGCTGTTGCCTAATTTATGTTTGCATAACTCGTCAAAATGTAAGAACAGCTGACTTTTTTTCGCGGTTTCAGGTTTGGTCCCATAGTAAAAGTTGTTCATAACGATGAGTACAATGACCTCTTAAGAGGTTGTGCATTATTTAAGTTACACCTTGTATATATCGAAGAATATTACCGGCGCGCAAAGTAACGGGTATGCTGTCCGTGATCTCCTCGTCGTGTGCATAGGACAGGGTGCCATGGACCCCGACACCAGGGTCCTCTGACCCAACATGTTGGTGTGGGAGAAGTCACACACGAGAAGCAGGCGAGAATGACGGGCCCCGTGACGGACGGCGCCGCAACCGACCGCCTGGAGGTTCCATACTGCTAGTTGGCTGAAGTGACCCCAAACTGTGCCCCTGGAAAGATGTCCGTGGTTGAATTAGGCAGCAAGATCCAAAGAGTCGTTATGAGGGGCTCGTGGCTAAGTAATAACAGCCGCAAGGGTTGATCGATCAGGTCGCTTGCCGCGGTTGGTCCGTGGATGGGTGACCATCTGTACATACCGAGACACCTCCATGCCTCAGAAAGCATGTTAAGCCGTACGTTCGTAGCCGCTCCCGGCTGTCATTCGTGGATCTTTGATAGTCGTTACGGGTCGTCCAAAAACTGAGAGTCTGACAACCAATCTTACTAAGAGGTATCCTATTACCCAGTAACTGGGTTGTGGAGGCCAGATAGGCAGTTGCTCCATGTAAAATACTGGTATTATAGCTTGGAAAACGTACCCGATCTGTTTTAGCTATTAAGTACTAATATAGGCTAAGCTATTTTGTTACTAACACTGTATTTTTTTATTTTTTATTTGTGATGGGTTTGCTCTTGACTCTAGTCTAGGTCAGAGGTGACAGAGACAAAGTCGACGATGGAGTGAGCTTACCCAGAAGAAGCCTGTTCACTCTCACTTTGAAGAGATTAGGGTTGTATACGTTCGGAAACACAGACGCAGGTAGTGAGTTCCACTCTTTTGCTGTGCGCATTATAAAAGACATTTGGAAGCGCTTAGTGCGAATTGGTGGAATAGCAACCAGGTAGGGATGGTAACTGGCAGTGCGTCTAGATGTCCGGTGGTAGAAGGGGGCCGGTGGAATGAGGTCGTGGAGTTCTCGGGCACACTCTCCGAAGTACAATCTGTAGAAGACCGACAAGCAGGCAACCTTGCGGCGATGAGCCAAGCTATGAAGCTTGGCATCCACCAGTTTTACGTCGCCAATGAGCCTCTTAGCTCTGCGTTCCCCCGAGTCAAGCGCGGCTAGTTGGTACTTAGCTGATCCATCCCAAAGGTGACTGCAATACTCCATGCAGGATCGGACTTGCGCTTTGTAAAGGGTTAAAAGCTGTCCAGGCGTAAAGTATCGCTTCACCCTATTTAGGATGCCCAGTTTCTTGGCCGCAGTTTGGGCCTTGTACTCGATGGTGGCGCCGAAGTTGAGACCAGATGTCAACTCCATGCCTAGGAGCTCAAGTCGATCAGTTACAGGAACAGATGTACCCCGAAAAGTAGGAGTTTGGGCGAAACGACTCTTTTTAGCGGTAAAAAGACACGCCTGCGTTTTGGTGGCGTTAAAAGAGACCAGATTATCATCACCCCACTGGGAGACAAAGCTTAAGGTCAAATCTGTCCGCTCTACCATGGCCTCTCTCAAGGAACGAACTTCAGCCCCGCTGGTTTTTGCGCTGGACAAGTATCTCTCTGAAACTGTACTGTCATCTGCGTACCCAACAATACCAGGCCGAAGCAGGTCATTGATGTGCAGCAGGAAAAGAGTTGCAGAGAGAACAGACCCCTGAGGAACTCCGGCATCAATAGCCATAAGGTCAGAAGAGCAGCCATCAACAACTACTCTAATCGACCGTTCACTAAGGAAATCTGATATCCAGCTACAAAAATCAGCTGGGATGCCACAAGCAGGAAGCTTGCTGAGCAGAGCAGCGTGCCAGACCCTGTCAAAGGCCTTCGAGATGTCAAGCGATACAGCCAGTGCTTCGCCGTGTTTCTCGATGGCTTCGCCAAAGCAGTGCGTGACATACACAAGAAGATCGCCAGTTGACCGTCCCCGGCGAAAGCCATATTGACGGTCACTGAGAAGATCATTGTCTTCAAGGTAGTTCAGCAACTTATTGTTCAGTACCCTTTCCAAAACTTTGCACAGAATGGAGGTAATGGCGATCGGACGGTAATGGGCAGGGTCTGCACGGTCGCCTTTTTTGGGCACTGGTTGTACATTTGCAAGCTTCCAGGATTTCGGCACCGTTCTTCTTTCAAGAGAGAGGCGGAACAAACGTGTCAATACAGGAAACAGTTCAGGCGCACACTGCCTCAACACTCTCGCTGGAATGCCGTCAGGCCCGCTGGCCTTGTTCACGTCTAGACTGCACAATACTCTTCGGACCTCTTTAATGTGTACTGCGATCTCCGGCATCGAGGAGTCACAATGAGGTACAGTAGGTAGTTGCTTTGAGCCAGCGTCCGGCCAGCTGTATACAGTATTGTAGTCTGAATTAGTAAAGATTATTATTATTATTATTCACATTTTTCACATTTCTCGGGACCCTGGAGTCCCGAACCTTTGGAAGGCGTACGAGGAGCTGAAGCAAACTCGCAGAGGCCCCTTACACAATTTTAAATGATGAGGAGGCACCAACCGACGATTATCCCTATATCGCTAGTACAGTAGTATTATTATTATTCATAGATATCTCGGGACCCTGGGGTCCCGGACCTTTGGAAGGCGTACGAGGAGCCGAAGCAAACTCGCAGAGGCCCCTTAGATAATTTTAAATGATGAGGAGGCACCAACCGACGATTATCCCTATCTGCACTATGCAAGTGCACCCAAGGACAACCCCCGGTTCGTGCAGGACTATTGTTGTTCGTGGAAACAAAAGATATTGGACTATGGGTTCGGGTGGCTAAAGTGGATTCGGTAACTTGAACTATGGAAGAACAATGTCCCCTGCCTGACCAATGTCATATATTATACACGGATAAAATGGCAGGGGGTGACTTGCACACTCAATAATGGGCCCCGGAAACGGCCGCTAGCACATAGTGACGTAGCGACAAGAAGGCAACACTTCCTGAGGTGCTTGAGGAGTGGAGAGGTATCCCACGGCTATCAGGACAATCCCGGAAGTACGGTCAAGATCCCTACCAGCACCTTACTGGAATACTTCCTTCCTCCGAGCACGTTTACTCTTGCGAATCTCCACTCAAGCCGGTCAATAAAGGCAAGAAAGAGATGGGAGCTCTGTTCATCGTCAGTGTTCACTCCAGCCGGCCAATAAAGGCAAGCCTGAGATGAGTACAAGATTTCTCCCGGGAGATAGGGTCCGTGGGGTCACTATTGCCCAACAGCTCACCACATGCTGCGCTGCGGGTTTCTGTATCTCTCTTGGTCTGGCTCCTTCCTCATCCTAGACCCGTTCCGGCAAAGTAAACTCTACCGGCACATACCTAAAGTTCGGAGCGCGCAAGCCCCACCACGACGTCAACGTAGAGATACAGTATTATTATTATTATAGCATCCGGTTAGACTGGAAGCCGACCCCAACATAGTTGGGGAAAGGCTAGGCAGCTGATGATCCAATGAGTCGTTGTGTATGTTGGAATTTGTTTGAACTGGATATTTGAACAAATCTAAAAGCAAAATTGTGTTGCTCATCTATAAGCAAGGGCGTAGCCAGGATTTTGTACAGGGGGGGGCAGGTTGAGAAAATCATAGAGAAACTGAATTTATGTTTTCATACATTAGGTATAAAGGTGAAAGTTTGTGAGTGTGTGTGGACGGATGCATGTTTGTTACCTCTTTCAAGCAAAAGCTACTGAACACATTACGATGAAATTTGTTATGTAGGTAGCTGAAGACTCAGAATAACACATACATAGATAGGGGTAGGGTAGGTGTAGGGTAGGTTTAGTTTAGTTAGGGTAGGTGTAAGATTGATTACTGGGCAGGACGACGTCCGCCGGGTCAGCAAGTGTAACAATAAAAAAACGAATTTTAACCAGAAACAGAATAGTTTTAATTACTTAAACAGTAACTTGCGTGGTTGTTCACAAAATCTATTTAAAACTTTTTCAATAACTTCGCCTTTCTTTCCTTCTACCATTTTCCTATGTACGCTTAACATACATAGGCCGTTCAGACGATTTTCTGACATTGTAGACCGCAACCACGTTTTTACTCGCCGTAAGGTGGAAAAAGACCGTTCTATATTGGCCGTGGTGCATGGTTGCGCCAGTAAAATAAGTATGGCCCTCTTTGTGGCGGGGAAGAAAGTATTTGCCTCTTTAAGCGTGTCGGTAAAATCCATTTTCTCTAACTCTTCATTTGGAATCCCCTTGTCTTTCCACAATTTATACCACAATTCTGCTTCAGGCTCGATAGCGAGCTCGTAAAAATTGGTGAATGCTTTGCAATTCTCTTGGAAATCACTGAGGGTCATTGATAACATTGTGTTTGGGTGCAATGACATTAGGCTGAAGGCTGGCAGATGCTCATTCGAAAAGCGTTGATCGAGTGCGGAAATTAAGGAATCTAAATAGGGTATTATAATGGATCTTTTCCAATAGTCTGAAGAGCTCTGTGCCGGGTGATTGGACCGATGTTGTTGCCGAGACGCAATGCGTGGGACTTGTAAGTCGGTACCAAGGGCAGATGCAGTTCCTTGAGAAGTTTCAATTATATTTTCACTTTCTGTGTCTACGTTTTGACGGTGATCTTGTGATGAGACATGCTTAACGCAGTATTCATGAATATATTTGAAACGGCAAAAAGGTCGAATTACGAATGAGCCCAAAACTCCAACAACTGTCTTTGGAGGGAATAGTACGCAATATAAACACAGCGCACCTTTAAGATGTTTCGAATTTATTCGCTATTATTATTTTATTCGCCAGGGCGAATAAGTTTGCAACCAACTATGATTGAATTTTCGCTGCAGATCAGCAGCTTTGGCATCCTTAGAAAAGTCATAATTTTCAGGGGGCACCCAACAACGTTTAAGCATATCCAATTTTTGACTTGTGGTCATCAAAGAAGTTCGCCCTGCCCCTACCCATTTGCCTAAATCGTTATCACAAACGAATTCATCTGCAGCCACTTCAGGTGTATTTTGAACTCTAAAAGATCCAGCTTGAGCCAGCGCCAGCGAACTTTCTTCCTTTTTCTCGTCATCACTACTTTCACTACTAGTTTCTGCTTTTTTTCTTTTTAAAGTCCCTTAAACAAAAATTCACGCGTTTTTAAATAAATATAAATATCATATCGTTATTAATCTAAAATTAACTGTGATAATAAAAAATACCTTACCTTTGAAAAACTTTCTTATATCCATTTTTTAAAACAAACACCAGTCGTCCAACACACCCACCCAAACACCAGCGAAGCGACAGCGAAAAAACAAATTAAATTACAACAAAAATCTCGATTCACAACTTCGAATTGCACGATAATTACGAACAGACGTTATAAGAGGACCACCGAGACAAGATTGAATACAAAATCTGTGTACAAAATATTGTTTGTTGTTACGCGCACGCGCGCTGTGCATCAGCTGCCTCCCCTCTCACCCCGTACCCGCACCCCGCTCCGGCTCGACGGCGCGGCGCGTGCGGCTGGCGATGGCGCGGCGCGGCAGGAACGAACGTCTGTCTACCGAGCTACTAAACTCAACTAAACTATAGAATAACACTAAACTGTGCTAGCGAGGCGAAAGATGCGCTAATTATGAGTATGACATAGCTTAGCTCAGTAAATTTCTATAAAGAGGTGAAATAAAATTCGCTCAGTTCGCCAGCCCGCCCGCCTGCTAGGGGGGGGCAGCTGCCCCCCCCCCTGCCTCCCCCTCGCTACGCCCATGTCTATAAGGGATCATAAGAACGTCTTGAAGAAAGTAACGAGCTACATTCTTTCACTCAGCAAGTTGGAATTACGCAACGGTTTTCTATTATTTTGGAAAAACTATAGGACGTATTCTACCTTGGCAAATGCGTTCAGTTGTGTTGTGCTGTTCTTGTTGTTGTGTGTTATTGTTGTCTTGTGCTTGTTGTTGTTGTACTTACTTAGCAGTAAGCCTAAAAGGCGCAGTGAGCTGTTTAGACTGCACACGCCGCCTCTCCCCCCACCACGCGTCGAGCACGCGCCGTATTGCACGCTGCGCGCTTAGCTCGTCTGATTCGCTGGAGCGTCGCCACCGCACTTCGCCGACTGTCTGACCCGCGTACGGGTAGCGAACTGGAAGGACAGTTTGGTGACGTAGAGTGAATCCAAGGTTTCTATTTGATGCTGTCTGTAAAAAAAAACCGGCCAAGTGCGTGTCGAACCACGTACAATGAAGTGTTCCGTTATTCTGCAGTTGAAAAGAATTTATCCCAGAAATATACTTAACATTGTAGTTGAAACTTCAACGCCGTTCAAAAAAAAATACAAACATAAATAGTACCTACTAAAAAAAAAGTTAAAAAAAATAATACTGTCCAATTTCTAGTCACACTATTTACTGCCTACTACTACTACGTACAATATTAGAACAACAAATAACCAGTGGAATTCATTCATCGTGATGAAGAATAATGTAAAAATGTTACCATTTTTTTTTTCTAAAAAATGTTATGTAAGTACTTCCTGGGATATACTATATTTTTTGTAACTTTTTATTTGAACAGCCATAATGTCTATTATATGCTATTTCAAGGTTATCCATTCTTTAGCGGACATCCTGTATATATATTTAAGTACGAGAATTAGCCTTCTGGTGAAAAGTAGGTATCTGCAGTTGAATCGAGAGCACTGAGAGTGCGGTGATAAAAAAGCAGTAAGGGAAATACGCCAATATTTCAGCCTAATAAAAGTCATCTTCAGATCAGCTCGTGGTGCTCTACTAGACCCTAGAACCTAGTAACCATCTTTACTTTTTGAGGAGAGGTTCACGGTGATTCTTTGTGACACATACCTGTTGCACGGCAGTCGTCGTGTACAAAGTGACACTGGTCTGCTAGTCTTTGTGCTAAAAGAGCCAACTCGCGGTCCCATTCCTGCAATGTGAACTTTTATTAAAGGTACAAGCACTAATTAGCAGCAACGCAGGACCTATCTGTAATATTATGGTAATTTGGCAAACTCAGAGCTTGAATAGGATTGAGAAAATAGAAAGTATAATACATCACTTACAACTAGCATCATTATTTGTGGTTTCGGAAGGTGAACGCCACCACGTACCCTCTCGTTGCCGGCAGCGATACGCTGACGACGTCTGTGAACGCGAACAGCTTCACGTAACACAGAAATTGAGCCATCATGACCCTTAAGAGATTATAAATAAAATCTGCCTAGCCTTTTCCCAACTTTGTTGGGGTCGGCTTCCAGTCTACCCGAATGCAGCTGAATACTAGTATTTTTACATCGAGCGACTGCCTATTATCTGACCGCCACAACTCAATTACTGGTTAAAACGATACCCCTTAGTAAGGCTGGTTGTCAGACTTTTGCGCATCTCAATACCCGTAACGACTGTCAAAGATCTAGGACCAACGGGTTCTTTTATTTTTTTGTTTGGGTAGGAAATTATCAAATAACTTCTCCCGCCCTGGGCGGAGCGGAAGGGCGCTTCTACTGACTAAAACCTACCCGTGATCCTTCAGTTGCCTGTGCCAGGGCCACGGTAATTCTTTCAAACAACCCGCAACCCTTGCTGGCATCAGCCCTAGCGGATCCCATCAGTTAGTGCTGATATCTCTTTGAGGCGCGCGTGGAACACAACGCGCCGTCGACCCGGGCCTGGTCCTTACCAGACGGCGAGCTACCCATTACTCGCCGTCTGCAAGCCCGCGCCTACGGTAGGACCAACGGCTTAACGTGCTTTCTGAGGCACGGAGAGGTCGATATGTGACGGATGGTCACCCACGGGGGCCTGACAACTGTAGTTCGCGTTACCGCCATTTGTTGCTAATTTCGCGATTTATAATTATGTTATCTGTGGCATTTATGACGCCATCTTTTCTTGTTTTGACGGATAGACTTTTTTTTGTTAGGTTATCTTACAGATTATTACTGTATTATTAGCACTGTCTGTGTACCAAATTTTGTTATACTTTTGTTAAAAATAGACTGGACACTGTGACTTACTTTGCGTCATCTTTCACTCTGTTTTTCTGTACGTCGTGTCCTTAGAACTCGACATCGATAGCTAACTATTCACATTAAAACATCTCTAGTACGCGCGACGGTAGCGACAAAATGCGAAACGGCAATCAAGTGAAACTAAGCTCATAAGTCACTGTCTACTACTATAGTAATCTGTGGTTACACATCCACAAACCGACCGCGGCAAATGTAGGTAGCTTTATAAATAGTCAAAGTAAAACGTCCACTAAATAACTCCTGTGGGGTAATTGCATAAGACACATAAAATGGCTGGAACCGACCCCAACATCGTTGGGAAAAAGGCTAGGCAGGTGATAATGACGTACATAAAATGGCAATGCCTTTAGTTTTGACAGTTAGTTTACTTTTGTTAGTTTTAATAGTCCATGCGTTATGAATTTTTCATACTAATGAAGCATTAAGAATTACCTACAAAATCCTTCGAATTGTGACGAAATTGTACGTGTTACGAAATCGGGGTGCTGGGTCTCGTGGTCTACCTAGCAAGGGCTCTAGCATAGGGTTGCCAACCCTACTATATTATAATATAGTATCATGCTATATTAGAGGCTGAATTTCTAAAGAAAATTTAAAATAGGCGAACTACTATATTTTTATTTCAATAAAAAATGGCGAGGTGATCGCAATACCCCAATGAAAACCTGAAAAAAAAAAGAAAAACAAATGAATGAAATGCTGAATACGTAACTAAGTATTGGTTGAATTTTAGATAAATGTGTTTGCCATAATGCCATTAGTTACTAAGTACTTTTTAACATTAATACTTTCATGTTAATTCATTCATGTTTAGCCTTTCACATGGAGCCAAAATCAAACATTAGTTAGGTACCTACTGTGTTTTTACAATGCATGTGCTCGAAAAAAGCATTTTCCAAGCAGCCAAACTGTGCGAAAAGTGCCACTTTTTCGTATTAGTGCTTTTTACTTAGTTTTTTTTTTTTTTAACTCCGTTTTCAGCCCCACGTAGAGTTTTTTATTATTTAAGAAACGTTTTACAAATTATTCAAGTACAGATTATCATTCATACAGGTAAAATATACGATAAAACTAATACTTCATCAAACGCGTTGTTAGTTATTCTAGATTTTGATTTTGATCAATAAATTAATTTTAAATTTTCATTAAATATGTTTGGCTGAACGTATATTTTGCTCGTGTCTTTTTGCGATATGACGTGGCAGCTATTTGCACATGCGCAGTAGTAGATATGCTGAGCGCGCATGTATTTAAAACAATCCCGCATTTTACTAATTTCTTGCTTAATTCGGAGTCGATCTGTGCTCTGCTAAGAATGACGAGTTCAAGTGACAAATCAATTAATTTAACCCCGGAAAAAGCTATTCAAGAAGCACAAAATGCCAACAACTGCCTCTTACCGGCTAAATCAAAAGAAAAATAATTTTTCAATACTTATATATTTTCTTATTTCCTCGCACAATGCAAAGTAAAACGTTGTATGATACACGTGCGTAAGATGATTTCCGCCTCTTGTCGACTTTTAAACTCGCTCGCTTCGCTCGCTCGTGAATGAAAATGCCACTCGTTGGCACTTGTAGCATAAATAATTATAAATTGAAACATACTACCTACTTTTTTTTTTCGCCATCTACTATATTTTAAAGACAATGGCTTCGAAAATACTATCCTACTAATATTATAAATGTGAAAGTTTGGATGGATAGATGGATGTTTGTTACTCAATCACGCCAGGACGGCTGAACGGATCTGGTTGTACTTTGGCACAGATATAGATTATAGTCTGGAATAGCACATAGGATACTTTTTATCCCGGAAAATGTACGGTTCCCGTGGGATAATTTCAAACATCCTCGCGGGCGAAGCCGCTGGCATAAGCTAGTATTTGATATAAAAAAGTTGGCAACCCTACCCTAGCACGACTGTTAATGTACAGACGCCAGCACATCAAGCTACTACAATCTGTCAGATTTCTTTAATCGATTTTCGACTTTATTGCTAAAGCATTAGGTTCAAGGTTGATTGGGAAAATCTGACAGTTTCGGGTAGGTTGACCTGCTGGCGTCTGTACTTAACGTAAATTCGAACGATTTTTGAATTAAAGATTACAACCTATCATAGAGTACATATTTTGGTTTAAAATGCGACAAGCACAATTAGTACCGCCCATAAACAGGTATGAATACTACGTATTAAAGTCTTAAAACCAATCATATTAAAATATAAGCAAAAAATGAGCGAGCCTTAAGTAGTCGCATATGATGTGTAACATCTGACATCTCACCTTGGTAATTACATTAACATTATAGGTATCCTGAAAAAAGACTCCGATTTCTCCATGGCAAAAGTACTATTTAGTTCCATACCAAATAAACAACGTTTTGAGGTACGGCAACATTTCAATCCAAAGAGAAAACATTTAAAAAAGATACTTTTCTTATCTGTGAGATGGGTTGGTACCATCTGACGGCCAACTCTAGCCCCACGCGCGCTCATTGGTTCCCCGGTTGGCTTCCTGTTACACACTTCCGTCCCTTTTTACGAAATCACTCCCACAAATTTCAGGAAAGCGAGAGGAAAAATGTTACACATCAAAAAGAGGCATGAAAGAGGCAGATATGTTTCAAGCACACACGTCGTAACGTCTAGAGAACATCCTAGTTGGGACGTTTTGTCTTTAGTCCGCGCGTAAAAATCAAAACTAAACGATGTGTAGTCACGTGTCACGACAAGATTTTAAACGTCGCGTCGTCGGTTACTATGAACATAACATATCTTATGTATAATGTCATTGCTTAAACCTAAGTAAATATGTGCCAAAAGAGTATTTTAAATTTTAAATTTACGTTTCGTTTACCTACTCCGCACGTTCGTGCCAGGCCCACAGACCTTGCATAAGCGTCCGTTCAGACCAAGCGGAAAAATTCTCGCGAGTTTTACTGGTTCCCTTGAAAATAGGACCGTATTACCATAGCTTAAAGTACAAATCGACATCGAGCATCGAGCCGAGCCGACTGATAGGCTATGGTAATACGGTCCTATTTTCAATGGAGCCAGTAAAGCCCGCGAGGATTTTTCCGCTTCGTCCGAACGGACCCTAAGAACTGGGTAGGTGTTCTGGGGCAGCTCCTTGGCAATAGGTAGGTAGGAATAAAATTACTGTCACTACCAAGGTAGGTATGTAAAATTTACCTACCTGTTGAGGTAATGTGTAATGAAGTGCTTCAAGTCACTTGTGAATTTAATTGGTGTGTAGCGCTCGCACGAAGGTCCGGGGCCCGACTGAAATTATGCATAAAATAATACGAATACCTTTTGTTTTTTGGACTGCCTCGTTGTTCTAGTGGTTGCAAGCGCTATTGCTGAGCATGAGGTGCTGGGTTCGATTTCCGTAGTATTCCCGTTAGAGCACCTATGCATTTTGCACCAAAGGTATTCTCAAAGGTATTAAAAAATAGGTGCTCAAACGGGAATACTCCCGATTTCCCAGGCAGTCTTTTTGGGTTTTTCCATCAGGAGTCATCAGTTCCTCAGTCCGGAGTCTGGAATTGTGCCTGGTTGATGGCAATAGGCTCACCCCCTATTACCTGGGACTTCAACATAACTGGCGAAATGTGGGTGTACTGTAGGTACACCTCTGTCTAACACTTCGGAGATTACAGGTGTGGTGTTATGTTTTATGTTAAGGGTTTTTTGGTTCATTCTGGTCGTTTGTTTCCTGGCTGGGGCTACTTTGCGAAATAATGACACGCAAAATATGACACGAAAACCAGAAGAAAAATCCCAATATCTTACATCAGGAAACTGACAAGCGACATGTCGTCCTTTCCCTTGGCAGAGTCTTCGGTATCTGACGGCGCAGTACTGATGCTCCTCTGGCATGGCCACCACCAGGCTTGTCAGTGACACCCACAGCAATGTCCAGCGGCACATGGTTGGCTTAGCTGGAAACTCTACAACATCATCAGTCACCTCAAAAATCTTACCGACAGGATGTATCAGAAAGGTGTGGTCTTTAAGAGTGTGGTACAGACCATCAAACTGAAAAACTTTCGCCATGGGACCAACATCGGAATCGAGAAAAATAATCAGCTGTGCCATACATTTGGGACGAGTAGGTACCTAATGAAGTTTTGTATGGGAAAGCTGATTTTTTTCTCGATTACGATGTTGGTCCTATGAAGTGTTGTTCAGTTTGATGGTTCCTTTTGTCCACACCTTTCTGATATACCCTGGATATGTAGGTACCTACCTGCTATCTTATCATTTTGTAAGTCCCTGACAGGTAATCCTAGTGTTGAGCCTAGTGCTATTTGAATGCCTATAATATTCTCTTGAACAATAAAGTTTTTATTAAGTATTATTATTATACTCATAACCCAAAAATGATTACTTCTGGAAACAAGCTTCCCTAAGCATTGCCACAACTTCTGGTCCTGTGCTACCCGCATCCAGCGGAGTGTGGACATCTAAGGTGGATCTTTGTACTAATGAAGATACCTGAGTCACACATACTCTTCTTTTTTCTGGTGTTGGGTAAAGGTGAATAGTAAGTTCATCTTCTGTTCTGTTGGGTCTGTTTGGGCATTCTTTTAGTGAGGTTAGGCTGGTCCTCACTAACTTAACAGGCATCTGCCCCCAGCATATTTTTTCAAAACAATTTTCTACAGAACTCACCATTTACGTTTGAGACAACTTAGCAGTCAAATAGCACATAATATGTAATATATAGTTATAAAAATGAGTCAATACTACATTACTTTCACATAAAAATATATCAAAAATATAACAGCGGTAGGACAGCCGGTTGATTACGAGTCCTACAAATCTGACATAGACATATTATTGCTATTATGACAGAGAATATTTCTATGGAGTTTTGTGTTTTTAGCTCTATGAAGGTTTTTGACGTGAAAATGTCTTTTCGCAATATTTCTGACGGACAAAAACATGTAAGATTTCAACCTCTAATAACTACGAGACTTTTAATGCTAAAATAATCAATTGAGCATTTAAAAGGTAGGTCATATTTGTAACAATTTTGAAGCCGGATTTAAATTGCCTGCGACGTCACATCTACAGAACACTATTACTCCTAGCGGAGTGGTCACATCGCAAGTGAAGGCGCATGCGCGTGACCCTCTATTTTTCCCTATGTGTCGAAATTCAAATTTGTATAGCGCAAAAACGTGTTTAGCTAGAATGTTGATTCTGGCGTGATTGTCAAGAGTTGACAAAGCACTACTAGGACCTAAAGAGAAATAATAGAAATATTGGCCAAAATAGAGTCAAAAATGCATAAGAAGTTGACAATGGCGCCGATTTCCTTGTTCACAAACTAAACTAAATTTAAGTTCAGTGCATCTTTTTCTTGCTTTTTCATTATGTAAAGGACAAATCATATTTTCGTTTAGTCCTGTCAAATTAAGATAGGTAGGTACTCCATAGACAAGTTTAGACGTCTAAAAATACGTCAATTTACGTCAGGAGCTAAATAATTTGACAGGATTAAACTAATATTTATCATTTATGTCCTTTTCTTAATGAAATAGAAAGAAAAAGATGCATTGAACTTAAATTTAGTTTAATTTGTGAACAAGGGAATCGCGCCAATAGCATAATCCTAATCTCGGGTGTCGTCTCATATCGGCCGTAAATCTGGTCAGAAATTTTAAAAAATCCAGGCGAGGAAAGCCTCCTTATACTCGTAATAAGCCAAAAAAGTCCAGTGCCAAGCAAATACCTCTCTTTAGGTTAGGTTAGGTTACAGCTGTGACCAAATATTTTCACGAAAATTAATGGCGTGGACTAGAACTGCGACTACTTAATTTTTTGAAAAGCTTTTCCGCTTTTCAAAAAAACACCTTCATGGCTTCAGTTCCCGTAACAAACATAACATCACGCCATGCCAGTGCAGGAATCCCAATAATATTTAAATCTCTTTGGTATCCCCCAATGCGTTAGTTAGCTTGTACAAAACTATGCAAGTAGCCATTGTGACACATGAGTTCATATAATTAGAATTATTGTGTATTTTATTTTTATTTATCATTGACATAATCTACTCATTTCAATGTTTTTTATGAGTGGTAGGTATTGCAATACGTGGTAAGCTAGTGACCTCGACAACTGATCATAGTATTCTTGCCTGAGCAACCGGCAGCAAGTTCGTCATGCTCCCTTAGATGTCATTGCTTGCGGTAGCGTCGGGGGTCGGGTTGCCTCCTTCCCTCTAATATGGCGAGGGGGGTAAGGGCTGATCTTTGTGTTATGCTCGTGAACGGGTGCTGCTTGTGATGACTGGTCGTCTTACTGACCTTGGTTTTGTTTTGTTATTAGTAATTAACTCTTTGTTTATTTTACTTCGATGGTCGTAGTTTATCATTTGTGACTTCAAGTTACGGCTACATACAGGGTTATTGATAAAACACCAGCAACCTTTTAAGGGGTCATTGTACTCATCATTATGAACAACTTTTACTATGGGACCAAACCTGAAATCGCAAAAAAAAAAATCAGTTGTTCAGTAAATTTATGTTCGCATAATTCGTCAAAATGAAGGTACTGAACAGCTGATTTTTTTTTTGCGATTTCAGATTTGGTCCCATAGTAAAACTTGTTCAAAATGATGAGTACAATGACCCCTTAAGAGGTTGCTGGTTTTTTGCACACCTTACGCTTTGTTAATGAAGTTCGCGAGTATTGCGGAATAAAATGTGAAATAAAATACCCTTAGCAGCTTATTTCGTTGACATTTTGGCAAGGGTACTTGAGGAAACCGCGGGAAGCTGCGGTACACCGCGGAAGATTTTGGCCATAAAAATGCTGCTGCGTCGCACCGCCTCGTGAGCGGCCTTTGGGTAGGTATTGTTATTTTAGTGTTAAGTAGATACAGAATCATCTAAAAATATCTTACATAAATACATAAACTCACACCTTCTTCCCATGGAGGGCAGGCAGAAACTAAGAACGCCACCTGCTACGATCCTTACATACTCCTGCCTCGTTTGCGTTCATATATCTGGTCATACACGCACGCCAGTTGTGAGTACTACGTACCTGACCTTTCTGAAGAACGTCACCAATAAGGTCACTATAATAATAATGATGTCTTCCTAGGGCGTCCCCTTCAAGCGTTTTTACCTTTTGTTAGTCGCCTTTTATTCATCCTCTCAACATGAGCAAACCATCTAAGCATACCTGTTCTTTTCAATTTTTGTAAACTACATCTTTTAAACCGCACCGTTGCCTTATCATTTATAGTCACACCACACATGCTTCGCAAGGAACGCGTAAAAATATCTTGGGTGCAAATAAAACAACAGAATACAGATATATATTTTATTTTGCATTTCAGTAGTTAATATTCCGTTTTATTTACAGCTTAACTACTACCTTTATCAAATATAGTTGAATATGCAATTTCGAAAAGGGTACATGTCTGAATATTTAAACTTTAAGGAAATGAAAAAAAAAACTAATATTTTTTAAAGAACTATAAAATATTTTTGAGTTACATTCTGGAGCCAATTTGCAATCGAAGTTACAGAAATATTTTGATGTTAACGTTATTATCTATATAAATAAAAATCAATTGCTGTATGTATGTACGCGCATCACTTCAGAGCGTTGGCACCTATTTGGCTAATTCTCTTTTTGTTGTGTTTGTAATTGTCAGGACAAGGTTTGTATGAAAGAAAATGTTTGAATGGATAGTTGTCGCGAAAATTGGAAAATTCGGGAAAACTTAAAGTGCATTTTCTATGGGAATTTTGTATAAATTATTGAAATTTTGACAGGAATATTTTAGATATTTCAAAATTGTGAGATGTGCCCTTTTCGAAATTTATGATATTAAATTCACATAATTTAAAGAAAAAAAACCACATAAACTTGGTGCAGAAGTATTACAATAAATTAGAAAAGGGCACATCTCTTTAGAATTGTGACCTTTTCGAAATTTTTGATGTACAGTGGGCCGTCGTTGTGCTTGACCCTTTTCAAAAGTTTTTCGAATGCACGTTGAAATCTTAGCTTTCAACGCCTTTTTTTTGTTTGACCAATGAATGAAGGTTGAACCTTTTTTTTAAAGTTTATTGTTTTTGTTTGACCAATGAACGAAAAATGTCGCCTAAGTTTTTTTTCTTAACTTGTGTAGAACCATTTTTTTATAATGTGCGCCGAAGCGCTATTGGTGGACGAAAACAATGCAGGCGGGGTTAGCCACTGGCCCGTGCATACGAAAAGCGCCTTTATGGGGGTGAGGCACAAAAATCGTTGACTGTACACGTCGATAGTAGAACAAATACCATAGATGTTCTCTTTTCGTATAAAATAGGTAGAGAAAAGCATTTAGAATTCATTGATTTGAAAAAACGTATATGGCAAAATATGCGGGATGTGCCCTTTTCGAAATTGCATATTCAGTTATATTATTTTATTTTATTTAAACAATAAACGGATATTATAATATTATCTACTCGTGTGTGGGATGAACCAGTGGGGGTATGGTTACCAACCATCTACGACGTATCAACTCGGACGCTTAAAGACGCGGCAGCGGGCAGCGAAAGGCTCGCGAGAGTTGGCGGCGCCGCTAAACGAAACGAAACGAATCAATTTCCTGTGCAAGTAGCACAGGAAATTGATTATATATATATATATATACAGGATGTCCAGTAAATAGCACGACATACTGCAGGGGGTGATAGCTAGGGTCACTACCTATCAATACAACACAATATATGTTCAGCAAAATCTTACGGATTTTTTTTCACCACTGTAGGTTAAAGTTATGCGAAAAGAAAATCGTTCTGTGAAAATTTTAACAAAAAAAACTATTTCTTCAAAACTTTCTTGTTTTTGATCAAAAAAAAAAACTTATAATGAGTAGAGTAACCTATTCACGAATAATTTGATGTAAAAAAAGTTCTTGAAAAGGATTTTTTCATTACGAGATGCTTAAAAATCTGTTTCAAGGTAGAGATTTTTCGATATTTCGGAAAATTTTGTAAAACTGTAAATCCGTAAGATTTTGCTGAATATATATTGTGTTGTATTGATAGGTAGTGACCCAAGCTATCACCCCCTGCAGTATGTCGTGCTATTTACTGGACACCCTGTATATGTATATATATACATATATGCTTTACGAATTTGATCCTTATCTATTACTAGAAATTGTCCAACTGACGGGTGTGAGGAATGCATTCTATCGACGGCCGGATTTTATCAGAAACTAGCTTCTGCCCGCGACTTCATCCGCGTGTAATTTTATGTTGTCTCGAACTAAGTTAGTTCTGTATTTGCTGCCATCGGTTTTAGCATATCAGATTCCTATATTTTATACAATAAAACGCACAAGTAAATAAAGCTGTTTTAATAATTTAAATCTTTTTATTAACTGAAATAAATCTTATAAAATAATTGTTTAACACTGTTTTCACTTAAATGTACAATACTTACTATATATTTATAAATTAAAATACTAACTTAAAGCAAAAAATAATATTATACTTTAATAACATAAAAACTAATATTTTAACAACATTTTCTTTCCAACGAAAGATTTAAATTTTTAAAACAGATCAAATTAAATTGTCTCTAAATTATTCAAACATTATCATTAAGTGAGATTTTTAATTATTACATTTAAATAAATGCATGTTCATTTAACATGTTAAAATAATAAGATTTTCATAGAAAATTAAGATTCAAAGTTAGCAATTAAATTCATATTGCTGTTGTTTCCGTATTGGTGAAATTATGTGAAATAGCAGTTACTGAAATTATTAAAATTGACAATTACTGGCTTATTAAATTTATTAAATGACTAACATTGATATATTTTTCTCGGTCATCAACGATGTCTCCTGCCCGTCTGCACCCTAATTGCTTAACACACTATCAATCAAAATCTGCTAATCCATTGCTTCATATGTTCGAAAAATTTGTCAGCTCAACAACGTAAATAACGCAATGAATGTTGTTGAACTGTCAAATTGAAACCCACTCTTAATAGAAAATCGACATCACAAATGTAAAGGTGTTGCCAATTTAAAATAATAACCTCATTTGTGTAGTTTGTCGAAAAGTACCTATTATAATATGGTGTTAAAATTGTAGGCATATCTTAAGCAAGTAAAATATAATATTGCACACAGTTTTCAGCTTTAAAGAGACGTAAACTACGATCCAAGAATACAATACAACAGTTTAAAATAAAATAGTGCAAATTATTTTTATGATACTGGCAATAACGCAGAAGCTCTAAACATTTGAAGTTTCATGTATTATTTTCTGTTTATAAAATATGTTTCCTTCTAAACAAGAGAATAGCTAAAACAATCGTAAATAATATTGCGTCTTCCTAATAATCGATTCAAGTTGGGCGTCCCTACTGGTCGCCATTTTGTTTTTGTTATTCAGCATAGAGGAAAGTAATTCTGTCATTCGGTTTCTAACGTTTGTCGTGATTGAATGTGCCTCTCGTGAGTATTTTATTTGTTGTTAAGTTTTTCTTTATTGTATTTTACGTTTTCAAATTTTCAAAATCAAATCAAATAATTAGAATGACTATGGAAATGTTGACTTGGAACTTGACTTCACTTTGACAATGACATTTCTTTGTTTACATTTTTGATCTCGAATTCCATTTCCGAGATTAATGTAAGTGTGTTAAGCAAGTACCCCGCTGTACTAAACTTTGACAGCGCTAAGTTTATTCTTGGTCAAGAATGGGAGGCTCATCGTCCACGACTCTACTCCAAAGTAATATATTACAAACTAAATCAACAATTTTAACACTAGTGCTGTGACAGACCGAGTTGAGTTTTCCTGGTAAATTTCGAGTAGCGTCGTGAACGAAGGGCCTAAGCGACTGCCTAAATGCTGTCTTATGTATTTGATATTTAACTTCAACTTCAGTGCAGACGGGCATCACTCTTTCATTATAGTCGATATAATTAATTTTACACAGACGAGACATTTACAGATATAAACAGGGTTACTGGTAACTCGACGTCCTTGAAGGAAGTCATAGTAGGGTTAAAATGCAACAAATTAATTAGTTTTTTTTTGCACTAGACAAGAAGTAATGGCGATAATTACGAAAAATAAAATGTTTGACTCACTAGCCAAAGCAAAGATCAAAGATTTGCCAAAGTTTTTGGCACTTTTAACAAAGATCTGCTACTGCATCGACTGTGATAAGAACTTAAATTTCAGTACAGTCGCGCCGTAAATTATTTTTACCCCGAAACCGAACTAAATCAAAAACTACTGAACTTCGGTAGAACATTTGATGGCTTAATTTGTTGCATTTTAACTCTACTATGACGTCTTGCAAGGCATACGTCGAGTTACCAATAACCCTGTATACACAGTTACGAGCGTGCGCTCTGACGTGTCTAATGTAACCTATGTTGGCTGTGAAGGAACGTGCGCAGTGTTGACACGTTATTTACAGATAGTTAACTTATCAACCAAAAGGACCTACATTAATGGCATGCAGTAGAGAGCTTTGATTTGCCCGATTAGGATAATAAGTTCACAAAATGTATTCGATTGAGTCTTGGAACGAAGTTCCTCATCGCACGTTATAGTCTGCACACTTGGCGAATGAGAGCAAGACCGAAAAACGTGTAACATTTTGACTGTTACGATATTTTTGCTACGTAACAAAGTGTAACATTTTGACCATTAGGACACTTTGTTACGTAACAAAAATATCGTAACAGTCAAAATGTTACACTTTTTCGATCCACCTCTCATTCGCTTAGTGTGCAAAAGCGAAAGGAACTTCGTTCCAACCGAGTGTCACACCGGCTACGACACCTTGACTGTTTTTTAAGTGTTTTTATAAGAACCACTACCTACATGATTTTCAATTGCTTAAAACATTGTTATGCGAATTGATAGTTATTTTGTAAAAAAAAAATGACGACTATGAATTGACACGTCATAAAATATTTCGCCTGTACAAATACCGCTGATACTGAGCGCCACGTTATTTACATGTAAATTAAATCCCATTGCTGTTTATTTAATTAAAATAATATGTCATATTTCTAGAGACCGTAAATTCTCTACCAATGATATTATATATAAAAAAGAGGCAGATAATATATATTATTAGCGCGTGCGTCGTGAAGACTTCAATACGTCCCAATTGAGACGTTTTTTCTTTAGTCCGCGCGTCACTGTGAAGCTGTGTAGTCACGTGCCACGACCAGAATTTAAACGTCGTTTATGAACGTAACATATCTAGTGTATAATATCATTGTTCTCTACTAACACTGAGATCAAATGAATGTTTTTAAAAGTTATTCATTTAATTTTGACTAACATTGAATTTTGGCATTTTGCAAAATGGCCATGATCACATATGAAATATTTTAAAACTGATGCAATAAAAAAGTAAAAAAAAAAAAAATGAAAAGTACACTTATTTTTACCTAATATTATGAATATCGATACTTTTTACAAATTCGCGTTGATTTTTAATTATAATTAATACTAAATAAGGCATAAAAATATTTATGTTGGACTAAAAACGATTTATTAAGTTGCGTACAAAGTTAGCTCGTATTATTAATAATTATTATTTAGATAAAATACGTCTTTTACATCTAAGGCTATAATACAAAAATGAATGTGTGAATGTTGTGTCTGGACCTAAAAACATTCATAAAGTTTATTATGTCTTAAATTATTGCTGAAAATACGTCTATTTTTTGTTACTGGAAAAGATAATTGTTTATCTTGCATGTAAACATTATTTCTTAAAGTTACCATTTCAACATCACTTAAAAAAAATCATTTTAAAATTTAAAATTTTAAATACAGGGTGACCAAAAAAATAAAACATTTTGCAACATATTGCGAAACACGTTCTCAACTAAATCCAACACAACATTCACCAACTAAATGCGTTCACACAAACAAAAAAACATTATATTTTACATCATTTACATGTCAGTCGTAATAAAAATATGAATATCGGAGTCTTATACAAAGCGGCCCTATTTACATCTAATTATTATATGTAGTAGTGACTTTACGTTTATATAACATTACTGCCGTCATAAGGAAAAAAAAGACGTATCTGACATTTTTTTCGAAATAGAGTTATTTACATATTCGCAATCAGCAAAAAAAGACGCATCTACCAGAATTTTTATATTGGCGTAAACTTAACGAAAACCTAATAATTATTACTATTAAAAGACGCATCTGCCTTTGTATTGTATATTAAACAGGACAAAATATTTTTTTTCTTCATTTCAATATTTCCGTATAGACACGTTCTTTTTCCTTACGGCGGCAGATTACTTATCGTTATTTTAAGTATCGGTTTAGTGGTTAAACTTATTAAAAAAATGGCATAAACTTTTAAGTAACTTCATAACTTAAAAGTGACACTGAAAACTCAATATTGGAAAAAGAGATAGAAGTGAAAACTTATATGAGCCGAGTAAACGCGATTCAGCGCCGAGTATACACGAATCAGCGCCGAGTATACGCGATTCAGCGTTACCGACGGGAGCGCGACGGCTCAGTTTCGTAAAGTATAAAAACGCAGTAAAAGCATTTACTATTGAGTACACGTAAACATGGTGTTATATTTTATATAGCTGCCTGGTTACTTATCTCTTTTGTTGACAATATTTTTGCATGTACGTTTATGTAAACGTCAGCCTATAACTATCGCACTGCTGGGATACAGGCCGCTACTCTGTGAGAGGGAGCTGGCCATAATCTACCACGCAGGCACAGTGCTGGTTGGGGATGTCACAAGCCTGAATTTTTGGTTCTAGGACATGCCGGTTTCCTCACGATGTTTTCCTTCACCGTTTTGAGAGCAGTTGTGATAAAATAAATTACACAAAGTAATATGCCTGCCTGGGTTCGAACCCACGACCTACGACACGTAAGTCGGGGCCGTTACCACTGGGCCACCACTGCACTCAGCAGTAGGTTTAGTTTTGACACTTTTTAAATTGAGTCGAAAACTAAATGGAATATTCGGGTTCGATCTGATTTAAAACTCGAACACATTTTGACTACCTCATCGATTTACTAGTCGCAAGCGCTACGAAACTGCTGAGCATGAGGTCCTGGGTTCGATTATCAGGTCAGGCAAGGTGTTATTGGGTTTTGCCATCTAGAATTTCTCAGTAGCAGTCCGGAGTCTGGATTTGTGCCCGGTTGATGGCAACAGGCTTGCCCCCTATTACATGGGACTTTAACACAACTGGCGAAATGTGGGTGTACAAGGTGCACCTCTGCCTAACCCTTGGAGGATTACAGGATTGGAGGATTGATTATACGCCAATTTTCGTTCTAAAACACTTTTTTTTTTCTTTACTTTAAACCTCTTTTTACTAAGTTAAACCTTTAAACCGACAATACATTGTGATGATACGCATATTATATTACATCGTTGTCTTCTCATATTAAACATAGAGCAACGCATTATAAAAACTATCATAAAAAAAACGCTACGCGAAACTCTTTTACGTGAAAAATTGTTATTATCGGCTGTTTTTGATCGGGTGATGTCAGTTGACGGGAATTATTGAAGTTCAAGATAAATAGTTTTAATATAAATTACATAGACACAAACTCTTGTTTTAGTAGAATTTAGAAATTTTTAATAACTAAAAAAAGAAAAAAGCTAGGTATATGAAGAGACACGACAGTTCTTTTTAAATTTTATCCGACTGCCTCAGGAGTGTAATTATTATTTACCTGCTTTTAGCAAGCAAATTCAATATCATTTTCAATTTTATTTTACTTCTTTAGTAAAAATCAACAGAGTTGTGAATATCACAAAAATAGCAAATTCATTATCATTTTCAAATTTAATACTACTTGCTAGTCAAATCAACAGTGTTGTGAATATCACAAAAATAGCCACACTTGGTTTAGGGTTAATAGGGTTCAAAATTGTTTATCTGTACCCCTCTAACTACTATTTAAAGATTGACATCACCCTTCGAAACACCATTTATTAATATAATCTTGCAAGCATTTCATTTGCTAGCTAAAATATTCTAATTTCATTGAGAAAAATAAAAATAATATTTATTACAGACATCGATATTTCATCAATTGGCTTGGAAATCGATTCGCGACATCACTAGGACTAAACTCGATTTAGCTGGTGTGGTTTGGCGATTTGTATTTTATTTGTAAGAATGTATATTTAATTAATTTTCGCTTCAATTCATAGTAGATTCGATCCTTAATTAGGCAGCAAAATATTAATGGCCATTGCTATTTAATCGTCTCTAAGCACCAGGACAATCCTCATCTTCACTTCAAAATAGTCTAAAGATGTAACAATTTTCTATAAATCAGCACCCTAATTGCGTAACACACTATCGATCGGAATCTGAATCATTTTGAAGCAAATTGCTAATCCATTACTACATATGTTCGAAAAATTAGTCTTCTCAACACCGTAAATAACGCAATGAATGTTGTGAACTATCAAAATGAAACCGATTCCGACTGATAGTGTGTTACGCAATTAGAGTGCTGTTTTTTCATCCATCGATTAACCGACTATTCGACTTTATTTCGTTATGACAAGACTATTTTTCTTTCAATCACACAATTTATACAGACACTCATTTCGTATTAATATATTCGATAAAAAATATATCGATTAAGATATAATTGCTTACATTTACCTTATGTATCGAATATTGAATGAGCTGCCTTTCCTATCACAGCTTAAATAAGTTGTTGAACTTACATACGTAAGTTATAGGTCACCAATGAAATGTACAAACCACACCAGTTTGTTAAAAGTTAATTAAACATTACAAAATATAAATAAAAAATGCAATGGAGTCTAACACTACGAACGCAGTCCAAAATTTTAAAGCATCTAGGTTTAGAGCATATAGGAAGAAGACGACATAAAAAAATAAAAATACAAAAAAACAGAAAAATACAAGAAAATCAATCTGGAAGGAGACCTAGAAAAAAACAAAACTAGGTGTAAGTTTTGTAAGAAAATTGGACTTTAAAAACAATGTTATATATTTTTTTAAAACTAATTTTTAGTAATAACATTGAGTATTGACAGTGTTAGGAATCCGCTGGATGCGGGAAGCACAGAACCGGTCGGAGTGGCGGTGCTTGGGGGGGGGGGGGGGGGGGGGGCTATGTCCAGCAGTGGACGTCTTTCGGCTGGAATGATGATGATGATGATGGTCATAAAAATAGAGAAAAATACTGGAAATCCCTAAGTCATAAGTTTTACTTGTAATAAATAAGTTGCAGTTTTAGATTTCGCATTAAGTTAGAGAGTAGACGTCGACCCTAGAGTGCAGTTGGCAGGTTAAGATACACCTTGTCGACACTTGCCAAGAAGTCAAAAGGTGGAAGAAAGAAAAATAAAACAAATCAGTGTGTGAGGCCGAGTATACGCGATTCAGCATCGAGTATACGCGATTCAGCGTTACAGACAGACTAGAGCCGAGTATACCCGATTCAGCGTCGAGTATACACGATTCAGCATTACCGACCGACTGGAACCGAGTATTCCCGATTCAGCGTCCAGTATACGCGATTCAGCGTCACCGACCTACTGGAACCGAATATACCCAATTCAGCGTAGAGTATACGCGATTCAGCGTCACCGACCTAATGGGGCCGAATATACCCAATTCAGCGTCGAGTATACGCGATTCAGCGTTACAGACACACTGGAGCCGAGTATACCGGATTCAGCGTCGAGGATACGCGATTCAGCGTCACAGACAGAGTAGAGCCGAGGATACGCGATTCAGCGTCACAGACAGAGTAGAGCCGAGTATACCCGATTCAGTGTCAAGTATACGCGATTCAGCGTCACCGACCGACTGGAGCCGAGTATTCGCGATTCAGCGCCGAGTATACTCGATTCAGCGTCACAGACAGACTGGAACCGAGTATACTCGACCCGGCCGAGACGGTTCAGTTTCGTTCACTATTCAGAAAGACCGTAAAGTAAAGAAGATTTTAATTAAAAAAAAAAATCTAAATAGTTTTATATCGTCTCCTTCCCACACGTCTCAGCCACAATAATTTTACAATACACCCAATAACTTGCAACTAGCTCCCTAAACGTGCAAAACGTTTAAAAGTGATACAAATTAGAGTATTTTGGCAACTTTCATGTATGGAAGTGTAACGGTTAGGTACCTACTTATTACTACAAAGTTTTTTATTTGTATTTTTAATACAAAAAGAACCAACATCGTTGATGTATTTTGTAGCGTGGTATACAATTTATTTGTAACGATACAATTTGTATCTAAAATGCGGAATATACAGTGTATTAGGTGAATCATTTAAATGATTGAACACTATTTTTATTTGTTGCGTTATAGACTAATTTAATTTTTTTTTTTTGCAGTCTTAAATTAATTTTGCTTAACACTGATTAACAATTATATATAAATTTTAGCTACGAAAGTCACATCGTGAAATCTATTAAATATTACATCGAAGAATTTTGTACGTACACTAGACAATGTTAGCGGTTGACCACCTTTCACATTATGCCCTTACTGAAAAATTAAAGTGGTCAACCACAAACATATTGCCGACTGTACAGTCACGAACCGGGATTGTCGAGTCACTAGCATATCATCTTAACTTGGTTGTTACACGAATGCCGCCGCGCACGAATGTTAAAAACGGGCGGCATTCGTGTAACACAACCAAGTTAAGATGATAAGCTAGTGGCTCAACAATCCCGGTTCGTGACTGTACATTATATTGGAGAATGAAAACAAATGACTATAGAGGCAGGCTTTCTTCAATGAATCAGTGTATACAAAAAGCAACGTTAAGGTGTAAAGGCGTCCGTTTTGTCGACAGTACCTTAACAAAGTAAGTTAATTTCATATCAATAGATAAAATTGTATCGCTAAAAAACAAAGTGTAGACGACATATTTCTTCGACCAACTAGGCATAAGTCATACAAACGATACAGTACATTAACTGAGTATTATTATTATTTATAAAATGTTACACTTTGAGCAATGCACTACTTGTGTCCTATGTACAAAGTTCAATACATACATTGTATATATACAGCGGTGTCCATATCTGAAACAATTAATTATTATTATTACTTTTAGGCAATAAAGACTTAAAGACTCAATATTATTGAAAAAAAAAATAATGGCGTCACTCCTTATGCTGTTAGCTTAATATTTTGGACTTCTAATGTTTTAATGTGAGATTTTCCGGGACAAAACGTAACCTACCCCCACTTCCTATTTTAGGCGTCACTCCGTATGCTGTTAGCTTAATATTTTGGACTTCTAATGTTTTAATGTAAAATTTTCTGGGATAAAACGTAACCTACCACCGCGTCCTATTTTAGGCGTCACTCCGTATGCTGTTAGCTTAATATTTTGGACTTCTAATGTTTTAATGTGAGATTTTTCGGGACAAAACGTAACCTACCTCCACTTCCTATTTTAGGCGTCACTCCGTATGCTGTAGCTTAATATTTTGGACTTCTAATGTTTTAATGTGAGATTTTCCGGGACAAAACGTAACCTACCTCCACTTCCTATTTTAGGCGTCACTCCGTATGCTGTAGCTTAATATTTTGGACTTCTAATGTTTTAATGTGAGATTTTCCGGGACAAAACGTAACCTACCTCCACTTCCTATTTTAGGCGTCACTCCGTATGCTGTAGCTTAATATTTTGGACTTCTAATGTTTTAATGTGAGATTTTCCGGGAAAAAACGTAACCTACTCCCACTTCCTATTTTAGGCGTCACTCCGTATGCTGTAGCTTAATATTTTGGACTTCTAATGTTTTAATGTGAGATTTTCCGGGACAAAACGTAACCTACCTCCACTTCCTATTTTAGGCGTCACTCCGTATGCTGTAGCTTAATATTTTGGACTTCTAATGTTTTAATGTGAGATTTTCCGGGACAAAACGTAACCTACCTCCACTTCCTATTTTAGGCGTCACTCCGTATGCTGTAGCTTAATATTTTGGACTTCTAATGTTTTAATGTGAGATTTTCCGGGACAAAACGTAACCTACCTCCACTTCCTATTTTAGGCGTCACTCCGTATGCTGTAGCTTAATATTTTGGACTTCTAATGTTTTAATGTGAGATTTTCCGGGACAAAACGTAAGCTACTCCCACTTCCTATTTTAGGCGTCACTCCGTATGCTGTTAGCTTAATAATTTGAACTTCTAATGTCTAAATGTAGCTATAATACACGGAGTGGAAGGAGGATTTCGGCTAAAACTTTTGATGAATTAAAACAAAAAAAAAAAACAGCTGTTCCTTACAAAAGTCAAAATGTTGGAACAGACTGGGAGATCCCGAATCATATTAGTGTTTCGTAAAATTCATACTATTGAATACAATCTAGTTCTTCTAACTGAACCGCTGTGAAATTATTTCCCTGAACATTTTTTTTTTTTTGCTGAGGAGATTGGGGAATTTGTTGAGCCACTTCTTCTTCCCAGTGAAAGCATTAGGGAGTGGTGAATAGCGGTTGTTTTGGGGGCTTTCTTATGAAATTTTGACGTTCAAAAAGTGCTGACTCTCAGCTTAGTTAGTTATATAAACCTGCGTGGTGTTCCTCCGTCAGTGATGGCGGGGCCGCTTGGCGCTGGGGACGGGCGCGTGCTGCGCGTGGTGGCCCAGCGTCACCAGCGCCGACGCCACGGCCAGCCCGCCCAGCGGCGGCGCACGCCCCGTGCCGCCCGTGGGCAGGCGCACGAGCAGTGACAGCACGGCCGCGCGCCCGCCGCGACACGGTTCCAGCGCCACGGGTGCCGGGACGCCAGCTCCTGGGAGAACAAGACGGGTAGACTTAAAAATACAGGCTCCTGATGGAAATAAGGCTCACTATTGACTGAACGCGTGTGACAAAAAAGAAATACGTGTGGTTGGGTTTCAAGTGTCTTGGCGATGTACTACATCCTAATCCTAACTAATATTATAAATGCGAGAGTTTATTGTTGGTTACGCTTTCAAGCAAAAACGGCTGAACGGATTAGGATGAAATTTGGCATATGGGTACAACATGGCCTGGTGAAGGACATAGATTTTCATACTGGATCGCAGACAAAGTCGCGGGCAACAGTTTAAACTGACGACATGCACCGCCTATTATATGTATAGCTATATATATGGAGATGGTTAGTGAGACAGAAGAAATTCCTACTGCAACTAAGGCAATATCGTGAGATATCGAGACATCGTGGCAGCGCAGTCAGGTCGCGTCGCCAACAAAATGTATGGTCGGCTGCGTAACCAAGAGTTCGGCAGGTGAGCTACCCAGGATATAGCTGTATACATTTCGTTGGCCGCGTGACCTGGCGATGTCGCCATGGCGTCCCAGTGAGGCTTTAAGCGATACGGATAAACAGCCGGAACTAAAGTGGTAACTTTACGGTAGTACAAAACACTATCATAAAATATGGAATGTTTAAAAAAAACATGTACAGACGGCAGCACATCAAGCTACTACAATCTGTCAAATTTCTTTAATAGATTTTCAACTTTATCGCTATAAGCATTAGGTTCAAGGTTGATTGGGAAAATTTTACAGTTTCGGGTAGCTTGACCTGCTGGCATCTATACAAAGAATAAGGCAAATAGTACTTTGAATACGAATTTGTATCGCATAACTTGAGGACGTTCATTCTTACAGTTGGCAACGTCGCTAAAAGCTCTCAAATATTTCACTGTTTTAATTAAAGGGGAAGCGCCATGGTAGTAAGACCTCAAATGTCAAGATTTCATGAAATAGTCATTCAATAGAGTTATATGAACTTAGAGAGTAGTATTGATGATTTTAATTATTATGATTCTATAAACACATATTTGTTACGGTGGCGAATCATATTAAGATCAACATACAACCTGATACTGTCCTGCAAATTGCAAAAAACGTAAGACAATTTAAATTTCGCGGGCTACCTGGAGCTTTCGCCTTAACACAGAACGCACCTGCTCCTCCCTTTTCGAGCTCGACGCACACCTGGCTGAAAGGCCGCGATGCCATCTGCTCCATTTCCACGAATAACCGCTGTCTTCTTCTGTACATGTCGTATTTCTAAACAAAACATGTTATTTGTAATAGTGGTGAAAATTAATACCTGTAATAGAAAAAGCTGAAGAGTTTGTTTGTTTGTTTGAAAGCGCTAATATCTTTTAACTACGGACTTTTAGTCGGATTTGAAAGAACTTTTTGCATTTGATAGCCCAATTCTTGAGGAAGGCTAAAAAGCACGCTAGCTAGGACCCTTAGGAGCCGAGCAAAAAGAAAAAAGTCAGAAAGAGCGCTAAGTGAAAACGAAGTAACAGCGTGAACAGGCGATGTAATGCGACGGGGTGGGTCGAGGAACAAGAAATTTACGCGGACGAAATCGCGGGCAGATGCTACTTTTAGGATATTTGGAAAACTTGGCTTTGGTTCAATAAATATAATCTGTTGTCAATACAATTACAACTTGTAGTATGATAATTTATTGGTATTTTGACCAAACAATCTTGTAATATGCTGTTGTCAGGTAACATTAACTTTGACAGTACATTTACTGATTACGGACTTAATCAGTATTTCAGAAATCGGAATATAGTGTTTTTGCTTCCATTTTATTCAACTGCTGATATTTATAATTAGTAAATTCTTCATGTCACTAGAATGTCTGCTGTAAGATATATAGGGTCAAATAAAATTAGCTAGCAAAACTCCGCAGCCGTGATTAAACATGATGAAACAAAAAACCGACCAAGTGCGAGTCGGACTCGCGCACAAAGTGTTCCGTACCATTATTTATAAAAACGGCAAAAAAATCACGTTTGTTGTATTTGTTTATAAGGGGGCTCCCCCCTTAAATATTTGTTTTATTCTGTTTTTTTTTATTATTTGTTGTTATAGCGGCAACAAAAATACATTTTCCGTCAAAATTTCAGCTGTCTAACTATCGCGGTTCATGAGATACAGCCTGGTGACAGAAGGAAAGATAGATGGACAGTGGAGTCTTAGTAATAGGGTTCCGTTTCACCCTTTGGGTACGAAACCCTAAAAAATAAATAAATTTGATGATGGTTTTTTTTGGTCTACAACCGCCGCGCGCCGTTAGTGTAGTCACTTAAAATATCTGTTTTATTTGTGTTAAGTTCTCAGAAATGATGGGTATTGAGATATCAATACCCATAATTTCTAAAACAGAAGAACATTTCAAGTAAAAACACTATAGTTTGACCATAACAGCTGTACCGCGCCGTAGGTATGTGCGCGGCCAGACGGGGGGCAGTGCAGGCCGCTCATTCGTCAACGCTCACGGCGTCCCACGGCTGCACCCCGCCTCGCCGCGCATTCCTAAGGCGCGGTACAGCGGCCTTGGTCAAACTATACCAGCGGTGATTGACCCCAGAAATCTCAAATCATTTTTATTTTGTCGTGTAGATAATTGATACCCATCACGTCTGCGGAGTTTCGCTAGCTAATTTAAATTGACCCTATAGAAAAAAAAATACAAATATTATTAGAATTAACAAACCTGCTTAATCTTCCACAGGGCAGCAGCCACAAGCAATAACAGCAGGAAACACGAAGAAAAAGTAATGAAGAACTGTTGTAGATTCAACTTAGGATATTGAGAGAAAGATATCTGTATCCACAGCGGCGGTCGGAAGTCATACACGTAGACAAAGAACGTCGTAAGTGTCACGTTGTCTTCAACACCGAACGCGTGCTCGGACTTCGCGAATCTGATAAGCCAGAAAGGACATGTAATCAGCTTAGATATAGATTATATGGTAGGAGGAATGGTGGAGGAGCTCGTGGCTAAGTAATACGAGTAACAGCCGCACGGGTCGATCCATCAGGTTAAGCTACGCTTGCCGGGATTGGTCTGCGGATGGGTGACCATCTTTTCATACCGAGACTCCTCCGTGCCTCGGAAAGCACGTTAAAGGATGACTCACGCTAGACCGTGTCGGGTCCGAGTCGGGTCCGAGCCGAGTGTCGGCCGTAGCACGGTCAACTAATATTACATATATTTTGTATGAACACACTCACGTTATACCGAGCGGCAACCGAGTGACGCCCGAGCAACGGTGCTACGGCCGACACTCGGCTCGGACCCGACACGGTCTAGCGTGAGTCATCCTTAAGCCGTTGGTCCCGGCTATCATTCGTGGATTTTTGTCACTTACGGGTCGTCAGAAGCCCGAACGTCTGACAACCAGTCTTACTAAGGGGTATCGTATTACCCAGTAAACTGGGTTGTGGAGGTCAGATAGGCAGTCGCTCCATGTAAAGTACTGGTATTCAGCTGTATCCGGTTAGAGTGGAAGCCGACCCCAACATAGTTGGGAAAAGGCTAGGAAGATTGATTTTGGTAAGAGAAATGGTATGGTGATGTTAACAAATAATAATGTTTGGGTGCATAACAATATTTCCAATGTGTGTTGATAAAATCGTGGTAGACTATATTGTTCTTTTACTTACAGTTGGCGGCTGCAAATATGACACATCGATTTTAAAAAAAGTTTGGCTTTGCACAAGGATCTTTTGACTTTGACAGTGGAGGGAGGAAGATTGGGGGTCTGGCATTTGTGAAATTATCGCAGAAATTGCTTTGACAAAACAAGATGATAGTGTTAGTTTTGATTTTGGCCAGAAGACACGGTTGTACACATGTGCGTGGGACCGTTTATGGGCATTAATTTTTCCCATATTATTATTTTAAAAGGGGGTCATAATTTTTACAACTGTTTTATAAACATTAGGGAGGTTATTATGATCAGTTGGAAAAATTAACGGGCAGTAATTTAATTTTTCGGCGGTTGGTAAATCAGTGTGACAGTAAAACACAATAAAAAGAAAATTGGTCGGTTATTTCATCCTACAATTTCAGTACAAAAAATACTCAAGTAGTGTAAAAAATTAATAGTCAGTAAAAATATTGGAATGGGCAGTTAGGTAAATAGTTCAGCAGTTCATAGGTTTGATTGGAACTGTGAGCAACCGCGCGAGAGCCGAACGACCAAAGCGCGCGGAGGCGCGGTAGCGGTCGGCGAGCGCTACTTCCAAGTTAAATTTCACACCGACTAATTCCGCTTTGTTATCTGACCACACGCCGTTGCGTGTGGTCAGATAATTCAGTTATTTTACTGCTTAATTATTTATTTAAATATTTAATATGAATCATTTATATTTACTTTACTGCTTAGTTTATACTGCCGAATTTGTTAATAAACATGCATTTTGTAATTTTTAATTTACCAAAACTACAGTCAACAACTGCCGCTTTAAATCAGTGCCTTTAAAAAATAATTAATAAAAACTTACTTAAACCTAAAATTAGTGCAATTGACGTCACTAAACAGTGTTCTCTCGGCAGGATCGCTTCTCGTCCTCACGGTGAGGTTCATCCGGGCATGGGCAGAGCATGTGATACTAAAGTCGGCGTCCACGTCAGGTTTGACGGGCGCGTTTCTAAAATTTATCGCTGATAGGTGGCGATCTTCCTTTTTTGATAGGTTGAAGGTGAATTGGTAGTCTACTGCGAGGTCATCTGTGGAAAGATAAGAGGATGTTAGAGATGATGGTGACGATGGTGTGTGTGGCAGATGGCAAATAAAAAATGGCTCTATTTTTAGAGCCTATACAGCTCAAATTCTAATTTCACCCCCACTTCCCCGCGCCAACTCACTCTTTATCAGTTTGTTCATATTAGTGTCTTCTGAGCGCAAGCGACACAGCTCTCCCGTTCGAAAGACGAAGAGAGACTGAGCGGGGCTGTCGGGCGGCAGGGAACAAACTTCAAGACGCCGATAGTTTAGGTAATTTCGTTTTACGGTGAAAATAATGGTAATTAAAAAAACATAAGACCCTTTATAGTTAGTTCAGTTAGTATGCAAAGTTTCATGATCTAATTTGAAGTATTTTTTGAATACCAGCGGTTTATTGTTCGGTTTGGAGGTAACTTTGTAATTTTTTCCATCGAGAAAATTTTATGGAATCGTGTTTTCGTCAAACATAGTACTTAACAGTAATCCTCAACTTTACCATATATTTGTTTCAAAATTAATGCTGCAGTATTTTCGACACAACGGAGGATCATGCTGTGCCATTTGAGGTAGTATAGGCAGTAGTTAGTTTAGTAGTAATTAGGTGGTTTAGTTTAGTTTAGTAGAAGTTTAGTAGTAGTAGTAAGTTAGAGGTTTTGTTAATACGCATCAACCTCTCGTATGCCGTCATCGTGTATAAGTTGTAATCATAGACAGTAGAATTTCTAAAGTATCTCGCGTAGAACGACGTTCCAGTAAATAAACGGTCAAGGTGAAAAAAAATCAAGTCATTTATTCAAACTAGGCTGAGAATCAGCACTTTTTGAACGTCAAAATTACATAAGGAATTACAGGAAACTCTGTCATTACGGGATCCGGAACACCGCTCTGGATCTTCTTACTTCATACTTGAGTAATAGGATTCAGAGCGTTGACGTTAATGGAAAAAGATCGCCCGGATCTATAGTAACAATGGGGGTCCCACAGGGCTCGATTCTTGGTCCTTTCTTGTTTCTTATTTATATTAACGATATGCCCTACCTCATTAAGGATAATCATGATATAGTTTTGTTTGCGGATGATACTTCACTTTTGTTTAAACTTAAACGTCAGCAGCTGGTTACTGACGATGTAAACAGAGCGATCTCAAAAGTAGTTCACTGGTTCAATGTTAATAATTTACTCCTTAATGAAAAAAAAAACCAAATGCATTAAATTTACGCTACCTCACGTTAGGCAGGTGAAAACTAACGTGTTGATAAAGGGCGAAGAATTGAATCCTGAAGATAGCACGGTATTCTTGGGCTTAACTTTGGATGCTAAGCTTCAGTGGGGCCCACATATAGATAAATTGTCAAAAAAGCTAAGCTCCGCAGCATACGCTGTTAGGAAAATTCGTAATTTAACTAACATAGAGACAGCCCGTTTAGTGTACTTTAGCTATTTTCATAGTGTAATGTCGAACGGTATTCTGTTGTGGGGAAATGCAGCCGACATTCAGACTATCTTTGTTTTGCAGAAAAGAACTGTTCGATGCATTTATAAATTAAGTCCGAGACAATCTCTCAGAGAGAAATTTAAGGAGATTAATATAATGACTTTGCCTTCTCAGTACATTTTTGAAAATCTTTTATATGCCCATAAAAACATTAAATTGTTTAAAAAATACAGTGATATCCACAATATAAATACTAGGAACAAACACAAATTTGTTGTACCTCCAACAAGGCTCACGAAAATAGGTCGCTCATTCAGGTGTCAATGTATACGCTTTTATAATAAACTTCCAAGCCACGTTCAAGATCTGAGCCTTAATAAATTCAAATCATTCATTAAACGCAAGTTGTGTCAGAAAGCTTATTATACCGTTAAAGATTATATTGAGGACAAAAAGGCATGGGATTGAACTGCTCCAAATTTTATTTTACCTATTCTTTTATTTTTGCATACTGAATGTTGACATGACTATTTACTTTGTACAGTATCATATTATTTTAATTTATTGTGAATGTGAAGACTATGTAGGTCATTGCTTTTTTTTGTTTGTTTTATTTTTTCTCTCAGTTATTTTTAATTATCGTCTGGCAGTTTGAGTAATTTATGCGGCCTACCCCAATGTCCTTTCTTTGGTATTGTTCGTCGAATCGTTGAGCTCCTTAAGTTCTGAGTTGAGCTGCGCGATTACTGACAAATGCGTGCACTGACTGGACAGGTCCTCTCAATCTGTGTGGTTCTTTCCTCAAAAGACCATTTCAGACACCAATCTACATGGTCTTCACATGAAGTGACCAAGATTATGTCTGGACTTTATAAGAGACTGTGACCTCTGAGTTTGTTTCGGCCTTTCTTCTCAGAGTAGTCAGATAGGAAACGCCGACCTCATCTAGTTAAAAAAAAAAAACATGATTGACTTGTAAAAGTGTTTGTACAAACCTACTTACAGAAATAAAAATCATTTATCATTTATCATAAGACAGTCCCCCAAAACGCCCGCCCTTCACCACTTCCTAGTGCTTTAGCTGGGGAGAAGAAGTGGCGCAACAAACTCCCCAGCAGCACAGCTGTCTGTTCAGTTAAAAAAAATGATTCTATATAACACTGCGCATAATAATTTAGGTGCATTACGCAACACAAAACATTAAATTAAATTATTTGCTATAAGTAAAGTAGCACACGCCAATATACCAAAAAAAAAAAAAAAACGAAAACTATACTCAAGTGAAGTGGGCCCAAGGAAGATGTTTTGACGCATTTCGGCTGCACGCAAAATCGACTATTGTCCTCAAAAACTACTGCCTTATTTTTTTATGATAATAAAAATTGAAGATTTTCTTTAGTAAACTATGAGGGCCAAAACACGATTGACACAATTTGGCACGATACAAAAAATCGCAAAGTTTCCTCAAAATTACTATTTTTATACGTCCGTTATGAGAAAAAAACTGTTTTATTTGTTTGTAATTAAAGCAATTTCAATAAAATTTCGTTTACATGTTCGCCATTAACGACATTAGGGGATTATGGGTTTATTTTAATGTTTAATAAAAAATAAATATTTATAAAAAAAAGCTTGCTATCAAATTGCGCGAGCGAGTCGGCCATACAATACATCGATACGATACCATTTCGCCTTAACGTTTAAGAAACAACGAAAAAGTATGTATTTATTGGGACTCGCACAGAAAGATACAATCTAAATATAAGACTAACACATGGCAACAGATTTGTATATACAGATAAATAGAAGATAGGTTGATGATACAAACGATTCCGATTGCCCTAGTTCATTTCGGTTCAATTGAACATTTTTTTATGTGTATGTAGATGGGTAATACTTTGGCTTGATGGTTACGTTGTCATTTCGCTAGATATTAGTCTTATCGGAGCAGGATTTCCAAAGATATCAGCACAATTTTATCGCAATAGCAAGATTTAATATCTCAATGGACATCATGTTATACCATAACTAGCGGACCCCGCGGACTTCGTACCGCCTTAGCAGCGCCACCTACCGGGTCCAATTGTGTTTAAAACCATCCAGGAACCCATTGAAATATACACACAAAATTTCATGCAAATCGGTCCAGCCGTTTAGGAAGAGTTAGGTGACAAACACACGTACAGAAGAATTATATATACAGGGTTATTGGTAAAACACAAGCAACCTCTTAAGGGGTCATTGTACACATCATTATGAACACTGAAATCGCGAAAAAAATCAGCGGTTCAGTACAATTATGTTAGCATAATTCGTCAAAATGTACTGAACAGCTGATTTTTTTTGCGATTTCAGATTTGGTCCCATAGTAAAAGTTGTTCATAATCAAGAGTACAATGACCCCTTAAGAGGTTGTTGGTGTTTTACCAATAACCCTGTATAGATTCCAGTAAGTGTCAGGAAGCACTTCGTTCTGAAAACATTTCTTAATGACTCGACTTATTCTTAAAAAAAGGAGCATTGCTTAGAATACTCGTATACGTAAGCTTTATAATATATTTATTTTTTGTGAAAGTGATTGCACATTTAGAAGTGCTTAATTGAATTTTGTTCTTAACACATTATGCAGAAAATATATATTTGTTACAGTTTTTAGGGTTCCGTACCTCAAAAGGAAAAAAACAGACCCCTTATTCCTATATCACTCGTGTGTCTGTCTGTCTGTCCGTCTGTCACAGCCAAATTGCTCTGAATCTAATGAACCGATTAAGTTGGAATTTGGTTCACATATAAATTTCTGAGACCCAAACACGGACATGTAACGTGAATAAATTAATTTTGAATATGGGGATCAATTTTGGGGGCAAATAAGAAAATTAAAAAAATAATTTTTCAAACCGCGGTACGATTGAGGTATCAAATGAAAGGGCTTACTGTAATGGTCTCAAATATATATATATTATAATTTTAAAGAAAATTGTTTTAAAGTTATGGATGAAAATAGACGAAAATTGACGCCCCCCCCCCCCATATCTCCCTCCGAAACTACTGAGCCTTAAATATTGAAAAAAATACAGAAAATAGTTTAATACCTATAGATTACAGGAAAACCTACCAGAAGTCAATAGTCATAAAATAACATGGTAAATCTCTCAATATTATACGCACAAACATACATTTGCAGTTAGAATGTATGGGAGAACATGTTTTTCAACTACACTGTTAAGTTTGTTCTTAAGATAAATTCATCCTAACTACGGAACCCTTCATTGTGCGTGGTCCGACACGCACTTGGCCGGTTTTTAATTTAAAGACATTGATTATGAGTTGCAGGCAAGTCCGTTGTCTGTAACGTCGAAGATCACGCCCTTGTAAAAACTACAAATCTTATCTGTAAACTTTGACCTCATTCGTGACATTCTTAAAATAAAAGTAAACTGCTTTAAACTACCTACATTCAAAATACTGGCAAACAATGAAGAAATTATTTTATTGTTACTGCACATATTAAATACCTTAAGCTATCAAAACCACCTTTTGGTTTGAGCTATTTATTTACTACTTATTGCAAAAATGCTGAGTGGAAGCCTTCTTGTCACAGTCATGGCGTGCCAGCAGCTGCCGACTTTTGTTTTGTGCTCGTGATTTTTGTATTTTTCTTTTAAAACTCGAGTTAATTAGATTTTTGTATGCACGTGTTTCTGTGACAATAAACATATTTTTCTTTCTTTCTTTCAAAAATAAATATACCTACCATGTTTAATTTCATACAACTTTCTTCACAGGAAGCCATACTGCCAATAGCGTAATTTTTCATTGTATATAAACGTTTATGCCTGGCAATAATTACATAACTGTAATTGAAGATTGGGAGATTCTTGTTGTTTTTTCTAGATTTCACCATTTAGATATTTGTCGTGGAAACAAGTACCTACGCGAAGGGGCGGAACATAACTCCGTTTGCCTGGGTTCGCGTAACATTGCGCGCAATAAAAAATAGCTGTTTTTTTTTTGTACCTAAAATAAAAGTTGTCTTTGTTATTTGTCTTTTTTACACTTACACCGTGTAGTCATAAGGTTTCACTTACAATAACAAGCTCGCTTGTTGTAGATATCGGCGTGGTAATGGTTGGTGTTGGGCCGCATTTGTCGCATCGGTCGCTCGCTAGTCTTTTAGTGCTGCAGTGAGTTATATTTCTACAGTCATAAAGTTTCACTTACAATAACTAGCTCCCTTGTTGTAGATATCGGCGTGGTAATGGTTGGTGTTGCCGCATTTGTCGCACCGGTCGCTCGCTAGTCTTTTAGTGCTGCAGTAACTTATATTTCTACAGTCATAAGGTTTCACTTACAATAACAAGCTCCCTTGATGTAGATATCAGCGTGGTAATCGTTGGTGTTGGGCCGCATTTGTCGCATCGGTCGCTCGCTAGTCTTTTAGTGCTGAAGTGACTTATATTTCTACAGTCATAAGGTTTCACTTACAATAACAAGCTCCCTTGTTGTAGATATCAGCGTGGTAATCGTTGGTGTTGGGCCGCATTTGTCGCATCGGTCGCTCGCTAGTCTTTTAGTGCTGCAGTGACTTATATTTCTACAGTCATAAGGTTTCACTTACAATAACAAGCTCCCTTGTTGTAGATATCGGCGTGGTAATCGTTGGTGTTGGGCCGCATTTGTCGCATCGGTCGCTCGCTAGTCTTTTAGTGCTGCAGTGACTTATATTTCTACAGTCACAAGGTTTCACTTACAATAACAAGCTCCCTTGTTGTAGATATCGGCGTGGTAAAGGTTGGTATTGTCGCATCGGTCGCTCGCTAGTCTTTTAGTGCTGCAGTGACTTATATTTCTACAGTCATAAGGTTTCACTTACAATAACAAGCTCCCTTGTTGTAGATATCGGCGTGGTAATGGTTGGTGTTGCCGCATTTGTCGCATCGGTCGCTCGCTAGTCTTTTAGTGCTGCAGTGACTTATATTTCTACTGTCATAAGGTTTCACTTACAATAACAAGCTCCCTTGTTGTAGATATCGGCGTGGTAATGGTTGGTGTTGCCGCATTTGTCGCATCGGTCGCCCGCTAGTCTATAAGTGCTAGAGTAACATCACTTAGTCGGGAGCCACGCTGGCGCGACTGCGGGGAGCGGTGGCGACTTGCGGAGGCGGGAGGAGTGAAGACGCTTCGCTCACCGCCACTCGCCGCTTGTAGTATGCCCAGTTGAAGCGGCCGCGTAACACGTTATTTGCTAATAATATTTGCGCGGACAACGATGAGTTTTTCTAAATTAACACTTTCGTGTTTAGAAGGAAGTAGTTTTTATTTTGCACGGGATATAATGCAAATTAAAATGGAAGTTCATGATTTGAACAAAAACAGGTAAGAAGTCTGGAGAATATCGAAGACTGTACGACGAGGATGTCTACAGATGCCTACTTTTGATTATATACTAAGTGCAATATGCTCCCGTTTTCAAGATAAATCATACCAATTTTCAGCCCTGCATTGAAACTGCTGAGCAATAATTTTTAACTTTGAGGTAAGTAACCAACAAGGATAACTCAAAAAAAATTTTTTTTGTTAGTTTCTTATATTTTGAATTAAAGTTTAAAATACAGTAGATAATATTAATTTTAAACTTAGTAATTATGGCACTGTTATAACGTAAGACTTCTTTTCTACTTTTATTATCAAATATTCTATGATATTAACCTATTTAGTCATGGTAGGAAGATTGTGAGCGATATATGTGTACTCTTAATATAATCAGCTGGCTATTGCGAATTGTAATATGCAGAATTTACGTCCTCTATATGGGCATTAGTAAACTTTTTATGCAATCGTAATTTGTTAACAAGAGGTAAATTTTCTAGTTCCGGCAAAAGACTCATTAAAAAATGAAAATCCTGGGACTTTTGATCTACAACGTACTGACTCATTCTCTAGCAACTTTAATTTTTTGCTCTCATTTTCCAAGTATTGTTCTCGAAGATCTTGTGGAGCACACTTTTTTTTGATATTTCTTTTACTTCTTCGTACATGTTTTGCTCTGTGTGAGTTTCTTGCCTACTTACGACGCTTTTTTCTATGTTGTTATCTTCCTCTGCATTGGTCTCCCTGTTATTTACATTCTGATCTCCATCATTTACATTCTGGTCTCCATTATTCCGTTCTTCTTCTTGTATCAGATTACTCTCACTAGTTGCCGGTTCAGCTTTAGTGAAGTTCATCATCTGGAAATATTTCCAAGTTGATTCGTAACTTTCGCCACCTGGATCACGCGATCGTCCAGCAGGATATTTTTCTAATTCCTTGCAATTACTTTCACTAGTTGCCGGTTCGGCTTTAGTGAAGTTCATCATCTGGAAATATTTCCAAGTTGATTCGTAACTTTCGCCACCTGGATCACGCGATCGTCCAGCAGGATATTTTTCTAATTCCTTGCAATTACTTTCACTAGTTGCCGGTTCGGCTTTAGTGAAGTTCATCATCTGGAAATATTTCCAAGTTTATTCGTAACTTTCGCCACCTGGACCACCCGGTCGTCCAGCAGGATATTTTTCCGATTGCTTGCGGTAACGTTCTCGTAGGTTCTTCCACTTTTTTTTAAATGGTCCACTGTAAAAGTATAAATAATAAGGTATAAAGTATACTTATTTTCCATTTCAGATTTCTTTCAACGGGTGCATCATTCAAAACACTATCTCATACGTTCAGATTGGGGAGAGGTACTATTGCAAAATATATCTATCAAACATTCAAAGCAATATGGACAATATTACACCATCACCACATGCTACAACCAACAATGAAACAGTTAAGAGCGTTTATTCCATGCGGGCTGGTAACATCGCATTTACTACAGGTTTTTCGCGATTATTTTAAATCAAATTAATATTTTTTTCAGCTAAGCACTAGATTGTTGGTAATTGTAAGTACGTTTGCTACTTTTTGACAGTTAGTTTGGTATTTAGTCAAAAAAAAGGTCAAGTGCGTGTCGGACCACGCAAAATGAAGTTGGGATGAATTTATCCCAAGAACAAACTTAACATTTGAGTTGTAAAACATGTTCTCCCATACATTCCAACTACAAATATCCATAGTTAAACCAAAAGGATTAACTTTTCGTTTGGACAAATGTAAGTTTGTACGCATAATATTGAGAGATTTACCATGTTATTTTAAGACCAGACTTCTTATAGGTTTTCTAGTAATCTATAGCTATAGAATTATTTTCTGTATTTTTTTCAAAATTTTAAGCTCAGTAGTATCGGAGATAAAGGGGGGAATGGTCAATTTTCCGCTATTTACTTAAATAACTTTAAAACAGTTTATTTTAAAATTATAAAAAAAAAAATTTGAGACCCTCACAGTAAGCCCTTTCTTTTGATATATCGTACGGTACAGTTTGCAAATACATTTTTTAAATTTTCTTATTTGCCCCCAATATTGACCCCTATATCCAAAATTCATTCTATGTATTACACGTCCGTGTTTGGGTCACAAATTTCATCTTAATCGGTCCATTAGATTCGGAGCAAATTGGCTGTGACAGACAGACACATAAGTGATCCTATAAGGGTTCCGTTTTTATCTTTTGAGGTACGCAACCCTAATAATTGTCATTATTATCTATATTTGAATTTTTAGGATAAAATACCAAAATAACTGTAAAATAAATTTACTTTAAAAAAGTAAAAACCGACTTCAAAAACCTAAAATGAATAAAATAACTTTCTTAGAAAACTTAACAGCTTCTGAAGTCGGTACCAAGCTAAGGTGCATTGAAGAATTGAACACTAACCTAATGTATTATATACTAAAACCTTCCTCAAAGTATGTAAATTACGTTAGTGAAAGAATCATCAAAATTGGATCTTTAGTTTTTGATAAAATTGCGGATATACATACATACGGATCGAATACAGAACCTCCTTTTTGAAGTCGGTTAAAAAATAGCATACATACTTATAAATACCATCAATCTAGTGCTTGACTGAAAAAAATAGTAATTTGACTTAAATTTATTAAAATAATCACAAAAAGCCTGCAGATATGCTACGTTGCCCCCCCTCCCCCCCGCGGGATTAACGCTCTTCAAAAACGAAATATTTTTATTATAGATGGCAATTTTCATACTGTTTCTAGCCATAGATGGTAAACATTTTTGAATTAAGAAGCCATCACTCTGGAAGCAATCAATATTTAAACTTCAAAAAGTTTTTTTTTTTCTATAGTGTTACAAGCTTTTGCAGATGCTGATTACAAATTTGTACTCGCAGCAATAGACGTTGGCGGAAAAGAGAAAATGACGGAAGGAAGCAAAGGAAGACAAAGTGACGGAGGCACATTCCATTATTCAAAATGAAATCAATTATTGCAAAGCCGCAGTTTCAACATTCCACCACCACAAAAATTACCTGGTTCGGAAATACGCATGCCAAATGTTTTGACAAGACGAAGCGTATCCCCTAAAAAGTTAATTGATGCGTCCATTTCCTGGTAATAATTTTGATGATACAAAAAAATTCAATAAAAGGTTATTGCGTGACACTGTAGACACTGTAGTGTGCTTATGGCATATTAAATATAAAATGGCGAATATTTCACAAATCTATCGAAACGAATTTGAAACATTGTCTACTGATTATAAAAACATCCTGCTTACTCCGATAACATTGTAATAGTTCGAGATGGGCGTGATGACTTTCATTACGAAACCAATAGAAAACACCGGCCAAGTGCGTGTCGAAGCACGCACAATGAAGGGTTCCGTAGTTGAGATGAATTTATCCCAAGAAACAAACTTGAATTGTAGTTGAAAAACATGTTCTCCCATACATTCCAACTGAAAATGTAAGTTTGTACGCACAATATTGAGAGATTGACTATGTTATTTTAAGACCCTAGACTTTTTATAAGTTTTCCGGTGATCTATAGGTTAGAAATATTTTCAGTATTTTTTACAAAATTTTAGGCTCGGTAGTTTCGGTGATAAGGGAGGGGGACTGGTTAATTTTCGTCTGTTTCTTAAATAACTTTAAAACAATTTATTTTAAAACTGTAAAATATATATTTGAGACCCTCACAGTAAGCCCTTTTCTTTGATATGTCACATGCTACAGTTTACAAAACTTTCTTTTTAATTTTCTTATATGCCCAAAATTGACCAACGTCGCATGGCTCATACACTCTGTGGTACCTCGAACCACGGTACGGGATGCAATCAGACGATTTCGGGAAACTGGTTCATACACCCGGAGGCCAGGTCAAGGTCGACATCGATGTAATTCAACTCGAGATGACCGCTTCACTGACAGCAACTTGTTGAGAAATCGCTTTTGCACCGCTACTAAAGCTCGAAGGATTTTTGAGGTAAGAAATGTCAGTGTGAGCGAACGTACGATTAGAAGAAGGCTGGCAGAAATAAATCTTAGGAGCTTTTGTTTCAACTCGCGCCCCACAACGGCTCTCACATCCTAGCTCTACGGTGCTTGGTTTTGCGCTAGAATATGCTGACTGGACTGTGAGGCAATGGAAGGACGTACTTTTCTCAGATGAGAGCAGAATAGCTTTAAGAGGTCCAGATGGACGTCAGCGTGTCTATAGAAGCCACAACGAAAGGTTTACTCCAAGCGCTATAACCGAAACAGTGGGTTACCAGGGAGAGCCCATAATGGTTTGGTTCAAGTCTAGCTCTATGGTGCTGTGGGAGCAGTTGTGGGGTAAAATTAACACAATTTGATAAATACGCCAGACGCACGAACATGTACTATCTTCTCAACTGGTCGCAGTCACCTGACGCGGACGCCAGACGCGCCAACATTGCGCCTTACAAAACGTCTCGTATTAGTATTTTTCCCGCTCTTCGCAGACGTGAGACGCGTCGCGACAGCGTTGCTTCCGACTTATATTTCTATAGACTTAAGGTTTTACTTGCCCGCTAGTTTTAGTGCTGCAGTGATATTACTTATAATTCTATAGTCATACGGTTTTGCTTACAATAACACACCTTGTTATAAACATAGGCGTGGTAATGGTTGGTGTTGTCGCATTTGTCGCATCGGTCGCCCGCTAGTCTTTAAGTGCTGCAGTAACATCACCTATAATTCTATAGTTATAAGGTTTTACTTACCATAACACATCTTGTTGTAAATATCGGCCATGGTGTAGTCGAATCGGTCACCCGCTAGTCTTTAAGTGCCGCAGTAACAGCACTTATAACAAGCTCCCTTGTTGTAGATATCAGCGTGGTAATGACTGTTGGTGTTGTTGCATTTGTCGCATCGGTCGCCCGCTTGTCTTGAAGTGCTGCAGTAACAGCAATTATATTTCTATAGTCATAAGGTTTTACTTACAATAACAAGCTCCCTTGTTGTAGATATCAGCGTGGTAATGACTGTTGTTGTTGTTGCATTTGTCGCATCGGTCGCCCGCTTGTCTTGAAGAGCTGCAGTAACATCAATTATATTTCTATAGTCATAAGGTTTTACTTACAATAACAAGCTCCCTTGTTGTAGATATCGGCGTGTTAATGGTTGGTGCTGTTGCATTTGTCGCATCGGTCGCCCACTTGTCTTGAAGAGCTGCAGTAACATCAATTATATTTCTATAGTCATAAGGTTTCACTTACAATAACAAGCTCCCTTGTTGTAGATATCGGCGTGGTAATGGTTGGTATTGTCGCATTTGTCGCATCGGTCGCCCGCTAGTCCTTTGGTACTACAATAACATCGGCCGGTGTCAGGAGCACATGCTACGGCTTGAGCGTTGCATTCACAGGCTGTAAATAAAGGCCAATTTTAGTTAGATAAGTCCGTGACTTGAATGCAAGTCGCTAACTAATAAAAATGAACTAATAAATATGTTTAGAATTTTGCCAAAGTCCTAATATTTAAGACTCTTAAAACCCTAGTAACTCATACTACAGATTAATACAGATAGGACACTCCGCAAAATTATTTAAATAAAAACCGACTCTTGCTACGACACAATAAAGTGCAATTCAGGTCGCACAACGCTTATTACCTACAGTTATATTCACCTACAAGTGGCCTCTCTTTCTAACGCGTAACCTTCTGACCGCGGCAGTCCTACTGAATTGGCCCAGTGAGATAGGCACACCGCGTCACCGTCACCGCATCATACCTAAACTGCGGAGTGTCCCATCTGTATTAATCTGTGCTCATACTGAGTGGCCATTGTCTCCTACATCCAGCAGTTTACTTACGTGTGCACACGCCGCCGTTGAGCGGACTGCCCCAATGTCCGGGCGCGCACACGTCACAGTGCTCGCCCACCGTGCGGCCCGCGCATGGCTGCATACATCGGGCAGCACTGTCGCATACTGAGTGGCCGTTGCATTGACAGGCAGGACACGCTGTGAAGTGCCACCTGGTGAATGAAAAAGAGATGAGTATAGAATTACAAATAGACAGCGAATGGGTTTAGAAATGGTGACGCCTTTAGACCTCGTATCACATTTATCTTTACGGTTTATATTAGTGCCAAGAATCTCTGTAAATTATGACAAGAAGTCCATATCGCTGCTTTGCATGAATACCCGCACAACCCAACATTTTGAAAATAGTGGTTTATAACACAGCCCAATGCAAAATAGTCCTTATTTCATGGTCAGTAAGACTCACATTCATAACGGCATAATCGGCGGTTTTGCCGTTATGAATGTGAGTCTTACTTCCATGAAATAAGGACTATTTTGCATTTGACTGTGTTATAAACCAGTAATTTCAAAATTTTGGTTTGTGCGGGTATTCATGCAAAGCAGCGATATATAAGTTGCTCCCTACTATGCGAAAAAAGTGAAAACTTAAACGTAAAACAATGCATAGCATGTCCCCCTAGCAAAAATCACTCAACGCACCTACAGAAGTTTTCACTTCAACGACATTTTTAGGTGAAAATGGTGTAATTTTTATCAAACCAGTATTCCCTAGAATAAAAAAATGCGTTAAAATTACGTTTTTGTTTTTCATTGCGAAGAGGTTACGCTTACCTATGCTGCGCACAGACCCTAGGCGCGTGCGGTCTCCTGGCCCCGCCCGGCAGACACAGCCCCCTCCCTCCCCCTGCTCCATCGTCGCACCAACCGCACGCGGGCTCGGCGCGGCACGCGGCACACGACACGTGGGCGCCACATCCGCGCGCCGCGCCGCACGCGCCGGCCGCCCCGCCGCCACCTGAGGTAGACCACGCGCGGCACCCGCCCAGAGGGAAGGACGCGCCGTATGCGTTCTGTGGCAGTGTAAAAGATTAGATGTAGTTTACGATTAATGGCTGAGTTAGGCAATTCGTTTTTTCCCATAGCTAAGGTACAATTACAGAATCATCTGTACCAGTATTTTACATGGAGCAACTGCGTATCTGTCTTCCACAACTAGGGCATGCATTCCGGAGTTCAGTAACAATTTTTCTGATAGCCTGAAACTTTCAGATTGATATCAGCTAAAAGGGTCTCTATCGGAAACGCCTCTTGAAGATGACGATGAGTATGCTTTCGACGAGTATGTTTTTAGTGAGTTACAAATTAATACAGGTACTCTACTGCCTTTCCTGAGCGAGAGATAATGCAACGAACGCTTTTGTGCTGCTTACATCTGGCAGATAACTGGGAACTTCATCAGCTACATCTCTAGTTTGGTTGTCAGTTCTTGGGAATTCTTGGTCTGCTTATTGCTACACCAACTTGCTAGTTCTGTATAGTATATCAGTTTCATTTAGTAAAAATTCATAAACCACTTTATTTTACGTTAAAATTACCTTAAAATCATGGCCGGAGGGCTATAAAGGGGTATATTATCTCTATTTTATATTTTTGTCAGCATAATCCTGAAACTAGCGAGTTTCTTGTCGAGTCTCATACCACGCGGTCCTAATCAGAAGCGATCGTCACGCCAGGACGCCATCGACGCGATCGTTTGTATGAATTATGACCAGTGATAGGATATTCGGATGCATACCTAATATATTTACCTAAAAAATGAGGTGTTGGCTATTATGGAATGCACTCGTGTATCAATCGTGAAAATCTCGCATTGATAAATTTAATACGTGACTATAGAATCGAATGCTAGCTAATGTTGTAAAGTAGGTTGCCAAAAATTACATTCGTCGCTGTGCTTGCCATGCGTACGGGTGACTTTTTTGTTGTTTATTTTTCTTCTCTATTTTCGAACCACTTGGCTATTCGACAACGGTTTCTGATTTAAATCGTGATTTGGATTTTGGTTTTACTTGAAACGGCGACCCTGTGCTACGAATCCCAGGAATAAATCCCGGGATTTATAATAAGAAAAAGAAAATTAAGAAGCCGCTTCCACAATTTCTTAGCCAAAAATTAACTTTAAGTAAATATACATCCGATTACCTATATCTGACCTACAAACGCAACGTGATTGATCGCGCGTGTTATAACCTCGTCAGTGTGAGTGTAAAGTGTACCTAGATATGTGTGCCGTGTCGTAGAACATGCAGAGACAGACACTTCACTCTCGTTCGAACTTTAACACATTCTCTGCTGAATTCTTTATGCAAACGCTTCTTTATGCTACACCCTTACCGACCCTTTTTTTTACGATGTTTTCGAAACAATAGAGATGCACAACGAACACATATGTGCGCCGCGCCGCACTCGAAGAAAGTTATGAAAACGCGCATGTGTGTCTGCCGCACTGAATGTGTTAAGCTAGATACTCGCACCTACATGTACCTTTTTATAAAAAAAAACTAATAAATTATAAAAAAACTTTAAATTGAACCTCACCGATTTTCCGCGAGTATGTTTGAGGCCTCGCCTCGAGGCGGCGTGGCGTCTCGCGTCTCTTTCGCTCTCATGCAACGACATTATGTTTTACACTATTGCAGGCCCCGTAAACGAGGCCATATTCATGTAAAAGAGCGAGATGCTTAGGATGCGGCTTTTACACCTTCACTAACAATTTCATCTCGTATTTTTTTTTAAACTTGTAAGACAAAAACAAGGAGAATAATAATAATATTTTTAATCTGTGGTTACTGTGTGCTACTCTGTGCTATAATATAAAAAGATGGTGTAATGAAGACAGAATGTTGAACACTAATAAATTCCCATCAACAAAGGTGTGCACTAACCTTATCAACGCATCGTCCTGCCGACGCGCACCAGATGCACTCCTCAGCGGTGCAGTTGGCGCACGTCTGGAATGTGGAGCAAGGGGCGCTGCACGGACCAGCCGCAGCCACGCTCCTAGGAAACAAATGAAATTTTAAAAGATCGTTGGATGTGATGTTTAAAATCCATGTCAAAATTTGTCATATATTGTTTTTCGATATCACTAACAATGTCTACATGTATTTTCCCACATAGTACAATCAATCATTTCAATTCGTTCCTTACTGCTGAGAACAGTAGGAGTTAATAAATATGATACTGGTCCATACGTGGAGGTTTTGGCGCGGCCTTCGCCTGAGATAGCAGACCTACTTACGTTTTTTTAGAAATTAATATTGTTTATTGTATTTGGAGATGTAGTTTGTTATGATGAGGCTGACTTGCCACTGTGGATAAAAGCCTCTTATAAAAATTTAGAATAAAAAAATTCGTTCCTTTATTAGAGCCATTATAGACGTTATGTTTTGTTCAACATTTTTATTAGCCACGTAGTTTTTTTTTTGCGTTGACATGTTGACCGTACTTTTACGGCGAAATCGACGCGTGGTCTCACTTTCATGTCTCGCCGATGACTGAGCAACCAATGACAAAGACCAATTACGTGTATTGCGTCTATACACCTTCTTTGCATGTGAGCGTAACCGCTGTGGAGGGGCGTTCATTTTTAGAATGGTTTATCTAAACTATTGCAATTTGCTGAATTGCTCTGGCTTTTGGTTAAACTTTAAAAGTGAATGTTAAGGAGGAAGCGTCAGGGTAGCCCGCGAAATTCAAATTTTCTTACGTTTTTTGCAATTTGCAAGTCAGTATTAAGTTGTATGTTAAATAAAGTATGACTTGCGGCCGTAACAAATATTTATTAACAGAATTAAATACAATAGAATCAGTAATACAACTCCTTAAGTTAGTATAATCCTAAAACGTCAAGATTTCATGACATAGTCATTTTTTAGGATTACCTGGTCTTAGAGAGTATTGATCACTTTAATTATTCTAATTATGTAAATAGATACTTGTTACGACCGCAAATTATAATTTGATCAACGTACAATATAATACCGACTTGTAAATTGCAAAATACGTAAGAAAATTTGAATTTCGCGGGTTACCCTGACGCTTCCCCCTTAATATAAATGTTTGCATCAACAGCTTTAATGTATCATAACACCTATTATGTATTACACATATTTTCAAAATGAATGTCTATTTTATTATGAACGGAACTGTAAGACTGTTTTCCTGTAGCTGCAACGGTAAAGGTTGCCCTTTATGCTGCATCTCAAACAAACACCCTGTATTAAAGCGTAAAAGTCGAGAACCTTACCTGATGTCTTCCGATGAATTGACTGGTTTACACTTTATCGTATCATAGTCCCAGAAACAAGCTCGCTGGCTTAATTCCTCTGATCCCTGATGGAATAAAGTAACATCTTTTTTAGATTCCGCTTTTAGGATCACTTCGTCGTCCAGCTGTAATCATAATTTAATAAATTGCAAATAGCGTAAATCACAACTAAAATGGAGTTTAAAATAGCGTGCACAAGACGATTCCCATATACGTTATCCGCAGGTTTTTAAAGAATGCGCGAGCTTAGGGAAGGGTAATTCCTTCAAAGAACATGGTCGAGCATTTTGCTGCTTTGTCTGACGTCTGTGCTGACACTAAAAAGAAAGAAGAAAAATAGACCCCTGTTCGTGAAACGCACCGAAAATAACTTACATGTGTATGATGATGTTGATGCGCTAAACAGGCTGCGCACGAGTGGTATCTCCCGCACGCTTCCCGCGGTGTCTCGCTGTCCGAACCACACTCTTCTATTGATAACGCCATCTGCGGGCAGATATTTTAGTCGTTCATCAATGTGCCTCTTTCAAGAGTATGTTTTTTTTTTTGTCAATCCTACTTGATGGAAAGCAGTGGTAACGGCCGCGACTTACAAGTTGTAGGTCATAGGTGCGGACCCTAACAGGCGCTTTACTTTGTTCATTATTTTATCACCACTGCTCTCAAAACGGTAAAGGAAACCGGCATGTCCTAGAACTAAAAATTCGAAGACATGTGACATCTACCAACCCGCACTGGCCCCGCGTGGTAGAATACATCCCACTCCCTCTCAGCAGTGGGAACATTAGCTGATTATGCTATTTGATGGTGATTTGCCTGACACACTACAAAGTCGAATATGAAGATCAACAATTGGATGACATTGTTATAGAAACAAATAACAACGGTAATAATTTAGGAGATATATTATCATAATATTAACTTGATTGTCTATTGTTAAACTATATAAATGTATACTAAAATTATGTAGTAATAAAACTTACAACACGGGCGAATTAAGGCGAGAGCGTCAGGGCAGCCCGCAAAATTCAAATTTTCTTACGTTTTTTGCAATTTACAAGTCGGTATTAGATTATACTTTGATCAAAATATAATTTGCGGCCGTAACAAGTGCCTATTTACTTAATTAGAATCATTAAAGTGATCAATACTACTCATTAAGACCAGGTAATCCTAATGAATGACTATTTCATGAAATCTTGACATTTCAGGATTATACTAAGTTAAGGAGTTGCATTACTGATTCCAATGATTATAATTCTGTAAATACACATTTGTTACGGCGCAAATCATACTTTATTTAACATACAACTTAATACTGACTTGCAAATTGCAAAAAACGTAAGAAAATTTGAATTACGCGGGATCCCTGACGCTTCCCCCTTAACAGGGTGCTTACTCTTGATTCCAATTCCGACCGATCGACATTGGAATTTTAACGTTTCGTACTCTTGAATTCGACGCTAGCGCCAGATTGTTATTGAATTGCGTGTCCATTAGGAGGAACTAAGTGGAATCGGGATCGGGTTTGGCGTGCGGTAAACGCTACTCTTGAGTTCATTTTGACAGCTGTGTATTGCGTTAATATTGCGTTGGAATTGTTTGTTGATTGTGATTTTTCCAATAACAAAAGTGTAACTTTTTAGAGATTGTTTTGCGTTTTAAGTGGTTTTCCGTAAATAATAAGTGTAAAATATGGCACGATTAGCATTAATATACAATGTTGTACATAATTCCCATAAAAAACAATTGAAACAAAGACGAGATGAGCGTCGGATGATGAGTTATACGGACAGGTTATTTTCTATGAATGAAGACGAATTTAAAGCAAATTATAGAGTGAATAAGGATTTGTTTGAGGAGATCTACCAAAAATATGCATTAATTTCAATGAAATTACTGTAGGTATATAATGATTATTAATACCTACTTCATTATTTTGAATTACCTTTAGCTATGCCTGGGTTTTGCTTCAAGAATTCTACCAAACCTTCTAATTGGGCGTAACTAAGCCGATTTGCCATTGTAACTCAAATGCGAAAACTTTTATTATGTACAACATATTATAATTTAAAATATAGACCAAGAAAATAACTAACAAAAATACTTCATTAATTAAAATTTTAAAAACATTAGGTATTTAAATAATAACATAAGTAGGTATGATTTTATATTTTTTACTTACCACTTGACTGTATACACTAACACTTAACTATATTAGTTAATTATTTTACTAACAAGGAACCAAACGCGAACCAGTTACTGTTCTAAACAAACTACATTTCGAATTCATTATTCACTTAAAATTCCTAAGACCAATTCCTAAGACCACTTGACTTTATTTATGAAATTGGAGAACTTATACGCCGTCTTTTTTTTATATAGTGTAGGCAACGAACCTAGCGCACGCAGCCTAAGTCATGGTTAATTTTATGTTTTTAATCATTTTCTTACGCCCAAATGAATTTAATATGTAACAATTAATTAATTAAACAACTATTTATATCATATTTATTTATTAGCCTTGTGATTTAAAGGATAAAACATTTTAAAGTCCTATTACTCGTTTATCATAATGAGTTGAACAACACTATTGCGGCTTGTAAAATAGCTAACTTCACGCGTAACAAAACAATCGCGGAGCAATCCCAATTTCAATCCAATGTTGACAAAATTGTTTTCAAGAGTACCGAATCACGTGACTGCAAAATTGATATTGGAATCGGATTGGCTTTAGAGGCTCGAATAACGTTTGTGCAAAGTACAGTGTGCAAAAATATTTTCGTTTCCATTTCATATTCTTTTACGAAAATGATTAATATTTTTTTTAAACGAATACATGTATATTATTAAATCGAATACATAAATCGTATTAGGCAGTTAGTAGGTAGCGGGGGAATATCGAGTTGTGTCATGTTAAATCGCCCAGCTTGTAGCTGTTACTTACTTGATGTGTATGCCTGACGCAGTACATGGCAGATGGATAACACGCACCACACCAAGCGCACCGCGCAGCTGTGCAGGCTGCGCATGACTCCGCTGACGTGCAGCGACGTTCATCTGCACAGAACATTTATTTTTATTTTATTGTAATGTTGGACAACCAATCACAACAGCTAACAAAATTTCATAGCTATAATCTTTCCAACCATTTATTTTAATTTAACGTCCATGAAGCATTGCATTTTTTCGTCTAGGGTGACTGTCAATAAATAAGGAACTCCAGATTGGAGTAAATAAGAAACTTCATAGCGTCCATGAAGCATTGCATTTTTTCGTCTAGGGTGACTGTCAATAAATAAGGAACTCCAGATTGGAGTAAATAAGAAACTTCATAGCGTCCATGAAGCATTGCATTTTTTCGTCTAGGGTGACTGTCAATAAATAAGGAACTCCAGATTGGAGTAAATAAGAAACTTCATAGCGTCCATGAAGCATTGCATTTTTTCGTCTAGGGTGACTGTCAATAAATAAGGAACTCCAGATTGGAGTAAATAAGAAACTTCATAGCGTCCATGAAGTATTGCATTTTTTCGTCTATGATTGCTGTCGGTAAATAAGGTACTTCATAGCGTCCCATGTAGTACTGCATTTTTTCGTCTACGGTTGCCTGTCAATAAATAAGGAACTTCATGGCGTCCATGAAGTATTGCATTTTTTGTCTATGATTGCTGTCGATAAATAAGGTACTTCATAGCGTCCATGAAGTATTGGATTTTGTCGTCTATGGTTGCCTGTCTATAAATAAGGAACTTCATAGCGTCCATGAAGTATTACATTTTTTCCTCTGTTGTTGCCTGTCAATAAATAAGGAACTTCATAGGCCTGCAAATGTCAAAAGTAATATATAAATGATTGGAAAGAGAGAGTACAGACACAGACAAGATATTTAAGGCTATCGATATTTTATACAAATGACTACGTCTGTTATGATAACTCATCAAGTGGCGCCGCTTCCTTTTGTTAGGTACGAAGTTACTAGGAGCTACTGAAGAAGTCGTATCGGAGAGTGACATTGGCTGATCACAGTCACTCTAGCAGAGCGTTACTTTGGTAGTTTTGTCCGCCTCTGTGGTCTAGTAGTAAGACCACCTGTCTGTCTCAGACCCATAAGTCCCGGGTTCGATTCCCAGCGGGGCCAAAATTTTCTGTTCAATTTAGTAGGTGATAGGGCTTGTTCTAATTTCTCCTGGCTACCACCATCTTACCTAAGTCTGTCGCCGTAACAAGAATGTTTACAGCATTTTTGTATTTTAACAGTTAGATGTAAGATAGGCAGTTCTGTGGTTGAGGATTCCGCGTGAAGCTCGCTTCCACCTTCGGCCTGATCATCACTTACCATCAGGCCCAGAACTTCCCCGTTACGGTTAAAAAAAAACGAGCGAGCCTTACATTAGTCGCATATGATGTGTAACATCCACAGAAGAAGGGAGAATTTTTCAAGTGGGCGTGGGTGGCCAAATCCGAAACAAAGTACTCAAAGGAATCTCGGGCTCGATTTTGATGAAAACTAAAACTGTATCATTGGATTTTGAAAAATCAATATCAAGGTTTAATAGGTAGGTACCATACGAAAAATAAAAAAAAGTATTTTGTTAAAAATGAGCTCTTTCCTTTAGTTTGCTGTATATCATTACTTCCCAGAATTCGATCCTTATTAGCGACACTATCGAATGCTGTAATAATAGTTTTTTTTTTTCAAAATCAACGGGTTCGACTCCTGGCTAGAAAATATTGATTTTTTTTAAATCCAAACATGTCGTTTTAGTTTTCATCAAAATCAAGCCCGAGTCTCCTTTGAGTACTTTTCGCTATTCCTCATAGTTTTAGATTAGGCCATTTACGCCCACTTGAAAAATTCATCCTGTATTGGCACCCTAACGCGTAACATCTGACATCCGTTGGAGTTGGTACCATCTGACGGCTAACTTTAGAACCGCGCGTACTCATTGGTCAAATCAAATAGCGCGCGCTGCCCCAGTTACACACCTCCTGTTACACACTTCCGTCTCTTTTCACGAAATCACTCCCACATATTGCAGGAAAGTGAGAGGAAAGATGTAACACATCAAAATAAATTAGATATTGAAGCTGCTGAAACACTAATACGACGACCGCTTCTGGTAAAAGCTATCCTGAGCCGTTAAAAGATAAGTCCCGCCGTAAATCCGGCAAAGCGGCCGTAAGTAAATATATTTGTTATCAATGCTACGCTACCGCATTAAGATAACTTTTTAAAATGTTATGCTACCCCGGTTTAGGAAGAAGATAAAAATGAACCCTTTGCAATTTAAAAGAATGAGGTTATGCAAGGTCAAATTAAATTAGGTAGCGAACTCCGCAGATGTGACAGGTATCGACTAGCTTACCATGAAAAAAAAAAAAAAAAATATGATATTCTTTTTCGGGTGAACGACCATGTTACAAACTAAAACATCAGATAAAAAAATCTTTTCTTTTTTTTTGTGTAAACTTCACAGACGTGATGGGTATCGAATATCTAAGCATAATAAAACTAGAAGCTAACAGTGGACCTCGCGAGCACAAACTTTTTGCAACAATTAATATACCACTAAAGTTTAAAACGGGATATTTATTTATTTAATACTTTCAAGCACACAAAATGTACAGAGACGGACTTAATGCCATAGGCATTTTCTACCAGTCGACCTTTGGGTGATGCAGAGACAAACAGGTTACAATGTTTTTGATGTGTAACATCTTTCCTCTCGCTTTCCTGCAGTCTGTGGGAGTGATTTCGTGAAATGGGGCCAGAAGTGTGTAACAGGAAGCCGAGGAAGCGCGCGCTATTTGATTTGACCAATGAGCGCGCGCGCTGATACTGGTAGAGTTGGCTGACAGATGGTACCAACCCAAACAGATGTTACACACATATGCGATTACTGTAAGGCTCGTTCGCTTTTTTTTTCATCACTGCTTCACAAAATTTTTAAGAGACCAACTTGAAGTTACTACCTTTCAAATAAAACCGAAATTGGATCTCTAAAGCTTAGATATCCAGTAGTCCCTTTTTGGAGGAAACATCAAAAATCCCCGACGGCAAAAAAAATGTATAAAGTCGTACAACCTGTATACCAAGTTTCGTCCAGATCGGTTGTAAATACGACCTGTAGAGCAGTAGCAACAAAATGACAGACGAAACATTGTGCCAGATTTAAAGCAGAGACGTTTCGCTCGCTCGGTTAAGCAAAAGAAAACAAGATTTGTTTTAAAAAAAAGCCAAATGGCCGCTAGTTTTTTTTTTTTTTTTTGATGATTTTCAGATAACGAAACCCATCACGTCTGTCGAGTTTCGCTAACTAATTTAATATGAAACGGTAGAGTTATCAAGATTAAGATTATAGCAAGTAACCCAAACATTTAGTTAGTAGGGGTTAGTATAGTAACGTGCTTACCCTTACCAAACCTAGGTTCTGTGAGGCACGCCTTCACCGTGCCGTCGAACGACTCCTTCCAGCCCACTTCTTCTAACTGAAACAAAATAAAGACTTAAGAGGATTGTGAAGTGCCGATACGCGGCGCGATTTTTGGAGGCAATTACCTACATTTCATACAATTATCTACATAAATATTGTTTCAGGCGATAACGTTTTTACTCCCTTAAACCTTTACGAAATGAGACAATTTTGATCTCATTACATTCAGTACACTTTAATCTAGGTCTGTACGTTTTTCGTTTTTAGTAATTCAAATTAATTTAATTTTAAAAAATAAAAATGCCCGAGGATGTTTTTATGTCAAAAATATAGATATTTAGATGCTAATAACTTATATTGTATACAATAATTATTTATAATAAAAACGTACGGACCTAGTTTTTCATTATACCTACAACATTTCCAAAAATTATGAAAATTAGCCTATGTTTACGGGGAGAAAAACGTTATCTCTTTTTGTATGAAAATTTACAGCTTCACAATCCTCTTAATACTAGAGATTATCCTCGGAAAGCACGTTAAGCCATTGGTCCTGGCTGTCATTCGTAGATTTTTGACAGTCGTTACGCCCAAAAGCCTGCTCAATCAGTCTTACCAAGGGGTATCGTGTAAATATATACAGGGTGTCCCTGGAAGTATGGATCAAATCGAATAGGAGTGTAGGCAAGGTCATTTCCAAACTTTTTAACCCTGAGAATGTTGCTGCAATTTTTTACGGTTCAAAAGTTATGACCAATTTTTGTTTTTTTCAATCACTTCGCATAGTGCTCAATGAAAATAATCATTAAAAAAAAACTAGCAAAGCTATCAATTCCTTTTTTTTTTTCAAAACGTTGTAGAAAAGTGGGCCTTTCTTTTGGTAATACTTATACGCATCCAGAAAACACGTGTTCAATAATAAAGAAACAGTTACTGCAAAGTCTTCGGTCTGGCAGAAGTTTTACTCAATTTTCGAGCGATTTTTATGAGAAAAAGTTACACTAGCGAAAGTTGACCACGTATTACAAAAACTGGTCCAAGTCATAGAGATTCTTTGGAAGTATGAATCACTGGAATATTCTCAATAGCTTAAAAGTTAAGAGATTTTTATTAACAAGGAGGTCGTATTTTTACAATTTTCTATGTTTCAAATTTTCATTTTTTTTTTCAGCTTAACTAACGATTTAATTTCAGTCCCTAAGCATTTGTAACCTATCTGAACACTACTGTTTGATGTGGTTTAGGTTTAAATAAAAAATAATCATGAGTCATGTTATTTGCCCTAGCTACAACCCGGAAAAACCGCGCACCTGCTGTCAATGACGTCATATCGGCGCTCTGGTACAATATGTATGGCGATGGGGCGAGCGCGGCGAGGTGAAAGAGGAAGTGCGAGGGGCATTGCATTCCAACGAGGTACTAGGAATGTGCGGGGGATGGGAAACAAAAGAACCAGCGCCGGCGCACGTTCGCACTCAGGTAGATGTTTTAGTAACTCGCTACCAGCTTGTGACTGCGCACGTACTTAATTCGGTGTTCATCAATAATTATTCTTTAACGTTATTTGGACTGTGTAACTTGGACTTTGTTTTTGCCTGTGATTTGGACACTGTTTGACTTGAGTATGGCTACGTACAACAGCCATGAATATGTAGATATGCATTTAATTTACGAATTTTGTGATGGAAATGCACGCCGAGCTGCAAGAGTGTATCGAGAGCGATATCCTAATCGGGACCGCTATCCGAATTACCGAGTATTCCAACGTGTACACTCCGTTTACGCAGATGGTAGAAATCCAGGAGCTAGGGAAGGTCGACGTAGCGTTCCAGACCTTGGAGTCGAAGATGTGGTGCTTCAGATGCTACGTGAGAATCCAATGACAAGTATTCGTCGCATGTCAAGAATGTCAGGGATTCTGAGATCTGTGGTACATCGTACTGTGAGATGACACATAATTCATCCCTTTCACGTTCAACGTGTGCAAGCCCTTTTTACCGAGTGATCATGGCCCGAGAAGGGCTTTTTGTAGGGAAATTTTACGTCGCCATCGTGAAGATTCTCAATTTTTAAAGAAAATTTTATGGAGCGATGAAACAAGTTTCCGAAGGGTGGGGATATTTAACATGCATAATCTGCATTTTTATGCGCGCATTAACCCACACATTGTACGAAGTGACCATTTCCAGCATCAGTTCGGAGTAAACATGTGGGCTGGAATAGTAGAAGGACAGCTAATAGGTCCTCATGACTTACCTGCTAGACTCGATGGCCCCTCATACTTGAGATTTCTACAGAATGACCTAAATGGTTTACTTGGGTAAGTATCTCTTGAAACCCATCGAGACATGTGGTTGCAGCAAGACGGCGCTCCCCCACATTACGCAAGAGTCGTAAGAGACCATCTAGAGTTAATTTTCCCTAGTCGTTGGATCGGAAGAGGGGGCACATTCGATGGCCAGCACGTTCCCCTGACCTGAACCCCATAGATTTCTTTCTATGGGGTTATTACAAAGAGATGGTGTACGAGACAGAGAGCGGAACCGAGGAACAACTCCGTCAGAAAATCACATCTGCAACCTTATACATAAAAAATAATTCCCGTGCATTTAGACGAATAATACCAAATTTCATTCGGCGATGCCAGTTGTGTTTGAGAGTAAGAGGAAGGAATTTTGAACATCTATTGTAATTTCAATTTAATAATACATTTACATATTAATTTCATTGTTTTATTTTATTTTGCCATGTAGTTAGAAAATTTTAAAAATACGACCTCCTTGTTAATAAAATTCTCTAACTTTTAAACTATTTAGAATATTCCAGTGATTCATACCTCCAAAGAATCTCTATGACTTGGACCAGTTTTTGTAATACGTGGTCAACTTTCGCTAGTGTAACTTTTTCCCATGAAAATCGCTCGAAAATTGAGTAAAATTTTTGCCACAACGAAGCCTTTGCTGTAAATGTTTTTTCTTATTGAACGTATGTTTTCTAGCTGCGTAAAAGTATTACCACAGGAAAGGCCCACTTTTCTACAAAGTTCTGAAAAAAAAGTAATTGATAGCTTTGCTAGTTCTTTTTCATGATTTTTTTCATTGAGCACTATGCGAAGTGATTGAAAAAAAACAAAAATTGGTCATAACTTTTGAACCGTAAAAAATTGCACCAACATTCTCAGGGTTAAGAAGTTTGGAAATGACCTTGCCCACGCCCCTATTCGATTTGATCCATACTTCCAGGGACACCCTGTATATACCTAGTCTTGCCATAAATATTGTCACGAAGAAAAAAAACATTTTTTTAATGCAAATAATATTTATTACTTTTACAGTGTGTATATGTATATACATAAATATAAAACAATTTAAAATATAAAAAGCTTATTCGAAGTGGTCTCCATTGGCTGCAATACAGTCCTTTAAACGTTGAGGCCAGTTATCAATAGAAGCACGCACTCTTTCCATGGGAATATTCTTCACTGCCAATCGTATGGATTATTTAGGGGACTTCAAATTATCATGGCGTTTAGAGCAAGCCGTACTCTCTAAAACTGATCATAAATCATAATCCAGCGGATTAAGATCGGGACTAGACGACGACCAGTCTTAGCTCTGATGAAGTCCGGCGCCGAGTCTTGTTGGAAGGACCATACTTGGTTATTGAACATGGTGTCGTTAAGGGGCTTAACTACCTTCTCAAGAATGGTATCTTGATACACTTGTGCCGATGTTTTGATACCTTTTTCACAAAAATGTGTCTCAGTCACTCCTCCATAGCTAACACCCCACCAAACCATCACTGAAGTCGGATAATGCCCACGTTGCACTCTGTCGACTAATTGGGAAGCTTCCTTAGAGCTTTGAGCATAAATACGGTCATTTTGTTTGTTAAAATGTTGCTCAATTGTAAATATTTTCTCATCCGTAAACAAGATTTTTCTGTGACCTCCCTTTGCGTACCGCTTCAGTAGTTGTTTCGATTTTACCACCCTATTCTTTTTTAAATTATCAGTTAAAAAATGACCAGTGCGTCTCTTATAGGCTGCAAGTCCTAAGACATCTTTTAAAATACGCGACATGGTTCTGGGTGCTATCTTCATCTCCCGAGATAAAATCTTTTGCTTTCGGACAGGATTTCTTCGAATTCTTTCCCTTACTGCTTTGACCACCTTTTTCGTACGAACACTACGTGGACGGCCAGATCTTTTTCTGTCACACACAGATGAGGTCTCATTGTACCTATTAATAGCCCGGTAAAAATTAGAACACTCAATGAACAATCGTATAAAAATGACAGATTCTAAATTCAAATGTAATATCTTTCTAATTTTTAATTGTAACAGTATTTATGGCCAGACTGTGTATACTGTCACTCATCCACGGACCTACCTCGACCAGCTTAGCTTAACCTCGATCGATCGACCGTGCACTATTATTACTTAGCCACGCTCAGCAGCATTATATTTAAATCGGCACTGTCTAACATATTTTTGACCGATAATGTAAAATTATTTGTCATGCAAATCTTATGAAGTCATTGTAACCTTGGGGTAATAATATCGGACTGAAATTCATTATAACCCGCTGGTCATTAATATGATTTCTATTTGGAATCTTAGCTAAAAATGCACATGAAAATTTTTACAGAAAAAAGTCGACCATCGATTTGTTTTTTATTATCCCGCAGGTCTGAAAAGTATAGTATTCTACAAGGGGATAAAGGTGTCTTCGTCTTGGACGAGCTTGAATCCCTCGCTGCACTAAGTATTCTAGACTTACGCTTCACTCAAGAGCACTGGAACCCTTCCGTTACGCTTGAATTTCAAACTAGCGCCCGTGACATGAGACACTGGTTTATACCCTCGGTGAATAATCGACTATTTTTTCATATTATCTTGATTATTACCGGCAAGCAGGCTTTATCTCTTGAACTCCAGACGCATGCGACTGCAGTGGTTTGCGCTGCAGTTAAACACGCTGCTTCGCTTGTGTGTCTTGAACAACCTTCACCTGCTTCGAAGATTAGCGCGTCGGAACGGAGGCGGCCGTCAAATCTGTAACAAAATAATAATAATAACATCTGCCTATTATTGTTCCACTGCGGGGCAAAGGCCTCTTCTCATGCTTCCGAGTACAGGCGGACAGTCTGCCTGTCCTGTGCATGTCATGAGCAGGGGCGCCGCCGCGTGCGCCGCTAGTAGTAACATCACATACCCAGCATGTATGACGACAGTCCGCCTGTCCTGTATGAGGAGGGGCGCCGCCGCGTGCGCCGCTAGTAGTAACATCACATACCCAGCATGTATGACGACAGTCCGACTGTCCTGTATGAGGAGGGGCGCCGCCGCGTGCGCCGCTAGTAGTAACATCACATACCCAGCATGTATGACGACAGTCCGCCTGTCCTGTATGAGGAGGGGCGCCGCCGCGTGCGCCGCTAGTAGTAACATCACATACCCAGCATGTATGACGACAGTCCGCCTGTCCTGTGTGAGGAGGGGCGCCGCCGCGTGCGCCGCTAGTAGTAACATCACATACCCAGCATGTATGACGACAGTCCGCCTGTCCTGTATGAGGAGGGGCGCCGCCGCGTGCGCCGCTAGTAGTAACATCACATACCCAGCATGTATGACGACAGTTCACCTGTCCTGTATGAGGAGGGGCGCCGCCGCGTGCGCCGCTAGTAGTAACATCACATACCCAGCATGTATGACGACAGTTCACCTGTCCTGTATGAGGAGGGGCGCCGCCGCGTGCGCCGCTAGTAGTAACATCACATACCCAGCATGTATGACGACAGTTCACCTGTCCTGTATGAGGAGGGGCGCCGCCGCGTGCGCCGCTAGTAGTAACATCACATACCCAGCATGTATGACGACAGTTCACCTGTCCTGTATGAGGAGGGGCGCCGCCGCGTGCGCCGCTAGTAGTAACATCACATACCCAGCATGTATGACGACAGTCCGCCTGTCCTGTATAAGCAGGGGCGCCGCAGCGTGCGCTGCGCGCGCGCCGCCACTTGGAGGAGACGCGGGCCACCATACTCCGCATCTGTTTTATAAGATTTATGGTAAATAAATTATTAGCTCAATTCAGTAACCCCATTTCTAAAGTAGGAGAAAAGAAAAAGTAAAATCCATAAATGATTATGATGGGGATATTGACAGGGAGCGGAGGGCGCTGTGTGTGAGAGCTAACATGATTACCCACAGATTCAGGCGTGCCTCTAAAGAGGTCAAGCGCACTATATTTAGTGCTTACTGCACGTCTTTTTACTCTTGCTGTCAGTGGCGTGCACAGAGATTTCAGACAGGGTATGCACAGCTAAAAAAAAACTTACCAGTTTCAGCTTGTTGCTGTCGGTGGCCCAACGACTAGGACTACTTACCCTACCTGAGTTTTACCACAGGAGCCTTTGGCTTTGCATGATGTTTGTTTGCGACCACTATGAATATCTAAATAAGTGACACTTATGTGATATGTAAAGTGGCATTTAAAAAGGCCGTGGGATGTTTATTTTGTTTTCATTGCGCAAATGAATTTAAATTCAAAATAAATTACTACTTTAATGTTAACTGATTACTTTCTACAAGTTAATGTTTATAAATCAAATCGACGCGCGTATTTGTTTTTCAGATAGTCTTACAAAACGTCGTCGTAAAAACTGCTACATCGTTTTACTAAAAGTTCTTTTCCAATTGCAATCATAGACAAATCTGTGAGTCTGTTTTGGCCCTGTGTGTTTCGTAAATATGTATGTATGAATTCGTTTTAGACTAGAAAATGATCGTTCGGTCGAAGCGCTACTGAATTTTGATTTAATTACCGACGCAACACTAGAAATTAAATCATTTTGGGTCCTATTCGATAACCCCGTGAAAGAGCTACCCGATGTTGATTGTAAGTGGGTTTTCAAATTTCCATCATATTTAGCTAACAAATGTACAATTTCTAGAAAATTGCCTTTATTAAAAGACAAGCTGGATTCGTCATGACCACGGAATGCTAATTCTTGTTTACCAAGAAAACAAACTACATCAATTAACCGTTTGTAAATATTTCTATTTCTCTCAACTTTCACGTTGTGCCTTTCAAATTTTCAATATCTAACTTAAACTGGCTATTCAAACTAGTCTCTATTCTACCTTTACCAATAGTCTTGGTTTGTAAACAAAATGCAAGGGAAACAGTACAATATGTTTGTGAGTACATACACAACCTGTTATAATTATCATAAAACAACAGCCAGAGATAATTATCATAAAACTTTTCATGAAATAGCTGCATTACCTTTTTTTGAGTTAAATTCAATCCAGGTACACACCTTTCCTTTGCAATCAATTTTAATTTTTCCTCGAAATATAACGTCGAAAACACGGCAGATTTTAATTTATTTAAACACACTTCGCCAGCACAGGACTCACAGGTATATTTTTCCATTTTTTACAATAAACTTACTAAATAATTACTTAGACAATCAATCACTTGCGCTGGGAATAAAAAACAAACAATATGGCGACAAACTTTGCAATTACGTTCCGAACTAATACGAACGAATGAATTAGTCGGTCATTTGGCCAATCCGACTAAAAAAAAGTCGACCCTCTGCAATCGACAATTAGGCGGTCCTTTTACGGCTTCTCAATTTGGACGGTTTGCAATATAAGCAGTGCTTCTAAAACTCGAACACACGCACACGATTTCACGCACACAGACACACTTTTGCTGTGACACACGACTCGCGAAATCATGCGTTGTATGAATAAGCACTGCCTAGTAATGCTTTTGCCCGCTGCAATAGCTGGCGCTTAAATCGCACTGTAAAAACGGGAAGCGAATGTCTGTTCGTGTGAATGGCGAATAAGTTAGATTAATATTTTTTTTTGAACTATAGTTATTTATCATTTAAAATTAGAGGGGCATGTATGTATGGCACTACAGGGTATGCAGTGCTTATTTGCATGTATGGAGTGCACGCCACAGCTTGCAGTCTGTAGGCTCATTATACTTGGAAATCATACAGCGCTCTTCGCGTTCAATACAATAACGCATTCAGGGTGCAAAAAGCACGAGAAAAATATACGTTCAGCCAAACATATTTAATGAATATTTAAAATTAATTTATTGATCAAAATCTAAATCTAGAGTTATTAATAATGCGTTTAATGAAATATTTCTTTTATTGTACTTTTTATATGAATTTTTTAATTTTAATTTTTTTAATTTTAACCTGTAATTGATTAGTCAATTACAGAATTTTGTAAAACTGTTCTCAAATAATAAAAACTCTTTGCGTCGGGCTGACGAAGGAATTAAAAAAGAAAAAAAACTGAAAGTAAAAAGCACTAGTGTGAAAAAGTGGCACTTTCCGCACAGTTTGGCTGCTAGGAAAACGCCCTTTAGAATAGAATAGAATAGAATATTTATTTATTTGCACAGAATGTAGGTTTTTACAATAACATGGATCCTTGTACATTCTACCATATTGGCATGCAAACATTAATTAGATACTTAACTTAGAAAATACACTTGTTAGTAATTTATATAACTATAATGTTATTTAAATGCTTACATATTTGCTAAAATATACATAAAATTTAATCAAATCTGACTTACTATAACAATAATAAATAAATCTAAACTTTTATAACGATATTAATGTACCAACTTACAAATAAAAATATTGATCAGTTAAGAAGTTGGTTACAGAGTAATAGCACCTTTCTAATAGCAGTGAGATAAGTTTATTTTTAAAGATTTTATAAGGTTGCTCTTTAATGGAGTTTGGGATTTTGTTATAGATTACAGGTGCCATGCCAAAAATACTTTTTTCCAATAAAGCAGTTATATAGCCACCTGTGTACAATAACTGTTGGTACTGTGCTCGCATAGTTACAGTTCGATCCCGAGTTTCATTTAATGTTGTAAATAAATGTCGATTAGATTTAACAAATAAAGCTATTTCTAAAATATAGAGACACGGGAAGGTTAATATTTTATGGGCTTTGAAAATATGTACACAACTATCTGAAACTGACAGACCAAAAATTTACCCTTTTCGAGCACCTGCATTGTAAAGATTATTTCAAGGTGTAAAATTGATGAAATAATGATATTAAATCGAAAAAATTATATCGGTCAAATGCCTTGAGCTTATGCATATTTGTGCTCATTTACGGCATTTTGAATTAATCTGACTAATTTGGTGATATTTTGTTCAATGTTGGCTTTCAAGTCTTGCAAGGTTTGTGGTTTTAAACGCGATATTTCAAAAAGCCCCAAAAGGAAGAAGTCTGTCGCCGTCAGATCTGGCGATCTTGACGGCCAGTTCAAATCGTCAAAACGAGAGATTACACAGCCCGAAAATTGGTGTTTCAAAATCTCCGTCATTGCCTGAGCTGTGTGTATCGCTCCTTTGCATTGTCACCTAATTCTCTATCTGTCTACAACATAAGTGACAAATCACATTGGCATTATGACGCCATTTGCAAAAATGATGGCACACATTATGGCATTACTTTTGTCCCGCCTGTTACAATACTGTAACATTTAACTGTGTCTGTGTTCCCGAACGCATACAACCCGAATCTCTTCAAAGTTAGTTAGAGTGAACAGGCTTCTTCTGGGTAAGCTCACTCCATCGTAAACTTTATCTCTGTCACCTCTGGTCTAGTATAGTCAAGAGCAAATACATCTCAAATAAAATATTAAAAAAATTCAATGCATTTGAGTTGCCGTATGTGCGACAGTCATAAAAATACGTAACATTATAATTTCAACAGTATATTTCTCACCTGACGTCATACAGCAGTGCTCCTGCAGAATAACATTTAGACGCGGCAGGATTGGACACCAACGCCGCTGCGCTGTCGTTGTGAGCGTTTCCTCCAAATACCAGCATTACTCCTAGAAGACAAATAATGGACAGAAAAAAAAAATATAAAAAATCAAAAACGCGACTGTGTAAAAAGTGAACTTTAAAAAAGATGGAACAAGATAACCTATTTCTGTCTCCAACCCCATTTAATACTATAAAACAATCTCATGCAGTCACCCAGTGACACTCGCGCAATAAAGACGAACATAACGACATTATGATTCATCAAAATCGGTTCAGCCGTTTAGTAGTTACGAGGGAACATAGGGAGGGACATACATACATACATATAGGTCAAACACATAACGCTCCTTTTTTGAGTCGGGTAATGAATAAAAAGAGACCGTGACCTTGACTTTGATTCGGGGTTTTTTCTCAGAGTAATCGGTTATTAATAATGACCAAACTTATTTAGTTTTAAAACATAATTTATTATGGACGTGTAGAAGTGTTTTTTTTTTGTACCAATTTACACAAATAAATTCCATTTATATATAACCGAATCCGCTCTTAATCTAGTGGTCAGCCAGATAAAGCACGTTCACAGACACCGAAGGAGCCTTCGACATAATCAATTTCTCCAGCATTAGCAACGCCCTCTCCCGACATGGAGTAGAACAGGTACTAACAGACTTGATTAAAAACATGTTAAGCAAACGAGTGGTTCGCCTTGAGGATGAGCCAGAGGCTGCCCTCAGAGGGGGTGCTGTCGCCCCTTCTATGGAATCTGGTGATTAATAACCTCATCACCAAACTCAACGCCAATCGCTATTACACAATAGGTTAAGCAGACGACCTCGCAATCCTTGTCTCGGGAAAGGTGACGAAAACAATCTGTTCAAAATCAAAATTAAAAGTCAATTATTCAAACTAGGCTGAGAATCAGCACTTTTCGAACGTCAAAATTACATAAGACAGTCCTCCAAAACTTCACCTTCACCCCTTTCCTCGTTACCTCACTCAGCAGGCGTTACGTATCATAGAATGATGGTGTAGGGAATTTGACCTATCAGTGAACCACATATAACTGAAGTAGTGGCTCTTTTCGCCTACCAAAACTGTTCAAAACAGAACTTCAGCTGGTCAACGCAGTCAAGTATCTCGGGGTCATTCTAGATAATGAGTTAAACTGGAGTAGTAATTTAGACAATAAACTAAAAAGAGCTTGCATCGTCTTCTGGCGGTGCCGGATAATAATAGATAAAAAAGGGCCTATCCCCCAAAATAATCCTATGGCTATACACCACAATGATTCGCCCCATGGTCACCTACGGGGCCGTAGTCTGGTGGCCCTGCACATGCAAAGACTAGCCGGCAAGGCGACTACTCCGACTGCAGCAATCGAAGCCATGCTGGTTTTGCCACCGCTCCACCAGTTCATACAACAGGAAGCAACGATGGCAGCGGTACGTCTAATTGCACTAAATCTCTGTGGTAAGAGACACGCCAAACACCGCGCTACTTGAGGATCTCAACAAGAAGTTTCGCATTACGAAAGAGGATTCACGAGAATTGCCAATGCGAGGGGTTGCACCCCGCAGAGCTGCGCGTCTTCACGGATGGATCCAAAACAGGTAGTGATACAGGTGACCATGAACAGTAGTTAGATTTCAGTATTTGTATTTTCATCAATATTTACCTGGCGTAATAAAAGTAGCAGAATGTAAATATCTAGGAGTAGGCGCCGACTGCAGAGGGCGCCACAGTCTTAACTCTGGGTCGTACTCAAATAACGATGCTGATGGGGCCTGCAAACAAGTGAAACACAGTTTATATCAGAAATCTCGGGACTGATTATAGTGGAAGACGCTCATTACTAATTTATATAAGACGGAAAGCAAATCACACGGCTTAAGTTTTTTTTTGTGTTTTCGCAACATTTAAAGGAGTTATCCCATAATCGCAATAATCTCTAACCACAAAGATGATCAATCAATCTGCCAAGCCTTTTCCCAACTATGTTGGAGTCGGCTTCCAGTCTAACCGGATGCGGCTGAATATTTTACATTGAATGACTCTACAACCCAGTTACTGGATAATACGACACCCGTTAGTAAGACTGGTTGTCAGGCTTTCGGGCTTCTGACGACCCGTAACGACTGTCAAAGATTCACTAATGACAGCCGAGACCAACGGCTTAACGTGCTTTCCGAGGCACGGAGGATTCTTTGTGTAAAGGTGGATACCCATCCACGGACCAACCCCGGCAAGCGTAGCTTAACCCGATGTATTGACCCGTGCGGCTGTTATTACTTAGCTCCAGCTCCACAAAGATGATGTTAACGCAAATAAGTTTGTGAACAAGAGACAAGCGGCCTAGGTGAAAAGTACTAAAGGCAGACATTCATTAATTTAATTATTTTGCAGCAGCAACTAGAAGTGAAAACAATGAAATCTTATTGGTTCATATTATCATCTCCCTCAGGCTAATTTGACGCATGTATGTTTCATATAGGACATCACCAGAGATCGGACTAAGTAGAGTATAAATACCTAAACTTCGATTTATATCACAGATTTCACTCTTGTTTCTTACTTTTAATACCTCCTATAATATCCCGGATTTAAGAAATTGTGAATTATTTATTGTACTTTGATACATTCGTAACAAATTCAATATTTATAATAAAAAATAAATAATTTGCAATTTCTTAAATCCCCGAGACTTCTTTCCTCGAAGTTTCAAGTATTTATGATCTACCTATTCCGATCTCTGGGACATCACTTACATAAGCTTCAAATTGAAATGATTCTCACATCAACGACTATAATCTCCAACGATTATTTTACTTTAGCATCCATGAAGTACTGCATTTTTTCGTCCATGGTTGCCTGTCAATAAATAAGGCACTCATAGCGTCCATGAAGTATTATATTTTTTTCGTCTATGGTTGCTGTCAATAAATAAGGAAGTTCATAGTGTCCATTGCATTTTTCGTCTATGGTTGCCCGTCAATAAATAAAGAACTTCATAGTGTCCATGAAGTATTGCCTTTTTTCGTCTATGGTAGCCTGTCAATAAATAAGGAACTTCATAGTGTCCATGAAGTATAGCATTTCTTCGTCTATGGTTGCATGTCAATAAATAAGGAACTTCATAGGCGTGTTTAAGTCAAAAGTAAAACAAATGGTTGGAAAGAGTATAGCGCAACTATCCCGTACTACGTACCTGTGTAGCCTCAGATTCCGATACCAATCCTCCATGCACGTAAACCTTCCTTGACAGTGGATCCCAGGCCGACGCATGCGCGAACCCCGCGCGCGCCGCCCAGCCGCGAGTAGCTGCTACCGACCACACGCCTTCGTCCACGTAGTATTCCTAGAAATAGACCGGTGAAAGATTCATTCAAAATAGACAATTTTTTTTTTTCAAATTCTGCACACATAATATTTTATGGTGGTGTTTTGTTTTGTTGTTTTGTATTTGTACATTTATCTTGTTCTGTTTAACTCAGTATTGCAGCTGAATATAAATAAAAAAATCTCCACGACCTCATTCCACCGGCCCCCTTCTACCATCGGACATCTAGACGCACTGCCAGTTACCATGCCTAACTAGTTGCTATTCCACCGATTCGCACTAAGCGCTTCCAAATGACTTTTATAATGCGCACAGCAAAGGAGTGGAACTCACTACCTGCGTCTGTTTCCGAGCGCAAACAATCTCTTCAAAGTGAGAGTGAACAGGCTTCTTCTTTGTAAGCTCACTCCATCGTCGACTCTGTCTCTGTCGCGTCCGACCTAGACTAGAGTCAAGAGCAAACCCATCATAAATTAAAAACAATAATAATAATCAGTCATGGGGACTGCCTACAGAAGTGAAAACTAGACAGTGCAACACGCCACATTAGCATGTCGCGTGACGCGAACTCTATAAGATTTTCTTTCTAACAAAAATCGCTCAACGCGCCTAAAGAAGTTTTCACTTCAAAAATACTTTGCCCTACCCGGGAATTGAACGCGCGGAGAAGAACTGTCAAATTAATTCCGCGTAGATGGCGCTAAGTGTTTGTTACTTTCATTCAGCTGCCACTGGAGTTCCTTGTTAAAAGACTTTGCTTGTCTTGTCACCGATTGGTCGCTTTTCATTCAAGATCGCTTTGACAAGTGAGAAACACTCAGCGCTCTCTCGCAGCGAAGCTTCCAGCAAACAACCCAATTGAAAACTAATAACACCATGACATAGCGCGAAACGGGTCATCAAAACTCAACGCTAAGCAGAACAGTTATGCTTGCGATCTAGTGATTGCAAGCATAACTGATCAGGCAGGCGTTCTATATTCAGAACGAATGAATGAAATGCGTGGTTTGACCAGATTCGATTAATTGAATGAACCCAAAGATTTACACTAGCCTCTGGAGCGTCATGTTTCAGGGGGCTACAGACTATTGCATACCAAGGAGTAGACCGGGGGGCGCGATAATGGTAGGGAAGATGTGCCCTTAGGATATGGAAGGATGATAGAGCCATACCGGATATGCAATATGTATGGGCTTATTTAACGACGTCGCTGTCAGGTTGACTCAGGTCCAGCTTCACTGATGAATCTTTTGGCGGGGTTAAACTACTTTGTCGACTCTTTTCTTCTATAAAATAAAAATACTATGCTCTACCCGAGAATTGAACGGGCCCAATTGAAAACCAATAACAACATAGCGCGAAACGGATCATCAAAACCCAACGCTAAGCAGAACAGTTGCGCTTGCGATCACTAGACCAAGCAGGCATTCTATGTTCAGAATAATCATAAATCAGTAAAAAAAACAAACCTCAATATGATGTATGTTAGGGCAGCTGTCTTCAGGAAATCCGGCGTCGGACTGGTACGGTCAAAAGTGTAGACTCATTCATCCCATGGGGGTAGGCAGAAACAACAGAACGCCACCTGCTACGATCCTTACATACTCCTTTTGCCTCGTTTACGTTCATACATCTGGTCATACACGCACGCCGGTTGCGAGTACCTACTACAATGTAGTGCAATGACCAGCCTAGGGAAAATTTGGAAAAACACCCAACCATCATCCGTCGGAATACCTAAATACGACTGACCCGTGCTTTAGCTTTTTCCGTCTTTTTATATGAAATGTGGTGCATTAAAAACCGCGAAAGCAGTAAGACCACCGCAACACAACATCTCGAAGGCCTTCGAGATGTGGTGTTAGCGGAAGCTGCGTCGTATACCATTAACCGCTATGAGAACGAATGATTCCATACTGAAGGAACTCAACATCACTAAGCGATGTCTACAATATGCCAGGGCCCCCAGTATGCTATTTATTATAAATTCTTCATTCCAACACGATCCCATTGTCATTTTGCTAAAAGTTCGTAATCTGCTAAATTCATAATGGTCGATCATTGGTAGGTCAGTGGTCTCGTAATAGAATCGTGGTACTAATCAAAGGAACTGTCAAAATTTTAGCAGATTACCACATACGTCAGTCTTTCATTTGTCATTATAGAATAGAATAGAATAGAATAAACTTTATATCGAGCCAACTCATATATGGTTAGTAACATTGTTTTTAACATTATGTAAGAGATTACCATTTTAAGCCATGTCTTTCAATGGAGTGTGAGTGGTTGACCATTGGATAGTCATAATGACGCCATTATATTAGTAGATTACAAAACTTGTCAAAATCAACAATTATGAAATCAATGACAGACCATTCTGACATTATTGTAATAGCAGACTTGAGGCCCTGGAGCGTGCCCTCAGCTTTTTCGGACATATTATGCATTCACCTCAGCATGGTCTTGAAAGCCCAAAGGATACTAGGCCGGGTGGAAGGAAAACGCGCTAAAGGATGAGCACCGGCAAGATGGTCAGACGCGATCAAGAAAGCTGTTGGAGGCAACATTTGCCGAGCGGTCCACACTGTTGAAGACCACATAGCTTGGAAGACGATTTGTATGTGGTCGTGATCCTCAGCATTGAGAACAACGAAGAAGGATCGTAGCAGGTGGCGTTCTGGAGTTTTTGCCTACCCCCATCCCATGGAAAAAGGCATGAGTTTATGTACGTATGTATATCATGTATCATATTTCGATCTTGTGTTAACATTCTATGGATGCTGCTTTTACAGATTAACTAAACTGACATCTCAACAACATAATAACTTTTCTCAGCCAGCTCTAAATACAAACCTGCACTAAATGTAGATATCCGTAATGCGGTGAGTGCCCGAAGAACACTAACATCACAGGTTTCTTGGTGACTCCCAGGTAGACTAACACTGCGGTGTGACCCGATACGTGGAGGCCACCTGAAACACCAAACAATACACATGTACTTCTTCTATAAATAAGATCTTGCAAGGAACTCTAAACGTAATGCCGCAATACATAAGGTGCACATTCACTTACCGCAGTGCTTCAGCGGTGGCTGTCTGTGCGGCGAGCATGTGACGGGAGTCGCATTGTGCCACTGCGGTCGCTCACTGTTGAGGACTCGCCAGATCTCGCAAGGAACTCTAATCGTAATGCAGCACTACATAAGGTGCACATTCGCTTACCGCAGTGCTTCAACGGCGGCTGTCTGTGCGGCGAGCATGTGACGGGAGTCGCATTGTGCCACTGCGGTCGCTCACTGTTGAGGACTCGCCAGATCTCGCAAGGAACTCTAATCGTAATGCAGCACTACATAAGGTGCACATTCGCTTACCGCAGTAATTCAACGGCGGCTGTCTGTGCGGCGAGCATGTGACAAGAGTCGCGTTGTGCCACTGCGGTCGCTCACTGTTGAGGACTCGCCAGATCTCGCAAGGAACTCTAATCGTAATGCAGCACTACATAAGGTGCACTTTCGCTTACCGCAGTGCTTCAGCGGCGGCTGTCTGTGCGGCGAGCACGTGACGGGAGTCGCGTTGTGCCACTGCGGCCGCGCACTGTTGAGGACTCACCAGATCTCGCAAGGAACTCTAAACGTAATGCCGCACTACATAAGGTGCACTTTCGCTTACCGCAGTGCTTCAGCGGCGGCTGTCTGTGCGGCGAGCACGTGACGGGAGTCGCATTGTGCCAATGCGGCCGCTCACTGTTGAGGACTCGCCAGATCTCGCAAGGAACTCTAAACGTAATGCCGCACTACATAAGGTGCACTTTCGCTTACCGCAGTGCTCCAACGGCGGCTGTCTGTGCGGCGAGCATGTGACGGGAGTCGCGTTGTGCCACTGCGGCCGCTCACTGTTGAGGACTCACCAGATTTCGCAAGGAACTCTAAACGTAATGCCGCATTACATAAGGTGCACTTTCGCTTACCGCAGTTCTCCAACGGCGGCTGTCTGTGCGGCGAGCATGTGACAGGAGTTGCGTTGTGCCACTGCGGCCGCTCACTGTTGAGGACTCACCAGATCTCGCAAGGAACTCTAAACGTAATGCCGCACTACATAAGGTGCACTTTCGCTTACCGCAGTGCTTCAGCGGCGGCTGTCTGTGCGGCGAGTACGTGACGGGAGTCGCGTTGTGCCACTGCGGCCGCGCACTGTTGAGGACTCACCAGATCTCGCAAGGAACTCTAAACGTAATGCCGCACTACATAAGGTGCACTTTCGCTTACCGCAGTGCTTCAGCGGCGGCTGTCTGTGCGGCGAGCACGTGACGGGAGTCGCGTTGTGCCACTGCGGCCGCTCACTGTTGAGGACTCACCAGATCTCGCAAGGAAATCTAAACGTAATGCCGCACTACATAAGGTGCACTTTCGCTTACCGCAGTGCTTCAGCGGCGGCTGTCTGTGCGGCGAGCACGTGACGGGAGTCGTGTTGTGCCAATGCGGCCGCTCACTGTTGAGGACTCACCAGATCTCGCAAGGAACTCTAAACGTAATGCCGCACTACATAAGGTGCACTTTCGCTTACCGCAGTGCTTCAGCGGCGGCTGTCTGTGCGGCGAGCACGTGACGGGAGTCGCGTTGTGCCACTGCGGCCGCTCACTGTTGAGACGAACTCGCCAGATCTCGTTTGTTACTTCGCCGGCTCGGCCTTCTAAGCCGGCTAGGCCGCCACTGTAATATAAGAAAATACAAGAGTTAAAAGTTAATGAAGTATGGTCTTCCAAAAAGCTCAAATGAATAAATAAATAAAAATCCTCAATTCACTCACTGATAGACAATGCACAACTTAATACATTAGGCGCGGCAGACGCACATGCGCGTTTTCGGACGTTCACCAGGTGCTTGACGGCGCGTATGCGTGTCCATACAATTTACATAACTTTCTTCGAGTGCGGCGCGCCGCACCTGTGCGTTCGTTGTGCATCTCTATTGTTTCGAAAACATCGTAAAATAAGGGTCGGTAAGGGTGTAGCATAAAGAAGCGTTTGCATAAAGAATTCAGCAGATAATGTGTTAACCCGCTAGATTTAGAATCATGAATTATGATAAAATCGTAGATTGGAAATCTTTCCTCGAAAATTACTTGCCAAACTCGTGAAGTCATCTTTGGTCTCTTGAGTTGCATATTTATGCTTTGAAACGATAGGATTTCATTCTCTTTGGATCTGAATGTTCGGATAATTATGATCAGTAGCCGTTTGCTACAATCAGATCAGAATGTCATCCAAGAGGGCCATTTGTAACAGGCGAAAGCGATTGATCGCTCAATCGATGGATCTATAGTTCGCCGAACAAATGACCGCGAGGATTACGTATTAGCGCGGCGATTGCTTACTAATACACCCAGATGATTTCTTTTTAAAAGGCCTATCACAAAATTGCGTTTTGACAGATAGGTATATTGAAGCACGGCGACGCATCGCATTATGTTGCAATTTGGCAGTTGTAATTACGTTTCTTTTTAGGCTTATTTTTTTTTTTTTTTGTTTAAAGTATGAACTATTAATTTCTTATGAACTAACGTTTCTTCTGGTATACATTTTACGTAATTAAAATAGTAAGGATAAATTTTGTTAATTTTGAGCGTTTTTAGTAGTTGGTTTTGAAAGGGATTTTTTTTTTTTATAGCGGCCAGAGAAATTTGAAATTACAAACATATTCTCATATCCTGGTGACCTGTAATACAGGTTTTTATATAAACCTACTTCAGGCACCAGTCTCTCACAATGTTCGTGCGCTATTGTTAACTATTAGCACTATGTACATAACTTGTGCCGAGAAAATAAACGTTTTATATTATTAGTATTATTATTTCAAAATTCTGTGGCCGCTATGAACCAACAATGTCAATCCACGAGCTCGAAAAACTACAGTCGCGCATTTTATGAAAAACTCTCTTCGGCTTTATTTATATGGATAAGAAACAATTGCAAAAATCGAGGCCGCTATGAGCTGTACTAACTAACTATTCTCCACTACTCAATAAAACAAAGTTGTTGAAGTCTTTCAGTTTCTCAGAATAAAAACGCCTAAGTTGGCCATTCAACGCGAAAATAACGGTCGAAATGTAATAGGCCTCTTAAGTTTAACAATTCTTCGGGCTACCTTGGTTCTCATGCGGATCTCTTCATTTCCGATTCGATCACGTAGGGAAACTACACGCATAGCCCTCTCCTTTACCCTTTCGAGTGACTTTTAGCCTTCTAATATAGCCCATTGTGAGTGACCACGTTTCAGTGCCGTAGGTCTGAGGTAGGAGCACAGAATACATAGTACTAACATACAGAAGGGACGCTACTTCCCCGCGCCGTGATATTCGTTCGAGGTATTCGTCGCCGACTCCGTTCGTAATCGTAAGCACTGAATTAGTATTTACATAAACTGTAAGATTTCGCATTTTTAATACCATGCGATTTAATAACCGATTATTTAGAGATAAGTCATTTAAACGAAATTATTTTATTGTAAGCAATATTTACTTAGGTACCTTATTTTGTCATTATTGATTGAATAAATAAACTTCTTTTACATAATAACTATTATAATATTATGTTTATTTCATTGCGAGCCCGACTATATAAGTAAATAATTGAACGCCGCTCGTACAAGGTCACTTCATAATAATGCACATGTTCGTGCAGCGCCGTCGTCGTTCGGTTCGCTCGACGCAAATCGCTGCACTTTCCGCGCCATTTTTTACGCTACTCACGACATCCAACCCCACTAGAGTTCACGAACACGTTTGCACGTGTACAAAGGACATTTGGTTATGTAGTAGTAATAATAGGTAATTATTTTGCGAGCGTTGAATGGAGTGTCCGAGGTGAGGTAGTAGGCAGGCACTTTATGCAATTTATTTTATCACTGCTACTCTCAAAATGACAACACTGAGAGGAGACCTGGGTCCCATGTTGTAGGGTTATAATGCTTTATTGTCTGCTTACCCCCTCTCGGGCTCGTCCGAGATGACGACGCCGCCGTACACGATCAGCTCGTGTCCGTATAACACGGCCGAGTGCGCGAACCGCGCCGCCGGACTAGATTGCGTAGGTAGCACTTGCCACTCCTGTTCCGCTGATTTGTATCTGGAAACATTGATTTATAATTATAAACATTAGTCGCAATAACTTTAGAAAGGACAAATTCATGGCAAAAGTGAGTCTTAAGAGGATCGTGAAGCTGTAAATTTTTATACAAAAAGAGATAACGTTTTTCTCCCCGTCCACATTGTCTAATTTTCATAATTTTTGGAAATGTTGTAGGTATCATGAAAAACTAGGTCCGTACGTTTTTATTATAAAGAAATATTGCATACGATATAAGTTATTAGCATCTAAATATCTATATTTTTGATATAAAAACTTCCCTCGAGCATTTTTATTTTTTTTTAAATAAATTAAATTGAATTACTAAAAAAGACAAACGTACAGACCTAGATTAAAGTGTAATGAATGTAATGAGACCAAAATTGTCTCATTGTGTAAAGGTTTAGGGGGGTGAAAACGTTATCATCGGAAACAATATTTATGTAAATAATTGTATGAAATGTAGGTAATTGCCTCCAAGAATCGCGCCGCGTATCGGCACTTCACAATCCTCTTAAGAAACGCTCAAACTGTGAAAAGGGATAATCGTTTATCGTGGTAGACTAAAGAGGTGATGGCAAGAGGAGCTTGATGACTACAGATGGGATTTCTTTTAAGATATTGGGATAGGGGATTTCTTAAAAGGAGACTTTTGTTCAGAAACATAAACATCGAAGAGTGGAAGATGAATGGGTAATTATCGAAGTGGTCAACGAAAAGATAAGTTCGAACTCCATAAGTTGCGCTTACTGATTATCTATAGCAACAACTATCGGTTTTATACCTGTCCAAAAACTCTGAAAACGCGAACGTTTCACCTCCAACCCAATCTCCATAGGACAGTAACGTTTGCGCGGCTACTGGCGGCGAGTCATCCGTATCATTAAGCATTGTGGTAAGGGAATGTGGACTTTATGTAATGCAATGTTGAGTATAGAATTGATTACGAGGTAACGTGTCACTGACCCACGAGCTCACCCAGCCCGCGCCACCCGTACTTACATGCTGTTGCGTCAAGCAGCGACATCTGCTGCTCAACTCGAGAGTGACTCGCTCGCGGCGGTTCGAGAAAGATCTGCGAGGTCCCGCGCGCTCCCCGTCACTCGCCTACTCACCAGTGTTCTAACACAGCAGCATCGTGCGAGCGCAAACGTATTTAAATATTGTAAACCAGAAAAATAAATTTCGTTGTAAAATACAAGAGCCTAATTGAAGAAGCCCCTGCCAGCCCCCCTGTCTTCATTGCCAAAACACATGCTACCGACGCCGTATCATCAAGTATCGTGGTAAGGGAATGTGGACCTTATATAGTGCAGTAATGAGTACAGAGTTAATTGCGAAATAACGAACGAGATCTGGCGAGTTCGATGTTATATTATTTTACATCATCATCTGCCTAGCTTGTAGCCAACTATGTTGGGGTCAGCTTCTAGTCTAACCGGATCCATGAACCAGCAATTTAAATAGAGCGATTGCCTATCTGACGTCCACAACTCTTACTGAGTAACAAGATAGCGTCACCAAGGACGCTGGTTGTCATACTTTCGAGCTTTTAACAACCTGTAATGACTGTCTATTTACGAATGACAGCCGGGACTGACGACTTAACGTACACGGAGGGGATACACAACGCTTAACACATTAATGTTTAAACATTAACGCTTTGAAGGATACTAATGGCCGGCGCACACTAGCGGACGGTAGGTGAGAGCATCGAGGAGGATTCCTCTATCCACCAGCGCAGCGCACACAGACAAGAAAAATCCTCTGCGATACCGCGAGCGTCCGCCAGCTTACCGGAGCATCCGCCGGTATGCCGCGGCATCCGCCGAGTAGCCACCGCTCGCCAGGATTCGATTATATCAGTAGCGACTACGCAGTCGAAATGTTGCTTTTGAAAGATTGTGTTGTGGGTGTCATTAAAATTTCATAATGGTGTATTGGGATTTAGGTTTAATATCAATTTTCGCGGAAGAAGAAGAACCAGCAAGTAGCATTCCGCCGGCCGGCCCATTGCCGGCGCATACCACCGCCGCGGTATCTTCCAGCGTGCTCTTCGACGCTCCAGAGAGGTCAATCACCGAACATTGAAATATATACCTTATTTCGATTGGATAAGTATGAAATTCAATTGATATATTTAAAATCCTCTGCCATCCCGCCCGCCAGTCCGCAGGCCATAGCGAGACACGATAGAAGTTTTATTGTAATTAATCCTATAGCCGTATAGCGTTCTTCAAGGCGTTAAGGGCCAATCCAACAATGAAACTGAATGCGGTTTAAATGTGGTAATCGTGTTGATTAATTGGCATGAAATTCACCACAAATTGAAATTATAAGAATTTACCTGTACAAAAACTCTGAAAACGCGAAAGTCTCGCCTCCAACCCTTAATAAATCATCTCCATAGGGCAGCAGCGTGTGCGCGGCTACTGGCGGCGTGTCACTGGCCCAGTCACTCGCCCAGCCCGCTCGCCAGGCGTCGCGCGCGCAAGCGATGCCGCGCTTTAGAGAGCTGCATGCGCAGCCGGTGTGCGTGCAGGTACCGCCGCCGTATGCTGCGTTGCATTCCTCTGAAATGATAAAGGAATGGTTTAACCCAGGAGTCCCAAAATGGCGGACCGTGGTCCGCATCCGGGCCGCCGACCTTTTTTGTGCGGACCTTAAGTGAACAGTAAAATTTATAGCTAAAACATTTTTTTTTTTTTGAGATTTTGCTTGCACCAACTTTACTCTAAACTTCAGACAGGTAGTTCAAAGTAAAAAAAATAATTTTTCACATTAATATTTTTTCAAATTACTTAAGTTGTTAATTTTGTATATTACTTAATAAAAACAATATTATTTTCGTTTTATTTCTTAATATTGCTCAATTTCTTTTTATATTTTTTTGCTTATTTTTTTGTCTTGGTTGCTAGTAATCGTCTACCGAACGGACCGCGACAGTCATATTATTTTTTTAAACGGACTCCCAGTAAAGCGAATTGACGATCCCTGGTTTAATCATTTAGATACATGACATGATGAAACTTATTAAAAAAAATCTAAAACCAGATACTTAGATATATATAGAATACTCTTTGTTATGTTACCAGAACAAGTCTCTGAGACCTTACTACTTATTAATTAATCAGTACTTAATTAAATCTGACATCAGTAAGAGTTAGGGCCCTAATCAGTAAAACTATCGCCCTTATGTTGGCCGCCGCTGTTGCTTGCTGCAGTGATTGTAATTGGTTAACTAAACTAATAACTAATAGGCGGATTTTACTAATGAAACTGGACACGATCAACATGTAAACCACGTCTAAGAGCTGTCAGTGCCAGTGCCATTGCACTGGTACATTTCGCTTGAGATAAGTGCCTACAGCTCGCGACAACACAGTGTTGACTAGGGTCTATACGCGCTCAGCGAGACACGCAACGCGTCGTTTTTATTTTGATTTTGTGCACCTTTCGTTATCACAATAAAAAGCGTAAAACTAACAATGAAATAGGTGTCTACGGATGTTATAATAAACAGAAAAACTCAAAGTTATCTTTTTTTTAAGTTAAACGATTGTGAAACGTAAGTTAATTCCATACCATAACTAGTTAAGTACCGATTGTGTACTATGCTATATAATGTACTGTCATTATATAGCATAGTAAACAATCGGTACTTAACTAGTTATGGTATGGAATTAACTTACGTTTCACAATCGTTTGATAACTTTAAAAAAAGATAACTTTGAGTTTTGTACATACACAACATAATCGTACATAAGTAATGTGAGCAGGGAGTTTCTGAGTATGACATGTTTATGAGTAAAATAAATTAGTAGGTATAATAATCTAGACGTTAGTACCTACTATTATTTATTCTGTGCTTCCGCGCCCCCAGATTAGGTACGTACCTACACCTACCTACTAAATGTTTACATTTGTTGTTCTTATTTATGTCACCCGTATATTTACGTAGTTAAAATATTTATTATTATTATAGTATTGTTAGGTACTTGATAAGTTCTGTTTACAAGGTCAGGTTCAGGCTTTGATAAGTATAGGTAGGAAAGTAGAGGTAAATGCGCCAATTATGGACTGGTTCTGTAATATGGACTACCCGCGTTTCTCAATGAACGTTATTAGTATAGAGCCGTTGGTCAGCGCACGCTAAACTTCACCCCTCCCGCTGCCCGCTAGTCGCTTGCAGGCCGGCAGAGAGCGCGCACGTATTCACGGGAGCAATTTTTCGTTATTATCAACGCGCGATGTAATTTCTTAGCTAACTTCGTAAGCTCATAACTTCAACAAATATTACACTTTGTGAAAGTGGATTAAACCAGGGGAAAGATAAGTTATTTTACAATAATCCTATTAAGTTGCAATATTCAATAGTTTTTATAATTTTCTGAATATTTGAAACCATGTGTAACCATATTTGAAACCATATGGTCCATATTTTGTACACTTTTTGCAAATTCACAATAATGACATATTTTAGAAAAAGTTGATTATTTCTAAGATGTTGATGTTTCTTAAGAATTTTATTCATCTTTTTTGATACCAAATAATTATCGAACTGTTTTAAATATATAAGGCTGATTATACTTTAAAATTCTGAGTTTTATTTGACAAAATCCTTATGGTGGTCCATAATTGGCGCACTTACTCTACCTACTTTAATACTATTTTTGTTTTGGTGGGTTCCTACCACGGACTAACTATAACCATAACTAAATATTACGTAGTAACATTTTGATTATGTAGACAACAGGGTTTTCGTACATTATTTTTGATTTGCCCAATTACGTAATAAATAATGGAGACTAAAAAATTAAAGTACCGTCGGCAGGCCGCCAGCAACCCTAACTGCCCTATCGTGGTCAGAAGGTATAAGAGTTACGCCACGTTACGCGATAGACAGAGAAGCAACTTGTTGCAGGTGAATATAACTTGTAGGTATCAAGCCTTGTGCGACCTGAATTGCACTTTATTGTGTCGTTGCAAGAGTCGCTTTTTATTTAAATGATTTTGCGGAGTGCGGGATCTGTTAACCTGTGTCAAAGCCATTATTTTCTTTGGAATATTGACACTGACAGCTCTTAAACTAGGTTTAGACGTGCTGATCGCGTTAATTTTCATTGGTGAAATCTGTACTGACGTGGTTTAACAGCAGATTACTGAAATTGGCCATATGATATTTGAAATATGGACTGAGTAAATGCTCTATAAAATACAGAATCCATATCATTGATAATTTAACATCATACACAAATCCTAAAACAACACTATATAAGCTGTAACTTAAATAACAACCTCTTAAGGGGTCATTGTACTCATCATTATAAACCACTATTACTCTTACACCAAACCTGAAATCGCGAAAATCAGCGAAAAAATCAGCTGTTCCCTACATTTATATTCGCATAACTCATCAAAATGTAGGGTTTTTCGCGATTTCAGGTTTGATGTGTGTTAATGACCCCTTAAGAGATCCAAATCTACGTCTGCCAGACTTTGACACGATTTTAATAAGTCAACTTGAATTGCATTAGCTAATCCAATGACTATCATATATCACAAGAGCACGTTATTCTAACCTAACGAATATTAATACGAAAGTGAGTTTGTTTGTTTGTTACGCTTTCACGCTAAAATGGCTGAACGGATTTGGATGTAATTTTTTCATACTGGATCGCAGCGGAAGTGGCGGACAACAGTTAGTCAGTAAGGGCGTTCGCTACGTTAAGAAGGAAAGATAATATGAGCAGCGCTCTCTGGCGTGGACGCGTGCGTCGGGTTTGTACACGCGCAGCGGTTGGCAGGCGCGCGGCGCGGGCGCATGCGGACTTGTTTTTCGAAATCAGTTGAGTGTCGCTACGTGCTGGTAGTCCATCCGTCCAACTGTACCCGCTGGAGACCAAATTTGGGTTTATTCCCGGTCGTCCCCACCCCTGGGCACGACTGGGAAAAAAAGTTTCGTTCCTACCCAGTGCTGACGATTGGAACTTTTTATTTACACAAATTCTTACAGTTCTAAGGTGCGTATCACAGATGGCACGGTGGTACGATGGTACGAAACTTTTTTTTCCCAGTGGTGCCCAGTGGGGACGACGGGGTGGGGACGACCGGGAATAAACTCAAATTTGTTCTAGCGTCGCTGAAGGCAGCGTCAGGGGCCCGCCGCGGTTCCTAGGCCCGCGTCGGAGGTCCGGAGCGGGCGCTCGCTCCGTGCACCCGCCGCGTGCACACGCTTAACGTAGCGCCCTAATAGTTCTACCTTTTCCTGGCAATTCGTATTCTGTTTTACAGGATCAACCAAAGTTGATTGACCGTCTGGCCCAACTTTGCTCTCAAATTCTCAATTACCTGGACATAAAGGTAGGTCACAGGCAACCCCTGTCCACTCTGGTTCGCACCTACACGAACCGTCTTCACATTCACCATGATCTGAAAATACATAACGAACATTTTAAATGGTACGAAAATATAAAAATAATAGAAAGAAAGAAAAATATTTTAAGTGACACGCACAGGTAATACAAGTAAAAAAGGAGCTTATAAAACGAACAAAATTAACATTAAAAAACAAAAACAAATATAACTGTAAAAAAGACCGGTGGTTCATTTTTTATAGTTATTAAAAAAATCGCAAATAAAATATTTTTCTTTTTTTCGAGGCCAAAAAGGCTCCAATCTCAGCATTCAGCATAAAGCTGCAATATTTATTGATTACCTATACGATTTCTTTTCTAAGGCAGATAGATAACCTTGTCACAGCCTCAGACCAAATAAAAAAACCAAGACATAGCACTGTAAACAATACAGTGAAGCATGCGCAAAACTACACCTCGCTCTGTGTTCACGCTCACACGCACACATTTACACCAAACTACAACTAAACTACACCTCACTAAGCGTACACATGTTTACGAAACCGGCCTTTTTTTTGTGTGGGAAATCATCAAATAACTTCTTCCGCTCTGGGTGGAGCGGGAGGGCGTGTCAGACTTTTACTGACTAAAACCCACCCGTGTTGTTCAGTTTCCTGTGCCAGGGCCACGGTAACTCTTTCAAACAACCCGCGACCCTGGCAGGCATCGGCCCTAGCGGAGCTCATCAGTTAGTTCTAACGTCTCTTTGAGCGCGCGTGGAACATAACACGACGTCCACCCGGGCCTGGTCTGATGCGGTTTGCTGGTTGGGCTTGCGACGGCGAACCATAGGCTGATCACTACATATAGGTACCTAAAATCTTATGCGAGCCGCACTGCTTTAGCAGAGGTCTTTTTTTAAATTTGTTAATTTGTATTTTAATGTTAATTTTGTTAGCTTTTACTATTTGTATGTTCTGTGCGTGTCCCAAATAAAATATTTTTCTGTCTTTCTTTCTATCCTCTGCGGCCGAAAAGTGGTAGGCGGCCGGGCCACTGACCTGACCGGTCGCAGGGGGACCAAGGGTGCCTAGACACGGGGTCGTCTAGCGTCCATGTGCTGGTTTGGTCCCTGGGGTGAACACGGCGTGCAATGTGTTCTTGTGCGCCGGTGATGGGGGTACTCCCCAGACGGTCCGGTGACGGACAGCCGCGGCGGGTTTGCGGTGAGTGCTAACGCGTGCCCGTGTTCCCGCCACAAGCGGCAGAGGAGGTCACCGTGGAGTTTTAGTGGGTTGGAGTCCCACATAACTGTACTATGTCTCCGTGGTAGTACAGTATGCATGAGCATTTCTCCACGCAAGAAAAAAACAGTATTGCAATATGGCGCTGCGTATATAGGTCGTAACTTGTATTGTATGGGCAATTTTGCTGTCATATCGGATAATTTGAAAAAGTCAGTACTATCCCGCAACGTGTAAAAAGATTGACTAAATATGAGGGAGTAGACCACTGTTAGAAATAGGCACGTCTCGATCCTTGCCCTGCGGCAGTCTTTTCAGACGTAAAACTCCTTACTAAACATCTGTAAATTCATGATTTCTACTTACTAGAACAATTAGTCCTGTGATCGTTGGAGGGGCATGAGTAGGCGGCGTACGTGACGTTGAACCCCTCCATCGCGTACGCGTCATCGCTGAAGAAGTGCAGCAAGGCGCTGCCTGAACGGGCTATGACTTGCCTCGTCCAACTTGACTCTCCATTCTCTAGGACACCACTGGAAATAGAGGACAAACGGGTTATGTTACAATAAGGGAAAGTTTAACAAGGCCGAACATTTACGCATTAAAAAGCGCTTGTGCGAACGTGACCTAACAATATACTTGCAAATATCCTTTTCAATTATTTGGATGAGTCAAGCTGCCTTGTTAGTGGCCACAATCGCGATTCCACAGCCAAATCTCGTTTCATGATGTTGTCTAACGCACAATTTAGGCTGGTTAGAGTCGCTCCACTCCCATGGCCGTGAAAAACTGAAAACTGTATTCCACTAAGAATTTCATAGCAGCAGACGAGCGGTCGAGAAGATCCAATCCCTTGAATACGCAGTGCGAGTGTTGTGCCTGACCAAATCATGCCTTATCTGTTGGAGTGTCTAGCTAGAGAATAGGTTCCCAACCTTTTATGGACAACCGCTCGCTTTACAAGAAAAAAAAATCCAACGCTCCTATTATCTATTAATAATTACAAATTAATTTTTTTCTCTCTCTCTCTCTCTCTGTGTGTGTGTAATCGTGCTACACGTGGTCGTGTGATTTTGCCTTTGGACCCGCTACCGTCCCCCACGAAAAGCTCCAGCGCTCACTAGGGGGCGGCACCGCCCGCGTTGGGAACCTATGGTCTAGAGCCGGGCCGTCCAACATACGGCCCGCGGGCCACCATCAAACCGGTCAGCGAACGCAGTTGTTTTCATACACTCTTACTTTATATATTACTCTATCATTCAATGTCAAACCACACGTACTCCGTAAGGAACGTACTGCATTCACTATGCTCATTCATTCTTTCACAAGATTTCCTTTTGGTGTTACGTTTTTCTGTACATTTATTTTTTATTAGTATGCCTGCGGGCGGTTTGCCCTCACCTTGTCTATGCACCTCCCGCACATATTTCCCCTCTCTACAAAATCAAGAACTTCATTGACAGACGAACACTTATACGCACCCTTCTCCACATTGCCACATCTCAAATATAACCTGTTAAAGGCACACTCTGCAAAGAAAAAGAAATGTCAACTATCCCATTAATCGTACAAAAGCAACCTATGATTTCAATTATATTTCATAGTACGGTCTAAAAAAAATTGTGTTTTATTTACATCTGCTCTCCTACATTTCTCAAAGACAAAGTATCTATTTTGGCCTGCCAGTGTTAAAAATATTTAATCTGGCCCGCCATACAATTATGTTGGACGCCCCTGCTTTAGAGTGTACATACACGTAAAACTTTTGAGGACCTAAAAACGCCACTGATGCCGCGATTAACGTGGTCTACTTACTGGGCTCAACTTATTACAATACAAATTCATCGATTCGAAAATAAGAAGAAGCCACCCAGAGTATCGAAGTGTGCCTGGTGAATGACTTGCCTTCTATTACATGGAACTTAAACCATAACTGGTGAAGTGTAAGCGTATCTGTCTATACCTTTGGGAGACAGGCTGACAATGTATGTTAATTGGATGAGTCAGTGTGCAGCAAGCAATTCGTTGGGTAGCTAAAATACCAGCAAGTTAACAATGTAATGTATTAAATAAGTTGATACTGAACTCTGACACAGCTGTTGTTTCATTTTGTTACATGGTATTGTATGTTTCAGCTTCCATTGACCTTCGTAATTTCCATAGGCATAGTAGATTTTCGATGTATTGTAATCTCATATATGTATATGTATTTTTCAACTGGCATGAAGCCTGAACGGCCTTATTTCAGTTTAACGGACAGCCTCAATATTAAAGCTAAAATTAATAAGCTGACAAGAGCTGTCTCTCAGTGTTCCAGAACATGATTTGGCGTACCATCGCGCTCCCTGCTGGTGGAACACTTTTCTAACTTATTAGTATTACTAAGGGCATGAGGGTGAAAAGTTGACCATCAACTTGACATCCTCTTCTTACAGGAGACCTTCTTGAAGCCCCACCAGCAAGACCCGAATATTGCTAACTATAAAAGGTTTCGCTGTCACAAGGGCGGTATCCTCATCTACTACAGAAAGGCTCTGTACCGTATCCCTTTGGACCCACGTCCTCTCCACAACTGTACACCCGGTGGTGGGTGTGTGAAGACGGGGTGGGCATGACTCGGATCATCCACCTTCTGTAAAGCTCGCTTCCCACGGCTCGTGATATCACGCGTCACGCTGCGTCGAGCCATTTTGTACGAGCGGGCCAGCATCTTCTAAAACCATACCGTCCAGGTGCACGGCGCCTCGAGAAATACTTGCCACAGTGCATGGAATCGCCACGTTGATAGCGGCCTCAAGGGCGTCTCCGTGCTCTGTGGTGCGTCTTGAGCTAGCAGGGCGCGACTTGTTACATTACGCGCCGTGGGAAGCTAGCTTAACAACGCTCAGCAATTGAAGCTCTATTCCTTAAACTTAAAGCCTACATTCCAACCACCTCACCTGAACACAGCGAGCAGTTTCTCCGCCCTCACACTGTCACCGTCATAAACATACAGATGGTCCCATCCACACTCTGTGGCGAAACTCTCGAGGCGCACCCGCAAAGGCGGTGGCGTGGGACCGAGGCGAGGCGGTGTTAGCAGCCAGGAACATTGTGTACTGACGCTGTAGTTCCCAGGACCGTCTGTTATGAAGCCCGCTGGGGAGGTTAAACTGGAAAAGAAATGTTGTTATGTAGTTAAAATTAGGTTAAAAAACATTACCCTCCTCTTGGGCTTCGCCGCAGTCGAGTAAAAAAATATACTGGACTTAAGCTTATGTAAACAGCAAAACGTTATGTACTCTTTCCTCATAATAAGTAAGTAGGATCATGATGGGAATCGACAAAATTTTCAAAAACAGGTCATCTTCGCAAATACCGGTTTGCTCAGTGGGTTTTCTAATCAATATTAAAATGTGAGATTTCGTTGTTGTTCAATGTATAAATAGGTAGTATGAGAAACTGTTCTTTAAAATATTGACCTCTAAACGACATTGTTTATGCCATGCTAAGGTAGCGATTAATACATTGTGACAAGAATGGTGGTTGGTATTATATGGACCAATGTGACACAAAGGACAGCAGTTTTAGATGATAATTAATTAGATTCAACATGGCCAAGTTTTTGAGTAAAGATCGCGAATCGCAAGCTTAGCGTCGAAATGCTCTCTAGTTTGATGGACCTAAGACTGCATGCAAAGACTGGATGCGACAGGCGGAGCGCTGGCTGAGTGGTACTTGTTGAAAGGACTACACTGTGCTCCCAAACCTATTAACACTGTTATTTAAAAAAAAACTGACCAAGTGCGTGTCGGACCACGCACATTGAAGGGTTCCGTAGTTGGGATGAATTTATCCCAAGGACAAACTTAACATTGGAGTTCCAACTGCAAATATAAGTTTGTACGCACAATATTGAGAGATTTATCATGTTATTTTAAGACCACAGACTTCTTATAGATTTTCCTGTAATCTATTTTTAGGTTTAGAACTAGTATATTTACCTGTATATTTTTCAAAATTTTAGGCTCAGTAGTTTCGGAGATAAAGAGGGGGGAATGGTCATTTTCCGTCTATTTTCTTAAATAACCCTACTAATTAAGTAATGTCTACTTGTATTCTGTTTATTTTTATATCGTTCATTCTAACAACTAGTAGATCTGTTTAGTAATATGTGGATAACGTTGTGAGTAGTGTATTTGTTACCTCTATTATTAAGTTCTAACCTGTTTACTTATTATTACACTGCTGTTTGTTATCCCTACATAAATAAATAAATAAATAACTTTAAAACAATTTATTTTAAAATTTTAGAAAAAAACATATTTGAGACCCTCACAGTAAGCCCTTTCATTTGATATGTCACACGGTACAGTTTGCAAAACTTTTTTTTTTTATTAGTTTCTTATTTGCCTCTCAAAATTGACCTCTATATTCAACATTCATTTATTTACGTTACACGTCCGCGTTTGGGTCACAGAAATTCATAGGTGTACCAAATTTCAACTTAATCGGTCCCTTAGATCCGGAGCAAATTGGCTGTGACAGACGGACAGACAGACAGACACACGAGTCATCCTATAAGGGTTCCGTTTTTTCCTTTTGAGTTGCGGAACCCTAAAAATATCGTGAAGCATTTTTAAAAGAGTAACCATGGAGTTTCTTGCCAGCTCTTCTCCAAGCAACCAATTGGAACCGTGCACCCAGCTTCTCACGTTTCATAAGCGCCCATGTAGGTTTGCGAAATAAAATATTTATATTATCATACAAATCCTTGTTAAAGCCATATCAGGTATAACCAGGCTATTAATTTAATCAAGAAATACTTTTGTACTTTATTATATTTACATAATTTAAAAGCTAACAGTCTTAAAATAATAATATGTACAAATATATTTTTAAAAAACCGGTCAAGAGCGAGTCGGACTCACGCACCAAGGGTTCCGTACCATCGCATATTTAAAAAAAAACCTGTGCTATTTAGGGACATCGTTTTATTTTTTCTGTAATCTTTACATAAACTTCTATCACACAGAATAATTTCAGATTTTTCTCTATGCAAACTTCGGAGATAAGGGGGACGGTATTTTTGTTTTACATTTTTCATCAAAAGTCGAAAACTATGCGGCCTAAAAACAAAGTAAAAATGTTTGAGAATGTGCAAACAGCGCTCTTTAAAAATGGGCATGGGCATGTGTGGTATACACATGCCCTAGTAACCCCACTTCGAAATTTTAAGACCCACTGTCAGTCTCTGTTGCAAAAAAAAAAATTATTTCTTATTTTGCAAAATAGTTGGGCAAACATCATCTAAAACTATTCCAAATTTAAAGTTGATAGCATTAATGGTTCTTGAGATATCCAGCTGTGACAAACAGACAGACAGAGTCGCACCATAAGGGTTACGTTTTAACATTTTGGTACGGAACCCTAAAAAGGAGGGAAAATAATCATAGGGCATCAAAAAAGTCCACATCGATGTCAACAGGAAAAGTGCCCAAAAGGCTGGCAGCATTGCCACGTTGTATGGCAATGCTAATTCTTTGGCCAAAAAATAGTCCAGCCTTCTTTATATTTGGAGTATTTGCGCCGTTTGAGGTTTTCCATCCCCGCATAAAATATTTTAATTTTTTTGAGTGTTGCTGGTTGGAGCGTTTTTGAGTGTAAGGCCTGGGGGGCTGAAAAGTTTTGCTAAGTACCTTCAATTGTCATTACTGTCTCGCGCTGCATACCTATTACTAATTTGCGAATACCGTCTTTAGAATAAATACAGTTTCATGTCATTAGCATCATTACGCTTTTAGCACAGAGGCTTTTAGTAATTAATCCGTAAACAACATCATGTCTCGGTTATTCGCGGCCCATCGCTAGACTCAAAACTTCAGCCCTCCTGGTATGTCCAGCCGTGGACTGCAATAGGCTGATTCCATCCCCTCTGGGTGACTATTCCAGCCTCATAGTATCTTACATATCCTAGCACAATTAATAGCATGCAGACTGCAGTGGCATGCTACCAACTGCACCATGCACCCTCATCTACCTTACTAAAATATTATGCTATTCTTCATACATCATTTTACAAAATTATATTAATACTCTTGCACTCTTTAGACAAAGGCTGGTTTAATCAATTTAGCCGGTCTATTCTGTAAAAAACTCGCCGTGAAAACTTAAGTGAAGTGAACTTGAAGTGAGCTGTTATTCCAACTGACGCTAGAGATTGACACTATTGACAGCTCACTCCACGCTCACCTCACCTAAGTTTTCACGGTGAGATTTGTACAGAATAGCACTGCTGTAGGTGAAAGCTAAAGGACCTTAAGTCACATTTTATAAATTATTCAGTAGAGCTCATTAAAGATGTCTATAGGTACCCGAAATTAGATATTAAAATCGACCGTGTATAAAAAGTAAATAGTGTATCGTTGTAGAAAACAATTATGATTATGAAGGTTTATTAAGCTATTGTGATATTTTTTTGACAAAAATTGATCCTTAAGGCTGTAAAACTAAAAATCTTTCACCTACAGAATTAATTTAAGAGGATTGTGAAGTTCTAAATTTTCATACAAAAAGAGATAACGTTTTTCTCCCCGTAAACATAATCTAATTTTCATAATTTTTGGAAATGTTATAGGTATAATGAAAAACTAGATCCGTACGTTTTTATTATAAAGAAATATTGTATACGATATAAGTTATTAGCATCTAAATATCTATATTTTTGACATAAAAACATCCTCGAGCATTTTTTTTTTTTTTTAATTAAATTAAATTGAATGACTAAAAACGAAAAACGTACAGACCTAGATTAAAGTATACTGAATGTAATGAGATCAAAGTTGTCTCATTTCGTAAAGGTTTAGGGGAGTAAAAACGTTATCGCCCGAAACAATATTTATGTAAATAATTGTATGAAATGTAGGTAATTGCCTCCAAAAATCGCGCCGCGTATCGGCACTTCACAATCCTCTTAACCACTGTGTGAATCTATACTAATAATATAGCTGAAGTTTTTTTGTTTGTTTGTTTGAACGCGCTAATCTCTGGAACTACTGGAGCTCCATCAAGATAAGCTACGCTTGCCGGGGTAGTTCTGTTGATGGGATGGGATGGGACATCTTTACATACCTAGACCCCTCCGTGCCTCGGAAAGCACGTTAAGCCGTTGGTCCCGGCTGTCATTCGAGGATCTTTAACAGTCGTTGCAGGTCGTCAGAAGCCCGAAAGTCTGACAACCAGTCTTACCAAGGGGTATCGTATTACCCAGTAAACTGGGTTGTGGAGGTCAGATAGGCAGTCGCTCCATGTAAAATACTGGTATTCAGCTGCATCCGGTTAGACTGGTAGTCGACCCCAACATAGTTGGGAAAAGGCTAGGCAGATTTTTACTGGAACTACCAGTCGAACTTGAAAATTCTTTTTGCATTTGATAGCCCAATTCTTGAGGAAGGCTACTTAACATCACGCTATGACCCTTAGGAGCCGAGCAAAAGGAAAAAAAAGTCAGAAAGAACGCTTAGCGAAAACGAAGTGGTGAGTAGGAGGGGGAATAAGAAATTTCAGGCGGACGAAGTCGCTCGCAGTGGCTAGTTAATATATGTCGCAGCCAACTGGTTTAATAACCGTTTAGTTAACCGCCTCGCCTTTGGAAATAGTTCTCGCTAGCCGCTACCGCGACTCCGCTCGCTCGGCTCGCACGTCACAGTTCCAACCTAACCTATATTGAATCTCATTCAGGCCGCTAGTTGAACGGCCGCCGTTTAGTTAAAAAACTAGGCGGTTAACTAAACGGCTAATTAAATCAGTTGACTGCGACATATACAGGGTTATTTGTAAAACACCAACAACCTCTTAAGGGGTCATTGTACTCATCATTATGAACAACTTTTACTATGGGACCAAACCTGAAATCGCGAAAAAAAATCAGCTGTTCAGTACATTTATGTTCGCATAATTCGTCAAAATGTACTGAACAGCTGATTTTTTTTCGCGATTTCAGGTTTGGTCCCATAGTAAAAGTTGTTCATAATGATGAGTACAATGACCCCTTAAGAGGTTGTTGGTGTTTTACCAATAACTCTGTATAGCGTAACAATCTGTTGATTGATTGCTTGAAAATTAGGCATTGAACTTTGGTGAATATCAGTTGGATTAAAACTTCAAAAAGAGGTTTTTGCCCTTTAGTTGTTAGTAATAACATACATCATTAAGTAAGTAAAACCAAGTCACAACTTCAGAAGTCATTGACCATGAATTCGAGGTCGAGAGTATGTCGACCATTGAACTCAACTTTTTGTGATATCAAAATCAGATTTTAATATTTAAAAAAAATGGAGACCCTAAATTCAATGTTACTACATGATGGTACCTACACAAAAAAGGCTGTCTACATTTACGACGAACAAAAAAAAGTCAGATAGTGACGAATTTCCAGCACAATACTTGTGTCCCTGCAATGTTGAATTTTATCACAGAGAATTATTTATTGAAATCAAAACATGGTGTGAACAGATATGATTGTTACTGTCTTTCATTTACATAACACAAAAACGTTAAATTAGTTTTTAATGGCCAGATGATCACTGTTTGATAAAAGGATGACATGACATGTGGTTTATTAATGCAATGTATCGTGTCACCCAGTAACTGGGTTGTGGAGGTCAGATAGGCAGTTGCTCCATGTAAAATACTGGTATTCAACTGCATCCGGTTAATCCGGTCCGGTGGATGCTGACCCCAACATAGTTATACCGACGACGCAGCTGTAGGTACGTGTCCCGTTTGCACAACTCTATGAAGACTGAGGACTTCGTAGAGTACATACGGGTGAAGACCAAATGGACCTTGAGGGTAGAGAAGTTGGAGGCGAGCCATAACACCAATTTCAAGTCTTTTGAGGTGCGCGTTCCGTCCCATCATTTGGTGACTTTCCTCAAGGAAGAGTTTTGGCCGAAAAGTGTGCTGTATCGGGGTTTCCACGGCCGGCTACGCGACACCTCGCAGCATAACCAGAGTTCAACAAAACTAGCATTTAAATAGTCTTCTGTGTAATGCTTGTGTTTTTCTGTGTGTATTTAAAGGACTGCAATATATAAATATTATTATTATATATTTTTTTTTAATATTTCTCGGGACTCTGCGGTCCCGGACCTTTGGAAGGCGTACGAGGAGCCAAAGCCAACTCGCAGAGGCCCCTTAAGAGCCTTTAAAAGCGATAACGTTTTTCTCCCCGTAAACATAATCTAATTTTCATATTTTTTTGAAATAGTGTAGGTATAATGAAAAACTAGGTCCGTATGTTTTTATTATAAAGAAGTATTGCATACGATATAAGTTATTAGCATCTAAATATCTATATTTTTGACATAAAAACTTCCTCGAGCGTTTTTATTTTTTTTAATTAAATTAAATTGAATTACTAAAAAATAAAAACGTGCAGACCTAGATTAAGGTGTACTGAATGTAATGAGACCAAAATGAGACCAAAATCGCGGCGCGTATCGGCACTTCACAATCCTCTTAAGAGGATTGTGAAGTGCCGATACGCGGCGCGAGTCTTGGAGGCAATTACCTACATTTCATACAATTATCTACATAAATATTGTTTCGGGCGATAACGTTTTCACTCCCCTAAACCTTTACAAAATGAGACAATTTTGGTCTCATTACATTCAGTACACTTCAATCTAGGTCTGTACGTTTTTCGTTTTTAGTAATTCAATTTAATTTAACTTAAAAAAATAAAAATGCTCGAGGAGGTTTTTATGTCAAAAATATAGATATTTAGATGCTAATAACTTATATCGTATGCAATATTTCTTTATAATAAAAACGTACGGACCTAGTTTTTTATTATACCTGCAACATTGCCAAAAATTATGAAAATTAGACTATGTTTACGGGGAGAAAAACGTTATCTCTTTTTGTATGAAAATTTACAGCTTCACAATCCTCTTAAATAATTTTAAATGATAAGGAGGCACCAACCGACGATTATCCCTGTATGCACTATGCAAGTGCACCCAACGAAAATTATTATTATTATAACACGACGCCGTCACTACTAGTGCAGTAGATTTTTTGTATAAAATATGACTTTATTCATATTTTATACAACTAACTCGTTCATAGTTATTGTTTTTATACTTATACAGGGTTATTTGTAAAACAACAGCAACCTCTTAAGGGGTCAGGGCGCAAAAAAAATCAGCTGTTCAGTACATTTTGACGAGTTATGTGAACATAAATATACTGAACCGCTGATTTTTTTTCGCGATTTCAGGTTTGGTCCCATAGTAAAAGTTGTTCATAATGATGAGTACAATGACCCCTTAAGAGGTTGCTGGTGTTTTACAAATAACCCTGTATATTATGTACTGTGTTTTATGGGCCATAGTTACCTGAAATACCTAAAGGATAAATAAATAAAAAAGTTGGAAGGGTTAGGCAGATAATGATGTGTGTTACTTAAAATTTGAATTTAATGCAGACCAGACACCTTTTTTTAAGACGTGTTTGCTCTTGACTCTAGTCTAGGTCGGAGGCGACAGAGACAGAGTCGACGATGGAGTGAGGTTACCCAGAAGAAGCCTGTTCACTCTCACGTTGAAGAGATTAGGGTTGTATGCGCTCGGAAACACAGACGCAGAGGTAGTGAGTTCCACTCTTTTGCTGTGCGCATTATAAAAAACTTTGGAAACGCTTATAGTGCGAATTGGTGGAATAGCAACTATGTAGGGATGGTAACTGGCAGTGCGTCTAGATGTCCCATGGTAGAAGCGGGCTGGTGGAATGAGGTCGTAGATTTCTTGAGCACACTCACCGAAGTACAATCTGTAGAAGACCGACAAGCAGGCAACCTTGCAGCGATGAGCCAAGCTATGAAACTTAACATCCACCAGTTTTACGTCGCCAATGAGCCTCTTAGCTCTGCGTTCCACCGAGCCAAGCGCGGCTAGTTGGTACTTAGCTGATCCATCTTAAAGGTGGCTGCAATACTCCATGCAGGATCGGACTTGCGCTTTGTATAGAGTTAAAAGCTGTCCAGGCGTAAAGTATCGCTTCACACTATTTAGGATGTCCACTTTCTTAGCCGCAGTTTGGGCTTTGTACTCGATGGTGGCGCCAAAGTTAAAACCAGATGTCAACTCCATGCCTAGGAGCTCAAGCCGATCAGTTACAGGTACAGATGTACCTCGAAAAGTAGGAGTTTGAGCGAAACGATTCTTTTTAGCGGTAAATAGACACGCCTGTGTTTCGGTGGCGTTAAAAGAGACCAGATTATCATCACCCCACTGGGAGACAAGTCTTAAGGTCAAATATGTCTGCTCCGATATAATATAAAAGCGTGAGAGTCTCGCACAGCCTAAACCGCTAAGATCGTAGATAGAGAATGAACTATAGATTGGTCTCTAAAATAACAATAATAAATCAGAGCGGGACACATTTATTAAACCAGTTGTAAGAGTAAGCAAGACAGATATAGGGTTTTTCTATCCCTTTTTGCGACTAACCTTTTTTTGTTCGGAGCCAGTTTAGTTTGACTCCCGACAAACAACAGCTGTCAACTGTCAGTGCCATCGTGATAAAAATTCTTTGGAAAACTGTGTTTTCGACGCTTTCTTTTTATTTGTGTGAATGTGTAATTGCAGAACATAATTTCAATTACTTTTAATATGGGGCGCTGTAGTGTATTATGTTGTACAAATCGACCAGAACATAAAAATGCAGACATAAGCTTTCATTGGTAAATGAGTTAGTTTTTGTAATAAAATAGTAGTATTTACGATTTAAAACGTTTATAGAATTTGTCATTCATTATATTAACACGTAATTATCAGAAGTAATGAAAAATTAAACGTGTTTTAAACTGTTTTGTTTGTAGTAATATTCTTGTACTGTTTGAGGGATACCAGTTTAAGGGATACCAGTGCTCGGCAAGTTTACCCATAAATCCATATTCCTATCATATTTTTATTATAATAACGCTGTTTCTTTTTTACCAGTTTCCCAAAAAAACCAAGAATACGAAATCTGTGGATTCTTCTTACTGGACGAAAAAATTGGCAGCCAAACCAAAGTGCTCGGATATGTTCCAAACATTTTGAATCTTCTTGCTTTCGCAAGACAAAAAACAATTTGACTTACTTGAACCCGGATTCAATTCCAACACTTTTTATTCCTGTAATTAACATATACATAATTATAATATTATATTGTAGTACAGTCATGTGCTTATTTCAGCAGCTAATAATGCTGCTGTACTACCTACTTCAAATTTGGAATAGTTTTAAATAACTTGTCATTTATTATGTGCTTGCCCGCCTTCATTTCACCAAAAAAGGGCCTAAACTGGGACTGGCTTTTTGAAATTTGAAATGGTTTGATTGATATCATATAGAAATCCCGTAGGATATCAACCTACTGAACCATTTAAAATTGACGCATTTAAAATGGGTTTACTACGTTTCATTGTCTGCTATGGGATTTACAAGAAATTAATTCAATCGTTTTTACCGTCTTTTCCTTTATAGCCTCCAGAGAGAGATGACAACTCTATCATACTTGAGCAACCTAGTACTAGTAAAATGAGTCATATTAAATTCGGTAAGTTTATGGCTATAAATTCAAAGTGTGGCAAAAAACACCAGTTCCCTAAAAGGAAATATTAATACACTTGCGTGCAAAAAAATTGACCCACCCCATGCACTCCATTTGAAAGACGATAGCTTATCTTATAATTTGATAAAAGCAATATTCTTGACAAGATCGACTTAATTCTTCAGATGTTCTTATAGGTTCTGATATTTTATAGGTTGTTTAGCTGTTCTTATAGCTTGTGCCTTATAAGTTCTGATTTTTTTCACGCTTTCAATTTTTGTCTAGACTTTGTTTTAGGATAAACTAAAAATACTTTGCAATCAATGAAGTACAAAATTTATAAGTGTACTGATGGAAGTGGCTACCTATGGAAACTTCTTTGGCTAATTTTTTTTCATATGTTTTACATGGTCTGCGTAAAGATATTTTAAACACAGATCAACCATACACATATTCTTGTAGACCAACTGGAGACATCGCAGTGTCTATGGAAGTTGAAAGTTCTATTGTATGTTAAAAATAAAATAATCAGCCTGTTGTTACTTGTTACCATTTCTTTTGTTTCTCGTATGTATTTCAATGACAGGCCAGTTGGCGTGGTTGGTTAAGATACCACCTATCATGCCGCAGGTCGTGGGTTCGATTCCCATCCAGGACAAACATTTGTGTGCATGAACATGTCTGTTTGTTCTGAGTCTGGGTGTAATTATCTATATAAGTATGTATTTACAAAAAATATATCGGAATATATTAATTCAGGATTCCGATGATAACTTTGGGGAATACCACAGCGGAGAAATAGATTTAATAAAAATTATGAAGGATCATGATTATTTGGCAGATCCAAGTAGACTCACTGAGTTTTCTAAACAAGTCGTGATCTATATTGGCGGTTTTATTGTCCAAAAACTTGAAAAAGATTTAAAATGCCAAGAATGTTTGTCTGCCTTAATTTCAGAAGAAAAGTACACGAGCTTACAAATAAAAAAAGATAAGGGGGGCTTGCACTATCCCAGCAAAGATGTTGTAACAATTTGCGAAATATGTGAAAAAATATTCCGTCAAAACAAAAGCTTTAGCGAGAATAACATTTTTCACAATATTTTGCAAAAATGTCTGAAGAATTGCTTGTCCGTCAGATTATTTTGTCAAATTGCCCAACATTTCCAAAATCAATCTTTCCTGGATTGCCATTATCCACTTCTAATTAAAGCAATCTGCATGAAATACTTGAAAGTTAGGATGCATTTCGCAACAAAAAAAAATATGTGAAGAGAATGTCAAGGTCCGAAATTTTTATACCAAATTAGTTTTATTTAAGGGCCAGTAACTATGTATTTGAATAAACGTTTTTTTCTATCAACTGTCTTATTTTATTTTTACCCAATTGCGTCAAAGCATAAAAGGCATTTTTTTTAATATACACACAGATCTTGTTTTATATGACCATGGGTAAAAGGTCGTCTGCCCATAAATATGGGTAAAATTATTCAGTTGGCAACCTCCATTTAATGTCATAAGACTATAGCCATCTCATGTCGGTGCACACTGATAGCGAATCTATAGTTCATTCTCTATCTACGGCTAAGATAGAAACTTGAATTTTGGACAGTTGTCAATTGTTGGCGATTTTGTATAGTATAAATCGAAGGTGTGTACTGTGTACTAAGGAAGCGGATAAATAGTATGCATGAAAAAATTTATTCCTCTAGTTAAGAAACTTGAAAGTTGGCACAAATACCTAGATTATGAGGTAAAAAATAAATATTCTACACTCACAAATTTTTCAAAATTACCCTTTAAAGGGGATAGAAGGATTATTGAAGTAGAAGAACGAAAAGTACGAAGTCCGCACGGACAAAGTGCTAGTTTGAAATAAAATTCTGTTCCTTGTGGAAAGGGCAAAAGTCTAGTACTAGACTTGTTGTCAGTACTCATAAGAGGAAAATCTTGAATGATATTAGTGCATATCAAACATGAATGAATATTACTCGCAGTTGATAACACGATAAGCTATGATTGTTGAGAAAATATCTAAAAATATCCACATTTAATTGCGTCATGTTTGTATTTAATGGTGCTTATGATCTACTAGCTATTGTCAGCGGCTTCACCCGCGTGGATGTTGGAAATTATCCCACGGAAACCGTACATTTTACCGGGATAAAAAGTATCCAATGTGCTATTCCAGACTATAATCTATCTCTGTGCCAAATTTCATCCAGATCCGTTCAGCCGTTCTGGCGTGATTGAGTAACAAACATCCATCAATCCATCCAAACTTTCGCATTTATAATAATACTAGCAGCGCCCCACGGTTTCACTCGCGTAAGTGTCGAACCTGTACGAATATGGGGATAAAAGTATCCTATGAGTTAATCCAGGTTATAAACTATCTGTGTGCCAAATTTCATCAAAATCCGTTCAGAAGTTTTTGCATGAAAGAATAACAAACATCCATCCATCCTCACAAACTTTCGCATTTATAATATTGCTAGCTGTTGCCAGCGGCTTCGCCCGCGTGAATGTCGGAAACTATCCCACGGGAACCTTCTACCGAGATGAAAAGTATCCTATGTCTTAATCCAGGTTATAAACTATCTGTATTACAAATTTCATCCAAATCCCTTCAGCCGTTTTTGCGTAAGAAACATCCAAACTTTCACATTTATAATTTTAGTAGGATAAGTAGGATATAATTATATACAGGGTGATTTTTAAAACATGCGACAAAATTTAAGGGGGTGTTCTACCCATCAATATGAACAACTTTTACTATGGGACCAACTCGGAATTCGCAAAAAAATTTCGACCTTTTTATACAAAATGGTCCAATCGGGTATGTGCTTTTACATGGGAAGGTAATTTTTTTTTTTGCGAATTCTTAGTTGGTCCCATAGTAAAAGTTGTTCATATTGATGGGTAGAACACCCCCTTAAATTTTGTCGCATGTTTTAAAAATCACCCTGTATATAATATATACATATATATATATATTAGAATAGTAGGAAGTAGGTTGGATGGCAAGAAAATTTTACTTTAGTATCATCATCGGCCTAGCCTTTTCCCAACTATGTTGGGGTCGGCTTCCAGTCTAACCGGATGCAGCTGACTACCAGTATTTTACATGGAGCGACTGCTATCTGACCTCCACAACCTAGATACTGGGTAAACCGAGGCACGGAGAGGTCTAGGTATGTAATGGTCACCCATCCACGGACCGACCGCAACAAGCGTAGCTTAACCTGATCGATCGACCCGTGCGGCTGTTATAAACAAAACTGCTAATCGAAGAGAGATACAAACTAGCCATTTACACACCACCATACATAGCTACAGATAAACTTGTAAAGCGTAGTTAGTATCCGTAAAGATTTAAGGAACATCTCATCAAGATTGCTTTGGAACAAAATACATGATCTTTAAAATCAGCCAAACAGGGAAATTCAAGCAAAGGACCGACGTAGCCTGTTCAAGGGATAAGCGAGGCCGAATGATGGTTCAGGCAACATTTTAAATATTTGCATTGAATTTTATAGAAATCTTTACAGTGAGAAACGGACCCTCCAACCAACACAACAATGTATTCGTGCTCCGATCACATTCCACAATTCACAGGGTGGAAAGTCCACAAGGCACTACGGAGCATGAAATACGAGTACCTACAGCAAGAGCCCAGGCGACGATGGCGTAACGACGGAAGCCTTAAAAATAAGAGAGTCGGTTCTTCTTTCACATATTACGAACTTTTTAGGGTTCCGTACCTCAAAAGGAAAAAACGGAACCCTTATAGGATCACTCGTGTGTCTGTCTGTCCTTCTGTCACAGCCAATTTGCTCCGAATCTACTGAACCGATTAAGTTGAAATTTGGTACACGTATGAATTTCTGTGACCCTAACACGGACGTGTAACGTAAATAAATGAATTTTGAATAAGGGGGTCAATTTGGGGGGCAAATAAGAAAATAAAAATAAAGTTTTGCAAACTGTGCCGTGTGACTAGGGCATCCAATCCCGCAGGTTTTTTGTAGGCTCGGAATTTGCAGGATCGATGATTTTTGATCTCGCGAGATCTCGCGTCTACATATACAGGGTTATTGGTACAACACCAGCAACCTCTTAAGGGGTCATTGTACTCATCATTATGAACAACTTTTACTATGGGACCAAACCTGAAATCGCGAAAAAAAAATCAGCTGTTCAGTACATTTATGTTCGCATAATTCGTCAAAATGAACTGTTCACCTGATTTTTTTTTTCGCGATTTCAGATTTGGTCCCATAGTAAAAGTTGTTCATAATGATAAGTACAATGAACCCTTTAAGAGGTTGCTGGTGTTTTAGCAGTAACCCTGTAAATGCCACATGGTCTGCTGTATGAGACTGCCTATACATATAGGCAGTCTCATACAGCGTATGTGATATGAGCACCACTACATATTATAATAAAACACAGTCTCCGCCGCGTCTGTCTGTCTGTTCGCGATGATTTCAAAAACTTCTGAACGGATTTTAATGCGGTTCTCATAAGAGTGATTCAAGAGGAAGGTTTGTAGTATAGTTTTCCGACATCCACGCGGGCGAGGCCGCAGGCAAAAGCTAGTAGAAATATAAAAAAAAAAAAAATAAATATATAGAAGCGTGTTTTAAAGACAATTAAGTAAATATGGTGAAAATATAATAATAAATACATCGTGTTTTTTATATACATATACCATAACTTGGGGGTATTAATGAGACCATCACTTTGAACCACTTTTACTATGGAACTTTGGTTCCTTGATTCGCGAAAAAAAATCAGCTGCCCCATACATTTATGTTCGCAATACTCGTCAAAATGTAGGGAACTGTTGATTTTTTTCGTGATTTCAGGTTAGGTCATAGTAAAAGTTGTTCAAAATGATGATCTCATTAATACCCTAGAGTTATGGTACTTATATAAAAAAAACACATTGTATAATAATATAAGTAATATAATTTAATTACTTTTATTTATGAGAAAATAGTAAATTTTAGTAACATTAAGCCATGATTTGCTGAAAATATTTTCGGAGAACACATAACATGTCTATGGTTTCGTCTGCTAGACTGCATCTAATAAGTATGGGATGCTACATAGCCGGCAGCAGGTAAAGCCCTTTCAACTTCCACACTAGAGGGCGGAATACACTCGAGGGCATTAAATGCGAATGTTAAATACTTGCCCATCGAACCTCCCGTCATTTCTTACTCACATGCAACTTCACACATCAAAACATAAACAATGGCCGCCGGAATTGTACCCTCACGCCCACGCGGCCGCCCGAACAAACGCTAGCCGTAAGCGCGACCTGAGATCTGAGTTTAAGTTTTGAGTTCAGCTCCTCATTTGCTAGCGCCTAAGGAAGGACGTCTTTATGCTGCCCCCCAATCCCGCAAATCCCGCACACGTAATCTCGCTCCTTGCGGGAGTAGACAATCATGCGGGATCCCGGTATTTTGAGATCTCGGCATACCGCGATTGGATGCCCTACGTGTGACATATCAAATGAAAGGGCTTACTGTGAGGGACTCAAATATATATTTTTTATAATTTTAAAATAAATTATTTTAAAGTTACTTAAGAAAATTGACCATTCGCCTCCTTATCTCCAAAACTACAAAGCCTAAAATTTTGAAAAAAAAAATACAGAAATACCTAGTTCTATCTATACCTACTATAGATTAGGTTTTAAAATAACATGGTAAATCGCTCAATATCGTGCGTACAAACTTACATTTGCAGTTGGAATGTATGGGAGAACATGTTTTTCAACTACAATGTTAAGTTTGTTCTTGGGATAAATTCATCCCAACTACGGAACCCTTCACTGTGCGTGGTCCGACACGCACTTGGACGGTTTTTTAACAGCATTTTAAAAACTGAAATTTTACCACACAAATTTTGCCACTCATTGATTATTCTTCGGCATGAAAAGGGTGACAAAAAAGACATAAATAATTACCCTCCTATCAGTCTGATTTCGCATTTGTACAAAGCCAAAGTTATCGAGGACAGAATATCAAATTCACTCGGCAAACAACAGCCTCGATTTGGCGGCCTCTACTATTGACCAGCTTCAATCCATCAAACAGATTATAAAGAAACACTCAGAATTCCAGCTCCCACTTTATATCGCCTTTGTGGACTATTCTAAAGCTTTCGATAGTATCAGCCATAGGTCAATTTATCGCCCTGCAGAATCAAGACATAGACACCACTTATATGAATCGTCTACAAAGATAGGAACAGCACTGCAGCGATTAAGATCAGTTCCATGACGGGTTCGCCCTTCCAGATTGAGAAAGGAGTTAAGCAAGGTGACCCGCTGTCTCCGAAACTATTCACGGATCTGTAGGGGAAATCTTCCGAAAGCTGGCAGGGGGCTAGACGGAAAAGGGCATTATGTTTGGACATAGAGATTATCTTATCTCCGTTTCGCTGACGATATTGCCCACTTTTCGTCTTCAGACCCCGAGTTGACTCAGATGTTGACGATCTTAGCAAAGGCAAGCCTAGAAGTCGGACTTCAGATGAATATATCAAAGACCAAGTTGATGACGAACAGCGTGCACCGCAGGATCACTGTGGCGTGTGGGGAGGTTGAGTACGTTGATGAGTATCTCTATCTTAGTCAAATAGCCTCTTTCCAGGCAAGAAAAAGAAGTTGCAAGACGCACCGAAAATGCCTGGAAGAGCTATTGGGCCATGAAAGATCTAAGAAGGGTGATCTTCCTTTGTCCCTTAAGAGAACACTCATTGACATGTGCATACTTCTCATCCTCACATATGGTTCTTAAACATAGTCTTTGGCAAATCAGCAGAGATCCACGGTCGAGGTTTGCCAGAGGACTATGGAACGGAGTATTCTGGGTATCAAACTAACAGACCGGGTTAGGAATATGACCATCCGTTCCATCACAGAGATAACTGACATGGAAAGCTGCCAAGCTAAAATAGAATTGGGCTGGACACATCTGCCGCATGTCAGATGACCAATGGGCCAAACTTACGACCCAATTGGGTCCCTCTTAATGGCAAGCTACATTGCGACAGGCCCAGACGGAGTTGGCGGGATGAGCTGGATCTATTAGTATTAAATTATTAAATAGGGAAGAGAATAGGATGAAAGGGAAACCCATGAAAAGATGGCAGGATGACTTGTTGACATGGACTAGACAGCCAAGGAACAGGGAAAATTGGAAGGGATTGGAGGAGGCCTTTGGGTGAATATTTGACCTTTTAACCGCCCGTCATTACCTTCCGCCAAAAGTTGATGAAGGAGAATATATTTAATGAAATATTTCAGCAATTCCTGATTCTGGTCCTTAAGCAGATTCTGGGAATTGATGAAATATTTCATTAACGATATTCTCCTTCATCAACTTTTGGCGGAAGGTAATGACGGCGGTTAAAAGGTCAAATATTCACCCCTTTGCCAAAGGGCACACAGAAACCCAGAAATGAGATTAAACCTTTTGTAACACAACTATCACTCTGAAAAAATGCTAAACTAAATATTAGGTATTTAAACTTGCGACTGCCTCGTAGGTCTAGTGGTCGCTGGCGCAACTGCTGATCATGAGGTCCTGGGTTCGATTCCTAGGTCGGGCAAACTGTTATTGGGTTTTTCTATGAGAAATTTCTCAGTGGCAGCCCGGTGTCTGGATTTATGACCTGTTGATGGCAATAGGCTCACCTCCTATTACATGGAACTTAAACATAACTGGCAAAATGTGGGTCTACTATACCTACACCTCTGCCTACACCTTCGGGGGATAACTGGCGTGAGGTTATTTTATGTACCTACTTCAATCAATTCTGCCTAGCCTTTTCCCAACTATGTTGGGGTCAGCTTCGAAACAAACCAGATGCAGCTGAATACCAGTACCTATTTTACATGGAGCAACTGCCTATCTGATCTCCACAACCCAGATACCTGCTAGGTAATACGCCCCTTGGTAAGACTGGTTGTCATAAACTGGCTGTCGGGTTTCTGACGAACTACTTTTGACGACTGTCAAAGATCCACAAATGACAGCCGGGATCAACGGCTTAACGTGCTTTCCGAGGCACGGAGAGGTCGTGGTATACGTACGGATGGTCACCTATCCACGGACCAACCGCGGCAAGCGTAGCATAACCTGATCGATCAACCCGTGCGGCTGTTATTACTTAGCCATAAACTCCTTTAATGTTTTGATAAGTGTTATTAAATTAAATTAATTTGCTACACTTTATTCATGCTTATCTTATGCAAATACCAATTAACTACTTTAATGCACTGCGGATATCATTGATAACAAAAAAACTTTTGGTAAAATTAGCATAAAAATACCATAATGGTACAACTGGTATTTTCACTAGCGATTAATTGCTTATTTATGGCATAAAAGGCGCGTTTCGAGGTAATCTGCTGTCATAAAAATTGTTCTTAAGATAGTTGAGATCAAACCATTCTTCCTTGTATGATGCAAACGGGCTTTTCATAAGGTATTTAGTATGGCTTTTCCTATGGGTAGGTAAGTAAGTAGTGATTTATTGTAGCAAATCACTTATCCTGCTAATATTACACAGTGGTATTTGTTTATTATGACTCTGCCTTAAAATGAATTAATTGCAGTGCAGTTTGGTTATCATATAAAATTCTTTATAACAAAGTTCGAATATAATGACTTAGCTTATATTCAAAAATGTTATTAATGATTTCTTAAATTTTATTGATGTAAAATATGAAAAATATGTAATGTTTATTTGTTGTTGAAAGCTTTTATCTAACTCGCAATGTTCATATATATGTAAGTATGTGAGCAAGTAGGTAGTTTTTTCAAAATTCGCAAATTTGTCCCACTTCCTGGTGTTTGATCGAGTTGAAATTTGGCATATGTATGTAAAATCGGTGATAATGTAATATTTTGCTACCATTCAGCTGATCTGAGGATGGAGCCTGAAGGTGGCCACAGGAACTCAGTAATAAAACGATGCAACCCTATCTAGTTTTTTTTTTATTTTTTTTTTATTTGTGATGGGTTTGCTCTTGACTCTAGTCTAGGTCAGAGGTGACAGAGACAAAGTCGACGATGGAGTGAGCTTACCCAGAAGAAGCCTGTTCACTCTCACTTTGAAGAGATTAGGGTTGTATACGTTCGGAAACACAGACGCAGGTAGTGAGTTCCACTCTTTTGCTGTGCGCATTATAAAAGACATTTGGAAGCGCTTAGTGCGAATTGGTGGAATAGCAACCAGGTAGGGATGGTAACTGGCAGTGCGTCTAGATGTCCGGTGGTAGAAGGGGGCCGGTGGAATGAGGTCATGAAGAGAAATGAGTTTGGGCTCATTTGATTCGTCTTGACAAGGACTCTGGTCGAAGATGATATCCAGACTAATATGTTTAATAATAATGTAACTCTATTTAAAATTAAAATAAAAAACATGTTCATAACTTCATTGGGAAAAAGTTCAAATCATTAAACCTTTAAAATTAGGAAGTTCTGAGATTATACAATTTTAATGCGAGAAGACTATGTATGTACTGCACCAACCCTGAATGAATTGGGATATGGCCAGGAGGATAATATTTTTTATTTATTTATTAAAATACAAAGTTTATAAAAGTCATAACTTAATAACTATGCCTCATAAAACCGTTTTCACAGTTTGTCTGTAGGAATGGAACATACAGTTTTGCAAATAAAGATGTTTACAACTACAATTAGGTATATGGTTAACAGACCAGATACAGGGATGGCCTAGATACCTTAAAAAAATGGTAATGGGTAGAATCATTAATTGTAACCCTTTAAAATGGGTCAAAATGACTATCTCAACCAGACTCTAGTAATCTCAACAGGAGGATTAGTAACTAAGGGGTATTTTGCTACCCAGTAACTGAGCTGTGGAGGTCAAATAGGCAGTCGCTCCAATAAAATACTGGTATTAAGCTGCATCTGGTTAGTTTGGAAGCCGACCCAGACATAGTTGGGAAAAGGCTAGGCAGTTGATTGTAGTAACTGTTTGATCTGATACAAAGCATCTGTGGCCTACTGAACTAAAACTGCACAGCATAAACAAACAGATGGCAAAAAAACCTGTAAATTATGCTCATCATAATTACAGCATGTTACTTAGAACAACAAACTTAAAACATATATTATTAATAGGAAAGTGAGTACCTATTTTAGATTTTTAAAGGTTACTTATTTGTTTCCACAATAATGCACAATTTCTCATACCTACTGTCAATAATTATGTAAGGTTTTTACTAAATAAGACTAAGTAAACATTAAAATCTCTCTCCAATTACTTATCTAACAAGACAGAACAGGAATATCTGATAACCTAAAAAATTAAAAATCTTTCAGACATAACAGCTGATCTAACTTTAAAGAAGAATTGTAAATAAATAAGTGATATCATTTGTTACTGTATATTGATGACATCCCAATACTAGGCAAAGAACTCAGTTAGCATTGACTATAGTATGTTTCCTACACTAATTCGCCCCCAAATGTCCTATTGTTACACCAATGCAACATTATAAAGGTTATTCTTATTATTGTTGGTGACTGAAAGCAAAGTCGATAACAATATATTTTTCCATGTCGTAACTTTGCCTTCGACCTTCAGAACACCGCTCGGGATGGAGGAAAGAAGCCAAAGTATATAATTGGATAATCCTCGCGGGCTTTCTCTTGCAAATACTGCTTAACAACCAGTAAGGCGCGCCTCAAAAAGAGGTCACTGAACCAAAGAGACCGAAAAGTATCACAGCCACTTTAGGGGCAGTATGGAGACTTACTTGACTTTGCCGCCGCAGAACTGACATTCCGGACCCTGCCACCCCTCGTAGCACACGCACATATCATTATTACACACACCGTTTACACAAGTATGATCTCCACACTTAGACAGAACACCATCACAGAACAATAACACTATGAGCACTGAACAAAGGAATGGCGAGAACCATGAACATTTTCGTCTGTATTTAGATTTAAATAGAAATAAAAACATTTGTAGCGATTCTACCATTTTGATGTATGCATTTTCAACGAGTTTTATTAACGCGGACGTAAAGCGGTTTCGACGTCGCGTAGTTTCGTACGGTACTAAATTTGGGGTTGTCATACTGTTGAAATAAAAGTACCTTAATTTTAACAGGAAATATTCCAATAAGTAAAATTAAGTTTTTTATGGTTTTTCTCGTTTTATAATTATAATATATATACATTTTTAAATATTTTTAATTAAAACAAAAAAAAAACATTTAAAATATTAAAATGTAAAAACCGACCTCAAAAACCTAAAACGAATAAAATAACTTTCATAATAAAACTTAACAGCTTCTGAAGTCGGTGCCAAGCTAAGGTGCATTGAAGAATTAAAGACACCGACTACAGAAGCTGTTAAGTTTTATTATGAACGTTATTTTATTCGTTTTAGGTTTTAGATGTCGGTTTTTACAATTTGATTTGATTTTGATTTTTGATTTTGATTTGATTACATACATACCTACGGGTCGAATACAGAACCTCATTTATGAAGTCGGTTAAAAATAGTAGGCCATCGGCATCAGGAACAGGGTCCAAGCCGCGGATGGTTCTAGCAGAGGGCTCTCGAGAAAGGGACCTCCTCACTATGCGTACCACGTCCAGGAGTATTGCTTTCTGAATCAAACCTTTGCCTCAGCCGCGAATTAAGCCTCCTGAAACTCTCCTAATAACCATTATGTTTGTTGGCCTAATAGGCCATAAACCGTAATGATTATCTGTAAAGTTCGCGTCATGTAAGTTTGCCGCTTTAATGACTGAGTGCGCACGCGTAGTAGTCAAAATCTATAATAAAACATCGGAAAGCCTGGTTTCAGAGTGACGAACTTACGTTACGCGAACTATGCAATGATTTTTAGAATCCGCATCTCATTATTATATCCAAGAACAATATTGGAAATCCTTAAAAAAAAAATGTAACGAACCGTACATTAAAATAATAAGTTACCCGAGTTTGAAGAAAAAACTTTATTGTTGGTAACACTAAATTGACATTATTGTGAAGCAGGGAATTTAATGATTATGAATGCGTTCACTGTTTTACCGCAGAATGAAGTTTGATATAGAAAAAATATTATATTTATAAGCAATCAAACATTGATATTTTTAATTAAACAAATGGAGATTTGGCTAAAATACACATTCATTATAAAATAGTAAAACATACGTCAGTAGCGCCACCTAGTACAGAAATATCGAACCAAAAACTTTGTAGTTCTTTAAAAATCCAATAGATGTCGCCAGGAGGTAAAATGACACCGGTCTCGATTAAAAATTCATAACAAGATGCACTATTTACAATCCTCGGTCTTAGTACTTTTTTAATTAATAATTGTGTCACTTTTTATCTGCGGTAGCTTTCTCACTGAAGGAAATAAAAACAGCTATCCATTATTTTTACTTAGCTGGCAAAGAAAAAAATGAATGACAGAAAATCTTTTGTCGAGATTTTTATTTTTCAACTGCCATTTTTCTTTGTTTGTTTTCGTTAGAGCGGCACCTAATTAGTTGAATGAAAGAGCTCTTAAATTAAAACGAATGGTTTCTATAGTTAGTGTGTTAATGTGGGCGCGAAATAAACTTTTCTTTGTATACCGTAACGGTATAATGGGTTCTTGTACCTGTAAAAAGCTGATAATTGCTTGTTTTGATAAAAATGATGGTACGTAAGTTATCAAAAGGTTTTTGATCGAGACTGTTAAGACCTCAAGAGAAGTCAACAACGAGAGTGATGAATAGCCTACCTACCTAATAATACTTATATGTACCTACTTACGTAAATTTATGTTGATGGATTGAGAGGAACAGGAACCCCAAAGAAAAGATAGATGAACTGTGTAAGATTGGTATGAAAGAGAAGGGAGTGATTGATAGCATGACGGCGGCGGACAGGAGAGAATGGAAGAAGAAAACGTGGTGCGCTGACCCCACGTAGGTACCTAATATAGATCAAGGGCAGGAAGATGATGATGACGAGACGTCAACTGCCTTAATTGGTCTGCTAAAAAGATAAAATAAGTAGTAATAAAAAGAAGAAAAATACTTTTCTCAGATTTCCTAGTAGTTATCTATTTGATATGCAGGGGCTGCAGTCTCGACATAGGTAGCAATCACTTTACGACAGAATTCGGTCGCAAAGTCCTAGTGGGGTCTCTAGACGGACAAAATTGCATGACAAACATGAAAAAATCACATGCTTGTCAATCAATTTTGACCGTCTAGTGACCACATTGGGACTTTGCGACCGATTTCGGTCGTATAACGATCGATATAAGTCTAAAAATAGTTTTATAATTACAGCCCTATGAATTCAACGTTAAAACCCGCCGAAAACCCGTTAAAAAGTAGGTAGACCCATCAGATATTGCTGACATGGATATGTGATGTTAATGCGCGGCTCGCGTGACGCTAGCACCGGGCTTTGCGACGTGGGCTATTCTCAAAACGGTGATAATTATTTTTTAATGTTAACAAACTACCACTTATCAACTAGATCCACCGTGGCGAAGGTGGTGTGGTGACGACCTGGACAGCTTTGCAGGGCAGTAATCAATGTGAGATTTGGAAGGAGAAATGAAAGGCTGGTGCCCAGTAGTGGCCAGTGGGACTCGAAACGATCATTTGCCATCAATTTCTATTGTGGTAATAGTTATTGTCAATCGCTTCAATTGCATTTGGTAGGCGATTAATTTGCATATCAATGTGTATCAATGACGTAAAAATTGACAATTGCAATTGATCGTTTCGGGGACCCTTTAGGAATACAACCGTGGTAAAGGGGTATCGTATTCCCAGAGTTGTGGAGGTCAGATAGGCAGTCGCTCTATGTAAAATACTGGTATTCAGCTGCATCCGGATAGACTGGAAACCAACCCCAGCATAGTTGGGAAAAGGCAAAGCAGATTGAAATAGTTTATTATTGCGAAAGATTAATTTGTGTTTAACTAAGGCCCCATAGATAACTACAATATACAAACTGCCTAACACTAAAGGATTTTTTTTAAACATATCAGCGTTCTTACTATGAACTATAACGCGATCATGATTCCGTTGTGAAAAAGGGATGGTGCTATAGGTCATGTATAGCTCCGTCTCTCTCTGGCACTGGAAAAATTATGGCATTATTTGTTCATAGTAGGGCCTCAGGTTTTAAAAAACCCTGTAGTTAATCCGTCATGTCAAGAAGCCTAATAAAGGTAGAGAGAATAGTTACTTGGGCATGTCTATGTCCAATAGTGGACATAGACGTGTCTTTCAATTGATTACGATGACGATATCGCAAAATCCTACCTATTAATTCTCAGTTTGTGGTCTTAACTGGATATCTGACGCCTGTATTACAGAACCTCACTCAAGACTCAAGCATTACTTAAATCTAGTTTCAACCGGTCAAATTAATGGCTCTAAACTAGTGTTAAGTAATGCTTGAGTCTCGCGAGTAATATTCATAGAGGTACTATCGAGGATAGTTACCTCTATACTAAGGACTATCCTTGCTTGCAGCGCTTGCGCTATAGTAACGCTTGCTAACAGATGTGGTCATAATGTAAGTAGGTACTATGGGATTTTGTTTTCAAACTGGTAAGATGTAAGTTTCCTCGATAGTACCTCATAAGTATTTTTATCGAGCGCTCGACATTTCCTCTGTTAGAATATACCCTACAATGAAGGGATTCCGACGTAGTTTCAGCTCTCTAAGCTAAACTAAAAGTCAATTGATTTTTAGATAATGAACTAAATATGCAGTGACCTTTAGTAGCTACCTCCCTAATTATAGGTATTTAGGTTTGTGTGTAGGTATATTTAGTTTTTATTATATTCTGAATATTTAATCGAATTTTGCTGACACCAATTTTTTTCAACATGACGCATGCACGCTTACCTATTAATAGACTGACCTAACTAAAAACAGCTGTTTTTTGAGAAATCGCATTTAATATTTTTTCAATCATGACTTGTCTTACATAATGGCTTTTATCTCAGTCAAAAAACATAGGTAATAGTAATGTAATGTAGGAATAATTGATGAACTGATTATTGATACAGAAATGATACATTTCGCTGCTTTACATGAGTATCCGCACAAAACAAAACACAGCCAAATGCAAAATAGTCCTTATTTCACGGTCAGTAAGACTCACATTCGTAACGGCATAGTCGGCAGTTTGTGCGGGTATTCATGCAAAGCAGCGATTTAGATTTTTTTATTATATTTTGACCTGCCCGTAATTGGTCAGTTTACTATTAAGCGTGCGATGACAAGTGCTATTTTCGCACCTGGCTAGCTAGTAAGCTGAAGTATGATCTTGAAGCGAGTTGCAACAGTGTCAATGAGGAAGGAAACTGTCAAATTAGTTCCGCGTAGATGGCGTTAAATGTTTGTTACTTTAATTCAGCTGTCAATGGCATTCATTCGGTACCTTGTTAAAAACTTAACCGCGAGATGGCGCTAAGTGTGTTTTTCTTGTCACTGATTGATCTCTTCGTCTTCAAGAAGACTTTGACAAGTGACAAACGCACAGTGTTCTCTTGCGGCGAAGCTTCCGGGAAACAACCCCATTCCTTCCTAGCGTCAGGTGGAATGATAGTTCACTTCAAGGTCACTTCCCCTAAGTTTTCACAATGAAATTGTTATAGAACAGATCGGCCCTACATATTAACTGAGGGTTACCTACTTGTCAACTGCAGCCAAGCAGCATTACTCTGCCAAGATCCAGTACGTAATGGAAATGTCAGTGGTTTGGTGAAATTAACGAAATAACATAAAATCACGCTTGTATTCCCCAAAAGGCTAGGCAGAGGCTAAGTAGTAACTTACACCCACATACCTACCACCAGTTATGTTTAAGTCCCAATAAAATAAATAACTGATATTAATCTGGCATAATAATAGATATAGGTAGCAATCGCACTAAATTAAGTTTTTCGTCTTAATTATGAACGTTGCTTCAGTTAAGCAACGTTCATAATTAAGAGACAAAAGACACAAAATAAATAAACACTTTTTTGAAATTAAAGAATTTATCTAAATAATTCGCCAGCTGGCGTGGTTGGTTAAGATACCACATATCATATCATGTCGTGGGTTCGATTCCCATTCAAGACAAACATTTGTTTGCATGAACATGTCTGTTTGTCCTGAGTCTGGGTAGGGTAGGTTGGTGCAAGATGGCGCAGGAGATAAGTTGGCGCATTCGCGATTGGTGGATTCTGGTGTGACGTACCTAAGCAGCTAACTTCAGTCGTGTTTTGTTAACTACTTGTGCCGGTACGTGCTCCCAAAAAAATATTCGATTAGCTCACAAAACGATTGTTGCAGGTAAGTCTTAAGATTTTGAACACTTTTAATCTAATTTTATTCTCATTTGGAAATTGAGTCAGTATAAAACAATGCATTTATTACGTGTTTTGAATGAGTTGTTGACTAAACACATACTTCATCTCAACCTAAGAAACGAACTAATTCTGGTATTTCATAAGAGATGGCGTTAGTGCAATGATTTTTGCATTGTGAGGAAGTTTGTAAGATGGCGCACTGAGCGGGTGTACAAGATGGCGCACGCCATCTTACAAACCATATTTTTAATTTGAGGTTTGGACTGTCTTTTTTAATTATCTTAGAAAAAAAAATTAAATTGCAGAATGTCAAGGCGCGAAAGGAAAAGTGACAGACAAACATGGGCACCTTCACTTATCGAAGAAGCACGCAAGCTCATACATGAAGGTAAAAGTAAAAGATTTGTTGCAAAATCACTTGGAATGCCAGAATCTTCCTTGAGGAGGTTAGTGAAATCACCTACATGTCCAACAAAACTTGGATGATTTGATACTACCTTCTCAACAGAGATCGAAACAGCTTTCTGTGATTATTTGAAAACTATAGATTCAATGTTTTTTGGTATGACCACGAAAGATTTAAGGGCACTTGCTTATGAATTCGCTGAAAAAAATAATATAGCACACAGATTCAATCAATAAACAAAGACTGCGGGTAAGGAATGGCTTCGTGGTTTTTTAAGAAGACATCCAGACTTATCCATTAGACAACCAACATCGACAAGTATTGCGCGTGTTGTTGGTTTTAACAGACCACAATGTGAACACTTCTATATTAACTTGAGTGCTATGTTGGACAAATACAACTTTGCTCCTCACCGTATCTACAACATGGACGAAACGGGTATATCCACGGTCCATCCATATCTTGGATTTGGTGTATTTACTCGTAAATGCGACATTTGTCTCCCTTAGATGACCTTGCATTAACTGCGCCATCTTATCGAATTTGCTGCGTCAACTTACCGGATGGGTTGTGTAAAAGTGCGCATTTCTGATTTTTTAAGTTTATACGAAAATTTGTCCAAAGATAATAGATGTGATTTTGAATTAAATCTTTGACTTATTGGTAACAATAAAATTGTTACCAATAAGTCAAAGATTTTAGAATATATAAATTTGATTGCGAAAGTTGCATTTTTATTTTCTTATGACCGATTGTTTCAAAAGTGCGTCATCTTACACCAACCTACCCTATAATTGTCTATATAAGTATGTATTTACAAAAAAAAGTAGTGTAACAGTTTTCTGGTTTCCATAGTACAATGAGCGTACTGTGTGAATAATGTCCCAGGATATTATTATTATTAATTAAACGTCAACAATGTCGAGGGTTCACGGGCTATTTGTATTAAGAGCCCTGGCCTGGCCGATATTGAATTATAATTATATCTACCTGCATTAAAAAGTGATAAATGTAAAAAACGGAGATAGACACTATTGATTCTTAACCGTCGATAGGTCAATTTTTCGTAAAAAATATTGATACTTTTTTACAATGTTCTTTTTACGAATAATGAAACTTTGAAATGCTCTTCTGTAAAGTTCCAAACATGTCGCTTAATACAAATAGCCCGTGAACCCTTGTTAATCAGACTACTCATTACTTAAAAGTAGCGTTTATAAATAAGGGTAAGAGGTTTATGTTTATGTTTAACCTTTATGACATTTTCCGTAATTCTATCCAACCACGTTGAAAAAAATACATCAACAACACTAAAACGCGAAGGTATTAGTAGTTTCAACGAAAGCGGTAACATTTTGAGCTAATGCCCAGGGTACATGCGATGGACACAGGAACGTTAATTTTTAAGGTTAAAAACGTATAATTGAAACCATTTCAGTGGTTTTTTAAACTTTATTTCTGTTAATTATTGTGAGGTTATGGTTTTAAATTGTTCTTCGACTTGTAAAAAACCATGGAAAGAGAAAATTTATGGGAACTTCCTAGTAAAGTGGAAGGCAAAAGTAAATAAACCACTGAAGCTTTTCCAGTACCTAGGTACCTAAATAAATGTTGAATTCAAGTGAACATGAAGATAAGTGTAAGCAATTATAAATTAAATCAAAATATTTCAACGTGAATTTAAGATTTTATTAGTAAGCAACTTGACTGGTAACAGTACCTAATTTGGTTCGATTAAAGATGATACTATTTAAATATTATTATTTTATGATTAAATACGTAGGAATTAACTTGAATCAAAATACAAAACATTAATGATTATTATAATAAATACTTAGTTACCATTTTATATAAGTTAATGTCTATCAATTGACTTAAAATTCGCGCGCTTTGCTCCAGTTTTGTGACGGGGATACAGAACTGTCAAGTAAATCGAATACTGTTTCCTGAGGCATTATTGTTTGGTCTGCTCACCGTCTGCTATACTATACAGCTCAGCAGACTCTGCTGAGCTGTATAGTACTGACGAAGCTAAGTGTAAAAGTGTAGCATTATCATTAAAAGGTTAAAAGTCTGTCTTTTCTTTCATAAGGGTCATTACATAAGGGTTTAGATGACGAATTACAGAGAGACATGGCATGAGTATAAGTACTAGGCTAATTACAATTACTAAGTTAGTTAAAACTACTAGGTTAGGTTAGGTTAGGTTAGGTTTCCCCGGCTTGATCAACGCCATGTTGGGGGATGAGGGGTCCTGGGCGGCAGTCGCCTCCTTCTGCGAACACGTCATCTCCCAGAAGGAGGCGGCGGAGTGCGCGCGGGAGGAAGACCCTCTCGCGGCGCCGCTCCGAAGGCGGAGGAGGGGTCGAAGAAGACGTCAGTATGACAGTCATCTCCGACTCCTCCCAGGTGGAGGCCAGCAGGCAACGGGTGCGGGGGCACCCTTGCCTGTATTGCACAGGCCTCCACCAGTGTCGGACGGGAATGGCCAGGTGTTCCCGGCCATTCCCGTAGCCCCCCAGCCTGGGGGGCATGCGGGGCCCGCCAGCTAGGCGGGCATGCGCCGGGAGGGTTGTGGAAGCAAAGGTTGAACCGGTTCCCCATGGCCCTCCCATCACGGCGATGCGGGAATACCGCTGAGTTTTAGTGGGTATACTGCCACTCTGGCAGGGAGTCCCACATACTCCGTGTCGTCCCTCGACGAGCGGAGATGCGTAATGTCATTTCTCAGCGAAAAAAAAAAAAAAAAAAAAAAAAAAAGGTTAGGTTAGGTTAGGTTAAAATTACTAGGTTAGTTAAAATTACTAGGTTAGTTAACATTACTAGGTTAATTAAAATTACTAGGTTAGTTAAAATTACTAGGTAGGTTAAAATTACTAAGTTAGTTAAAATTACTAGGTTCGTTCAAATTACTAGGTTCGTTCAAATTACTAGGTTAGTTAAAATTATTAAGTTAGTTAAAATTACTAGGTTCCTTAAAATTACTAGGTTAGTTACTGTAAAATTACTAGGTTACTTAAAATTACTAGGTTAGTTAAAATGGAGAATAATGTTTGACTATCCTCCTTACAACATTAATCTCCAATTTCCCCATTGCAATGTTTTGCGGAAATAATGCCAATGTTAGTCACTAAGTAATAGCCTAGCCAATGAATTGATTGCATGACTTCTATGAAGTACCTATCCTGTGAACGAATAAAGCCTAACAAGTCCTGTCTAAGAAGGTCCTCCAAGAAATGGAGGTTCTACCATCATTAACCTAACCTTTTTAACGCAAAAAAAAAACATCTGCGTTTTTCTTGTTGCCTCTACTGTCTATACCTAGAATATTTTTTATTTATTGTCGGCCATATCTGTCCTAGTGCAGGCAATGCAGGGCAAAGGCCTCCCTTCCCTCCTTTCACTTATCTATCGCAATTATTATCTATATATTACGGCAATTTTTAAGTCATTACCTAAATTTTCACAGGATGTTCTACCCATGAATATGAACAACTTTCACTATGAGATCAATTCTGAAATGACGAAAAAATTAAAATCAGCTAAATAAATCTCATACAAAAATTCAAACCTACTCGACCAAAATGTATGAAACAGTCAATATTTTTTCGTGATTTCGGAGTTTGTCCCATAGTGAAAGTTGTTTATATTCATGGGTAGAACACCCTGTGTAAAGGAGCTGGCCCAAGCCCCATACAAAAAATACCCAGGCCCGAGTTAGGCAATCGCCTAATGTACGTCATTGCTGAGTGTGCATCGGATGATCTTGTGCGTCACAACGTAAACTGCACTATTGCAGATTTAGCAATAAGTTTAGTTAATAGAAATATTATAATTGTAAATTAGTCTTGTAGAATTCTTTAATGAATAAACATTGTTTTTATTAAATAAATTATTTTTAATAATTATCGCGTTCGCCGTAACTTAACTGGCGCAGTCGGTAGGATCGCGACACTCAGCTTCGAATAGAACTCTTCAGGCTTGAGTGAACGGTATCTATCGTTATCTTCGCGATCACGTATTAGAATCTACGACGGCGAACATCCCGCGGGAATTCCGGAGAATTGGGAGTCCTGCTATTCTACAAGGCCCGGCTGGAGATGCAGAAGATACTGGGGTGAGTGCTAGTTGTATTCCCGGTTTCCTATGCTATATTTCCTGTCGTAATATTTTTAATGTTATATGTGTGTTTGTGTATAGGCTAAAATCGCTATAGGCATATCACTATTTGGAGATACGCGTAGGTATATTTTATTCCACTTTACGTGCAGTTACAATTCGCACGAGGCAGCAAATAATTACATAAATTATACGTGTTTATTCGATCGCTACAATCGCGACCTATATAACACTGCTGATAAGTTATAAAACTTCACGCTTATACTGTAGAGAGTAAGCAGACTAACAAGTTTATTTAAAGCGTTTATTAAGTATAGGTATTTTTGTGTGTAAATAACGATGGCCATGACAAACATTGAATTAGCGACTTTTAAGTTCCTTTCTGAACTATTGCCAAGGTACGATGGCAATCCTAAAACGTTAAACTATTTTATTAGAGAGGTAGAAAATGTTATATTATTACTGGACCCACCAGTTAGGGCAAACCCCGCTCTTACTAGCTTAATTAAGAGTAAATTGAGTGGCACCGCGATTAGTGCAATAGCTTCTGAAGGAAACGTTGACACCTGGCAAGCTATTAAAACCGCGTTAACACGTAGATTAGGCGAACCGCGTAACGAAATACAGTTGATGCAAGAACTGACACGTTTGCGCCGTAATAAGAATGAAGACGCTGAGACATTTGGTAGGCGTTTGCGGGATATATTAGATACATTGAACGTAGTTGGGAGACATACGGATAAGTCGTATTACGAAAGCATGGTGATAGATCAGTACGTAAATCACTTAGATTTCCATGTATCTATCGGTGTGCGGATTGCGCAACCGGCCACCCTTGAAGCAGCTATAGTGACGGCTAGACAGGAGGAGGCGCGATTAGCATTTAATAGGCTCAATAATAGTTTTAATTCATTAACTATACAACCCAAACAAAAGGAAATACCTAAGCCCAACCAACCACTACAACATGTTAGTAATTTTCCCCCGAGTAATAGCTGGAACCCGGAGACAAAACAGCAGCGAGGTCAAGGTATGCCACCTTGGAAAAGCAATCCAGCCTCAGGTAACGTAAGGCCTAGTGGGTCAGGTACCTTTAGGAACTCAGGCAACTTTAGATCACAACCGAATGTACCTCGCCAACAAATAAACCCACCACAAAGAGTGTCTGATGTCACTATGAGGTCAGTAAATAAACCTGAAAAACCGCGCTTTGCTCCTGAAGAGATGTTTTACACACAGCACAGCCAAGAGCAGTATTACCCTGACAGCTATGACCCTTATCATAATGGTGAGTATAGTCATAACTTGCAATATAATGATCGAGTACACTACGAGTACACGACGGATACGTCTGCAGAGGTACCAAACCACCAGGATTTTCCCGAAGACGAAAACCAACCGAATCTCAGTTGATAAAGACTGTTGACCTCAACCACCACGGTAAAGACCACCTTCCTTACATAGTACTACCAGAATTTCAAGGTAAGTTTTTATTGGACACGGGAGCCTCACGCTGCATGATATCACCTGATGTAATAGCCGGCACTAGTTTGGAGCACTGCGTTGAACATGAACCATTTCAAGTGAAAACCGCGCATGCCGTTACTCGTCACGAATACGTTGCAACTTTACCTTTACCCCCTTTGTTTAATACTGATATATGCCATAAATTTTTAATGTTTGATTTTGACCCTAAATATAAGGGCCTTATTGGGATGGACTTGCTGAAAGAATTAGGGTGTAGTATAGATTTTAAAAATAAGGTGTTGCGTACATTCAATACTAAAATACCTATTTATTTTGATTATCCGGTAAAACGAATTAAAATCGAACCTAAATGTGAGAAATTTATTACAGTTAAAACAAACTATATGGACGGTAACTATATTTCCGATGACTTCAATTGGTCTAAAGGACTCAAGTCACCAGCCGCGATAGTGACAGTTAAAAACGGAATTTTTAAGACATCAATAGTTAATTACAATGATACGCAGCAAATAGTAAGTAACAATTGCATCTTACCTCTAAGCCCGTTACCAACACAGTTAGTACAAAATAGTCAAACACATGAAATTAACAAAATTGAGACTAAGGTTGACATAAATAAAGAACTCTGTGAAAACTTAAAGAAAATTCGTACTAGCCATATGAATGATGAAGAACGGCGTGAGATTACAAAGATCTGTTACCAGTACCGAGACATATTTTATTCTGAGAATATTCCTTTATCGTTCACTCACACAGTTAAACATGAATTAAGACTAAACGATGATACACCCATTTTTGTAAGAAGCTATAGACAAGCCCCCCAACAACGAATAGAGATACAGAAACAAGTACAGAACCTATTGAAACAGGGCATTATTAGAGAAAGCATTTCACCTTGGTCCTGCCCTGTGCATATTGTTCCCAAAAAGCCAGATGCATCGGGAAAAGTTAAATGGAGACTTGTTATAGACTACAGACGACTTAATGACAGAATCATCGAAGACAAATATCCCTTACCAAACATCAATGACATCCTTGACAGATTAGGGCGCGCACAGTATTTTACGACCCTCGATTTAGCAAGTGGATATCACCAGTTAGAAATGCACCCTAAGGACATAGAGAAAACTGCATTTACCACTGAAAGAGGCCATTATGAGTTTTTAAGAATGCCATTCGGTTTGAAGAACGCCCCTAGTACTTTCCAGCGTCTTATGGACCATATACTCAGAGGTATAGATAATGTATTCACATATTTAGATGACGTCATCATTGCGGCAACTTCCCTTCAAGATCATAATGAAAAGCTTAAGTTAGTATTTCAGAGATTTAAAATACATAATCTAAAAGTCCAATTAGATAAATCTGAATTTTTACAGAAGCACGTTAACTTTTTAGGACATGAATTAACTGACCAAGGACTAAACGCCAACAAAGACAAGATTAAAGCTGTTTTAAATTTTCCCATACCACGAACACAAAAAGACATAAAGGCTTTCCTAGGACTAGTTGGTTATTACCGAAAGTTCATTAAGGACTTTGCTAAACTAACGAAACCTTTGACATCATGCCTTAAAAAGAACGCAAAAGTCGAACATACTGATGAATTTCTAGACGCAGTTAACAAATGCAAACAAATTCTAACAAATGCCCCAATCCTTCAATACCCCGACTTTGACAAACCATTTATTCTGACTACAGATGCATCCGACTTTGCGCTAGGAGCAGTACTATCCCAAGGCAATGTTGGCTCTGATAAACCAATAGCCTATGCCTCAAGAACATTATCAGACACTGAGACTCGTTACTCCACCATTGAGAAGGAATTATTAGGTATAATTTGGGCAATCAAGTATTTTAGACCCTATCTGTATGGACGCAAATTTACAATTTATACCGATCATAGACCATTGACATGGTTAATGAGCTTAAAAGATCCCAATTCCAAGCTCACCCGTTGGAGATTAAAGCTAGCAGAGTACGATTATAAAGTAGTTTATAAAAAGGGTAAGCAAAACACTAATGCAGATGCATTATCCAGAGCAAAAGTTTTTCATAACAGTATAGATTCCCTAGCAGTTAATTTTGATGATAACGACGATGACAATTTATATTGTCATCGTCGTTATCATCAAAATTCTATTGATTATTCAATAGAATTTTTGAAAATGCCCGTAGACAAGCAGAGTTAGATAATAACAACCTCAATGATCACGACAATAATAACAACACTGATAGAATCAATGACAGTATAGACCAGCCTAGTAATAATAACGATATAGAAATAAGAAGTGTCAATCCATCTCAAACTGACAAAGGGACAGACTCAATGAGTGTCATAACAGTAGACCCAGACCAATTAGTCTCTACAAACCATACTCAACCTGACAACGATAACAATGGTATACCTATTTTATCTGATGCCATAGACAAACAGCTGAAGCAATTTTATATTAGATCAACCCCAGGCTCGACATATCGAGTTGAAGACAGGTCAACAAATTCTAGGACGGTTATTAAGGATGTTTTCATTCCAGTACACAACACTGAAACTGAAATTGTAAAATTTTTGAAGGAACACACAATAGCAGACCGTGTTTTTCACTGCTATTTTTACGATGAAAACTTATATTTAGCGTTTTCAAGAGTTTACACTACTATTTTTAATGACAGGGGACCCAAATTAATTCGGTGTACGTCACGGGTTACACTTGTTGAAAATAAAACTGAACAACAAGAACTTATTAAGCGATATCACGAGGGTAAATCATCGCACCGAGGTATCCAAGAAACGTACAAGCAATTGCACAGAAATTATCATTGGCCTAATATGTTGTTAACGATCCAAAGATTTATTAACCAATGTGACCTGTGTTTACGAGCAAAATATGAAAGAAATCCTTTAAAACCCCCATTAGCAGTAACCGAGACACCTACGAAACCATTTCAACATTTATTCATGGATCTCTACAGTACTGGAGGTGCAACGTTCTTAACAGTCATCGATAACTTTTCAAAATTTTTTCCAAGTAGTGCCTTTAAACGCTTCTAGTAGTGTACATATCGCAGAAGCCTTGTTACAAGTATTTTCCGTGTTAGGACTACCTCTTAAAATTACCACTGACTCTGACACAAAATTTGACAATGACGTAATAAAAGAAATATGTGCCTCGCATGATATTCACATCCACTTTACGACGCCTTACAACCCGAATTCTAATTCACCAATAGAACGATTTCATTCAACCATTGCTGAAATAATAAGAATCCAGAGAATGACAAATAAAGACGACCCCATACAATTAATAATGAAATATGCTGTTATCGCTTACAACAATGCTATCCATTCTACTACAGGCTATACACCACGTGAGCTCTTATTTGGTCATACAGCATCTAGGAACCCGCTAGAGCTATTTTACCCTAAGGAATTTTATCAAGAATATGTTCTTAATCATCGCAAGAATGCAGAGGCAGTACAGGAATGTATAGCAGCCCACGTGTCTAAGAATAAAGAACAGATCATAGAAAAGCGAAATCAAGCAGCCGAGGCGATAACATTTAAGGTAGGTGAAACAGTTTATAAACAGGTTGCCAAAACAACGAGGAGTGACAAGACAAAGCCAGTATTCAAAGGTCCGTATAAAATCATTCATCTTCATCCTAATAATGTCGCAGAAATCATAGGCAGTCACCCAAATTCCAAATCTATTCGCGTTCATTTCAAGCTCTTACGAAGGCCACATCTTGTTCCAGGACCCTCATCGCAGGAGCCCTCGTGCTCCACGCAGCCGCCAACTTGACCCTTAATCCTATAGATAACGCTAATGGCATTCTGTTGGTAAAACAAGGGCAAATTTTGAAACAGGTAGATACTTTTAGTTTGGCTTGTGTATACAACGTATCATATTTACATGACACGAGTATTAAGCTTATGTCATTATATGCCAGTACTAAAGCTGCTGAAAATAATGAAGACTCCCATAGAACGTATAAGGACCAAATAGAAAATAGTTTACATTTAATAGGTAAGAAAATAGTATTTATCGCACCTCACCATAGATTTAGGCGTGGTTTAATTAACGGTTTAGGTTCCATAGTTAAAACAATTACAGGTAACTTAGATTACGAAGATGCCATTAAATTTGAAAAAGAAATATCCCACTTACGTAATTCAGTCCATAGTATAAATACATCTCAAAAGCAAACATTATTCATAGCAAAACATGCACTTGAAGAATTTAGTAAACAGATACGTTTATTAGATGAGAATCAGAAAAAACTAGCTTCTGTGTTAAAAAACGGCACTATTAGTAATAACTTAGTAATAAGTAGATTGCACTTCTTAGATTTGTATATCCAAATAGATTTTAGCTTGCAGTTACTCTTAGATAAATTAGTTATTTTAGAAGACGCCATGACGTTTGCACAGTTAGAAGTAATGCACCCGAGTATAATATCCCCACATAGTCTAATTACTGAAATGGCAGCTATTCAGAAGTTCAATCAATTCAGACCCGTTGATAATATTAGTATTAAAAATATTCATAGTATAGAGAAGTCTATTAGTGTAAAAGCGTACAGCACAGACCACACATTGACATTTATATTAGATATCCCTTCCACTGACGCAAACCTTTATGACCTTATCCACCTATACTCCATACCAGACAAACAGAACCTCGCCATTATTCCAAAATCCAAATACCTTGCACTGGGAACCAACGAGTACTCATACCTAGAGGAAGACTGCAAGAAGATCACGCAAGATATCCAGCTCTGCACATCATTGAACACCCAGCCGGTGGACAAATCTGAAGACTGTATAATATCACTCATTAGACACGAAACTACGAACTGCACACGAGCCAGGATGGACCTGAAACAAGGGAAGATACAGAAACTGGAAGACAACAAATGGCTTATCATCCTGAAAGACGAACAAATACTGAAAACTCGCTGTGGAAGGAAATCAAACTATAAAAAGATATCAGGAATACACATCGCCAGTATTACAAGCGATTGCCAACTGGAAATACTCAACCGTACACTGAAGACAAACATAAATACTGTTGCAGCAGACGAAATCATACCGCTTCCAAGCAAAACTTCTATCCTTGAGGCGAACATTCACTACAACCTACAACTGGAAGATATACCATTGGACAGTATCCATGAACTGATGGACCGGGCCGAAAACATACAACAACCCATCATCGATTGGCAGACCATGATGGCTACTCCAAGTTGGTCAACACTGGGACTCTACATCATTCTGATAGCAATAATCATCTGGAAACTGTGGCAGAGGAGACAACAACGACCAAAGCAGGAGGAATCTCACACCGAGGACGCTGCGGGAAGCTGCGGGACGCGCTTCCATCTTAAGGAGGGAGGAGTTAGGCAATCGCCTAATGTACGTCATTGCTGAGTGTGCATCGGATGATCTTGTGCGTCACAACGTAAACTGCACTATTGCAGATTTAGCAATAAGTTTAGTTAATAGAAATATTATAATTGTAAATTAGTCTTGTAGAATTCTTTAATTTTTAATAATTATCGCGTTCGCCGTAACTTAACTCCCGGCGCAAAAGTTTTGTGTTCCAGATTTTAGAGGATATTTAAAAATAATATTCCATAATATCACTATCCCTGTATCGGGTGGCTAACATTATTTTTTTTGCTCGAGAAGTTTTGTGGGCGTTCCTATTCAAATCTCATTTGTGTGGACCAAAATATGTATAATTATTTGCAATTATTGTGTAATCGCAATCGCATTCAAGATTATCTCAAAACCACAAGGGTAGGCATACATAAACAAAGTAATATAAGTATTAAATTGATCAAAATAGATCAAAATCAATTAGATGAAATTGTAATACACAGCAAAGTATACATCAAACGCTAGCGGATGACTGCGACACAGAACATATATTATAATACCCTGACGACATGCGACTGTAATAATAATAATTGGTGGCTGAAAAGAAAACAAACTTGAAAAAAAAGTAAAAAATGACGCGCGGATTCTGTACGTGTCAAGTTACCGACGCTTCATCGGTTAAGACTTTACGTTATGTATGTACTATACTATGACTAAAGAGTTAGATTATAATAATAACCTGTACCTATGCTTATTGTAGGTTTTGTATCAGTATGCTTGTTTGTAAACAATTAACGAACTATAGCATAATAAATATTTTGGTCGGTAAATGAGTTTTTAATAAGAACGCCTACAAAACATTTCGAGCAAAAGAGAAAAGAATGTTAGCCACCCTTTAGAGAGATAGTGACAGTTTTAAATATTATTTATAAATATTCTCTAAAATCTGAGATACAAAACTTTTGCGCCGGGCCTGGGTTTTTTTGGGCCATCGCTTTTAGCTAGAGATTTAAAAAAGCTCTGTATGTGGCGCTTCTTTTAGAAAAGAGTCGAGTTCGCCGCGCCATCTCCTCCTGGGTCTGCCGCTGCCGCGTTGCCATTTACTGCTGTTTAGAACCCACTGTGTGGTTATTTTAGCCCGTAGCTCCTCCGGCATGCGACAGATGTGGCCAGCCCAGTTCCATTTAAGCTTCAACCTAGAATACAATTTTTTCGGGTTCCGTACCTCAAAAGGAAAAAATGGAAACCATATAGGATCACTTCGTTGTCCGTCTGTCTGTCTGTCAGTATGTCAAGATCTTTTTACTCAGGAACGTATAGAGGTATCAAATTCAAATTATTATTAAATACGCAAGTATATGGTCCCTTGGAGCTCTAAAAAACAAGGTTCTAAGTAACGCAGTAAAAAAATACGAGCATTTATGCGAAACCCCTATAGGTTTCGCATAAATGCTCGTATTTTTTGTAGGTACTTACCGTTCACCTAGAATCATGAAATTTCGCTAAAAGCAAGGTCTCACAGCACAAGTAAAGGAAAATGTCCGAAAATTGTTAATTTGTAGTTTTATCACATAAAAAAATAGTTTTTAGTTTCTTTTTATCTGGCGAAATGTAGGTGTAGGTACTATAGGTACGCCTCTGCCAACCCTTCAGTGAAACAAGGCATGATGTTATGATTACAAATAGTTTTTAGCGAATATAAACTTAAATTTGCAGTTGGGGAATTGTTTGTGTGGTATATATGGGAGAACATGTTTTTCAAGTAGAATGTTAAGTTTGTTTTTGGGATAAATTCATCCCAACTACGGAACCCTTCTTTGAGCGTGGTCCGTCGCGCACTTGGCTGGTTTTTTTTTATTAAAACTAGCGCCAAAAGTGATCACCTGCTGGTAATTTTTGTATTAATGAGGCATGCTTGCGTGACACGTTCGGCATTTGTAGTGTAGTTGTAATTGTTGTTTTTGTGCTAAATATTGTCGCGATGTACAATTCCTGTTGCCAGGCAAATGTCAGTTTGATTTTAGAAGCCTGAATTATTTAGGTTTTAGGGGTTTAGGTTATTGATTAGGCTTGTGGGTAAGTAATACCAGCCGCTCGGGTCAAACGATAAGGTTAAAATACGCTTGCCACGGTTGGTCCGTGGATGGGTGACCAACTTTACATACCGTGACAGCCTTGTTCCACTGCCACTGCTAAGAGGAGGCCTATACTTCCTCCCTTTTGTGCCATTCTTCCCTGCTGTGTGCGAGTCTCTCATCATCATCATCTAGGTACGCCTTTTCCCAACTAAGTTGGGGTCGGCTTCCAGTCTAACTGGATGCAGTTGAGTCCCAATATTTTACATGGAGCGACTGTCTATGTGAACGTCCAACCACCTCAACCTCCTCTTTCTGATTAATACGGTACACCTTGGTAAGACTGGTTGTAAGACTTTCGGGCTTCTGACGACCCGTAAGTGTCAAGAATCCACGTATGACAGCCGGGACCAACGGCTTAACGTGCTTTCCGAGGCACGGAGGAGTCTCGGTATGTAAAGATGGTCACCCATCCACGGACCAACACTGGCTAGCATAGCTTAACCTTATGGAACGACCCGTACAGCTGTTATTAGGTACTTAGCCATGACCTCGTCCGACATCATCATTATCATTTGCCAAGCCTTTTCCCAACTATGTTGGGGTCGGCTTCCAGTCCAACCGGATGCAGCTGAATACCAGTATTTTACTTGGAGTGACTGCCTCTCTGACCTTCACAACCCAGTTACTACTTCTGACGACCCGTAACGACTGTCAAAGATGCACGAGTGACCGGGACCAACGGCTTGACGTGCTTTCCGAGGCACGGAGGAGTCTCGGTATGTAAAGATGGCCACTGACCAACCCTGACAAGCGTAGCTTAACCTGATCATTCGACCCGTGCGGCTGTTATTAAGTACTTAGCCACGAGCTCCTCCTCCTCCGACATTGTGGCCACGAAAGGGTTGCATGCGTATTGTCAGGAAAACTCATCATTTTCTCCATGTAAATAGCATTAGTGTCATTAAAATTTGTATTGGTATGTATAGAAGTTGTTGACCCCATCACTCAACAATTCACCAATAATGGTAACTTGGTGGTAATTTGGTGCATTTTCAGTGTGCACCCATGGGTTACTAAATGCTTTGACCCTCGCATTGTACGAATGGACTAGTGCACCTAAATTGTTACCAATAAAGATCATTGGGTCATTGACTTACTTATGTTGATATAGTAAATAAGGTTATCTGAGGTCACTCACCCCAGTTTCAGAAAGCCTGCAGGTTTCTGATTAGTAAATCTTCTGACATTCACCGCCCTACGTATAGTACTGGAATGGTCAATTTTTTTGGGAAAATGACTTTTTAATTTATGTTTAAATGTAGAAAAAGATAACAAGTTCTTCTAACGTAATAGTCAGACGACCAATGGGCCAAACTTACATCCGTGGCCAGCGACATTGCGGCAGATCAAGACGGAGATGGCGGGATGAGCTGGACTCCTTCAACAAGATTTGGTCCTTAGTAGCACTAGACAGAGAGAAGTGGAAAGAGAGTAGGGTAGCCTTTGCCGTGCAGTGAGACATCACAGGTTTTTAATAAAAAAAGGTATTTTAGCTGAACAGACAGCTGTGCTGCTGTTGAGTTTGTTCCACCTCTTCTTCCCAGCATACACTAGGAAGTGGCGAAGAGGGAGGAGGGTCATTTTGGGGGACTGTATAATTTTGACATTCAAAAAGTGCTGAATCTCAGCTTAGTTTGAATAAATGACTTTTTGATTCTCATTTGGATTATGTTGGTCGGGAATCCTATGATTGGATGATAAAAATAGCCGTTTTAGATTAATTAGAATAGAACAGTTAGTTGTCGAGGGGGGGGGGAGGAGGGCTCAGTAGCCGTGGCTTGGTCACACACGGTGAAGCGAAGAGGAACCCGAGGAGGGGCAGCTCTGACAGCTTTTCCCAGGACAGCGACGACGTAGCGGCCAACAAATAGGTTGCAGTGCCGCTTGGGTGACATCGCAACTGAGGCGGGCCGCGACGTCGTCGGGAGGCATCGCGGCTATTGCGGTGCGCCGCTCTCCCTCGCCCTGATGGGGTCGTCACCGTCTGATGGCGGAAGCCGATGGGCCGCAGGGGAGGAGGAGTGTCGGTATTTCGTTGGCTCTCCCTATCCTCTGCGGCCGAAAAGTAGTAGGCAGCCGGGCCACTAACCTGACCGGTCGTAGGGGGACCAAGGGTGCCTAGACACGGGCTCGTGTAGCGCCCATATGCTGGTTTGGTCCCTGGGGTGGTGACAGCGCTGCAAAGTGCGCTGGTGATGGGGGGTACTCCCCAGAGGATAATCCGGTGACGGACAGCCGCGGCGGGTTCGCGGTGAGTGCTAACGCGTGCCCGTGTTCCCGCCACAAGCGGCAGAGGAGGACACCGTAGAGTTTTAGTGGGTTGGAGTCCCACATAACTGTATGCACTATCTCTTTGTGGTAGTGCAGTATGCATGAGCATTTCTCCACGCAAAAAAAAAAAGAATAGCGCTTGCAACCACTAGAACAACGTGACAGTTGACTCTACCATCATCATCATTCTCCTGCCCTTGTCCCAACTTATTTGGGGTCGGCGCAACATGTCTTTTTCTTCCATACTTCTCTATTAGCCGTCATCTCGGTGGTCATTCCCTTTCTGGCCATCCACATTGGTACCTACTTAAAACTTTCCTGGCGACATTTTCCTCATTCCTCCGCATCACATGCCCATACCATGACAACCGATTTCCACACAACTTTTCAGTCACCGGTGTCACTTTCAGACTTCCTCTTACATACTCATTTCTTATTCTATCCATTCGCGTAACACCACAGATCCCTCTTAGCATTCTCATCTCAGCTGCATGCAATTGCCTTTCATTCATTCTTTTTGTAGCCCAACATCCTGAACCATACAAGACAGCAGGTATAACTATTGTTTTATAAATCTTCCCCTTGAGTTTAAAGGGAATGCGGCAGTCGACTCTCATGTTAGTCGTTAATGCTGTTATGGTTGGATGACGACAATAGCCATGTTAATTGACAATAGATTAATTAGAACACTTAGGGCCGGTTTGTTGATCCGTAGTTAACTCAACCTATGGTTAAACATAGTAACTAATGGTTGAATTTTGGCTAAATGTGAAAGTCTAAACATATATTTTTTTTAACATGAATGTATTCATGTTAACTCAGTCGTATGAAAAATTAGTAATAATGGCATTTTGGCAAACACATTTAACCAAAATTAAAAAAGTTCAAAGTTAACTCAACCAATGGCCACCAGCCAAAATTCAACCATTATTTACCATTGGTTGAGTTAACTATGGATCAAAAAACCGGCCCTTAGTCGCTTTGGTGTTTATTCATATTCTCCAATCGACAATTGCTCTCCAAAAGGGAAAGTCTAAATGGCTTGTGTTTGTGTATGGAGATTCCATGACCAACAGTGACAATCAATATACGATCGTAACATTATTCTGTATTCTTTTCTCATTAAGTCACATTTTTCAATAACGAAATACCCTTTTAAAAACATGTTCGACAGCTACCTACGTCAAATGACAATAAACGGCATTTTGGCATGTATTGACAGGTTGATAAGTAACAAACTCGTGTCATTAGCCAACAACATTCTCATTAATCGACTTTATATCAATTTGAAAAGGCTTATTGTTTAATGAGTTGTAGCGAATTAATTCGAATGAGATATTATTTAGCTGTAATACATACCTACCTATAATTTTTGTTTTGCCACCGTCTTGCCTTTTTTTGCCAAAATACTTGAGCTTTAAGGCCTGTTCAGATATAGTACCTACCTAAGAATATCGCTGTCGCGCTCGGTACCGATACTGAATCGGTACGCGATACCAAATCGGTACGCGATACTGAATCGGTACGCGATACCGAATCGGTAGGCGATACTGAATCGGTACGCGTAGGAGGTAACTGGTTTGCATCACCGGTATTTACATCATCAGACTCCTGGCCTAATTCCAATTTATTCGTGGTCTGTTTAGCATGTCTTCCTGACATCTCTATCCCACCAAAAACATTTTCATGTAAAATATTGCCAACACGAGACCATATGGCTCGCACTGTCAAAAAGTTATCAGATCTCATGTACAGACGCCAGCACATCAAGCTACTACAATCTGTCAGATTTCTTTAACCCTAGATTACTACTCTACGTCGCAGAGGCGCCCGCGTTTTTGATATATTGCTCTCTTTTTTTAACCTTCGCGCGTATGGCATTCACGTTCAAGGACATCTCAATAATCGCCAGCACGTATCGCAGGACGATGGTTGCGTTACGGTAACTGTGCTAGTTTTCTTGATATTACTACCCTCGGCGCTCCAAAGACGTATGAGTAGCTTGTATGTAAGTTTTGCGCTATTAATAAAATTCTTCTAAAATATATTTTTTTGTTACTTTGTTAGTTTTTTTTTAGTTAATTACTTTAATTAACTATTTTTTAAGAGAAGTGTATACTTTAAGTTGTTTTTTTTTAATATTTTTAATGAGAAGAATGTTTAATTGCCTAAGTTCCTAAAATTTGTTCCTAAGATTTATTTGATTAAAGATTTTATGACAAAAATATATAAATATAATTTAAAATTATGTTTTTCTCTTTGTAGTAATATACACAATTATATAAACAGTCAAAACGTATCAATCATACTTATAGGTTTTAAATAAAATCATTAGTCAATATGATGCGCTTCGCAGGCGTATGAGTAGTTTCTTTGTATGTCGCAACATGAGTAGTAATGTCGGGTTAATAGATTTTCGACTTTAGGAGCATTAGGTTCAAAGTTGATTGGGAAAATCTGACAGTTTCGGGTAGGTTGACCTGCTGGCGTCTGTACGTAGAGCCAAGCATCTAACTCTACACGCCCTAACTCTTCAAGCCCTAACTTAGTCAAAATATGAGGCTTGACCGTTGTATAAGAACTATTATAATAGGTTGGGGAAAAAGTTTCTTCGCATTTTTTAAGAAAATTAAAAACATTTTTTAATATAGTTTATTTACATTTAACTAAAGTATGTATGTACCATATTGTTCGATAACTTTTTGCCATCTTGTAGGTAGGGACATGATAGGGCTATAGAAATTTTGGGACTTCTGGTCAAAATACCGCGACAAGTGGTTTTGGCAGTCCTCTCGTGATGTTAACCTGACACTGCCTAAAGAATTCTGAAGAGACCGAAACAGGTGGAAATCTGAAGGTGCAAGGTCAGGACTATACGGCGGATGCATTAACACCTCCCAGCCAAACTCTCTTAATTTTTGCTGAGTGGCTAAAGATGTGTGAGGTCTAGCGTTATCATGATGAAAAACCACACCCCTTCTGTTGATTAATTCCGGCCGCTTTCTCTCAACTTCTTGCTTTAATCTCATCAGTTGTTCGCAGTAGAGATCAGAATCGATGGTCCTGCCTGGTGGTAACAGCTCATAATGAATAATGCCCTTCCAATCCCACCACACACACAGCATCACCTTGTTGCGAGTTAACCCGGGTTTCGCCACAATCTGTGAAGCCTGACCGGCCTTTGACCACGACCTTTTTCGCACGTTCTTGTCATACGTGATCCACTTTTCATCACCAGTTATCAGCTTCTTCAAAAATGGTTCGGTTTCATTACGTCGTAATAAAGAATCACAAATGAGTACACGGTTCATTAGGTTTCTTTCAGTGAGCTCGTGAGGTATCCAAATGTCGAGCTTTTTTGTGTACCCAGTTTTTTTCAAATGCGCCAAAACTGTTTTGTGGTCAATTTCCAGTTCTTCAGCTACGTCGTAACTACTGATATGCCGATCTTGCTCCACTTTTTCAAAAATGGCATCCATTTTATCCGTAATAGGGCGACCAGAGCGACGTGCATCTTTGACATCAAAATTTCCGGATTGAAAACGCTTAAACCAAATTTGTGCTACTCTCACAGACACTACACTAGGTCCATAAACATCGCAAATTTTTTTCGCGGCTTGCGTTGCATTTTTACCATTTTTGTAGTAAAATTTTAAAATGTATCGAATTTCTTCATTAGATTCACTCATCTTGACGGTACGAAAAACAAACGAAAATCACATACATATTTTCCTAATTTGAATTTGGAATTATGTTCTTTAAAATTTAAACTTTCAATGCTACCAAAACCAGCCAGATACAAATAGTAGGTATAGCCAAAGAGATTTTATTACAAGTTCATACATACTATAATGCGAAAAGACTTTTTCCTCAACCTAATATAACAGAAAATAATGAACAGTGAATTAATTTTTCACCTTACGCCCATGTGATAGTAGCGACACGGTACGACGGTGCTTCTGCTCGCGACTTCGTCCGCGTGAAATTTCTTGTTCCTCCGACGTACTCCGTCGCATCGCATCGCCTGCCCTCGCTACCTATTACCTACTTCGTTTTGGCTTAGCATTCTTTCCGACTTTTTTTCTTTTTGCTCGGCTCCTAAATGTCATAGTGCGATGTTAAATAGCCTACCTAGCCTACCTCAAGAATTGGGCTATCAAATGCAAAAATATTTTTTCAAATCCGACTGGTAGTTCTAGAGATTACCGCGTACAAACATACAAACAAACAAACTCTTCAGCTTTATTATTATTATAGATAGATTAATTATTACAAAACCCCATATCACACAGCCCAGATTTTTAAAATTTCCTTAAGTGTCAGCAAAGGTATCTATCTGCACGTCACCACGTTTGTATATTCCTGCTTTGGTTAATACAACACAAAATCCTAGACTTCCAAAAACAAAAAAGGCTCGAACCGACGCCGAATTGGCGGGTCGAATCGTCCATACGCAGCTGCATTACCAAGGTCAGTGGCATTGTGCGCGAGAGTGCATTGCCCAAACAACTGCACGCCGCGAAAATGCGCACACACACGTGCACAGTGCATGTGCATGGAATTGTGCAAGTGTGCGTGATCGCACGAACTCCCGACAAAAAGTATCCGAATTGCATGGCATAGAATAGGTGGTGGTCAGATGTGATAGTTTGGAGGAAAAGATAAATAAATTCTGTGCGGGATTCTGGTATCCAATTTCACTAGCTTGGCTCATAAAGTCATAATAACATAAAGCATCAAGTGCCGAAGTTTTATAAAAGGTCTATAATTCTGAAGCGGATTTCTGAGGATTATAATTCTGAACGGAATTCTGAAGACTGAAGCAGATAGGATCTCTTTTCCGATATTTAGAGCCTTTATTAAGAGGGTAATTTAAATGTAATTTAAATCGGACTGTATGGATCCTAGTTTTCTAAATATTTTTTTTTTTTTTTATGTAATCAGCTAGGAACTGAAGCTTTGCACAGAGATGCCACAAAAAGAAGATGAGCTTTCTGATTTTTTTCTTTCCAGATATTGATTCTCCTGAAGTTCTGAAGACCGTAGTCCACATTCAAGGAGCTGTGTTAGAGAATGTTGCTTCCAATCAAGATGAATCAAAACTCCCTGTTTTCAAAAGCGTCTCCATCTCTGTCCACTTTACTTTGTAATATATATTTTGTTTTTGGTATTATATCTTCAGAATCATCATTGATCTTATCTGTATCATTTTGTACATCTACAGTACATCTAGGTGCTTAATTAAACCATTTTTATAAAAATGAATTCCTCTTAGAGGTTTAAGACCTTCCTCAATAAATTCTGCCGCCCATCTCTTCTTTGGACCCCACACAAATAAAAAACTGCCAACCAGTCAAAGTACCCGAATTACATACAAACGCACACACACAAGCCCCAAGTCAAGAGTAAGGTCAGGGCTACTCTTTTGGCGACGATTCGGCTCATTTCGGCTGAATTCGGCTTCGTTCGGCGCTCGCGCAGGGTCAGGGTTGGACGGAGACGGAGATTTCTTTCATTCTTTTTTTGGTAGACGGAACTCTTTGTGTTGAACTTTTTAATGTTGAGGTAGGTTTATGTAATATTTAGGTAGGTTGTGTATGTGTGGGTATGTTATGTTTCTATGTGCGTTAGAGATACATTGACGGTATTTTTAGGGTGTTAGGATGTTTGGATGTTCTTTTTTTGGTTGTGGGCAGGTACTGAGAGTTATGTATGGTTTGAATCGTGATTTATTGGAGTACCTATAGGTATGTACACAGTATTTAGACTGTTGTAGGTATTGCATGTATTAATACTAAGTATTTAAATATCTATGTGGTTTGTTTTAGTTTTATGATTAGAGATAAATCGGACCTAGCAGCCAGTTTGAGGATAAAATGAAGCTAAAGAGAACAGAAGGAATAATAATTAGGTAGCAATATTTTTCCTCGTTATAAGTAATTATCCTTTTTTGCTACTGAATTTTATTTCCAATGTTTATTGTTGAAACCTCAAACAGTATCAGTAAAAGAATAAAAACAGCAGGCTCACATTCATCATTCTAATTGGATAACTCAAAAACATACAATTCGATGCTACCTGACTAAATAACCAATAATTTAAAAGGTACCGCAGAGTCCATTTTTAAACCTAGCATATTATTTTCTTTACAAAAATAGATTCATTGCCCTTAGCAAAAATAACCACCAAATTGGTGCCGCTTCGAACGGGTCCTTTTTTATTTTTTTCAAGTGGCAACTGTCGGCCATTTTGGAATTTTTACTTTTTTTACAATACCAAAACCTCGGCCTTGCTTGCAAGTGGTCCGCCCGCTGGCAACGTGAAAAATGCTTGTGGATCGAAATAACGCTTTAGTAAAGGAAGCCCGTTATTTGCGGTCGGAATTACCTTGCAACTGTTTTTTGTTAGAGGGCATTTGGGTTCCGTATAGAGGCGGTAATATTTTGGTAAATATTTGGGAGGGTTTTAAAATCTAGAGTTTGTGAGGTTTATGAATGCAGTGACCACTTGTCTATTTCAACACATTTTCTATACAAAGTGACATTTCGTTTCTCCGTTTTTGACATCGTACCATAGAATAAATACATTTTGTCATTTTGTCTTTTGTTTTTAGCGATCTTTGTCTAGATTTTTATGTAGACTACCTATTTCAGATGAAAGTTTTCTATCCCAACAGTCAAAATCACACTGACCACTGATAATTGTCTAGGGTAGTGAAGACAATTTGCGCCATGCTAAAGACAGTAGAAAACTTTCTACTCGACTGCCGCAACCTTTATACGGTTATCTACAAAATAATTTTTTTCTCTTCTTTTGCTTAGGTAGGTATATCTCAAAAACGGTGTGTCCTATCGCAAAAATAATAAAAATTTTGCTCCCCTTTATAAAGCCCTTAAAACTCTACATGTAGGTAATATTTTTTTATATTTTCCATACAAAAAGAGCGAAAAATTCCATATAAAACACGTTGAGGATCGCATCTTCTCCGGCGCTACGGGCGCGACTTCGAAGTTGTGTATTTATATGCGTGACTTAAAAAAAAAAAACAAAACAAAATTAAAATAAATAAATTATTATGATTAGGTATAATATTATTTCAAAAACAAAGAATTCTGAGTCGAATTATGTAAAAAAGTGAATTTCGTAAAAGTGCAGTTGACTCGTTCTACTTTGTTGCCGTCGTAATGTCTACACGGTGACGTCAATTTTGTCTACTCTTCCGTCGACTAATCCCTTCTCTAAGGTTCTCGTGGAAAGCCTGCTGGAAGAGGGAAGCGCTATTCTTCTTGTCAGTTTTTATGCTTCGATCCAGTAGTCAGTCAATGTTTCAATGAACAACAATTGAGAATAATCAGTTCAGTTTAAGAGGATTGTGAAGTGCCGATACGCGGCGCGAGTCTTGGAAGGAATTACCTACATTTCATACAATTATTTACATAAATATTGTTTCGGGCGATAACGTTTTCACCCCCCTAAACCTTTACGAAATGAGACAATTTTGGTCTCATTACATTCAGTACACCTTAATCTAAGTCTGTACGTTTTTCTTTTTTAATAATTCAATTGAAATTAATTTAAAAAAATAAAAACGCTCGAGGAAGTTTTTATGTCAAAAATATAGGTATTTAGCTGCTTATAACTCATATCATGTACAATATTTCTTTATAATAAAAACGTACGGACCTAGTTTTTCATTATATTTACAACATTTCCAAAAATTATGAAAATTAGACTATGTTTACGGGGAGAAAAACGTTATCGCTTTTTGTATGAAAATTTACAGCTTCACAATCCTCTTAATACAACTCTGAAAAGGAAACTTACCTACATACCACAAAAAATATTAGTAGGTAGGTACGGAATTCAGCTCCTTAAAATGCCAGTCACCATCAAATATCTGTTACCAATATTTTCTTTCAATACAAACATCCCAATAAGATAATATGACATTTGGTGGACGCGAGCTGTCAAATTAGCGCGCCTTTGTGTCTTTTTGGAGGGAAACCAGAATGGCCGACGGGCATTTTTTTGTTTTCGTACTTATTGGTAGTTATCTAAATTACATCCGTTTATTTACGCAATTATAGATTGAGGTTATTTAATTTCATGTTATTTTTAAAGATTTCAATGGAGTTATGGACAGATCAATCGTATTCGGCTTATTACAATAAATAATATGGTTTACTTGTATTTGTGATGGAATTGGCCAAGTAAAGGTTTATCCTTAATCCTCAGACTTAGATCTGTTATACCAGTAAACTAGTGCATTCAGGCTTCCATGCGGACCTAGATTGTCTTAGATACTTACCAAAATCTGGCATAAATATACCTATTACATTTTATATCTATTATATCAGCCTATAAGAATTCCCACTTAGTCACTTTTTTCTCGTTAACTAACTTTTTCCTTGTAACTAACTTTTTCCTTTACCTCGTATTTTTTTTTAATTTCAAGGAATGCTGTAGTACATACTTTGGTTTTAAGTGTTGCCATTAAACATTAATATTCTTCTAGGTAGCGAAAGTACGTAGATGAATGATTATTATATGTTTATCTTTGCAAACTGTAGGCAGATAGATAACATCTTTTCGCAGATGACTATTGCTGATTTCACCAATGAGACTCAACGCGATCAGTACCTAGTTCTAAACCGAGTTCAACAGTAGTTAGTGTCAATATCGTGGACAGCGCTAGCAATAACTCACCCGAAGTCTCTAAATTTGCGAACTACGTGGTCCAGTCCTATATGTATATTGGAGCGTTAATCTCAAACGGGGGTGGAGACATATATGGAATTAAGAGACTTATGGCGATAACTAAATCATCAATGAACAAGCTGAAAAGTCTGGAGACTTCACAGATATTACAAAAACCACTAAGATCCGGCTGGTTCAAACACTGGTTTCCTTCCTATACGCTGCTGAGACGTAGAAGCTGCGTGACATCGAGAAGAACATAGACGTTCTGGAAATTTGGTGCTGGAGAAGAATGCTTGTGGTATCGTGGATCGAGTTTCGCACCAACAACTAATATAAAATACGCCAAGAACTCTGCATCAAAAAGCGTCTATCTGTTCTGGTCCGTACGCTCATCCTCAAATACTTCGGACACGTCTCGACGCGTGAGGGTGAATTTATAAAACGCTTTGTCGTGCAGGGTAGCGTGGAGGGCACTAGACCACGCGGACGCTCACCCATAATATGGGCTGACCAAATTAAATCCGCAGTGGGCGATCCCTTGTATGAGTCAACTAAAAACACCAAAAAATTTGAGTCGATGGAGAGAAATCGTAAGGCGAAAAACACCCCCCCTCTCCCCGTCCCCCTCGTTCTTGTCCCTGGTCAAGAAACTACGTGAAGACCACGACCACTCTGACAAGAGTGCTACGAAGAAGATGAAGAGAACCCTTATGAGCCGAGCAAAAAGAAAAAAAGTCAGAAAGAATGCAAAGCGAAAACGAAGTAAACTGGTTAGGCGATGCGATGCGACGCGGTGGATCGGGAAACAAGAAATTTCACGCGGAGGAAGTCACGGGCAGAAGCTAGTTTATTATAACATTAAAAGAGTACCTAACGACCAAATATATTGTGTAATATTGTTGAAGTGAGCTGCATTTTTTGGCTTCCAATGTTTCTGGTACAAATATAAAATTCCAAATAGGACCTATTCACCTTGTGATCATTAATTGGAGCTACACTCGAGAGCAATGAATTTGGGTCACATAAAGATACCCGAAAGCCTCGAAAGCTAAGAATGCTAGTTTAATGAACAAATTGTATTTAATAGACAATGAAATGTTCCATAAATGAAAGTAATAAAACTTCTTAGATACTGTAAAATTATGCTATCAAAAATGACCAAATAAAAAAATTGAACTTTTATAAATGGAACTCCTAATTTTCTGCATCTGCATTTGCTTTTGTTTCTATTCTGTCAAATAAAAAGGTATGTAAGCAGCGTTTTTGATGTTCAATATTCATTACTGATGCTGTTATAATGTCGCTTACACCTGAAGCCACCATAATTTTCACAGTGCTGGAAATCGGTCGGAATCAGTTTGATACAGCAAGGACGTAGCTCGGACCTCAACCCAATCGAGCATGTTTGGGTAGAGCTCGGACGGTGTGTGAGACACCGAAACTCTTCCCCGATCACGCTTCAAGTGCTCAAAGTTGCGCTCGTAGAGGAATGGGAAAATATTCCCCAACATCGTATGAGAAACTTGGTGTACAGCATGCCAAACCGCATAACCGCAGTGATGACAGCACGTGGGGGTAATGCAAAGTACTTAAACTCAAGAAAATTTTAAACCGGTAGGAAAAAACGTTTGCTTTTCTGTTTTTGTTTTTCCGTTTATTTTTTTATGAATATAATACAAAGTGAAACATACATTTTAATACTTTAATTTAAGGAAAATTTTATTGTCTATTAAACACAATTTATTTCATTCTTAGTTTCCGAGACATTCAGGTATCTTTATGTGACCCTAATTCGTTGCTCTCGAGTGTAAAATCAAAATCAAAATTCATTTATTCAAACTAGTCTGAGAATCAGCACTTTTTGAACGTCAAAATTACATAAGACAGTCCCCCAAAACGCCCGCCCTTCACCACTTCCTAGTGCTTTAGCTGGGGAGAAGAAGTGGCGCAACAAACTCCCCAGCAGCACAGCTGTCTGCTCAGTTAAAAAAAGCTCCGAAGCAGCTTCGTCAAGCCGAGGATCTAATTAAAAACAAACAAGGGTGGTGATGATAAAGAAGATACAAATTTAGTATTTAGTTTAAAGTATTAAATAAGTAATGTATTTTTTTTTTGTTTTTCATTGCTGAAAAAATAGTTTTTTGCTGTTGGTTGTAGTGATCCTAAACAATAAATAATATGTTAAGTAGGTAGGTAGGTACTGTAAAGGTTTCATGCAGTGGGCTACCTTATATAGTACTGGCTGGTAGTCTAACGCTCGCGCATTTATAGAAGGAACCTCCTTAAATAAAAGGTACCTACTCAATGTATAGAACTGCCTTGTTAAACAAATAAAAAAATATAGTTCGTGTTTTCGTTTTAGGCCGCAGTTCGGACTGAGCTAGGGGTTAGGCAATGTAGGTCAAACACGTGTGCGTTTTTTCCCAAATATTGTATGTTTCACTTATAAAATATAAAACTTTAGCTCTACCGTCTATTCTTTTTAGCTAGCTACTTTTTTTTAGTCTCACCCAGCAGTCAGCGCAGCAACTAACCATTTATAGTCAGCTAAAATTTTTGCTTCTGGGTACACCTTTTGTAACTAATCTACAATCATTCGTGGTTTGTTAAAATCACTTGATTTAAATAATACTTACATATTTTTAAAAGTATGCTAATCAGCAGTATCTATAGTCTAAGTACTATAGATACTGCTGATCTCTGTCACTGACTCCTGCACCAGACCAACGTCTCATTTTTTTAAATTATTGTTAGAGTTATGGATTTTTAAATTAAGCACGTCATCATCATTCTCCTGCCCTTATCCCAATATATTTGGGGTCAGCGCAACTTGTCTTTTTCTTCCATACGTCTCTATTAGTCGTCATCTCGGTAGTCACTCCCTCTCTAGCCATATCATCTTTCACACAGTCCATCCATCGTTTCTTTGGTCTTCCCCTATTCTTATAGCCATCCACATCCATACTCAAAAATTTCCTGACGACATTTTCCTCGTTCCTCCGCATCACATGCCCATACCATGACAACCGATTTCCGCACAACTTTTCAGTCACCGGTGTCACTTTCAGTCTTCTTATATACTCATTTCTTATTCTATCCATTCGCGTAACACCACACATCCCTCTTAGAAAGAATAGGTATTCACCTATTCTTGTCTGAAAAATTTTGGGCCCCGGAGGAGCTCGTGGCTAAGTAATAATAGCCGCACGGGTCGATCCATCAGGTTAAGCTACGCTTGCGGGGTTGGTCTACAGATGGGTGACCCTATTTACATACCGAGACTACTCTGTGACTCGGAAAGCACGTTAAGCCGTTGGTCCCGGCTGTCATTCCAGGATCTTTGACAGTCGTTACGAGTTCTCAGAAACCTGAAATTCTGACAACCATGTTAAGACATGGTTTCATTTTTTCTGTAATTTTGCAAGACAGCTGAGGACCTACCACCTGTTGATAATTAATAAAATAATACAAAACATCATTTGATATTGCTTACCAAGAGGTATCGTATTACCCAAAGTGACTGGGTTGTGGAGGTTAGATAGGAAGTAGCTCCATGTAAAATACTGGTATTCAGGTGCATCCGGTTAGACTGGAAGCCGACCCCAACATAGTTGGGAAAAGGCTAGGCAAATGATGTTTTGTATTATTTTATTAATAATCAACAGGTGGAATGTCCTCAGCTGTCTTTCAAAATTGCAGAAAACATGGACTTGTCGCCTTACATAGATAAGTACATAGATTGTACTACTTAGATCTACTTGATAAGCACAGTCGTAGGTTGCATATAGGGCATAAAATATCTTTGTGCGTGAAATAAAACAATAAAAAATTTCAACAAATGAAAGAAATTTATTGTATACAGGTTTTAAATATCCTCGCACATTATTACACCTGCCTAACCAGCCATTTCATTATGATATTTAACGTAAGGTATAAAGATCCTATAGATAAAAGGACATTACATATGAAAAAACATTACTTTTTCACTTCAAATCATCCTATTCAAGTTACAGTATAAGTAAGAAAACAGTATTTTTACAAACATCGGCTACAATTCCACAATTTCAAATCAACTTCTTTTTTTTTAAGTCGCCTAGCGACGGTTTTGGACGTTTGTTTAATTTTTTTTTTATCAAAAGTTCAGTCGAATCATCGTAAGCTTAGCTTCTCAACTTTTTCACCATCCTAAAAATTTGACTAGATTTAATACAATAGTGTTGTGCCAATCACATTTTATTCGCCAATTTTTTTACGATTTCGTTCGTTCATGATATGGGTTCTGAAATAACCTATAAACATCACTTTTCTTACTGAGGAATTGAAAGATATATAGTATTTTTATAATTTATAATAAAAATAATTATGAGTCGCTTAAATTATACTCGAAAACTAATCATCTGTTTATGATTTAAACAATAATAATAAAAACTAAAGGAACAAAATAACAAAAATAAAGAGGCGAGTAAGGTATATTGAAAAAATATTTCATTAAAACTTGTACTCAATAATTAAATAACAATATTATAATTTGATCTTGTTAGCTCTTTTCGCAGTTTATATATTATAAAAAAAAAAAACGTGAGCCATTATCGATTCTTTAGGAAATAACAGTTTTATCTAGCTTAATACATTGGTCCATTACCTAACTGATTTCATTTTAAATCACAAAAAAGAATCCCAATAATAAATTTTGCAAAGAAAACATTAAAAGAAAATGTCCCCAGCAGTGTGATGCAGTATTTTTAAGCGTTAATTCAAAATAAATACATCAAGATAGCAAATATCTGATTTGCCATCGGTTTCAATAAATTTATAACATTATAGGTATTTAATATTTCTAAAATTAAATGCTTCTTGTTGTACATAACTTTTTTTATAAAAAAAAAACACGAATGTGGAACATCCGTGAACTGCGTCTAGCAAGACATTAAAAAACTTTCATTCAATATTCTATACCTTTCCACGATAATGCTAAATGTCTGTAATAATAAGTCAATTATTGTAATAATAGTACAATAATTATTAATGTTTTAAAATTAACCATCTAGAAATACAAGATGTAAAGGGAAAACAATTAGTGACGACAATAGGTGATTCTTACATTATAGAAACGTCGATTTTCAACTATACACAGATAAGCACAGTGTTTAAGTTGAATACTAACTAAGTATAACATCTCCCGTATGATCGAACAAACACGGCGACACAGTGTACAGTTGGAAACCGGCACACGAAGTTAGGTACAGTCACACAAACAAACAACTTGTGTCCATAAAAATGCTTCGTGAAACAACATACTGGCAATGTCTTTTACGATTATCTCGCGAAAGTAACGTTCAAATTCAAAACTCGAATTCTCGAATTCGAAAGTCGAATTTAAAAATTGTGTTATTGTTTGTTTGCACTTCCATCGGATACGTGTACGAGTAGACGCATCGGATGCGAGTAGCAATGCCGCGGTTACATAAGGTATAATTAATAATTTAATTAAAAATGCAACTTTCCCTTCATTGTCTTTTGTTCCTGGACCAGTTGAGGACCATTCCAGACTAACCTAACCCTTACGGAGAATTTATTACATTTACGAAAAAAAAAAATTAACAAGAAAATATTAAAGATTGCTACGAACTACCTATTTAATTGAAAGTACACTACAATATTAACTAAAATTCTTAAACTATGTGGAAAAATGATTGAACAATATACAATAAAAATGATTCACTAATAAACCAGTGACCTCTTCAATGTAAAAAAAAAAACTGTTGTTTTCAAACTACATTATGTACCTACCAATGTAATGTGATTCAAGATGAAGATATAACATTGCATCGCTATTTTGAAATGAGGTATATAACGGAGGCAGTTGTTTTTTGTAAATATTATGTTTCTCCTTTGGTCTTCTTGTGATTTGATAACAGCAGCTTTGATCTTGTCTTTATCAAAAAATAATCAACGTTACGGAAATTATTTTAACGATTAATTAGTACGCTACGCTATTTAGCATGCTATAGGTACGCTATTTAAGTAAGATTCCCTTGCTCGCCTCGTTTTGATGATTATTTTAAGTAGTAGAGATCACTGTTAATAACATTTTTAAGTGTTAAGGCGGTGTATACATTTGTACCGACCGGCCAGTGCCTTCAGCACTCGGCTATTTTCTACTACATATCAGTCGCAACTCTCTTTACCGGGAATAGAACCCCAAACACTTTGCACAAAAACAATGAATGTATAACATCTCAATATAATATGACAATTAATCATATATAAAGGTTATTTTATAAAATAAAGCCACTTAAAAATTAACTAACGTTACAAAATAAGATTAAACAACATAATTATTTGTTCCCGATGCAAAAAAATTGTTTATATTATTAATTAAAAAAATCTAATAACATTCTAAACGGAATGTTGATTATTATCTAAATTCTCTTTGCAAATTGTCCCATCCTATGTCTGTACAAACTTACACAAAATAACCTTTTTGTTTTAAGCTATCAACAAATGTCAGGCATAACACACAGATTCGTGTACGTATTTTTGAGAAAAAAAAGTTGTTCGATTTTCTACATTTCAAATTTCGAAATGCGGTCTGGTTGGTAGGGTTGTCAACACGACGGTAAATAATCTTATATTTGTTTTTAATATACAAAAGTATTCATCACTCAGATAAATGCACATAACGTTTATAGATTAACTTTTTTTAAGATTAAATGCTAAAAAGACGTCGAAAATTATGCACAGAGAAACAAAAGTGAAAGACATGCTATCGACTAGTTTAAAATTTTGAATATAAAAATTTTTGTATTTTTTTTTTCCTTTTTGTGAGAGAGCTCGACATCTCGCCATTGGGGATATGTATTTGTTTTTGGATAATGACTTCAAATATCACTTGTATATAATAAATCGTTTTGTTTCGGTAGAAGGATAATATAGTTAATATAATATTATGTCGAAATGTCGAGTACAATCTCATGTACTTCTATTTTGCACATCACTTGTGGTCTCTGAAGAAAAATGTACGACATTAAATTTTAACTTGTATATAATATAATTATGTATAATTTAATTACATACATAATACAAAGACTTCTTAATTTCCATGAGGCGCACATGTACACATAACTTACAATAAGTATCGTATGATAATTTTATATCCAAATAGTTTTTACCTAAATTTAATTCTGGGAGAGCGTATACATTTTTATCTCGTACTTCCATAATATATTTTTGATTGAACACCAAAAAATTTCACAAATTTGAAGATATCAATTTTTTTTTGAGGATTTTTGGGCTAATTATAATTTTTAAAGTCGACAAGAATATAATAATGATTATCCACATTTTGTATAGTCGATAAAACATTTAAAACTTGGACCATGAAAAATAAGAATATTATCTTCTTACAATAATAGTACATAAAATATATAAGTTCACTAGATGTATTTAATGTACGTACGTGTATATAATGATGGGGCCCGGCGGTCCCCGCAGGTCGTCAAATCGTGATCAAACCGCACTCGTAATACCTAAATATCACATTCAGTAATATGGAAATCCACGTGTTAGCTTAGACACAGTTAAAATTACTATTTTATACAAAATAATAATTGCACATAAGTCCGAACGTAGCTCCGTATAGGCGAAGCTCAGCCGACCGTTGAGACGTCATCCCGTCTACAACTAGTGAGCTGACTCTGTCGCGCGAGCGACGCGACAACGTGCCCGCGACGCGACAACGTGACGGCGACGCGCGACGCGACCAACAATACCACAACCGCACTACCCGCCAATAGCGCTAATAATTTCATTCAATATATTACCTATCTAATTATAAAAACACCGCGCAAAATCTGCAATAGTTCACTTAAAAATCGATAACATTTACACTCATAGCTAGCTTTATAATTAATTTGTTACATTGTTTTTTTTTAATTACTTAAAAATTATTTTAAATAGTTAATTTTATAACGTTAACTTTTGGTTGTCTTTTACTTAAAAACAAGGTCAAAATTTGAGGCTCTCTGGATTTGCGTGAATTTTGGACAACCCTGGCGCCGCTTGCAACGTGCAGTGTCGTTCTATCCGACAGAGGTTCCGTTTTAATTTGAATTTAGAAGATAAAATAAACAGATTGCGACTGATCGTCACGCAAGCGAGGAGTTACAGAAAACAGGAGAAATTTCATAATAGGTACTCGTATTACTTTAAAGATTAGTGATTAAGGTTTACGTTAGGTACTTCAAACGCGACTGCAAGCCACAACCGACGGCATCCGAATCTCTGTCATGGGACACTAAACACTATTATAATATTGTGATATTGCATTAGTAAAGCTGTGATATATTGAACTGGTTGTGACTTTTAGGTAACTATTGTGATATTTGGTGATTATGTGTCGATGTGGATACGTGTGTGTGAGGACTGTCCGGACTGACCGAGGAAGCGGAACATAAAGAGGAGACACTACATACTGATACGAGGAAGCCGTCATCGGACGACGACGTCACCCGACACACGTCGATACGAGCAGAAGCCTGCGACTAAGTTATTGTCACTACAACAGTATACACGGATAACGCAAGTCTCGGACGACAACCTCAGCGGGCCGTATTGCACTAGCGTGAGGCGGCGAGCGGGCGGCCGCCCGGCGGAATGTACTTTACATAATATTATCACAAAGACTGAGGAGATCGGGGCGTCTCGGGGCGCACTAGGCGCGGTCCGGCGGCGCGGCCGGCAGCGGCGGGGGCTCGGCCGGCGGCGCGGGCGGCGGCGTGGGCGTGCCGGAGCGCGGCCGCAGCTTGTCGGCGCGCAGACGTTGCACCGCCTCGCGCATTTCCGCCGCCAGCGCCTGGTCCGAGCTGCCCAGCCGCGCGCGGCGCGCCGGCGGCTCGTCAGCGTCCGGCAGCGGCCGGCGCTCGCCCGGTGGCGCCGCCAGCCGCTGCAGCAGCGCGGGTCGTTCCAGGCTCGACCTGATGATGCCCTCCAGGAACGAGCCGTTCGCGGGCGGGGGCGCTTCTTCGCGCAGTCTTCGCATCATGTGCGAGGCATACAGATCGGGAGCGGGCGGCGGTGGGAACCCACTGCCGGGCCAGAATGGGTAGCCCGGAGGATAGCCCGGGGCTTCCGGCCCGTTGAGTCCGTTGGAGAACGGCTTCGTCGGCGGCTTCGGCGGCGGCGGCTTTGGTGGCTGCGGTTTGTTGGCGTCCTGTGGGGGCTTGGGCTCGCGCTTCCGCGGCCGCATGAGGTGGCGCTCCTTGACCTTGTACTCCAGCGTGGAGTGCGGCACGCCGTAGTACGAGCCGGCGCGGTGCACCGACATCTCCCCGCGCTGCACCGCCTTCACCGCCTCCACGAGACTGTCGCGGTCGTAGTTCCGGTACTTGCCACGCTTGGGCCGCGTGCCCTTGCCGCCGGTGGCCGGCTGACCGTTGTTGTTGGGCATTTGCTTAGAGTTGCCGGGCGCAGGGTAGCGCTGGTTATCAGGCGGAGTCTTGATGACAGACACGTGTCGGTCAGGACCTCGCGCATACATAAGGTCACTGGGCTGGTGGTGCGGCCTATCTAAGGGTTGCTGGAACTTCTGGCTGATGCTTTTAGCAATAACGTCACTGAGGGACGTGAAGAGGTGTTGTGTTGAGGGAGGGTCGGCGAACACGGAGGGTGGGAGCAGCAGCTGTGAGGGTCCCTTAAGTGAGGCTTGCCCCGTGGGGATCATCGGGGTTATTGGCGCAATGGGAGCTTGAAGTTGCCCAGCGGGGGATGGGCTTTTGTCGTCTGGCGGGGGGAATGTGGGTATTTTGAGGATGACGGAAGGGGGCGAGTCAGCGCGGTCGGCATCGCTGTCATTGTCGGAGTCAGCGTGGTCGACGACGGTGCCGAATTTGTTGAGTTTGTTCCGCAGCGTGGAGCGTGGGATGCCGTAGATGAGGGCGGCTCGGCGGGTGCCCAGCCGGCCGGACTGGATGTCACGGACTGCTGACTGTAGCTCCTCTTCAGTATAGGCGCGACGACCAGAACTGTTGCTGGCGCTCTCTTGAACCGCTCGCTTCAATCTGCAACAAAATTCAACTAACATGAGCATCTAATTAAAAATGATAGGTAGTCAAAAGGGTAGGAGGAATGCAAAATGAGTGAGTAATCAATAAAACTATGCAGAGTTCATTGCCTTTACTAAGGCGTCTTCCCAAAAGAAGGTAAGTATACTCCATTGCAAATAAGATAAGACATTTAAATAAACCTTTACTACAAGCCGTTCAACCGATTTCGTCTTCTATTCCGTAGGCATAAGGATGGCATTAAAAGTAAAAAGTGGTTACAATACCAACTGTTTACTGCAGCTGCCATTTATCATGCCATTAATGCAATAGAAGTCAAAAATCGATTGAGCAAGCATCCTAGTTACAATCACCACCCCCGGTGTGTAAACATACGAGTAAACATCTCACCCACGCCAGTATCTATAGAAGTTTAAGTTTAAGCTAACCTGTCAGTTATAATAATATTATCATAGATATATTATCTTCCCGAAAGAATTCAAAAGAATGTAGACGCTGTCCTGAATATGCAACGGGATAAATCAATAAACTTTGCATACTGAACGAAACCCTGAGACAAAGGAAAAAGAAACGTTTCATCTTTTTTTGTTCGTTCCTTCGAAAGTGAATTGATTCGTCAGAGTTGCATCCTTAGCGACGTGAGGTGTGGGTATCATGACGATATGATGACATTGCTTTGACTCACAAATGGGCTGCTTTGGTCAACGGCTCACAGTCGTCTAAATTCAATATTTCAAAACCGTACGTCGCCGGTTTAATCCAAGATAACGCGAAATGCGAAATATTTACTCTCGGTCTCGCCGATAACGGACCACTATGAATGCATCTTTATCATATTCCCTACGGTCACACACTAAGCGAAATTCAGCTTTACTACCTTTTAATAGAGTATAAAATTTATTGGGTGCAGCTGTCGTCTTCGGTTTCATCTTGAATTGTGCTTTCTTATTTTTCGAGGAGGACTTCAGAGGAGTTTCAGTTGTGTTGTTGGGTGGTAGGGTGTGTTTTTGCTTGGCTGTATATCTTCGAGGATGCAAGGTCGATGCTCCAACAGACTATCGGTGCATTTTTATTTGTTTTGGCGAGTCATGCGACCCAGATCGTAGCCCAGAGAATGAATTTATTCAGTTATCGATTTGGTATTGTGTATAATATCGGTTCGAACTGGGTTTTTATATACATTCATGTATCGAGAGGCAATTATGAGTTTAATAACGTTGTTGAAGACGTCAAATTAGCGGGGTCAGTGGCTTCGAGACGATTATATTATTGTGAGGTTTTATATCGATTCTTTGTGTGACAGCGTGTTTGTCTTATCTGTGGTTAAATTAGAGTAACTTTTCACAAAGCTTCCAAGTTGCTAGTCTTCTCCTCATCCATAAGGTTCGGCCTTAACCAGTGGTTAATTAGCATCATTACAAAGTAGAAAAGGTACCTAATCAAAGTTTTGGGGTTGGTACCCAAAATTGTAGCCGAAACCTTATACGTAACCTTGTGTCAAGGCCGAACCTTATGGATGAGGAGAAGACTAGCAACTTGGAAGCTTTGTGAAAAGTTACTCTAATTTCCGATATCCAAATAAGGTGTTTAGATCCCACTTACAACTCCGCTCACCCAACGTCTTACCCAACTACATTCAAAGGGAAATAAGGACAAAACACTTCAAAACTACAATAACACTTCCTATATTTTTCCTCAATGCATTCGCATCACGTAAAAACAATTGCACGGAGTATTTAAAGCTCTTCAATGCCGTATTCATTATTGGAAATGCTCTGTTACTACTCTGTAAGTACGTTTAAAGAGTTCCGCCTTCCCCCTACACCCCGTAAATGTCTCTTAGAACAAAAGTAAGTGATTTTAACAGGTGCATACACTTGTACTCTGATAAAATCGGAGCGAAAACCAGTTTTACCGGTTGTGGCCGCTAGATGGCAGTGGCTAGGCGTAGTATGTGAGATTGTTACAGTTTTAATCCTGATTATGATGTAGAATAACTTAAGATTGCAACTATGTTCGTCTGTAGATCCTAGCTGTATCTCTGTGTCTTTAAATCCTCTGAGAGGCTTGTTGAAAGATAGTTAAAAATCTGGACTTTTCTAGTGAACCAAGAATTTGTTTTGTTTCGGACTGTTATGGGCTTAGTTTTACCTTAATTTTTATAAAACCCGACTAAGAGCGAATTTCACCAATGGAACTGAATGCGTTCAGCATATCTTAACAGCGTTCAAAATCTGTCATTGTCAAAATTGTTATGGAATATTGACACTGAAAGCTTTTGAACGCGGTTTAGAAGTGCTGATCGCGTTCAGTTGCATTGGTGAAATGCCGCTCTAAGGTACTCAACCTTAGAGCGGCATTTCACCAATGCAACTGAACGCGATCAGCACTTCTAAACCGCGTTCTAGATTTTTTGTAGACTAGGAAAATTAGGCAAAATCAGGAAAAAACCCGATTTGTAACCGATGCTTTTAAGTTCCTAAGTAAGAAAGTAGATATCTATGAAGAATCTTATTTTGTCTACAATACACATGAGGATTTACAAGGACCCTTCATAGCAAGGCAAAATAAGTGCCAAGATGTTATTACTGGGACATTGAGTTGTCAATTAAATCCTAGAATTAAACATCCCAGACATCTCAAAATAAATCTACTCTAATCTAATCAATCCTACCCTTTTTTCAAACTATAACAAGCTCAAGATAAACACAAAGCAATCCCACAGAAAAACATAACAATATTTTTTTTAACGACGCATAAAAAAACAAGGAACAAACACTTAAGGAGTTATCATAAAAAGTAAAGAATTCCAATTTCATCACGCATGAATCAGCAAATAATAAGAAGTCTTTGAACGTAGGCTTGCGATAAACGCTGTGCCTTTCGCAATGTTGTTCCAGCTAAAGTGGAGCATTGACATTGCTGTAGATATGGGTTCCTTGACTTTGAAACTATGCTGCAAGCTGACGGTTGTCAAGGGATGCAAGATTTGCCTGCTTTTGATGTCCCACTTTATGCTAAATGGATCGTAGTTTTGCCAGTTTTTCGGATGGATTTTTGGTGTTCCATCTCTACGTCAGGGGTATGCAACCTTTAGGGCTGATTTTTCCAACGGCAGATATTTTAATCCGAAGACTCATTTTGAATTTTTGACAGGTTTTCCATACAAAAATTTTCAAACGTCAATTTTGTCGAGCGTTTCTTATCTCATGCTTACATTGCTTTTAAGCGCATGCTTATTGTTACTCTTTATATAAGTCTACGACATGACTAAGTTATGACATGAAGGATTTTAAGGCTAAACTTATAGCTAGGTATTTTCTGATCTCTGAGTTTTGCAACCCTTTTGAAAGTGCAGTTTGGTTTTCAGAAATAATAACTGCTAATCTTCTGGAAAACCTTTATTCCTCCTACAGCATTTACAGGGAAACTGAAAGCCGCGGTGGCTCTTCTAGGGCATTATTCTATGTATGTATGAGAACTCCCACAAAACTATTATCTCCACAGTGACTCAGATAACAGCCATCAAAATAATAGAACCCGATACAAAACAATAACAACAAAACAAATTAATAATGACATATAATTTTTAATGAATATTGTCGTGATAAAATGGCGTCAAATGAACATCTGCGGACGTGATGGCGTTAGCTGTCAAAAGTTCATCGACCCGCGTCGATCGTTCAAAGTTTCGTGTTTTTATGGGTGCGTTCACGTTGCTATTGTTTGTGTTATCCAAGTAGGTTTCAATAGGAAGTAGGATTATTACGAGCCCGTTGCGAATGTTTCGATCGTGTTATGACCAATGGTGCTGTGGCGGTAGCGTGAAGAATTGTTAATGCTACACGACGCTGTAAAGTGCTGGATGGATTTTTTAGAGTGATTTTTAATTTCTGATCGCTGCTGGGGATTGGATCGGTCTATTATGACAGGACCACCAGTGATGGTCATAACATCTTCTATGTTCGAAAGATCCGAACAAAGACCTTGTCTGTTTTATGAGTTAATAAGATCCTTTCCACCAAACCTCGAAGTGTCCTAGTTCCTGTCGGTCCTGCGAAACCCATTAATATCATGTTTGAGGAGCTTTCCATATTGTGCAGGACATCTATAGCCCCAAAAGAAAGAAAAGCAAAACGAAACCGCCTCGTCCCGTAACCATTAGTGTACGGCCTGAGTGCACGCTCGACTCGAGCGTCCGGCGGGGCGGGGCGTGCGACGTTCGTATTAAACACATGTAACACTCGCGAGTGTCCTGAGTGACGGCCGAGCGGCGCTCGGTGAACGCTCTTCGCCGCTTGCACGCAATGCTGAACGCCCCGCTGGACGCTTTTTCACTCAGGTCGTACCATCGACCAAAATTATAGCAGCTCATGTGATTACCGTTTCAATCTAAGCAAGTATTTCTAAGTATGAAAATGTCTAGCAAGAACCACGCCAATATAAAGAAACCTAGCTCCAAACACTCCAAAGGGATATATAAACCCCTTGGGGATTCTAGTATTGATTAAAACAAAAAGTATAGCTAATCAGATCCTTATTCGCTACAAATAAGCAAACAGGATGTCGCTTCCAGACATTAATCTATTTAAGCTGGCTTCGTTCGTATTTCCCGATGGCATATAGAAAAGAAAATAGCTCTTTTATTTTCAGTTTTCAGAATGTGATTCGCTATTTCTCCAGTTTTTTTTTATTTTTTATGAAGGGCATGAGCTTTTCTTCTTTTATTCAGATAATAACAATAAGATCTGACAAGCATGGTGATTGTGGATAAATGAGGAGCTGGCAAACAAATTCGAACTTGTCCACACACTCCATGTATAATTTTTTTTGCGCTCTTTGTGCGCTCTTATAATTTATTAACGATATATTTTCAATCAAAACGTGCTAAATACCTAAAACAAATGTTAAAAACGGTGTTTTCAATCAGAAACGGACTCGTCCTTGTCTAGTTGGATGAATTGAAATTGTCCAAAAGAAAAAAAAGTGGGGTTAGGGTTTCTATTCGCAATTTCTTAAATCCCGAGATTAAATCGTCATGTTTATCATACGGGGAGTTTATAGGAGTTTTTTTATCCACTCTTGTTACTTCTTTCCTCGAAGTTTGGGTAATTATGCTCTACCTATTCCGATCTCTAGTATGTCAGTTATAATGCCGTCATAAGGAAAAAAAAAAGACGTATCTGACATTTTTTCGAAATAGAGTTATTTACATATTCGGAATCAGCAAAAAAAGACGCATCTACCAGTGTTTTTAAATTGGCGTAAACTTAATGAAAAACTAATAATTCTTACTATTAAAAGACGAATCTGCCTTTGTAGGTATCTTGTATATAAAACAGGACAAAATATTTTTTTTCTCCATTCCAATATTTCTGCAGATAAGCCCTTTTTCCTTACGGCGGCACTATATGAGTCTAAATAACACTATATGAGTCTAAATAAAGTGATGGTGAAGGTTTGGCTTCCATAGCCCAGTGTAACATAGGTTCCATAATAGCATATCACTGATGAAATTCATGACCAAACACAAACAATTCGTCTCTATAATGGTCAAATAAAATAAGGCAGTGTTCATATAGGTACGCGACTAAACGCACATTAGCATTAAATTAAGGCCAGCGGCTAATGTGTAATCCAATTTAGCGCGTTTACCTAGATTAAAGTGATAAAAGCTAATCGGTCACTTTGATGGCTACGAGTACAATTAGTTTTTATGTTAGAGAACCTAGCTTTTTCCATAGTCTGGGCAAAGAAATAAAGGAACTGTCTGTCGGACCACACATGAAGGGTTCCGTATAATACATATTTAACACTACTTGTTTTACTTTAGTAAAAAAACACGTTTCTTTTACAGGGACTTTTTAATATTTTATTATTTGTTGTTATTGCGGCAATAGAAATCAACAATCTGTGAAAATTTCACCTGGCTACCTATTACCAGGGGGTTTGAAAAGTTTTGAGCCTAAGTATTTTATTTTATGTTATTTTTATTTGAAAGGTACACCAACGACCTGTTCTCTAGGAATATTGACATAATAATAAATAACATATGCATTAAGTTATGGTGTGAGAATAGAAAAATTAATTAGAAACAAAAAACAAAACAAAATCATAATCGATATTAGAATCAATAATTAAAATCATGTGTTAGTCATCCGCGGCCCATCCCTAGGCTCAAAACTTTTCAGCAGCCCCCCCCCCCCCCCCCTAGGCTTAATATACAACTAGTCATGTTCATTATTAACGCTTTCAACGACACTAAACGGCCAAACTCTGTATTTATACTAAAAAGGGTATTCGCAAATTAGTTACTAATTTGCGAAGCCGCCCTGGACCTCAAGTCTGCTATTACAATAGTGTCAGAATGGTCTGTCATTGATTTCATAATTGTTGATATTGACAAGTTTTGTAATCTACTAATATAATGGCGTCATTATGACTTTCCAATGGTCAACCACTGACACTCCATTGAAAAAAATGGCTTAAAATGGTAATCTCGTACATAATGACAAATGAAAGACTGACGTATGCGGTAATCTGCTAAAATTTTGACAGTTCCTTTGATCAGTACCACGATTCTATTACGAGACCACTGACCTACCAATGATCGACCATTATGAATTTAGCAGATTACGAACTTTTAGCTAAATGACAATGGGATCGTGTTGGAATGACGAATTTATAAAAAATTGCATACTTGGGGCCCTGGTAGGTACCTACGGTTCATGAAATACAAGCCCTCTGGCAGACGGACGGACAGCGGAGGCTTAGTAATAGGGTTCCGTTTGGCACCCTTCGGGTACGGGACCATAATAAATGTGTATATTTTCGAATTAAAAACCAATTTCCGATTTGTAAATATAACATTGCAACACCTTTTTTACCGTAAGGAAAGTTGTTGTTCATCTGTGTACTGCTGACTGAATATTCCTGGGTCATTATGTACCTCTGTACATTATTTTATATCCTAAATATATATAAATGCGAAAGTGAGTTTGTTTGTTTGATACGATTTCACGCTAAAACAGCTGAACTAATAGTTTTTATCCCTGTAGTACGTTACCCTGGGATAAACCCCACGCGGGCGAAGCTGTGAGCAAAAGCTAGTCCAAAATAAATGATGCATTAGTGACAAAGCCTGTATACTGTTGATGAGATTTAGGAATTAAAGTATGTTTAATTAGCGTATAAGAAAGTCTTGTAAAAATAATTCTTAATTTATATTCTAATTCTTTTTCGTAAAATAAAACCTTTAAGGGTGTGGAAACTCTTTGAGACATAATAAAAAAATCTATCTTTTCTTACCTGTTATCCAAGTGCTTGGAGTCAGGAGGTGGAGTTCCACTGGTGCTGGAGGTAGACTTGGCGCTGAGGTCCAGCGGCTGTTCCACGAGGTTGGGAGACGAAGACGCTGCCTTCTCGCCCACCTCCGGTAGCCTGGGGAAAGCAACAACCAATTATTACACAGAACACAGAAGAAAAGGAGGAAAAGAAAAAGAAAATGATGGAGGCTTCAATCATAAATAAATAAATATAAAATCAGTCCTAAAGAAACGTTAACATTATAAATCTGAGGAAGATCCGGAAAGTTTTTAAAGCTCGAATATGTCAGCTGTAACTTTCATAAAAATATGAATCATTTATTCAAGGTTCCCGGAGCCAACTGCAATAGGTCCGTATTAAAAAAAAAAATGTTTCAATTACAGGTAAAGCTTGGAGATTTATAAACAGTTTGAGGGATTTTTCAGCCCGATAAATTTCCAAAAATCATCCAGGCAAAGAAATAAATAGTTCAGGAATCATTATCAACCTAGCCCTTCTCCTAGTTATTATTAGTTCTCAAATTAGTGTACCTCCAAACACAATATAACATTTCACAACTTAAACGCATTTCGTACGGCCTCCATAACATTTTCACAATTTTTGGAAAAAATCCAAATAAAAATAAAACACTATCGGAAAATTTCCGAATTTCAAAAGTCCTATTGACACAATTACACACGATGCACTCGATAAAATTCGGTACTCATTATAATATTCTTATTCGTAGAAGCGATCTTTTAATGAAAAATAAAAGGGTTATTCTAAAAATTGTGGGCTTATCTTTAAGATAAGGAAAAAGTGTGAATGATTGGCTAACTCATCGCTGTAGTTTATTCAACTGATACTTATCTATTGTATTTGTAGATTTTATCAGTTTTTGACCCTGTTTATTTGCTGATAGGCTTAATTGCACTAGTAAAAAATAAAATACAAAAATACTTATCGAATGAGTCCATATTTTCAATAAGACTGATGTTTTCGGAATTATTTTACAAAACCCTTCGATCCGAGAATTAAATTTTTTAAACATTATTTTCGGACAGTCGAAAGCTTCTTCATGTCTGATGGCTTATTAAAAAAAAAAAAATTGCTCTGTTTTTTCAAGATCCAAGTGACTCGAGTTTATTGTGGTGTCGACAAGTAATAAATCATCGAAGTAAATTGGTTTAGGCTTAGTAGGTATTCCAATTATGAAAAGATTTTTATAGTCTTACTACGTTTTAGGTTCCCTAAATTAATTCATCCTAATTTTTTTTTTCGGAATATCCCCGTAGACTTTTAAGTGCAATATTGTCACAGCCATTAAATAAATATTGAATGTGTACAAGTGAAATTCATTTGAACGTTCGTCATTTATTCAGCTGTGGATCAATGTATGCAAAACGCGAGCTTTTGTTTATTCATTTACATAATTTTAATACAAAATGTGCGTCACAATGCATATTTTTTTTTTTTATTTTACCCTTTTAGGTTATTGACTGCTAAAGTAGATTAACAAATAGGTATACTGACCTACCTCTTTATTATTTTGCTTAGGGCCGGTTTTTTGATCCGTAGTTAACTCAACCAATGGTTAAACATAGTCACTAATGGTTGAATTTGGCCTAGGTAATGTGTTTGCCAAAATGCCATTGTTAACATGAATGAGTTATTATGAATACATTCATGTTTAGCCAAAAGTCCAGAGCTTAGCGCGTCTAAAGAAAAAAAAATAAAAAAAAAAACAAACTTCAGCGTTATTCTTAGTATAGATACATAATTATATATATAGATAGATATACATTCCAATATTTGAGGTCAATGCCTATACATAAGTAGACTTTTCATATTTACGCAAACCCTAGAATAGATAATGTTGTCAAAGTCATGTCAATGTCAATTAATGTTGCTAAATCATTATCAGCCCAAGAATACAAACTCCTGAACTAAGGATTCCTAATAAACTGGCTATAACCCGTCAACTGTTCTTTATATACCTACCTACATAAAAAAAACCGCAAATATCATATCAATGTATGCTCGAATGTCAACCGGACCCCAGTGTAAGCCCGCGGTCGCCATTGAACGTTTTTTTTTAAAGTAAATCCCTCGTTTAACCTAACACTCTGTAGTGTTAGGTAAAACGAGGGATTCACTTTAAGGGGTCATAGTACTCATCATTATGAACAACTTTTACTATAAAAATAAAATAAAAATTGTTTATTGACAGACAACGATGGTCCATAATGTTAGTTACAAAATACTTAAAAGCTATGTTAGTAGATTTCTGCGACTTTTTAATATGAAACTAGGCATGTTGCTTCACTGTCTCATGACTTAAGTTCATACACGAAACATCTCATATCTAAGGAACACGATTAATGATCAATATTCGTGATCTGAAATAACATCAGGAGTTCAAAATCGTGATGTTGAATCATATCTAGAATCTCCATGTGGCCTTGAACGAACCTATCTGGTACATCTAAATGATTGTAGGTAATTCTTTGTCTTTTCCCCCGAATTGGCCAACTAGTTTTGCATTCTGAAAAATTGTAAAGAAAACCAGTTATTTTATCATAACACCTTGTTATTTTTTTTTTCTATTTAAGGCCCTAAATGTAGGCACAGACGCCAGCACATCAAGCTATCCGAAACTGTCAAATTTTCCCAATCAACCTTGAACCTAATGCTTTAGCGATAAAGTTGAAAATTTATTAAAGAAATTTGACAGATTGTAGTAGCTTGATGTGCTGGCGTCTGTACTTACATACTAGGGGCGAGCCTATTGCCATCAAGCGGGCACAAATCCAGACTCCGGGTTGCTAATGAGAAATTCCTCATGGAAAAAGCCAATAACACGTTACCTTGCCCGACCATGTGGATAAGTAATAACAGCCGCACCGGTCGATCGATCAGGTTAAGCTACAGTTGCCGCAGTTGGTCCGTGGATGGGTGACCATCTTTACATACCAAGACCCCTCCGTGCCTCGGAAAGCACGTGAAGCCGTTGGTCCCGGCTGTCATTTGTGGATCTTTGACAGTCGTTACAGGTCGTCAGAAGCCTGAAAGTCTGACAACCAGTTTTACCAAGGGGTATCGTATTACCCAGTTACTGGGTTGTGGAGGTCGGATAGGCAGTCGCTCCATGTAATAATACTGGTATTCAGCTGCACCCGGTTAGTTTGGAAGTTGGGAAAAGGGTAGGCAGATGATGACTTTGCCTGACCTGGGAACCGCACCCAGGACCTCATGCTCAGCACTAAGACCAACGAGGCAAATGTACGTATGTAATGTGGGTGTAGGTACTTTAGGTACACATCTGACCAACTCTTCAGGGAACAATGTGAGATGTAATATTATCTATTAACATAGAAAAAGAAATTAACTCAAAATTATGAAACACCTTTAACTTCGGAAGTCGGTGTCTTGAGATCTGTATTTTAGTTTTTTGCCACCGACTTCCGAAATTAAAGTTATTTCATAATTTTGAGTTAATTTATTTTTGAAGTTGATTTAATATTTTTTTTTAATAATTTAATTTTTTATTTCATAATTTTTAGTTTTTAGTAAAAACTGGAATATTTGCTTTTAATAAGTGGTTATTAGTTTTGTTATAAATATTGCAGTAGAATTTCGCCGTCACACTTACACGTATTAGTCCATTATCTTGAAAACTACTGAAACGATTTTGATGAAACTTGCACTATTTCCTAAGTTGAAGTAAATGTAAGCTAATAAAAATAAAATGACCACGATCCGATTAATAGTTTCGGAGAAATGTGTGGACAAACATACATACATACAAACATACATAGGTAGGTATACATCTATAAAATTTTGCATATTTGTTTGGAAGCCCTAATAGATTATCATATCGAGGGTTCACGGGCTATTTGTATTAAGCGACATCCTGGCTAATATTGAGTTTTAATCATATTGAGTTATAATCTACCTGCATTAAAAAGTGAAAAACGTAAAAAACTGAGATAGACACTATTGATAGGCCACTTTTTCTTAAAAAATATTGATACTTTTTTACAATGTTCTTTTTTTGAATAATTAAACTTTGAAATGCTCCTGTTACAATTCCAAAAATGTCGCTTAATACAAATAGCCCGTGAACCCTCGTTATGTGAATATATTGCAGTTCCCATAATATGACATATTACAGGAGACTATCAATTCGACACGTATGTAACGTGTCGAATTGATAGTCTCCTATTTTTGAAGTCGATTAAAAACATATGGCAGTCGTAATCATTCATACATTCATATATCACACGATATTTGTATACGTTGTATAGGTGGTTTTTCAGTAATATTTGCTTATCCTTTCGACCTACAGCCGTTTGGCGACCTTTGTCGTCCTACTTATTTGTTAAATATAATTGTGTGTTTGTTTTAACAAAGTAAAACAGAATTGATATGAATCAACCTTTTGTTGTTTTTCATATACATACTTAGCTGCTATTGTTAACGCTATTTTATCTAATGAATTTTATTTATATTGTTTTATTTTGTTGATGTGAATAGAGACACGGTTGAAATATGAAGTTTTGGTGTCATAAGTTGTTATTTTAATATGCTGTTTATTTTGGTTCTATTAAAAAAAAAGAGATACAATTTTTGGAACGATTTACATTAAATCCACGAAATTCAAATTTTCTTAAGTTTTTTTTTGCAATTTGCAAGTCAGTATTAGGTTGTATGTTGACTAAAGTATGATTCGCGACCTCCTGTGTTACACATTCGCCCTACGACAACACCATAAAACTTAACATTATCATATTAATCTTGCTTTTATAATTATCATACCAACCGAGAACCTTAACCCTATATTACATCAGAGTAATGGCAACTGTCATGGCCGCCTAATTTCAAATGATTATATCTCCGAGCGTTACTTAGAGTGCATTCACACTACGTTTTTTTTTTTAACAAGCTGACGCGCGTTTACGGAGACTAAAATGCGATGCATTCTCAAAGATATTTGAAACACACGCATCAGATTGAGCTGCAAGTGTTTCTTATAAATCAACCTTCTCAATCTTTTACCAATGCGTGTTACCAGTGATGACCTACGGCACTGAAACGTAGTCGCTCACAATGGGCCATATTATAAAGCTAAAAGTCACCCAAAGGGCAGTGGAGAGAGCTATGCTTGGAGCTTCCCTACGTAATTGAATCAGAAATGAAGATATCCGCAGGAGAACTAGAACAGATGGCCGATGGGGTCGCAAGATTTTGTAGTGGCGACCGCGTACTGGAAGACGAAACGTTGGAAGGAGAAATGAGATAGAAGTGTAGACAATAGTTGAGATAGTTGAGTTGTTTTGCTAGAGGCGACAGAGATAAAGTCGACGATGGAGTGAGCTTATCCAGAAGAAGCCTGTTCACTCTCTCTTTGAAGAGATTAGGGTTGTATGCGTTCGGAAACACTGACGCAGGTAGAGAGTTCCACTCATTTGCTGTGCGCATTATAAAAGAGATTTGGAAACGCTTAGTGCGAATTGGTGGAATAGCAACGAGGTAGGGATGGTAACTTGCAGTGCGTCTAGACGTCCTAGGGTAGAAGGAGGCCGGTGGAATGAGGTCGTAGAGTTCTTAAGCACACTCACCGAAGACCGACAAGCAGGCAACCTTGCGGCGATGAGCCAAGCTGTGAAGCTTGACATCCACCAGTTTTACGACGCCAATAAGCCTCTTAGCTCTGCATTCCTTCGAGTCAAGAGCGGACGTTGGTATTTAGTTGAGCCATCCAAAGGTGGCAGCAATACCTACTCCATGCAGGATCGGACTTGCACTTTGTTTTAAGGGTTAAAAGCTGTCCAGGCGTAATATATACAAGAAAAAATAGTAATGTGAACAGCGATACCATTCATTAAGTGAAAACGAGCGTTTGTACCTTATTTAGCTGAAAATCATAGCATTTATTTAAATTAGACTATTTACTTTTAAATTGTCAAAGGAGTCAGTCATTCAGAAAAGTTACCAATTCCAAAGCGTAGTTGGTCCCTATGGAGAGAACGGGCAAGAAACTACATGAACACTGTTTTAATTTAAATTATATTGTTAAAAAATATTAGTTACATAATTAATGTTGAATTTGCTCTTAGACAGGGATGGGTAAAAAATCGTGGATCAAACGAAACATGGCGATAGTTGGGATTATTTGCAGTAAAAAATATTTGTGTGGCAGAGCCTTAACTCTATCTCCTTAAAAGTTACGACAATTTTAGTGTTTTTTTTTTTTAAGAAAATACCGAAATTTGATATAAATAGGCAGTTAAAGTAAAATGGGTACCTATTTTAAAACAATAAATTGTGTTTAATTGCTTCTAGGAAATGTATCATCACTACAAATGTGCTAACATTCCAATAAATGCGTCCGAGTCGCTTAAATCAATAGGTTTAGATGCTACAGTATCCACATCAGCTCTTCGTAAAACATTGTTCGAAATTCAAAAAGGAAGAGACTGTGCCCTTTTCACACTTAGGATCATAAGCTCACGCGCTCGCTGCGTGGACGTCTTTTGTTTGCATGCGGCCAGAAAAACACTCAAATTGTCATCACTTTTAAGCAGAGCAAGTTAGGGCTCTGCCACAGAGATATTTTAACTGCAAATAACCCCAACTATCGCCCTATTTCGTTTGATCCACGGTTTTTTACTCACCCTGTATGTGAGAACGAAGTACTAAGACCTGCACGTAAGCAAGCGGGACGCAAATGCGCGTTTCAAAATCACGCGTCTTCTCCCTGTACAAAACCGTGTCGTGTGCCAAGCCCTTACAGCTACATAACTTGTGCCGTAATAAACCTTTAGTACGAAACAGTATGCGTCATGCTTCCCATTAATTTTATAATTATCTGACAATGACAGGAATACCTTGAACTCTGCTGAACCACTTTTGAAAAGGTCGCGTACAAGAACGGCTTACGTTTATGTATTTAAATGGTTTGAATGTGACTGTTTTAAATATAATTTATTACGAAGTTCTATAGCTGATCTGATGATTGAGACACCAGGTCGCAGCATGTGTTCTTCTTACAGACTTCTCCATTAGTCGTCATCTCAATAGTCACCGTTTTACCTATTTATTTATCTTTAACTATATATAGCTTTTGCCCAAGGCTTTGCTCGCGTTAATTTTGAATTTGACAATCAATTCGGGTTGTACTCTCCTTGTCTATAATATTATAGTTAAGACGATGAAAAACCGGTCTATCCACACTACTCACAAAATGTAATAGGTACCTAAATAAAAAATAAAAAAACTCTTAACTAACACTACTACAATTTCTGTAATACGAGTAATATAATTCAATTACGATTCGAAGGACACGTGGCGCCATCTATTATCATAAGAACGTTATTGTAGTTTTCCTCGAGAACAGTACATTTTTTCGGTATGAAAAGTACGCTATGTCCGTTTCTGTACACCTGACAACGTATATGCAAAATTTCAGGATGATCGGTTCAGTGGTTTAGACGTGAAAAGGTAACAAACAAACAAACTTACTTTCGCATTTATTTCGTACAAAACTGACGTAGATATCTTCATTTCAATACCCATACCTCTACTGAAAACTATCCCCTTTCTGTGTCACAGAAACTGAATCAATTCCTATTCGAGTCAGTCTCTATTGTGTGTAGTACCTATTGGAACACAATGTCTTCTCGCTGAATTTCCATCGGCAGCAAGTTGCGGCATTTTAACGTCTCGATGTAATGAACGGAGACATTGTCAAACTGAACAGGTGTTGGGGAGGATGGGGGGTTGAGGAACGAGAATACTGCGATGTGGTAACGATATTGCGGTGAGTTTCAAATGTGGCAGGCCTAAGCAACGCTGGTGCAACGACTTGGTTCTTGTCTGATTGACAGATAAAAAAGAAAAGAAGATATAAATGAAAAGTATAGGGAAACCTTTGTGTGGTTGAAGTGGGACCAATGTAGTTTAATAATAATAAAAGAGTTGAAGATTTGGAGAGTCTTGAGTCAACTTGCATATTGTGAACATGCTGATTCAACATCGAGCTTTAGGGCCAGTATCCACCAAACGGAAAAATCCTAGCGGATGCTCGAGCACTTTTTAAATTTCACTGAATAAGTAACTGTATTATCTATCTATATTGACTTTAAGTATAAAATTTGACGCAGACATCACGCTTGAATTTAGCCATGAAAATTGCCGGCAATATTGCCAAAGTTGCCAAAACTGCCGGGAATGTTTCCAAACTTCCCGGCAACATTGGGCAAGAAACGTATAAATAGAAACCAACTTTTACTAATATAATTGCTTAGTAGGATAAAATTGCGGTCTGCAGGGTGGTAGTTTTTATCCTTGTCTGTAATATTCAACCGAAATTTTAGTTTTTACATTTATTTTATTACTGATAAACTAAAGAAAAGAAACAAGCTATCCATGATAGTTCATTGGTGATGATACCATAACTATTTTAGAGATATCGTAATTATTATTTTTTCTACGTTCTTATAATTTAACTTCACTTGTATGTAAGAAAGTAAATACATTTATATACATACATGTCTGTATGTATAAAAGGGTCAAACCTTGCAAGACGAATTGATCAGCAACAACAAGTTGACGTTTTAACCGACTTCAAAAAGGAGGTTATTTATTCTATCAGAATGTATGTATATATGTATGTTTGTATGTTCGCGATTATCTCAAAAACTACTGACCCAATTTTGAAAATTCTTTTGACTTCACGATTTGTGCTATATAAATCATATACTACACAGTTGTATGATTTATATTTATTTAATTTGGTATCAATACCCTCTTTACTTTTTTATACAATTTATAAGTAAAATTCTTAAAAAAACTATGGGGTCAGCTATCATGAAGTTACCAGTGTCATAGTTTAACTTTATCTTCACATATATGCATGGATAATTATAAATTACTTATAATAAACAATTAATTAAAAAGGCTTACTAGTATTACGTATAACTACCCCATTATATAAAACCCCATGAGCGCATAAACGTTGAAAATGGCATTCGAAAAACCCTATGTCATCTGGCAACTTTGGCAACTTTCCGGCAATATTGCCGAATATTGCCGGGAATATTGGAAACTTTCCTGGTAAGTTTCGGAAACTTTCGGCAATTTTCATCCCTACGCTTGATAAAGGCTGGTTGTTACCTTGGCCAGAGGCTAAGCATTACCATACACCGTGGCAATGCAGCCAGTCTCTTGGGTACATTACCAGTAGACAGCGATGCGGAGGAATTTTTCGACGCCCTATTTTAGTTTTTTAATAGTTTTAGTTAAGTTAGGATATTATATTTTAACTTAATTATTTATATTTTAAGGTGTATTACCTTACAGAACAGAAGTATAAATACTACATTATAATATTAGGTAGGTATTCAGTGACATATAAAAAGTGCTCGAGCATCTGCGAGGATTTTTCCATTTTGTGGAAACTGACCCTTACACACTTTTTGGTTTAAAGTTGAGATTCGAACTGAGTATAAAAATAGATTCTGTAACAACATCTGTGTAGTGGAAAATATCGGTTTTTTGATCCGTAGTTAACTCAACTAATGGTTAAACATAGTAAATAATGGTTGAATTTTGGCTAAATGTGAAAGGCTAAACATGAATGAGCTAACATAAACGTATTCATGTTAACTCATTCATGTTAAAAATAGTACCTAAGTAATTATATTTTGGCAAACACATTTAGCCAAATTCAACCATTAGTTGATGTTCAACCATTGGTTAACTACGTATAAAAAAACCGGTACTAATACCTACTACCAAATCGCTGACACAACTATTTATTAGTCAAAGAAGTGAAACAAGATCATCATATTTATATTAAAAAAAATATGGAAGCATTAAGAAAATATCACAACAATCGAATGGGTCTCAAATTATAACAACAAGCCAAATCATCGCGAGAAGAACCGTTTTTCCACTCTAAATTGTCGACGACTGACAAATAAACGATATAATTATGAATGACTAGCTTTTGCCCGCGGCTTCGCTCGCGTTAATTTAGAATTTGACAATCACTTCGGGTTGTACCCTACTTGTCTATAATATTATAGTTAGGAGGATGAAAAACCGGTCTATATCGATAGAGTATCGACTCTAGACTCACAAAATGTAGGTATTAGTTGCTTAAATAAAAAATAAAAAAAACTTAACACACTACTTTTCTATAATAATATAATTTAATCATGATTCAAAAGACACGTGCGCCATCTATTATCTTAAGAACGTTATTATTGTTTTCCTCGGGAACAGTACTTTTTTTCGGAATGTAAGGTACCCCATGTCCGTTTCTGTACACCTGACAACGTATATGCAAAATTTCAGGATGATCGGTTCAGTGGTTTAGGCGTGAAAAGGTAACAAACAAACAAACAAACTTACTTTCGCATTTATAATATTAAAGTTAGGATATCGTTTATTTCTCGTTCTTCTGCATAGCACTGGTAGTGACAGACGTGTCCGCCTCACAAAGGCCTCGGCGTGATGTTATTGTGTGTATTCTTAGAGACGTGGGCTCAATACTGAATTTGTATGACATTTAGTGATTTGAAGTTGGGACCTGGAGTATTGTTGGCTCAACATGGAAATGCCCTATATACAGGCGCATGGGTCGATCGATCAGGTTAAGCTACGATTGCCGCGTTTGGTCTGTGGATGAGTGATCATCTTTACATACCAAGACCGTGCCTCGGAAAGCAACTTAAGCCGTTAGTCCCGGCGTCATCTTGGATCTTTGACAGTTATTACAGGTCGTCAGAAGCCCGATATTTGAAAAACAGTCTTCTCAAGGGTTATCGTGTTACCCAGTAAGTGGGTTGTGGAAGCCAGATAGGCAGTCACTCCATGTAAAATACTGCTATTCCCTCAACATAGTTGGGAAAAGGCTAGGCAGACTAATTTTGATCAGTACTTAGGTTACTAACAAAAACAAAAGATAATATAGAGCAATATTTTGGGATAAGCAGGGAAGTTCAAGTGGTTGGAGTAACTTGAAAGAAATCAATCCTAAGAATAGACTTGAGATGTAGACTAATATGACTGACAGGGTGGCAGGGGGACATCCACGCACAACCTGTTACCGTGAAGACAGTACTTGATTCTGGTTCTGTCTATCCTTTTCCCACCTATGTTGGGGTCAGCTTCCAGTCTAACTGGATACAGCTGAATACCAGTATGTTACATGGAGCGACTGTCTCTCTGACCTCCACAACCCAGATACTAGGTAATACGATATACCCCTTCGGTAAGCCTGGTTGTCAGACTTTCGGGCTTCTGACGACCCGTAACGACTGTCACAGATCCACGAATGACGGCCGGGACCAACGGCTTAACGTACTTTCCAAGGCACAGAGGAGTCTCTGTGTGAAAAGATGGTCACCCATCCACAGACCAACCCCGGGAAGCGTAGCTTAACCTGATGGATCGACCTGAGCAGCTGTTATTACGTAGCCACGAGCTCCGTCGGTTATTAAAAAACAAATTTGCTGTTTCCTACTAAGTGTACCTACCTACGCGGTCAAAATGTATCGGACAGCAGTTTTTTTTATTTTTTATAATAACCCATGAAAAATGTCATCGCAGGGGTGTCCAGAATCCTGGCCTTTGAAAGAGTTACCGTGGCCGTAGCACAGGCAACTGAAGGAACGCGGCTGGGTTTTAGTCAGTAGAAGTCTGACACACCCTCCCGCTCCACCCAGAGAGGCCCTTTTTTGTGTGGGAAATCATCAAATAACTTCTTTATTTGATGATTTCCCACGAAAAAAAGGGAGTTTCAGAATCGTACTGTATCCATGGTAACAAGTTGCGCGTCGATGACCCTGCCGCACTGTATATTATTAAATCACACCTAACTGTGTTACAATTGGGTGTACCTGTGTATATTCTATGTATTATCTATGTATGCAGCATCTATATATAACTTACACCCAGCTTTGCAGCTATAATTTGACATGGCGTGGATGAATTTTCCCACCAAGCTCGTAGGCGTCTTGGTAAGAGCGAAAGTGCAGCTAACCGTTGCTTCCACATATTTTTTTTTACAAGTTTTAATCAAATTTTAAACTTAACTATATTATTTAATAAGCCATCATACACACTTCTAAAATGGTTCCTCATAGTGGACTCCTCACCTAGTCCGTTCAAATAAATAAGGAAATTTAAAAAAAAATAAGCCTTACTAAACTCTGATTTTTAATGTGCTGGACCAAAATGACAGCTGCGATCGACCTTTTTTGTCATTTTGACATTTTAGTCATAAAATGTTATGTCATTATTGACTAGAAAATTAAATATCAGAGTATAGACCAAAAGGCGCTTAGTGCTGTATTTATTTGAGTTTTGTCTAGTATAGCTTATTTGCACCTTTTTTGCTTATGGCAGCAGAAATTCAGCACTGTAAAATATCGTAAAACTCTCGTTCCCCGCATAGGCGCTATGCGGGGAACGATAGCCTAGGCTTTCACAAAGTTCAGATGTTATTGTGCACACTTCTTGGAGACACGTGTCCGTACTGAATTTGTGATACTTTGTGCCCATTGATTAGTTAAGTTGTGGCATATTTTGAGATAAGATTTTTGAATAGAAATGTTGTACGTGTTTGTAGGGCAAGAGACTTCTGGTATTTGTAGGGCAAGCTTAGGGCAAGAGGCTTTTACGTTTTTCTGTACCCAAAATGTCAATATTGGTACTTAGCTTTTAGTTTACTTGACAAATTATAGGTTGGTATATACAGGGTCAAATTGAATTAACTAGCAAAACTCCGCAGACGTGATGGGTATTGCTGATATCTAAACATGATCAAACAAAAAAGAAATAAAATTAATCTGATGAGTTTTCTTTTTTTGTGTCATCATCCGCACGTAAGCACAAATAAAACTGAGTAGTCACTTGAAATATCACAGACATGATGGGAATCGATATGTAAACACAATGAAAAAAAAAAACAGTTTTTCTCAAGTTACCTACTTCAAGTAACAAAACCACCAGCGGTCGTTGAACCCAAATAAATCAAGAATTTTATTATTTTTTTCGTGTTTAAATATCGATACCCATCACGTCTGCGGAGTTTCGCTACCTAATTTAATTTTACCCTGAAAATAAAAACTTTTTACAAAAAAAAAAAAACTTTAAAGTGAAAACTAACTTTAATTTCGGAAGTCAGTGGCAAAAAACGAAAATACAAAACCAAAGACACCAACTTACGAAATTAAAGTTATTTTTCAGTTGCAGTGTTTTTTTTTGGAAGTCACTTGTTTTTTTTCCAACTAGACTAGAAGCCGACCCCAGAAATGAATGCCAGAAAGAAGACGCACTGTGCTGACTCGAATGGCACTCGTATGTCTGTCTGTCCGTCTGTCACAGCGATTTTGCTCCAATTCTACTGGATCGATTAAGTTTAAATTTGGTAAACATCTGAATTTCTGTGACCCAAACACGGACGTGTAAAGTACTATAAAAGAATTTTGAATATGGGGGTCACTTTCGGGGGCAAATTAGACAATAAAAAAAAATGTTTTGTAAACTGTGCCGTGTGACATATCAAATGAAAGGGCTTGTTGTGAGAGTCTCAATATTGATAAAAAGGGTCTCAATATTGAATAAAATTGATGAAAATTGACCCCCATGTCTCCGAAACAACTGAGCATAAAATTTAGAAAAATACAAAAAATAGCTTTTTATTTATGTATTAGGTACAGGAAAACATATAAGAACTATGTGGTCTTGAAATAACATGATAAATCTCTCATTATTGTGCGTACAACCTTACATTTGCAATTTGATTCTATGGGAGAACATGTTTTTCAACTACAAAGTTTGTTCTTGGGATAAATTCATCCCAACTATGGAACCCTGCGTTGTGCGGAGTCCGACAAGCACTTGGCCGGTTTTTTTTTCTTTACTGTATGTTCTCATTTTCATAGGCAAGTCAAATTTCTTCTTCAATCACTTCTATTTTCTTATTCCTCTGAAATGAAAAACCTCATTAAGCTTTTTTTACTTTAAACCTCTCAATCAAAGGTCTCTAAATAATCGAAATTCTGTGTGTGTCCACTAAGTTATTCACTTTTTGACACCTTAGTTTCATACTAACGAATACGTGTTTTGCGAATTTGATCCTTATTAAACTTGCCACAAAATAATAGGTCCGTTTTGAAAGCCCATATCGTTTCATATGCCAAAGAGAGACAAACATAGCGGGACATAGGGACACCCTCATGTTAAAACGGACCTATTATTTTGTGACGAGTTTACAACTAGAAATTGTCCAACTGACAGGTGTCAAAAGTGAAAACATCAAATCTCAATTTCCAACTCGAGACAATCTCGTTAGTCTTTCTGCCACAACTCTTTTCTGTAACCGCAGTTCTTAAAGTTATCAAAACTCCTTTTGCCAACTCTTAAAAATCTAATTCCTGGACCACCTCCACCCCTGCTTACTCCCTAAACCACCGTGTATCTAAACCTCTTATCGCTGTATAAGAAGCCACAGACACGTTGCTACTTACAACGGATATGCCACCGACAATCTGAGTTCCGCTGTGGCTTTACTGAGAGATTCGTTCCTTTGACTGTATAAACAGATTTTAAGAGTAGGGTATGTGTGTGTTTCTTTACGTTTTTTGAGGATTATTTTGTAGGTGAATAAATGGTTTATATTAAGAGGATTGTGAAGCTGTAAATTTTCTTACAAAAAGAGATAACGTTTTTCTACCCGTAAACATAGTTTAATTTTCATATTTTTTGGAAATGTTGTAGATATAATAAAAAACTAGGTCCGTACGTTTTTATTATAAAGAAATATTATCTATATTTTTGACATAAAAACATCCTCGAGCATTTTTATTATTTTAAATTAAATTAAATTGAATTACTAAAAACGAAAAACGTACAGACCTAGATTAAAGTGTACTGAATGTAATGAGATTAAAATTGTCTCATTTCGTAAAGGTTTAGGGGAGTAAAACTGTTATCGCCCGAAACAATATTTATGTAAATAATTGTATGAAATGTAGGCAATTGCCTCTAAAAATCGAGCCGCGTATCGGCACTTCACAATCCTCTTAACGGAAAAGAGTATCTATGTTCTTCTTTGGACGTTTTAGCAGTTTATTTGGGGTCAGCACAGTGCGTCTTCTTTCTGGCATTCATTTCTGGGGTCGGCTTCTAGTCTAGTTGGAAAAAAAACAAGTGACTTCCAAAAAAAAACACTGCAACTGAAAAATAACTTTAATTTCGTAAGTTGGTGTCTTTGGTTTTGTATTTTCGTTTTTTGCCACTGACTTCCGAAATTAAAGTTAGTTTTCACTTTAAAGTTTTTTTTTTTTTGTAAAAAGTTTTTATTTTCAGGGTAAAATTAAATTAGGTAGCGAAACTCCGCAGACGTGATGGGTATTGCTGATATCTAAACATGATCAAACAAAAAAGAAATAAAATTAATCTGATGAGTTTTCTTTTTTTGTGTCATCATCCGCACGTAAGCACAAATAAAACTGAGTAGTCACTTGAAATATCACAGACATGATGGGAATCGATATGTAAACACAATGAAAAAAAAAAACAGTTTTTCTCAAGTTACCTACTTCAAGTAACAAAACCACCAGCGGTCGTTGAACCCAAATAAATCAAGAATTTTATTATTTTTTTCGTGTTTAAATATCGATACCCATCACGTCTGCGGAGTTTCGCTACCTAATTTAATTTTACCCTGAAAATAAAAACTTTTTACAAAAAAAAAAAAACTTTAAAGTGAAAACTAACTTTAATTTCGGAAGTCAGTGGCAAAAAACGAAAATACAAAACCAAAGACACCAACTTACGAAATTAAAGTTATTTTTCAGTTGCAGTGTTTTTTTTTGGAAGTCACTTGTTTTTTTTCCAACTAGACTAGAAGCCGACCCCAGAAATGAATGCCAGAAAGAAGACGCACTGTGCTGACCCCAAATAAACTGCTAAAACGTCCAAAGAAGAACATAGATACTCTTTTCCGTTAAGAGGATTGTGAAGTGCCGATACGCGGCTCGATTTTTAGAGGCAATTGCCTACATTTCATACAATTATTTACATAAATATTGTTTCGGGCGATAACAGTTTTACTCCCCTAAACCTTTACGAAATGAGACAATTTTAATCTCATTACATTCAGTACACTTTAATCTAGGTCTGTACGTTTTTCGTTTTTAGTAATTCAATTTAATTTAATTTAAAATAATAAAAATGCTCGAGGATGTTTTTATGTCAAAAATATAGATAATATTTCTTTATAATAAAAACGTACGGACCTAGTTTTTTATTATATCTACAACATTTCCAAAAAATATGAAAATTAAACTATGTTTACGGGTAGAAAAACGTTATCTCTTTTTGTAAGAAAATTTACAGCTTCACAATCCTCTTAATATAAACCATTTATTCACCTACAAAATAATCCTCAAAAAACGTAAAGAAACACACACATACCCTACTCTTAAAATCTGTTTATACAGTCAAAGGAACGAATCTCTCAGTAAAGCCACAGCGGAACTCAGATTGTCGGTGGCATATCCGTTGTAAGTAGCAACGTGTCTGTGGCTTCTTATACAGCGATAAGAGGTTTAGATACACGGTGGTTTAGGGAGTAAGCAGGGGTGGAGGTGGTCCAGGAATTAGATTTTTAAGAGTTGGCAAAAGGAGTTTTGATAACTTTAAGAACTGCGGTTACAGAAAAGAGTTGTGGCAGAAAGACTAACGAGATTGTCTCGAGTTGGAAATTGAGATTTGATGTTTTCACTTTTGACACCTGTCAGTTGGACAATTTCTAGTTGTAAACTCGTCACAAAATAATAGGTCCGTTTTAACATGAGGGTGTCCCTATGTCCCGCTATGTTTGTCTCTCTTTGGCATATGAAACGATATGGGCTTTCAAAACGGACCTATTATTTTGTGGCAAGTTTAATAAGGATCAAATTCGCAAAACACGTATTCGTTAGTATGAAACTAAGGTGTCAAAAAGTGAATAACTTAGTGGACACACACAGAATTTCGATTATTTAGAGACCTTTGATTGAGAGGTTTAAAGTAAAAAAAGCTTAATGAGGTTTTTCATTTCAGAGGAATAAGAAAATAGAAGTGATTGAAGAAGAAATTTGACTTGCCTATGAAAATGAGAACATACAGTAAAGAAAAAAAAACCGGCCAAGTGCTTGTCGGACTCCGCACAACGCAGGGTTCCATAGTTGGGATGAATTTATCCCAAGAACAAACTTTGTAGTTGAAAAACATGTTCTCCCATAGAATCAAATTGCAAATGTAAGGTTGTACGCACAATAATGAGAGATTTATCATGTTATTTCAAGACCACATAGTTCTTATATGTTTTCCTGTACCTAATACATAAATAAAAAGCTATTTTTTGTATTTTTCTAAATTTTATGCTCAGTTGTTTCGGAGACATGGGGGTCAATTTTCATCAATTTTATTCAATATTGAGACCCTTTTTATCAATATTGAGACTCTCACAACAAGCCCTTTCATTTGATATGTCACACGGCACAGTTTACAAAACATTTTTTTTTATTGTCTAATTTGCCCCCGAAAGTGACCCCCATATTCAAAATTCTTTTATAGTACTTTACACGTCCGTGTTTGGGTCACAGAAATTCAGATGTTTACCAAATTTAAACTTAATCGATCCAGTAGAATTGGAGCAAAATCGCTGTGACAGACGGACAGACAGACATACGAGTGATCCTCTAAGGGTTCCGGTTTTTCCATTTAGACGTACCCTAATAAAAATCATAAAAAATAATACAGCAGTTTTTATTGAAAACTAAAATATTAACTAAATCTAGAGTCTACATATTCAAACTAAACACATACTTAAAACAATTTACCTTAACAAACATTTAAATATAAACAAAAGAACGTTTGAATATTATGACGTCATCTGTCATGGCGGAGATGCATCAACAATGGCTGCCGCGGTGGCGCGAATTCAACTAAACGTATTTAAATTACAAATTGTGAACCTTGAGGCTGCACCTGATACTGAATACGTATGTAAGTATTTACAGAATTGTAATACTTAGGTACAGTTCGTTTGATAAACGAGGCTTCTGTGATGTGAGTAGAACGTAGCACTTAATTAATGATGCTCAAAGCAAATGCAGTCTTAAAAGTGGTTTTATGAATGCTAGAGTAAATCTTGATACTGTCTTATATGTAGTTTTACAAAAAAAAAAAACGCAGTTTTAATTATATTGGTGGTTTTAGACTAAGAGAAGTTAAGGTTTCCTCAAAATTACCTCATTACGGGACGTCGGAAGGAACTAGAAAGTATTGAAATCAAAACTTAAATACGTGAAGAGCCTACAACCATAGTAGAGATAATGAGTACTTAGCAACGCTACCATTTTGATATCCAATATTATAACCACGGCTTTTTGGAACGGATCTGTATCGATATTAAGTATTGGCTGTAGGCTTGAACGCATTCTACGGGACTCAATGCAAACGGAATACCGTTGTGAACTCTAAGGTAACGTTTTGATCAACAGACAACTCTTACTACAAGTGACGATTATAAGGGCACACACACACACAGTATGATGCTTATTAGGACATAAAGAATTTTATCTTAGTCGCAACCAACTCGCTTAATAAATTAGCCTTTCAAGTTGACAACCTAGCCTTTTTACTAAACGGCGCCATCCAACTAGCGGCCTGAATCATTATAGGTTAGGTTGGAAATGTGACCAACTACGCACGAGTTGTATTGGTCGCAGAAACTAAGCCAGAGCTCCCTGACTAAATGGGTCAGGTTAGGTTAGAGCTGTGACCAACCGCGCGCGACCTGAGTGAATAAAGCAAGCGGAGCCACGGTAGCGGCCGGCTAGCGCTACTTCCAAATGTAGGCTGTTAATGTCTAATTAAACTAGTTGGATGCGACAGATACATCCAGTCTACTGATTGCTTATATTTTTTTCACATACAATTCTGGGAGGATGTTTTAGCAAAAACAACTTTTATTGCAGTTTCTATTATCACAACAATATTGTTTTAATTAATAGTTTATGGGAATAAAAATAGGAGTTGCAGTTTTTATCATAATTATTTAGGATTTAAGTACCTGCCGAAGGTACTGTAAATCAAAATAATTGGCAAATGTCCAGATTTCCTCTATTGTTGGTTGTATGCTGGTCACATAACCAGAAACGATATGAATTCCAATTCAAGGCGAGCGAAGGTTAGATTTTAATACAATTGACATTAGGGGGTTAGGTTGATAATTTATAGCGTTTATTTTATCGATTCGAATCTGTGAATTTGATCAACTAATATCTCAGGTAGTATATTAATTTATCGTTCATATTAGCCATTACTGCCGGTGAATAAACCTTACAAATGTCGATATTATTACTTAAGTACGTACATATGTACGGCAAAGCACTCGGGACTGTCTGTCCTACTATTAGGCTCAATTTACATTGCCGCGGAAATGAAATAAAAGCGAATTTTTGTAAACGAAATTGTACAAAGCATAATGAACTTTATGTCAATTATGTAACGTAAAAACTAGATACATACGCGCCAAAAATAGGTCACGTGTCATCCGTAGAATTCTCGCGCATTCTCTAGAATTCCCGCAGCTAGCAGCTCGTATCTAATTTGTTACCTACGTTACACAATTGACATAAAGTTCATTATGCTTTGTACAATTTCGTTGCAAAAATTCTCTTCCATTCCGTTCCGCGGCAATGTAAATTAAGCCTTAACGCCGCTGACTGGTTAATCTTTTTACTATGGTATTAGCTACTTGAATAGCGCAAATATAAGTAGTGTAACAACATTTTCATGAAACATCATAATCTGCCTAAACTTTTCCAAACTATGTTGGAGTCGATCTAACCGGGTGCAGCTGAATGCCAGTATTTTACATGGAGCGACTGCCTATCTGACCTCTACAACTCAGCTACTGGGTATTGCGATAAGACCCTTTGGTAAGACTGGTTGTCAGACTCGGGCTTCTGACTACCCATAACGACTGTCAAAGATCTACAAATGACAGCTGGGACCAACGGCTTCGCTTTCTAAGGCACGGACAGCTATCATCGGTAACAAAATTAATTTCAGTCTCAATAACCTATGTCATCTGTGGTCTACAGGAAAGACCATCCGGGTCATTCATCGCAATGAAGAATGAAACCTCCTTTTTGGGAGATGGCTATGTATGGTTAGACGCTAAGATAGGCAGAGTTGATTCATTGATTGATGGATTAAATAAACAATAAAGCTATTTAGAGCAAGGTTTCTATGATGCACTATTGACCTAGCAAGTCCTTTTTAAAATATGTTTCCAAAACAGGAGGTTCTCATTTCAAATGTATTTCTTCCAGCCAACACTGCTCACTACATAAACACTTCCACACAATAGGCATAACGGACAGTCCTCTGTGCAGGGCTTGCATGGAGGCTGAGGAAACCGTTGCGCATGTGCTGTTTGAATGTAAAGGTGTTACCCAGATTAGAGCAGAAACCCTCGGGACACCCAGATCTTTCACAGATGTTCTGAACAGGCCAGGAGACCTGATCAATTTCTGGAGGGAGGTGGGCTGGTTGGAATAACCACCGACGGCCGCCATGGCCCACGCACAATGGTCCACCTGAAGGACTAAGTGCGGAAACCAAACCTAACATAGAACATGCTGAACGAATTAGGATGATATCTAAAAGGGTAGAGTAGCCAGTCGCCCAAATATGTAACATACAATCGCAAATACTGTAAGAAAAACATCACTTTTTATACTAATAGATGATTGTATTTTACTAATATCAAATTGGGCACATATTTATAATCTCGATATTACAATCACTATAACTTATTACAATCAGTACAACTTTAGTATAATTTCACTACGTCAACCCGTTGTTCAGAACGTCTTATTACTCGTATGTCGACCGCTCTCCGCGAACTGCACGACCGACTTCAAGCGCGAGGCAGAGTGAGCTATCCACCCCACCGTGATTCTATTCGAACGATATGGCGGTTGGCTGTGTTGCCAATTCAAATAAATTAAATTCCAGAACATGGTATTTTCAACAAGAAATCATGACAATACGAAGGAATTTGAAAGAAATTCCTGATTCATTGCTTCATATGTTTAAATAATTGGTCTGGTCGATACCAAAATAACGCAATGAATTTTGTTGAATTGTCAAAATTAATGCATTGTTATTGTAAATGTGTTACGCAGTAGATAAGGCTGCAGGGCATACAATAAGGTTGCAGGGCGTACACATCATTCATGAGCCGATGAACAACTTTGGAGAAACAAAGCATGAACCACGATAAACACGGTGAGTATTGCAGATCAAAAATAAAATTTTGATCCCATCTCAAGGATACCAATGAAAGGAACACTATAGTCTCCACCCACGGGTTGATTGTGTCTATTTTAATAAAAGACGCAAGAAATGGGTCAGGGTCTGGCACTGGAATCTTCCCACATCTTGGGACACGAAACCAACCAATTACTTTAGACCTTCAAGTCTATGATTACTAAGGTACTAAATATAATAAATACTAAACTAAAGAAACCTGACTAACAGGATATGGCTTGTAAATGAATCAAGTTGATCTGTCCGCAATTTCAAATGTTTTATTCATTAATGAATTTTTAATGAAATTTGCATCGGAGATGAATGTAGGATTATTCAATGTCTGGGTAGATGAAAAAAGCTATGTGTCAGTCTTTTTAAGAATTTTCGCCTCTTATATAGGTTTGATTGGTTTTAATCCGAATCTAGCCTGTCCTTCGCTGTCCTACCCCAACCGAGGCCTGTACCCCTCAGGGGGTGCCCTGCGGGTTAGCAGTAGCAGAGTAGTCGCTTAGTTTATAAGTTTGTATGCCCTTGCTGGAGGCCTTAATTTATTGAGGCACCCACAGACAAGCCCGATTAAGCAGCCGACTACCCTAGGTTGACTTGCGAGATGCCATACAAAAAAAAAGTATATTTCTGATCTATCTGTAAAAACGATAAACTCACGCGTCAAGGATAGTAACAGGGCATACTGCACTAGGGGCGCTTGACTTAATGAGGCTAAGAAGTCTTCAAAATGATGCTGTTCTTAAGCCTAAAGCATCAAGCCCAAAGGATCAAAGTTCATAGGTTACCATTGTTAATGAAGAATCAAACATTAATCGCTTATTGTTATATAAAATCTTTAGTTAAAAGATACTGATATTTCGCTTTAAACTTTATAAATTCAATGCCGTTAGAATGGCACCATTCATACGATGTATAATTTTGTGATCATCGTAAATCCTTTGGGCTAGCCTTGGTGCCTCCTTAAGGTGATGCGATTTCTTGCTGCTTTATACAAAATATTATTTTAACTTAATGTAAGTATATAGAAATATGAGGGACAGGGTGTAAAGTTTACTCATCCTCCACAGAAAAGGGAGGATCCTCCGACGAGACGGTGCTTTGTCTGGTGGGCCCGACGGTTGATGTCGGGATGTTGCATATATTATGCCATTCGCGAGGTAAACTCTGCTTGCGCGATGCAGGATTTTGCGTGACGTCAGTGTGATTCGTTGTTCGCATGTGCCGATGTAGATGCCGCCACGTGTAGACACAAGATTCTAATTATAAAATACTATTGTGGCTTACATTCTAACTCTTTTTTCATCCAGAGAAGCTTAAGTATATTGTAGTAATAAAGAATAGCGTCATAGGTAAGGATTGCTCAGGGAGTACCTATCACTCAAAGCATTATTACTCGTAAAGCTCTGCTAACGGAGACTAAAAGACTTTTTTTTTTGTTTATCATAGAGTAGCGTATATTGGGGTTTCTGGTCGAAGCGTGGAGTTTGGCACAAGAAAAGAGAGATCCATGCTCAGCAGAAGTCGGCTGTGGATAGTGATGGGGTTTATTTCAAAGTGGATATTTTCGGTGAATGTGTCTGGTGCTTGCTGGGTAGCCCCACTACCATCTTTCCTAACGGGTAAATATTTTACTATGGCTATATGTAGCTACTCTCCTACTTCGTGAATCATCATCATCTGCCTAGCCTTTTCCCAACTATGTCGGGTTCGGCTTCCAGTCTAACCGGATACAGCTTAATACCAGTATTTTACATGGAGCGACTGCTTATCTGACCTCCACAACCCAGTTACTGGGTAATACGATACCCCTTGGTAAGACAGGTTGTCAGACGTTTTGTTCTCCTACTTCGTGAATACGAAATCAAAATCAAAAGTAATTTATTTAAACTAGGCTGAGAATCAAACGTCAAAATTACATAAGAGTGCCTAGTGCTTTAGCTGGGAAGAAGAAGTGGCGCAACCAACTCCCTAGCAACACAGCTGTCTGTTCCGTTAGAAAAACTTGATTGTATAGAATTAGCTACGTTTTATTTTAATGATGCATTCCATCTTAATATTTGTAGACACACTTAGAGCAAATCGCCGATATTGAGGTCAAGGTGTATTCTATTCATTGTTGATTTTTCTCTCAGTAATAAAATCATGTAGTTTGTAAAATTCTACGTTAGCTACATCGTGAATTATTGTTATGATCCTTGACTGGTTGAATGGAGGTAATATTATAGCTAAAATACTGTTTCAAGCACGTTTAATAATAATGTTTTGAACTAAACTACCTTGGTAGGGGCGAATGTTCTGAATCTGACATAATATTGGACTTGGAATCAACGTTGAAGGATATAAGTCGAATCAATCTAGAATTCACTTCCGATTTGGCACAGTACAGACATTAGCCTTAAAGGAAGAATCCTTCCTTTATTTCCTTCTACTAACTAAGAAATTCCGCTCATGCATTACTTCAACAAACAGTTTTGCCGCGACGTGTGTCCATTCTTAGATTCTCAACTCTACTACCTCTTGCTGTTTTATGAATCTACTTGGTCAGCTACATAGGAAGGCTTGTGGCTAACGCTCAGGTTAAGCTACGCTTGCCGCGGCTGGTCTGTGGATGGGTGATTTTTCCATACCAAGACCCCTCCATGGCTCGGAAAGCACGTTAAGTCATTGGTCCCAGCTGCCATTCACGAAAATCTGGCAACCAGTCTTTACTAGGGTTTTCAGTATTCCATGGTAACTGGGTTGTGGAGGTCAGATAGGCAGTCGCTTCATATTAAATACTAGTATTGAGCTGCATCCAGTTAGGCTGGAAGCCGACCCCAACATAGTTGGGAAAAGGCTTGGCAGAAGATGACTTGGTCAGCTGCATAATGCTATTTGTACCACTTATCCTCCCGCCTAAATCCTTGAACCGATCGTTATGAAATTTGACAGATAGGTAGACTGGAGAAGAACATAGGTTTTTTTTATCCTTTTTCATCCTGGATATTTGAATTAAAATATGATAAAGTACAAAATGCACCTAGACGAAGTTGCGAGCAATAGCTAGTTTATTTTAAACCAACCATCACTTGAAAAATCGTTGGTATTAACCCCTCAAACGTCTGGAGCACACAAAGTGTGCGTAAGAAATTTTTTTGAAATCTTTACATAATATGTATATAAACGTATATCATAAGTCAGGGTGTAAGTGTAAGCAGTGTCAACCTTTAAGGAGTCACTGTACTCATCATTATGAACAACTTTTACTAGCCAAAACAAAATCAGCTGTTATTATAAGAATGAATGAAATATATGAATAAATGAAAAAGTACTGAACAGCAGATTTTTCTTCGCGGCCACTACAGAGTAAAAGTTGTTCATAAGGTTGAGTACAATGACCCCTTAAAAGGTTGCCACTGTTTAAACGTACAATCTGTATATATAAACATAAAAAACATCATGCTATGGCGACCGCGGGCTTACAGTAGTTGTGAACCTATGGGGGTTCGGCTGACATTCGAGCACACATAGACATACATAAAGTTTGGGGTTTTTGAGACAGTTGAGGGACAAAATGATAATGTAGACTCACCTATCGGTCTGCCTCTGCACCAGCCGCTGCATCATCCAGGGCTGCGACAGCGGCGGCGGAGGCACCAGCCCGCTGCCGAGCGCGGCCAGCGCCGTCAGCATCTGCTGAAACTGCACACACATGTCTGTGTACCCCTGCTTGTAACATCGCTTAGGATTAACATAAAGAAAATATGGGAGAAGTTGAGTTTGGAAGAGTTACAGGAACAAATGTGTTGGGGGCATTGATATAGTTATCAATGGTTTGGAGGTTGAAACTGAACACTTACATGTCTGTGTGGAGTACACAGACATGTAAGTGTTCAGTTTTGTTTGTAACATCGCTTAGGATGAACATACCTACAGACAATACGGAGAAATACAGACGGTCCTTAGTACCTACTTAGAAGATCACACAGATAAGTGGAAAGAGCCTTTGCCACTAAGGAATTGCGTCAATAGGAATTTATAAAAATGAGGAGGAAGCTGTTTTTTTTTTGTAACATACCTACTTAGTTACAAACACTGAAGAGAGTTGCAGGAATGTAGCAAGAAATATGTAGGAATAAATACTCTGGTACGCGCATCGCGATACTATACACCAAAATATCTGAGTGCCCTTTACAGGACCAACTGGCGAAAAGCAAGGATAAAAGGGAATGTGTCCAAGATCAGCCTTGGGTTGCAGTAAATTAAAAGTAATAAATCTTCGAAACAAGTTCAAGGCTCATGAGAGAAGGGTTCCGTATGAAATTACCAAAATTATTTCATGATATTTATTCATTTTCGCTCAAATCATCAATTGATGATACATATTATTATTGCGTCAAAAGAAGTTTTCGTCTTTGTAACGATTATCATTATCACGTAAGACAGTAATTGCTGATACATTGTTGTCTCCGTACAGTTCGATGTAGAGGAGACACAGATATTCTACAGGGTGTAGATATCAAAAAGGTGTGGTCAATTTTAAGCGTGTGGTACAGACCATCAAACTGAACAACTTCGTAATCGGGAAAAGATTATTAGCTGTTCCGTACAAGACTCCAATACCTACTCGACCCAAATGTATGGAACAGCTGATTATTTTTTCTCGATTACGATGCTGGTACACGACAAACGACATCGCGGCAGGCGGAGAGAAGACCTGGACTCCTTTAATAAAGATTGGTTCTTGACAGCTCCGGATAGAGAGAGAGGGAAAGTGAGTAGGGAGGCCTTTGCTCAGCGAGGGAACAATAAAGACTAATAATAAATACGATGTTGGTCCCGTGGAGAAAGTTGTTCAGTTTGATGGTCTGTACGCTGCATATCTCATTCTAAACTTCTATTAGAATAATGCTCAGTAAGATACCTGTGCTATGGTCTGCGGGTTCTGAGCCTGCAGTTGAAGCAGGTGCTGCAGCAGCGGAGGCGCCGACGCCGGGCTCTTCGCCCCCGACACTGAACTGCTGTCCGACTCCGATGCGGGACTCTGTGGAAGATTCAGAAGTATGAGAAGATTAACATACATAAGGAGTAGGATCGGTGCCTTATGATTAGGGAAAGGCCAAAAACGATGGATGGATGGATGTCATCCTTGCCTTTTCCCAACGATGTCGGGGTCGGCTTCCAGTCTAACCGGATGCAGCGGAATACCAGTATTGTACTCCAAAACCTAGTTCCTGGGCAAAACAAGACCCTTGCCTAAGACTTGTGGTGCCACTTTCGGGGATGGAAGGACCAACCCCAAATAAATTGGAATTACTACATAATTAATTGTGAAAAAAAACTGTAGACTCAGATCATTTTGGGAGCGTAGGCTTGCTTAGAGACAATTATCTTTTTAATTACCTACTAAGACTTTGAAATAAACAATGGAGCAACAAATATTTATCCTAGTTTATATTAGTGAGTTAAAATTTAACAATACAAAACATACAATTCTAGTCAATCTTGGAATGGACAGTGATTGCGGGATCGAGTTGTGAGTTTATTGTTAGTGGGTAGGACTGCTCCATCGTCGAAGCCGAGTAACTTGGCTATTGGTTTAAATGTATGCCTTGTGCCGCGAATGCACGTGCTAGTGGGACGGATTATTGAGATGATGATTCTTGATTCCGAGGTGGTCCCATATAAATTTTATTAACTTTGCTTGGGTAGTTTTTGAGTTAGCTTCAATAATGCGTATATTTCCCACTTATTTTATGTGGATGATGTGATGATGTTTTAATAACTTCCTATCGCTGTTATTTACATGGCTATATCTACAATTATTGTGCTCAATTATGTATTCGAATTTGTGTGGGGTAGGTTCCAAAACTAAAAAGTGGAAAATAAATACTTTTTAGCAAAAAATAAAACCGACTTCCAAAACATAACACTACAAAGTGAAAAATAACTTTAATTTCTGAAGTCGGTGGTAAAAAACGAAAATACAAAACCAAAGACAGCGACTACCGAAATTAAAGTTATTTTTCACTTTGTAGTGTTTTGTTTTGGAAGTCGGTTTTATTTTTTGCTAAAAAGTTTTTATTCTTGATAGAAGATGTAGCTGCTCAAGTAAGGCAATAAATAGTGAGTTAGGATTTTAGTGAATTATATTAAAAAAATAAAGTTAAACCACTTTTGTCATCGCGGTGGCTATCCCCAATACGATTCTTATGGTAATGTGCCTCGTACAAGACAAAGTATGAGTTGAATAGCCAACTCATCAATACGCTAGAGGACCTGTTCCAGCGGTCAGCGATTGCGGCTCCAAGATGTTTGACGACCCGCCAGGGTTGCGGGTTGTTCGAAAGAGTTACCGTGGCCCTGGCACAGGCAACTGAAGGAACACGGGCGGGTTTTAGTCGGTAGAAGTCTGACACGCCCTCCCACTCCACCCAGAGCGGGAGAAGTTATTTGATGATTTCCCACACAAAAAAAAAAGATGTTGACGAAGGTAGACATATAGTTATATTAGTTGTATGAGAAGAAAGTGACCATTAGTATATTTACGTTTAGTAAATATACTAATGGTCACTTTTACAAGAGGAATAATTGAAGAGTTGAAAAAAAGGCTTGGTGAATTGAAACGAACTAAATGTCAATTTCTACTACCTCATTAACAACTTTCATACAATCACTGTTTAATCATAATCATAAACCCATTTTCTCCTCATTCACAAATTGTTCAAGACATACCATTACAATATTTACGGCCGGTAACTCTAGAGTTACCGGCCGTAAATATTGCACAAGGATTGAAAAGCACATGAAACAAGTACCTACTCGTAATATGACACATCGAGCATTCGAAAAAGTCTGTCACACACAATTACCAGTGACGAAGACGACTCTCAACAAAGCCCAACATTTTATAAAAATCCCTCGTGCAATATTTACGGCCTGTTTCTATAAATTAGATTTGAATTTGAAACTGTATTACCGAAACAAATTCTACTCCGATTTAATTTAGAAAATCAAATTTATTTCACTGACCTAGTGCTTAACTTCGATCTTGACCGATATTCGGGGTATTGCAATTAAAATTGGAACTGTTTTCTTGGTACCCTAAACACAAGTTAAATCTTACTTTGGGTGCCAGTGTTCATCGAAAACACTCTTCCCTTAGTTGTAACGCTGCATACTGTTTAGATAAGTGGTCCTGTACAACTGAAGGTAATATATTTTTTCCACGATTTAACTCTAATGTTAATAGCCTTTGCCTATAATTGCCCTGGGTAATATCATCATCAGTGTAAGCTTTAGGCCTGTATGGCCGCAGGGTTAGGCACCTATGTGCCTCATCCACATTTTGCCAGTTGTGTTGAAGCCCATGTAACAGGGGGCGAGCCTATTGACATCAACCGGGCACAAATCCAGACTCCGGGTTGCTACTAATGCATGGGAGGCCGTCACCTCCTTCTGCGAAGCGGTAATGCTCGCTAAGGAGGAGGCGGAACGCGTGAGGGTGAGGCAGCCTCATTCAGGCAGGCCGATTCCCGGCCACCGTAGGCGCGGGCTTGCGGACGGTGAGTAGTGGGTAGCTCGCCGTCCGGTGAGGACCAGGCCCGGGTCGACGGCGCGTTGTGTTCCACGCGCGCCACAATGAGATGTCAGCAAAAGATGGGGTCCAATAGGGCCGATGCCGCTGGGGTCGCGGGTTGTTTGAAAAAGATACCGTGGCCCTGGCATAGGCAACTGAAGGAACACGGGTGGGTTTTAGTCAGTAAAAGTCTGACACGCTCTTCCGCTCCCATCCACAAAAAAAAAGGGTTGCTACTAAGAAATTTCAGATGAAAAAACTGAAGACACTTTGCCTTTCCCGAGAATGGATGCTCAGCAGTAGATTTTGCGACCACTAGACCAACGAGCAGTCCTTCGTAATATATATTTATCATCATCAGCCTAGCTTTTACCCAACTATGTTGGGATCGACTTCCAGTCTAACCGGATGCAGCTGAATACCAGGATTTTACATGGAGCGACTGCCTGTCCGACCTTCACAATCCGTTTACTGGGTAATACGATGCCCCTTGGTAATACTGGTTGTCAGACTTTCGGGCTTCAGACTAATGACAGCCGGTATCTACGACTTACAGTACTTTCCGAAGCACGGCGGGGTCTTGGTATGTAAAGATGGTCACCCATCCACGGACAAACTGCGGCAAGCGTAGCTTAACCTGATCGAGTGACTCGTGCGGCTGTTATTACTTAGCCACAAGCCCGTCTTGGTAATATGTATGTAGTTATTGCAAGACGCAGCTTTTTTTTTTGCAGAATCAAGTATTTGCTATTGCCATTCCAACAAATTTCATTATATTCTGAGCAGGAAAAGACGGGTAGGACTTGTGATCTAGAGCATATGCATAAACATATTCAGCCTATAATGTTCCCAATGGGAATGGGCCATAATCGACCACGTGGGCCCAATGAGGGTCGGTAGATGTCACATAATTATATCTTCGAATTTTTGGTTCTAGGATATTTAGGATTTTCTAGGAGTTTTCTCACTATGTTTTCCGTCACCGTTGTGATGTAGAAATATGTCTATTAAGTGATTGAAAAGCAACTCTTGGTAAGTACTAAATTATTCGTAAATGACCTCAAACTTATGATAACGTGTAATTACAAAGCCCTTTGCCGAACATAGTGTAGACCAACGAAAAAGCCTTCGATGCTAATAATCATGGTGAGAGCTTTTAACATAAACAGTTCTATTTCTATAATATATCATGGTTTAAATTAGAACCTGCAACCAGAGTAATGTAATTTCAGATCTCCGCTTCAATCTACGTAATTATAAACTAAATCAAATGCCGGAAACTATTCTCAAGTCATTGTAATCATCAGATTAGCCTCTGTAAGCAGATTACGGCAATTATCGAGTCACTTGCAATAGACAAGGCTGATTTTGATCATAAACGGTCCTCTTTTACGTCACAACATGGTCCTTTCTTCCGGTGTTTCGTCACTGACCTTATTGGTTAAGGAAACGTGCGTCAATTAAAAGATTTTCCTAGAAAGATTCGATACTTGTCTTAGTTTAGAAACTGGTTTTTGTTGAAGCGTATTCTCAGTTAGTCAGATGCTGTTTTCCTTATGAATCTGGCCTTGAATTCGTAGGAATTTTCATCATTAAATATGAGTCTATTATTTTTCCTACTGGATTAAGATGGGAGAACCTTCGACTTACATTAGTCAGAGTTGCTTTTGTTTTAATTAACTTTAAACAAATATTCTCCCTATAGAGCTTAATTGTCACGTTTATTTGAAGGACTTCGATATTTGAAAGCGTATTATGGAACTCAAATGGAGTTAGGCAGGTCACCTGGCAAGGCACAGTGATGACAGATAGAATAATGCTGTGAGAGAGTGGCGTCCAAGGACTGGAAGACGAGATGTCAGCTGTGGATGGTCAGGACGATGATGAAGGTTATTTGTAAGGCACCAATACCTATAGGCAAGCTACAAGCAAGTATACTAAGGTTTTCCTTGAATGTATGTAAATAACTAGTGAGTTTAACTACAATTCAATCTATATTCACCAAAATGCATTAAACAGAACAGTCATAAGTTTAAAACAATTACTTAAACAGGTGTTCCCAAAAAGGAGCACTTAAAGAAAAAGGACCAATATTTTAAATATGACGTAGGTACGCAATATTACTTGGTATTGAAAGGTTCCGTCATTCGAAGGTGATCGTGCCTATAATCTACCCATCGCAACTATTTATCAACAAAGTATTTATTAAATTAATATTGCGTGTCCTTTATTGATATTATCTATCTACAGTTAATAGGCAACGAAATTGCGGCCATTTTGAAGACTACTTTTTAAATATAGGTTCTTGTAACAACTTGAATAGATAAATGTACTTTAATAACATCTTTGTGTATAAAAAAGTTCGCCTGTGCGTGTTAGGAGTCAATAAAAGAATAGTTACTTACTTGTAATTATTATTTAAGATACAAAAGGTTGATTAAAAGCCGAGAGTTGAAATAGCAACTACTAAAGAATCCAATGATAGTCATATTCATATTCATAACTTTATTTGCATTCCATAATATTTTGAAAATGTGTTACAATGGCTTAAGAGCGGCCATACCAACATATCTTTCTAAAAATTTTATGAACTATGTGCACTGTATCTAGGTTTCTATCAAAGCGAAAAATAATAATTTGGAGAAACAAATACAGTATAAGCCTCTAGAAATCAGCTTTTTTGCACATTTTTTAAACTGAATTTTGGCCATTCATAATGTACTCATAAATTGTAAAAGTAAAGAAAACATCGATAGAAACCTCGCACATGTAATGGAGATTCTAAATGATAAACATTTGTTTCACAAACTTATAAGGCTTGCAAAAAAATAAGTATTTCCTGGAACAAGTTTCGTAAAATTTCCGCACAATTTTCGTTCAATGTTATCGCGTTCTCACTTGTTTGTTAGTCAACGGGCGTTGCGCTGGATGAAACAACAAGCTTTTCGACCATGCTCGTGTTGACCATAGACAGGTCGGGCAAGGCCCTCTTATAAGAGTACAATTATGAACTTTATTTAGCCTTTTCCCAACTATGTTGGGGTCGGCTTCCAGTCTAACCAGATGCAGCTGAATACCAGTATTTTACATGGACCGACTGCCTATCTGACCTCCACAACCTATCTGGGTAACACGACTCCTTGGTAAGACTGGTTGTCAGACTTTCGGGCTTCAGACGACCCGTAACGACTGTCAAAAATCCACGAATGACAGCCGGGACCAACGGCTTAACGAGTTTTCCGAGGTACGGAGGAGTCTCGGTATGTAAAGATGGTCACCCATCCACGGACCAACCCCGGCAAGCGTAGCTTAACCCGATGGATCGACCCGTGCGGCAGCTAATACTTAGCCACGAGCTTCTAGAAGTGATTAAGCATTTTAATAATGAAACAGTTGAAAACTCATCATCATTAAATTCTCCTGCCTTACCTATCCCAATTTATTTGGAGTCGGCGCAACATGACTTTTTCTTCAATATTTCTCTATTAGTCGTCATCTCGGTAGTCAATCCCTTTCTAGCCTTATCATCTTTCACACAGTCAATCCATCATTACTTTGGTCTGCCCCAACTCATATAGCGATCCACATTCAAAACTATAATAACAAAAACAAATAAATATGAAGACCAAGACCGAACCTATAGACCAAATGACACATTTGGCAAAGGGCCACAATTACCTTACGTGTATTATTAAGACACAATATAAATTCCGAGCATGATCTTCTTTATTTATTAAACCTTCCTTAACCATTCACGATTTGAAATACCTCGCGAACTTCAAGAATGTACACATAACATAACATCTAGCCTGTAATCCCCAAATAATAATACCTACACCCACATATCACCAGTTTAAGTCCCATGTAATAGGGGGCGAGCCTATTGCCATCAACCTGGCACAGATCCAGACTCCGGACTGTTATTGCGAAATTCTTAATCGAAAAACCCAAAAACACTTTGCTCGACCTGGGAATAGATCCTAGGTCGAACCCAGGATCTTATGCTCAGTAGCGCTTGCAACCACTAGACCAACGAGGAGAATGTAATCAATTAAAACAATCTAAATCCGAGTGATAATTAATGCTGCTATGAGGTTCGTGTGGACTTTGAGCATTGGACTTTGTACTTCTGATTAAATACTTAAAATGATGCGTTGGGAATTGAGGTGCGGTTTTTTTTAATTCTTTTAAAGCTAAGTAGCTTATTTATATAACTATAGTCCACTTTAGAAAACTTATTTTCTGCCCACTTATTTTTATTATCCTCCTTAGCAAAAGCGGTTTTTTAGTATAGTTTTAACTGTGTTCTGTGTATCTTTTCTGTTTCGAAGACAAATGAAAGTTTATTTCCTTCCCAAATCCCTATAGATCTTAATTCAGCAGTAGTTTTCCAAACCTCTGTTATTTAGTCAAAGTAAATATGACGTAAATATGACGCTCGTTCTCGCGGCGAACGTTCCTTGGCGTGTGGCGCAGGGATCGAACGAACGACGTCGCTAGTATTAGCGACTTGAATTTGGAAGCAATTTACGGTGACCAACTAGGAATCTGGACATTCTATAATCCAAGCTTTAAAATTATTATTTTCTATACAACACGTCAGTTCAGACCAAAGATTAAATATTTATTTTACAAATTCTCCAGTGCAGAGGAAAAATTACCATAGACAGTAACATTTTTATGCCATAGGTAGATATTTAGACAACAGAGAGTAATAGTCATAATATTTTGATACCTTTTTAACACTAACTTTTCCAACCTATTCCTACCCCCTTCCTAACCTAGAAATTCTTTTAATAAAATTTTCTACTATCCTAAAAGAAGTCGTAACACCAAACAGGTATTATCCTCGCCAGTCGGTGCAACCAGTTGGGTTTACCTTGACGGTTTGCTAATCACGACCACCTTGAATATTAACTAACGACTTGTTTAGACTCGCGTCACTGCCTACATAAATATATATACGTTGATATATAAATAACTTGTGAATTTAGCAACGGTATGTAAGATATATCTGAGAATTGTTGCGTAGCTCACAATTATAACGACAATGATTTTGTTTGAGAGATTTAGCCAAATTGATGTCTTATCTGGAAGGGGGAAAAGAGAACTGTTGTCGCTAATTATTACGCAAATAATAGCTTCAAGTACCTCATGGAAAGGCTACGAGTATCTAAGTTTGGTGATGTCTGTAAATCTGATCATGGTTCAAGCAACTCCCGTGTAGCTACAAGGCTATTCCACCCTTTTAAATCTATCTCTGCTAGATGATGGTCTATCTATGGGTCCCTTCATATAATTAGCCTTATGAATTAGACTTCCGGACCTAGTTTTACAGACAAGTGTAAATAAAACAAGATGTATTCGTGGTGTGCAATGGTCCTAACGGAATGGACGGTGGAAATGTGGTCCCATTTTATGGAGATCAATTAAAATCCAACAACTAAGTATTTAGTTGCTGGATATTCTATCTTTAAAATGCACATTTTTGGCTTACAAACATACCTACCACAGTTATTCCAGAGTAGAATTTGACACATATCGTTTTACTTCTTATTAAAATTTTATTAAAAATCTGACGCACACGAATGGTCTCAGCTGTTATTGATACTAACTTGCAAGCCTGTCTGTAAAAATCTCACCGTGAAAATTTAGGTGAAGTGAGCTTGAATAGAGCTGTCATTCCACGTTATGCTAGGGATTGACACTATTGACAGCTCACTCCACGTTCACCTCACCTATGTGTTCACGGTGAGATTTGTACAGAATAGCACTGAAGGTGATTACTAAGTGAAGAGTTATTTCGTTGATTGGTGACTTGCAACTATTTAGAACTTAAAGGGCAGGGCAACTATGTCAATGCCATTTGTTGTTAGATATTCTTAGTGCACCCGTTTTGGTATATAGACGCCAGCAAAGGTTAAATAAAAAAAGGAAATTGCTAAAGATAATCCTAGGGCTATAAATGAAATTATTACGTATACCATGTAATTTCTATTCATTCGTTTAATAGCTCTAGATAATAGCCCGAACTTAACAAGCAATCCACAGTAATTGACGGGTTCAAATCCCAATCTATTTTTTCTAACGGCCCAACCGTTCCTAGGATTACCATTAAAAACGTTCGAATTACCAACAGCTGCTTATTTGAACTTGGAACGTAAAAACTGGCAACATAATTTGCCGCTCGCCAAATGGTGGGGTCTACATTCTAATTCTAAACTCGCGGCCTCCACCAATAGCGGGCGAGGACGACCCAACATGGCCGCCGTGGGAACCGGTTAATAGGCCGTTTGAATTTAGAATAGTATTTTTATGAATGCGTTCGAGAACAATTGCTTTTTTTCTTTTAGTTCTAATTCGGTATTCATTAGAATTAAGGGTCTTGGGCGTATGTACTCGTACACATAAATTATATGCTAAGTGACTTAGAATGTTTAACGTATGTTAATGATATTTAATAATAGGTAATTATTATTCACTGTAGATAGATAACTTCATTCTAGTACTATAAAACAGCTTAGGCAGATGTTTCTATTAAACAAAGTGAACTTATAAACGTTTCTTATTAATAGACGTCAGTTTTTTCTACCTTATTAGATTAATGTCCAATTTATGGACAAAATATAAATTGTATTAATTGCACCTGAGCCTTAAATAGTCGCTGATCCAATTTGGGGCATAACTAAACGTTCATTAAATTGCAAAGATCAAATCTTAAACGTATTGATACATTGTAAATTTTATTTCATAAATGGAACTGACTATTAACGAACCTAATCTCAACTAAACGTAAGTTTTATAATGCCTAAAAGTAGGTATATTATCTACAGAGTAAAAAAAATCATAAAAATCTATACCTATATAAATAAAAATCAATTGCCGATTGTAGGTATGTAGGTACGCGCATTACTTCTACACGGTTACACCTATTTGGCTAATTCTTTTTTGTTGTGTTTGTAATTGTCAGGACAAACCTTGTATGAATGAAAATCTTTGAATAGTGGCCGGGAAAATTGGAAAATTCTGGAAAACTAAAAGTGCATTTTCTATGGGAATATTGTATGAATTATTTAAATTTTGAATGGACAACGTATGTCAGGTCAGCTAGTATATGATATACAACAGGATATATTATGCTAGATATATAGGTAGTGTGTTAAAAATTTGATAGGTATGATAGAAAAAAAATCATGAAGATACCTCTAAAAATAATTAAAGCCGGTAGCAAAAATAGTAGGTTGGCAGCTACTACCGGCGCATACTCGTATAAAGTAGAAAATGGAGAGGTTGTTATATATAAAGTTAACCGAGATGAGAAGTAAATATGAGCATGATCACCAAACCTAACCTCGGGGTGCTTTTCGCTCGCTCTTGCATCATATGTCGACGGAAATATTTTCGCTGCCAAGTTATTTTTTTAGTAACAAATAGCTAGTCGCCCTTTAAATTGTTAGTCGTCTGGAAAATAATTAGCCAATAAAAACCATAGATCTAACTCGAGGGATCACCTTGTTTGGTCTGGGAGCAATTAACAATCTTATACCTATTTGATTAAGGTTTTATATTTTGATACTGCATAAGTATTTATATATATTTCACTAACATAATGCTATCCCGCCGTCCAAATTTGGGATCCTCTATATGATAAGTACAAGGATAGGCTGGAAATTGTGCAGAAAAGGTATTTACGTACAATGAATTGTAAATGTTATCGTCCTAAAGTCTCATATGAACAATTACTGAAACGTTATAATGTTCTTAGTTTGGAGTCTAGACGAATTCTTGTGGGCGTAATGATGTTGCATGGTATATATTGTAATAATAGATTCGACTGCATTCCTTTATCAAATAGTATACATTATATAGTACCTAGATCTGTCATGCTTCGTGGGGTACGTGTGCCTCGACTATTCCACACAGATTCGTGCAGGACTAACGCTGGAGTGCGCGTGCCTCTTCGTCGATGTCGATGCGTACAACACTCACTTTATGGAGCTTGACATATTTACTCTTTCCAAAAATCGTTTCAAGGCAAGAGCAATAGAGTTACTAAATTCATAATATATATATTCTTCTTGTTCTTCTTCTTACTAGTCTTTTACGATGCACACTAATTGTCTGTTTTCTTTTAACTTTTTTTTTTTTTGTGAATTCGTGGACAATGTTGTGGGTTACATGTGTAGTAACATACCTAAATATGGAATGATTGTGTATAAATGTATTTCTAAGTATTGTACTAATTTAAGAATCTCTAGTTAAGCTTGGCATGTAACTGTTTTTTGTCCCTAACAAATAAAATAAAATCTGCTTACTTACCGATAGGTTTTGATTGCGCCAAAATAATGTAGATAAGGTACCTAGAAAACAGTAACTAGTATGTCAGCAGTTAGCACTGTTAGAAGGTATTAATCAAGAAACTGATCAACATCAAAAGTCATTTATTCAAACTAGACTAAGAATCAGCACTTTATGAACGTCAAAATTACAAATGGTTATCCCCCAAAAAGCTATTCCCTTCACCAGTGCTTTAGCTGGGAAGAAGAAGTGGGGCAAGAAACCCCTCTGTAGCACAGCTCTCTGATCTAATTGTGTGTGAAGAACAACGGATTAAGACCATGGGTACAGAGTTAAAAGCAACCAACATAAATATCCCACCGTTCAAATTAAACTTGAACTTACATATGCGTAGGTACTGATAAATAGAAGTACTATATTTTTTTTACCGTCTTGAAAAAAATAGGCTACAATAAAAACAGAAATTTTATAAAAACTTTATAGATCGTTAAGAAATATCAAAGTTCAATTCATACGATGAATTTAGATATTACTAATTTTTTCAAAAAAAAAAAAAAAAATCTAGGCTTCTACTCCGCTCACCTTTCATACCCTATTTTTTTTAAGACGGTAAATAAAGTCATCCTGTATATTAACACAAATCATAAAGCACTCAAGATAAGTGGAGTAAAGTTGTGACGTAATGGTACACCAGTGATGGCAAAAAGAACAGGGGCAGACCATGCAAAAGATGGGAAGACAAATTAAAGCTCACAGCGGGTCCAAATCGAAAAAGAGTTACGAGAGATAGGATTCAGAGTAAGTTGTTAGAGGAGGCCTTTGCTAAGATCACAGTGAAAAGGAATCATTCTGTAAACTAGTACTTACTTAAAATACCACAACGAAAAATGTACAGAATTAAAGGGCTTACGGCTTACTTATAATGTATTAAAAGGCTTACTTATAATATAGGCTTGTGGATAAATAATAACAGCCACACGGTTCGATTGATCCGGGTTAAGCTACGCTTGCCGCGGTTGTTCCGTGGATGAGTGACCATCTTTACATACCAAGACCTCTCCGTGTCTCGGAAAGCACGTGAAGCCGTTGGACCCGGCTATCATTTATGGATCTTTGACGTCGTTAAGGGTCGTCAGAATCCCGAAAGTCTGACAACCAGTCTAACCAAGGGTTATCGTATTACCCAGTAACTGGGTTGTGGAGGTCAGAAGAGCAGTCGCTCCATGTAAAATACTGGTATTCTGCTGCATCCAGTTAGACTGGAAGCCTACCGATAGTGTTTTAATTTATTAGTCCAAAAGATTTTTTGTAAATAGATAATTATAATTATTTCATAGTTGGCAATAACCAGCGTTATGTCATCGCGCGCCAAGGGTGCGTTTCTACTGACGTGGAGCTGGGCGGAGCGGAGCTGAAAAGTGGCAGGTGTTGCACTGAAACGGAGCGGAGCGGAGTGGAGATTTCGAGCACTGTGATTGGTCGGACCGCCCTGCTCGACTCCGTTCTGTAAGGCTCGGGGCCGCATAGGTATATATTTTATTTGAAAATCTGTTCCGCTCCACTTACACTGTTTTTACTGACGCGGAGTGGAGATTTCGAGCACTGTGATTGACCATTCACGGTCAGCTCTTCTCCACTCCTGGCAGTGGAAACGCACCCTAACAGATTTATAGTACCTACCGTTAGTCCTTCTGCCTGTATCCTTTATTTTAGACGGCGCAGTATTCTTTCTACTTTCATACTTCATGCATCTCTATTAGCTGTCATCTCAGTAGTAACCACTTTGTAGCCATTATCGTCTTATACACAATCTATCGATCGCTTTTTTAGTATTTTGTTTTTCTTACAGGCATCTATCAAATTTAGCATAAGGTCCAATTAACTATTTGGCAACTGAAATCGCCCGAGCTTATGGTTTTACAAATGCTTAAAAAAGTCTTTATGACTGTACTAAGAACCTTTGCAATTTAAACTTGTTACTTTGGAAAAAAAAGAATAAAAGAAAGAGGAAAGAGTTTGCCTAGTAACGGAGCTAAAACAAAAAAAAAACTAGAATTCAAAACAAGTGACTTTTAAGCTCTTCTCAAATTGTAGATAGGTAGGTATATAGTGTTAATAGGAATTTGGGTTTAAAATATGGCGTCGATGATGATGACAGACTGATCATCCATTTCCTAACTGTGTTGGGGTCGGTTTCCAGTCTAACCGGATGCAGCTGAATACTAGTATTTTATATGGAGCGACTGCCTATCTGACCTTCACAGCCCAGTAACTGGGTAATACGATACCCCTTGGTAAGACTAGTTGTCAGACTTTCTGGCTTCTGACGACCCGTAACGACTGTCAAAGATCCACGAATGACAGCCGGGACTAACGACTTAACGTGCTTTCCGAGGCACGGAGGGGTTTTGGTATGTAAAGATGGTCACCCATCCGCGGACCAACCGTGGCAAGCGCAGCTTAACCTGATTGATCGACCCGTGCGGTTGTTATTACTTAGCCACAGGCCCCTCAAGACTGATGAATAATAAAATAAAAATATTCACACCGGTACTAATCCCAGATTAGTTTACCCAACACTAGAAAAGCAAGGTCATGTCAAACTAGACATGTTATCAGCCGCTGTAGCATAGTTTAAGCTATTGATAACCCACGTTATATGAGACAAGGTCGCAATAAAGTAGAATTAGGTATTCCTGACGTAAGTACTAAACATAGTAAAGTACTCACTTATTTGTTTGAATTATCGAGCATTTGACAATAGAATGGGTAAAATGGTTCAAGGTAGATTAAAAAGAATTTCGAAACACTAATTTGAAAACATTGTAAAAACCAAAAAATTTTAAAAGAGTGACCATGGAGTTTCTTGGCGGCTCTTTCCAAAGGACACGACGAATTAGAAGCTAGCTGCACAGCGAACTTCTGACGTTTCATAAGTGTCCATGTAGGTTTACTTACCTATGTGAAATAAAATATTTTGATTGCACACATTATCACGCTTGACTACTGTCAATGGCAAAGTCTGGATGAATGAGACGACAGTCTAGCAACAGACAGAGAGCGATTACAAAGTTATTGCTGTTGAATATGACACTACTACGCACTCTGTTGATATACAGTCGACTCTCGATAATTTGAAACTCAAGGGACCAGAGAAAAATTTCAAACTACCAAGAGTTAAAATAACAGGAGTTTTAATAACCAAGAGGGAAGAAAAAATCAAGTAAACAAGCTGACTCACGTTAACATTCAAAGGTAGACTGGAATGCGAACTGTAAATTGACTCATATCTTATTTATGTAAATAATCGACAGGTCTGTCTATGTATATAAACAAACGATGGGTGCAGGATAAACGCTTCAAATTGTAGAGAGTACGGTAGAACGGACTTCAAATTATTGCATGTTGACGGGCAAGATACTATTCCGTCAATAAACAAACGATAGGTGCATTATATTTATATACCTATATTCGCAATAAATGAACTGGAATTTGAATAAACGCTTCATTTTAAAGAGAGTAGGGAAGCCCGGCAAGATACTATTCCAACAACTTCAAATTACCGAGGGGACCAATTAACATTGATTTTATTCAATTTATCGAGTATTTTTCAAGGGATCAGAATAAAATTTCAAACTATCGAGAGATTCATATTATCGCGTGTCAAATTATCGAGAGTCGACTGTAATCATTCATTCACCATTAGAAAAAGAAGAAATATAGATCTGTTATAAATTAAAAATAATTCTGCATGCTTTATGTTTTTCTGCAACAGATGCTAGAAACAATAAAGAAGATTACGCTAAATTAGAGAGATAGCAATGACTTCTTAGTCGTTGAATTGTCTATTGTGGTTGACAGTGGTTTCCAAATTATGTTCTTGTCCAAAAGTATTGTCAAATTCTTAGTCAAAGGTTAGATATATATAGTCGAAAGTTAGATAATTCCTTAGATTTCGATTTAAGATAAGTATTTGAAGTAATATTTCATATTTATTTTTGTTATGTAAGTCTTTATAAATCTTAGTTTAGTCATTTAGAAAACCCATATTAATTAATGCAATAGAATCCGTGATATTACTTTTTTTAATAGGTACTTACGTCAATAATTGAAGCGTTGGGTTGGTAAAATCAAGAGGCTGGAGGGCGTAGGCTTAAGAGCTATGATGAAGTGGCTTGTGGGAATATTAGAAACGAAATATTTAATTATAACCATTTTTTACGTTACCCGTTATATTCAAAACTAAACGGTATTAATGAAGAAGTAGCAAGTAGAGATGAAGTAGTTCAGAAAAGTTATTTAGCGAAGGAACCAAAACAATATGATTTCAAACAAGCAAGAAAAGCATTGTGAAAAATTCAGTTCAGGAAACGGTATATGAAAATGTTGGTTTTCAAAATACTCTCTCTCCAAAAGAAAATATTCGTTATGGATATGGTTAAAGAGGGGAAGTTTAATTTTACTAAAACATGTGTGTGATATATTCAAGAAGAATTTTTATTTTGGATTTTGAAGAGACTATTTAAGACCTGACTTTGATTACGAATTCGCCAAAATTTTGAGTAACACTAAAAGCTAATTAAAATGAGAATATTGAGCATGCTAACCTGTTTAGTGAGTGCAGGAAAAAATAAAGTAATCATAGATGGTAAACAAAAGAAGCGTGTATCACTATCGGTTAATCACTCGTCAACATGCACTAATGCACTTTTTTAATAGCATCCAACCAATCAACCTATTTCAGTTTATCTTAACACGATACGAAAAAAGCTAAAAAACAACTGACGCATTCAATCTAAACATAGTATATTTCATGTTTGAAACTAATAACTCCAACTAACCATGAAATCGGCTCATGTTGCGTTAAACATTTCACACTCTGTAAAAAACACTCGAACAAAACGCACACTTAACATCGGCTGCTTAATCAGAACAAGCCCGACAGAGAAAAAAAAGTAAAAAAAAAATCAATTCGCAATCGTTTGTCAAAAATTGACGCAAAACGTCAAAATGTTTTTTATTTTATTTTCGCGAGCGGCAATGATTAGTAAAGGCGTTCGTTCTGCGAGGCTATTTGGCCGCACGTGTTTCGCCGAGGGGTGGGTCTTGCACGTGAAATTTCCCAGGTTTCCACCCTCCGCGGACCGCCCCTATAGGCTTTTCTGTCCGGCCTATGCTGTTTAACCGATCGGCTTGCGAGAGCTGCGGAATCGACTAGTCACTACAATTTTTTCGCATTGGGGTTGAATACTTTATTTTTTGAACGCATTATTTTTTTATGTTAATTAATAAAACATCAAAATAATTATGGAAGTTTTTCAAAACGTAGACATGACTAAAGCATAGTTAAAAACGAATCAATTGCACAAAAAAAAATACAACTGTAAAGAAACACGAATCATTAAAAGTAGATCATCGTAACGTTACAATTATCAACGAGTGTATTTTGAAAAATCTAAAGCGATTGTATGATGTGAATTAATTTCATGCATCGCCCACTTTTCCTGTGCAATTATACTCTATACCTTCATAGTTTTTAACAGCCAAACAATTGCCAGTTGCGATAATTTTTATACAACACGTAAATGGTAGAATTAATTTACATTTTTTTTTGTATATTTTTTTTATTCTTTCCTTACTCAATTGTGATAGCTCATGTGAACATGTGCTCGAGTTTGATTGTAAAAGCTGTTTTGATGAATTGGTTTTTGCAGAAATGAGCTTCGAGTTTATAAACTGGACTTTAATTGATTATGGATTGACTTTGGAGCTACGGTATCTTATTATTTCTTAGTTAGTTACTGTGTTGTTTAATCTATTAATAAACCTTGCATAACTTAAAAAAAATCTCACCTTGATACACATTATCCCCGTTTATGAAACACTCGATTCAAAATCCACTACGACTAGACGACCGGTACAATTCAATCAAAACATCAATTTACAATTCAATTAAAAACACGGCTCCACGCAATTTAATAAACGCGAACAAAATTAAATTACCACAAGTAGGAACAACACATTAAAAAAGTACACTCAAAAAGCACAAAGAGACAATATCCACTCCACTCTCGACTCTGTTCTTACACTGCCTACTTTTCATGCTCTACGCCTACACATTCACTATTTCAGTAACAACACAACGTCGAAATGAAAACTCGACTTTATTTTTACAAGAGCAAGGTTGAGAATACTTTGCATTTTGCCAGCCACGCACCCCATCTCTTTCGCGCGTATTAATCAAAATACCGACTCTACTTTGACGTGGAATCGTAGAAAATGGATAAGCCATTGTTTTCTAAATTGAAACTATGGTTTGCATGACTGCTGTAAGATGGCCTCTTTGCGATCGTGTGTCGTCGGGTTTGGTTCGGGATTGTCATAGATGTATGGGGAAGAGAGGTCTGGTTAGACTGGTTGTGCCCTAGCTTGGTTTAGACAGAATACATAATTGTTATTGCTGGCTAAAGGTTTTACAATAAAGTGTAATTACGGATGGACAATGATTAGAATATTGTTAGAGATATTGTGTTATTATTAAGATGATAGCATTGAGATCTTAATTAAATTAGATCTAGTTTCAAATTCATTAAAGATTTACTGCGGTCTATTTAGAGATGAGACAGAACCGACAGTGAGTATTGAGAATAATTAAATTAGATAGAAATTGGTTTTACGGAAAACCTTTAATCACTTATCCAGTTTCTTGCTTTTATTGTTTAATCCTTGATACTGTGCTCTCAATACAACGCCATATTTTTTCTGTACCTACTTATCCATTTTTAAAATAACAGCAGAACAATGTTTAACCAATATTCAAATATGGATATTTTTCCTCAACGATTAAGTACTTAATGCACTGCTGGGAAAGTTAATATAAATTATATTAAGGGCTGATTTTCCAATAGTCATAAGTTTTATCGAATAAATATAACAGTATGACATATTTTCTATACAAAACCTGGGAAACCACCTTATTCCATAAATAAACGTTGTCTGACGATTGAAAAATTATGCCTAAAAGAAATAAATAAATAAAAGATGCACGTTTTTTTTTTTTGTTGGCTCGCAAAGACGCTACGCATGAAAGATAAAAACATTATAGATCACATTAGGAACTCCTTTTCAATGCCATTTTTCAAGCCAATGACGCGTAAACCATACATAATGAAGGCACTTAACGCATTAATAACAAATCAAAAACACATAAATTCACAAAAATAAAAAAAAAACAATCATAACTCTATTCCCTTCGAGATTGATGTCAGAAACAAGAACCATAAACAATAAAAAAACATTCCACACGTAGTCTATGGTATAGTTTTTGCCGCCAAAGCAATAATTTTGTTGTGATTGCCTGTGAGCTTCCCATGGGTTCACAATGCTACCCCGTAACTGTGCTATGATAATTCTATACCAAAACCTATGGTTTCTGTGCAGCCTTCTGTACTGCAACTCGTAGGTACCGTAACTTTTCATTCATTAAAATATTAGTAGATGTGGTTTTTGGGCTATGTTGGTTTAGTGCAATCATTTTATAGCTAATTTAAAAATATTATGTTTCTTTCTCCTAAACAGAGTTTTGGTTTTGGTATAACCATAGCATAAAAGGTTGTGGAAAAAAAAATTGACAGTATACGTAAACCAACAGAGTTTCTTTCTATCAACCTTATACATTCTCCTGCTCTTATCCCAATTTTTTTGGGATCACAACATATCCCTTTCTTCCATACTTCTCTATTATCATCCATCGTTATCTCTAGTCACCCCTTTCTAGAAATCTCATCTTTCACACAATCCATCCATCGTTTCTTTGGTCTTCCCCCACACTTATAGCCTTCGACATTCACAGTATTCATTCATAGTCATACTCAAAACTTTCCTTACGACATTTTCCTCATTCCTCCACATCACATGCCTATACCATCTGTATAATCCATTTCCTTCATTTGGCAACCGATTTCCGTACAAATTTTCAGTCACCGGGGCCACTTTTGTATAGAAAATGGAAGATCCAAAATAAACATTTGTAAAGTTATTATTACAAAGTCTATTGATTTTTCACATAATTCTGAAATCATCATGGCATCAAAAGGCAATGCATAATTTATTAATTAATAACTAAAGATGACCTAATGTATGTTGATGATGGCATTAATACAATTAAACTCATGAAACTTTGCAATTGCAACTATACTACGTTATTTTGATAGCACAAACCACTATAACTAACAACACTAAAGACTTATAACGGAGCCATATGAGTAAATATTATAATCAGAACCCATTGGAAAGACCCTGAGTTCTCTGGAAATCTTCAAAAAAAGTGGAAACATATCTCATATACAAAAGGCAAGACAATAAATTGTAATGAAAGTTTAACAAATTGGTCTTTGGATTTGCTATAAACAATCCTTTTTCAAAGGATTTCCACATATCTCACTATCTTTATTTAAAACAATCTTACTAACAAAGGGCGACAACCACAACAGAATTCATCTCAAACTCTTCCACTCTTGATTTATAACCAGCCAAGTGTAACAGGATGTCAGTAATCATCAATACCTCAAATATTCCGCCATGACTAACGCTCCGAAGACTAAAGGTCACGTTCTGACCATTTTGAGTCACGCACCTATTCACATTGCATTCTTATGCAAGAGTTCGATGATATCATAAAAGATGATGAGTGCAGTGGAAATGACTTTGTGAATTGATTTTGATTTGTTGAGAGGTAATATATTGTGTGGGTACGTAGATTCTGACCAGGTTAAGATGACACTATGAAAGGCATACTGTCAGTGTCTGTACACGGGGGGGGGGGGGGGGGGGGGGTACTAGCTATTTTGCGCGTCCAATATAATAATATTTTCAGAATGCTCTTGAGACTGCCCTGCTTCTGTGGTGCGTCGGAAATGTTTGCACAGAATCGAACTGACGGCATTCATGCGATCATTCGAAAAAAAACCGCATCATTACTAACTCGAACACGGACTAGGAGCAACAGTATTCTGAAAACAGTGACAGAGTTTCTATTCTCCCATTTTGAGGCATTTTGTTGAGAGGATGGCCAAGTGAGAAACTGTAGGTACCTTACTTGGTCATCTTGTGTGCATTGCTTCAAACTCAATTGATAATTTGAGTGTGCAAGTAACCCTCTGCCATTTTATCCGTGTATTGTATATAAAACATTGGTCAGGGGCTATTGGGGGGGCATTGGTCTTTCCATAGTTCTAGGTAACCAGTCTATAGCCACCTAAACCTATAGGTTTACAAAACATGTTGGGCTATAGCCCAACATGTTTTGTTTCCATGTTCTGCAACAGTCCTGCACCAACCGGGGGTTGCCTAAGGGGCCTCTGCGAGTTGATTTTGGCCACTTCAAAGTTCCGGGACCCCAGGATGCCAAGATATGTCAAGGACATTTTAAAATAACAGTATTACTTGCTAACACTAGCTATAAGGTATTACTAACATTATGGATCTTTATTGACCGTATAAAGAAATTTTGAATTTGATTTGATTAGAAAACATGCCATGTGTCTGATAGGAATTCCCATCAGCTAAAATTACGAACTTCCATACAAATCTTCTTCTTCTTCTAATTTTGCCCCTTTAGGGGGATGAATATTCAAAAATCCTTCCTTGCTGCTCTCTTTCGCAATAAAAGGAACTCTAGCGCAAAATTTCATGCTTCGTAGATACTAGAGTAACCGGCCGTAAATATTGCACGAGGGATTTTTAGAAAATGTTAGGCTTTGTAGAGAGTCGTCTTCGTCACAGGTAATTGTGTGTGACAGACTTTTTCATGTGCTTTTCAATCCATATGCAATATTTACGGCCGATATCTCTAGGTAATTATTATTACACTAAACGAATTATTTGAGAGCTCAGTAAGTAATGTTACTGAGCTCTCAAATATTTATTTAGGGATGTGTGGTATTACGCGAATAGATAGAATAAGAAATGAGTATGTAAGAGAAGTCTGAAAGTGACACCGGTGACTGAAAAGTTGTGTGGAAATCGGTTGTCATGGTATGGGCATGTGATGCGGAGGAATGAGGAAAATGTCGTCAGGAAAGTGTTGAGTATGAATGTGGAGGGCTATACGAGTAAGGGAAGACCAAAGAAACGATGGATGACTGTGTGAAAGATGATAAGGCCAGAAAGGGAGTGACTACTGAGATGACGCCTAATAGAGAAGTATGGAAGAAAAAGACATGTTGCGCCGACCCCAAATAAATTGGGACAAGGGCAGGAGAATGATGATATTCATAAAATATCAAGTGCCAAATGTAAGTGTAGCATAACATTAAATATGGAGAACGAAAGCATCCATCCAATAGCTTTTGAATACGAGATAATAAAGTCCTTAAAGATACGTCAACCATAATTTATTTAAAAATTATCGACTCATCTCATAGACGAGCTTGTCGAATTAATCAGCAATAGATATTTGAACTTTCGAGTTTTTTTTTCGAACGATGGCAAGGGTATTTTTCTTTCTTATTTTTTTTTCTAAGGAAGGAGGGGTTTAAGCATTGAAGGTACTTCTAACTAAATTACTCTGAACATGACCGAGTCCTACGAACAACGACATTGTGGAAACTACAAGTAATCATAGGACAAAGCCGCATAGGCCTATGATTGACGTATATACCTGACATAGAATGTCGGCAGAATGATCCTAATTTCTAATTCTAACAAAACGCATTTACAAGGCAGATGTGACTGATGTGAGTGGAAACGCCGAGAGGGGACGCCCTAGGAGGATAATAATCAATCAATCTGCCTAGGCTTTTCCCAACTATGTTGGGGTCGGCTTCCAGTCTAACCGGATACAACTGAACACCAGCTATTATTTGATCTATCTACCTACTATCTGACCTCCACAACCCACTAAACCGGGTAATACGATACCCCTTGGTAAGACTGGTTGTCAGACTTTCGGGCTTCTGACGACCCGTAACGACTGTCAGAGATCCACGAATGACAGCCGTGACCAACGGCGTAACGTGCTTTCCGAGGCACGGAGGAGCCTCGGTATGAAAAGATGGTCACCCATCCACGGACCAACCCCGGCAAGCGTAGCTTGACCTGATGGAACGACCCGTGCGGTTGTTATTATTTAGCGTCAATTAGGTCACTATATTATAGCCATCTTATTGGTGATATTCTTCAGAAGGTCAGGTGCATAGTACTCGCAACCGATGTGCGTTTATGACTAGATTTATGAACGTAAACGAAACAAATGGAGTATTTAAGGATCGTAGCAGGTCTCGTCTGTAGTTTCCGCCTACTCCCTGAGAACAACGCGTGAGTTTAGGTGTGTATGTATGATCCTAATTTTGACAAATCCATTAACAATGACATCAATTCATGACATAAAATGCTAAATAAATCCAGCTCTAATCTTTCAACAGTATCATTGCCACAGCACACATACACACAGAGCTATTACACCGAACATCTGGCTCGCTAGTCGTGTTCAATCTAGTTCATGAGTTTATGTTAGTGCCACACACGCCATAGCTGTCTCTAATAACGTAGCTCAGGTTATGTGAGCACCTGGTCTTGTGGCTGAATTTGAGTGAATTAGGGAAGTTATGCCTCGGTTTAGTGTTGTAAGATATAGTTGGAAGAAGCAATTGGGAGTTTTGACTGATGATAATGGCAGCTCTAATGTTCCTGCAAAGTATTACCTACCAGTGTATTCATAACTAAGGATTCTACTTTATTGAAAACTCTCTCCGTCTAAAACTCTCTTGAAGTAGCTAGTTAATCCTGATAAAGGCTGAGTGGAATTGAATTCAATTGAGGTAAAATCAGGTATGGAAAATCTGGAATCGTGAAAAACCAGCCCACCTTTTACTACAACACCACGAATTAGTCAATAATCAGGTGATAGTATTGTCGCGGTTAACAGGTTAGCCTTTTAACAAAACTTCGCCGTTCAACTAGCGGCCAGAATGATACTCATTTATAGGTAGGGTTGGATCTGTAACCAACCACGCGCGAGCGGTCGCAGTAACTAAGCCAGGGCACCTCGTCCAAATGGGTCAGGTTAGGTTAGAATTGTGACCAACAGCGCGCGAGCTGAGCGAGCGCTAGTTCGAGATTGAGCTATTTGGTCGCGACAGTAGGTACTACCTGCAATGTAAACTATTGGGGCGCATCCAATTGACACGTATGTTAGAGATTACTATCCTATATGTATGTATCTATATTATATGTGTGTCAGCTCCGATGCACGACTGGAGTTTACTCCTTATGTACGATAGTGTTTTTTAATTTTTTTTTTTGAGATGGGTTTGCTCTTGACTCTAGTCTAGGTCTGAGGTGATAGAAACAAAGTCGACGATGGAGAGAGCTTACCCAGAAGAAGCTTGTTCACTCTAACTTTGACGAGATTAGGGTTGTATGCTTTCAGAAACACATACGCAGGTAGAGAGTCCCATTCTTTTGCTGTGCACATTATTACAGAAATTTGTAAGCGCTTAGTGCGAATTGGTGGAATAGCAACTAGGTAGGGATGGTAACTTGCAGTGCGTCTAGATGTCCGATGGTAGAAGGGGGCTGGTGGAATGAGAAATCTTTGAATATAATGGATAGATTGACCGTTACAATGAAGACTGGCCGAAAAATCGTGACAACGCTTCGCTTGTATTTCACTCCTCATATTTTTTCCATACGGAGGGCATTATATGAAAATCGATTCTTAAGGCGTTAAACTCCAAAAATCGATGTTTATAGATTCACATACCTAGACTAATTTGTTTTCATGGTCTTACAGAACCGAGCCATAAAAAATAATCCTCGTCTCATACACATATAACTAACTACCCACAAAACACTACTTTTCTATCGCAGGTATGCGTATGCTGTACGAGACTTCTTTTGAAATAAGCATCACCTTTGTATACGTATTTTTCTATTTTCTTCTCGTCTGTTTATGTGTGTACATAAATGGTTAAATGGAAAAGAAAACCAAAAAGGGCGTTACTCACCATAGCACCGGCCGGCCTGTTCTCGCCCCCGCCAGGCTCACCATCCGTACAGAAGTAGCATTTGTCCTGCGGCTTCCAATCTGCTGGTTCCTCGGCGACTTCCAGCTTGGGTTGCGTCGCAGGCCTTTTGATCAGCGATTCTAGAATCGTCTCTGGCCTTCGAGGCACCTTCTCTTCCACTCTTTCGTCCTTTGCTTCGTCCTCGTTTATTTGCTCTATAGTCTTGATCTTTAGGGCTGGTGGAGGGTCGGCCTGGACTGATTCCTCGTCGCTCGATAGTTCTGCCTCCCCCCGTTTTGGAATTAATGCGTCCTGATATAGTTTCCATTTTCTTCGACCCATCAACTCCTCCGCCACCCGTTCTAGACCTGGAAAGAGGCATAGATTTATATTAGAACATTTTGTTATACGAAATGACAAAAATGCAGGATATTATCCAACGTTTCGCTCAATAGAAAATGGAATAAGTTCGCCAGAAATAGTCAGGGGTCATAGTTTTGGGGTATTTTTAAGTATAAAATCGCTGGTAACTTTGTATAAATATCTAAAGAAACATAATGCAACCAACGAAAAAAATATTTATTTTTTTATTTCTAAATGTTTTTGTTTCTTTTAATCTAAGAAATATTAAAAAATATATCTATTAAGGAAGAAAATAAATAAACGACTTAGTAATGAATAAATTGAAGACACAAATCACGGTTCGACCTAAAATCTATCAGAACCGCAGATCGTTAACATACTTCAATAAATCGAGAGTGTACAACGGTATTGAAATTCTACTACCAGTCTTGCGACTTTTCTAGCCAATAAAACTTTCGCGCGACCGAAAAGTCGTCGAACTGTGCTTGCGATTTATAGCGGTGTTTTCGTCTCTAGTAAATAATTATCGAATATTAATTAATGTCTTTATTTATTGCAGCCGATAAGCGGTCTTGTGGCACCACTGAATAAATGGGATGGGTAGAGGTTACAGTGAGAGCGAGGAGCGAGGAGCGGAAAATGTAGGAGCGATATGGGTAGGAAGCGTTCACATTCTAACCTAAATAATGTGCCGTTCTCACTCAGAAATGCACATTATTACTAAATTCAATGACAAAATACACCTTTCAAATCTTTGAATACAAAGATTACTTGCAATTTGTAAGCAGGTGACTTTAAAGGTTTATGTACTAAAAAAGGCGGGCTGCAAGAAGCAAGCCAAGCCGCCATAAGGAAATACTGCTACTACCGCCGTCATAAGGAAGAAAGACGTATCTGACATTTTTTCGAAATAGAGTTATTTATATAGGTTAGGTAGCTTTTGCCCGTAGCTTCGCTCACGTTAATTTAGAATTTGACAATCAATTTGGGCTGTACTCTGCTAAAAGCGGTTCATCGACACTGGACTCACAAAATGTATTAGGTAGTATTAGGTAGGTACCTACATAAATAATAAAAATAAAAAAAAAAACACTCTTAACACACCACTAAAGTTTCTATAATAATATAATTCAATTATGATTCGAACGACACGTGGCGCCGTCAATTATCATAAGAACGTTATTGTTGTTTTCCTCGGGAACAGTACTTTTTTTCGGGATGAAAGGTACTCTATGTCCGTTTCTGTATACCTAACAACGTATATGCAAAATTTCAGGATGATCGGTTCTGTGGTTTAGGCGTGAAAAGGTAACAAACAGACTTACTTTCGCATTTATAATATTAGTTAGGATTCGGAACCGGCAAAAAAAGACGCACATCTACCAGTGTTTAACTTAACGAAAACCTAATAATTTTTACTATTAAAAGACGCATCTGCCATTTTTTTCGAAATAGAGTTATTTACATATTCGGAATCAGCAAAACAAGACGCATCTACCAGTATTTTTAAATTGGCGTAAACTTAACGAAAACCTAATATTTTTTACTATTAAAAGACGCATTTGCCTTTGTATCTTATAGTTTAAACAGGACAAAATAATTTTTTCTCCATTTCAATATTTTTGTAGATACGTCCTTTTTCGTTATGGCGGCAGAATAGCTAAAAATAGTATTATTCCATCCATCTCAAACAAGGAACAAATATTTGCTGAACTTCAAGGTTTAACCATGATTTAATTAATATATCACATATAAACTCAAAACCAGAGTGTAGGTAATAAACTTCTGTAATCACTGATCAATGCGAATTATTAAGCTGTCACTCTCAGATAACATCTGAAGAGTTAACTCGCTATGCTTCTAACAAACACATTTTATTTTTAAAATAGGTAGATGTTGCGATACGATAAGCTATTAATCATAGTATGTTCTGTAGTCAGGTGAAATGAAAAAAATGTGTGTAATACGATCGTCTGTGTGAATGATAGTGGAGTTTCTTGCATGTCAGTTGTTCTCCATTGCATAGGAACCTACCACGCTTTATAGCTTCATCTTTCTGACTGACCGACCTAGGGATGATGACAATTTTTTTTTGTCCATCATTTAGATTATTAAAAAATATTGGACTCGTATTTTTTCTTTTTTTTTTTTTCTTAATCAAAAGATTACGGCCATGCATTGAGTTAAAATGTGGCATTAAATTTAAAGTAGGTAGGTATACGTACGTAATTGTGACGTAGCGGGCGCGCTCCCCAACTTTAATGCGTGTTAACTAATTTTTTATTAATACGATAAAGCAAAAATATGTGTCTAATACTTTTTTATTATCTGACTGACGGACTAAATATTTTTTTTTTTTTTTTACCCTGGCATCATCCTTAAATTGATTTACCTAGGTGAAATAAATGCTTTGAGATAGAGTTTGGTATTATTTAACGGATACCCTTTCGAGATGTTATGATACTCAATATATTTATTGCTTGCACATGTGTAATTAGATGGTAGGTTTACAAAAAATATGATCATTGTGGACCCTGTCGGGCACAGCAAGCAAAAGTACGGGTAGGAGAGAGGAAGAGGGCTTTTATTTGACTACTTATTGCAAAATATAAAATATTATATTTGCAAAATAGTTGGGCAAATGTCATCTAAAACTATTCCAAAATTCAAGTTGATAGCATTAGTAGTTCTTGAGATATCCAGCTGGACTGAGTCGCACCATGAGGGTTCCTTTTTACCATTTTGGTACGGAACCCTAAAAAAAAAAAGAAAAAGAAAGAACAGAAAGTACAAGAGTATAGACAAGGGTCAAGTATAATCAAGTAGTGACTTAATTATGGATATAGGAATGCTCTTTTCTTTAATAAAAAACATAAGTACCTATATCTCTTCACTGACCGAATAACGCGCAGCCTAAACCGCTGCATCTAGAAGCATGTTGCCAGTTCCTTATATAGGGAAAGTTAGCACTAAGGAAGGATTTTTGAATATTCATCCCCTAAAGTGGTAAAATAGAGGATAAAAGCTTGTATTTCTTTTTGCCGATGAGATATCACGTGGCCATCGGGAACTCGACTTGTCATTGCAATAAATGAATGGATTCTTACTTTGAAATTAGTATGAACAATTTCTGTGTCATTAAACCCAAGCAGTAAGCAGACTCTTAGAGCGATCAATGCTATCTCACTCGCTACTAGTACCGCCCGTCTTTACCCTCACATAACAATATAAAATAACGTCTCCAACAGTTGATATCACGTCAAAAGCTCGGCCAAGGGCCGAATTACTGTTTAAATGTATTTTTCATACATTATCGATTGTCGCATGAATAATTGCTTCGTTTGAAAGGTTCACTGCACCTATTATCTGCTTCAAATAGTTTATTAGTACTTTTATTTATTATATGTTCTTTTGTTTTTTTTTTATATTGTATTGATACGGCCAATGATAGTTTTGTTTCTTGCACAGAATTAATACTGGATGTATGAAATGGCGGCAGGTCACGGGAACAATCTGCGACTCCCGCATTCCCCTTAAACTCAAGGGGAAGATTTATAAAACAATGGTTAGACCTGCTGTATTGCATGGATCAGAATGTTGCGTCAATAAGAATGAATGAAAGGCAATTAATTGCATGCAGCTGAGATGAGAATGCTAAGAGGGATGTGTGGTGTTACTATAGTATATAAATAAGACTGAAAGTGACACCGGTGACTGAAAAATTATGTGGAAATCGGTTGTCATGGTCTGGGCATGTGATGCGGAGGAATGAGGATGGATGTGGATGGCTATAAGAGTAGGGGACGACCAAAGAAACGATGGATGGTGTGAAAATGATATGGCTAGAAAGGGGGTGACTTCCGAGATGACGACTAATAGAGAAGTATGGAAGAAAAAGACATGTTGCGCCGACGCCAAATAAATTGGAGTAAGGACAGGAGAACGATGATATTTTTGTTTCTGGTTTTGTCTTCTTTAGAGGATTAGATCTAGGGGAGGGTAAGAGCACCTATTTATATTTTGTTGCAGTGTCTGGGTCAAGTTTCCTAGTATTACCAGTCCATATAGAACACCAGGAATACAAATATTTCTATCATCATCGTCATCATCCACGGCCCAATAAATTTTCTTTATGTCACCATACCAAATTTTTAGTAGGTACTGTAAAGGTTTTATTCGAGGCCCTGTCTAATATATCAGGCTGGCAGTATCTATGACATTCAAACGGTCACTTTGATTGAAGGCGTAGAGTTTGTTCTAGGGAGACGTCAGCGAGGCGCAGCCCCCTGGGCGAAGATAGGCGCGTTGGTTTTAATAGATACAACAGGGAAAGTTATTCAAATATATCAAAGAGTGCAACGCGAGTCAGATTATCATTTATTAGTATAGATCCCGAAGTAAAGTCCATTCGAGGATTGTTACAGTACCTACTTCATGTTTTTTACACTCCCCGCTAAAAGTAATCATTAAATTATTATTAAAACAAGCTAGAAAAACCGCATCCACACAAAGAACTCCTAAAACACACAGTTTCCTAAATCAACCACAATGAAATTCTCTAATCCTTATCTTAGGATTTGTTTGTTACGCTTTCACGCTAAAACGGCTGAACGGATTTAAATGAAATTTGGCACATGCGTAGATCATGACCTGGATTAGGACATAGGATACTTTTTAACCCGGTAATACGTTCCCGTGAGTTAATTTCTAACCTCAACGCGGGCGAAGTCGCGGACACCGACAAATGCTAGTAGATAAAATAATTTTATGCAATCCAGTACCAACTGCAGTAGGTTGATTACAACATACAGAACCTGCACTTGCAGCTATTACTGCAGTCGCTGCCAATGTCAAGCAGCAAAAACAACATCACTGGTAAGTAGTACTTATGTTTACTTGTAGAAACTGGTTTTGAGAGCTAAAGCAAGGCTCACATGGAATTAGTTTCACTGGATGGATTTTATTGTGGACTTTTTGCTTTGTCGCATCAAAATCTTATATAGGTACTGATAATAAAGCTGAAGTGTTCTTTTTTGTTTGTTTGAAACGCGCTAATCTCTGGATCCCAGTCGGACTTGTAAAATTATTTTTGTATGTGATAGCCCAATTCTTGAAGAAGGCTATTTAACATCCCCTATGACTTTGAGGAGCCGAGCATAAAGAAAAAAGGCTATACCAGTAGGGGAAGGACCAAAGAAACGATGGATAGACTGTGTGAAAGATGATATGGCTAGAAAGGGAGTGACTGCCGAGATGACGACTAATAGAGACGTATGGAAGAAAAAGACATGTTGCGTCGATCCCAAATAAATTGGGATAAGGTCAGGAGAATGATGGTACTATTATAATATATTTTCTCTAGATTGGTATCTACTGGATACTTGACAGCACCTTGTAAGCTAAGTTAGATAACTTAACATCAGGGTCCTTATTACGAACTATTACCGCCATTATGATTCCGTTGCGAAAAAGGGATGGTGCTATAGGTCATGTATAGCTCCGTCTCTCTGCTCCTGGCCTTGTTTACCCGAAGAGTTAGGCAGAGGTGTACCTACTTATAGTACACCCACATCTCGCCAGTTATGTTTAAGTCCCATGTATTAGGGGGCGAGCCTATGCCATCAACCAGGAACAAATCTAGACTCCAGACTGCTACTGAGAAATTCCAGATAGAAAATCCCAATAACACCTTGCCCGACCTGGGTATCGAATCCAGGAGCTCATGCTCAGCAATAGCACTTGCGACCACTAGACCAACCAGGGAGTCCAGCTATACAGGGTGATTTTTAAAACATGCGACAAAATTTAAGGGGCTGTTCTACCCATCAATATGAACAACTTTTACTATGGGACCAACTAAGAATTCGCAAAAAAAAAATTACCTTCCCATGTAAAAGCACATACCCGATTGGACCATTTTGTATAAAAAGGTCGAAATTTTTTTGCGAATTCCGAGTTGGTCCCATAGTAAAAGTTGTTCATATTGATGGGTAGAACACCCCCTTAAATTTTGTCGCATGTTTTAAAAATCACCCTGTATAACTCCACTATAAAAGTGTGAGACAGCCCTAATAGGTAGGTAGGTATTCATTTCTTATGAAGAAATAGAAGAACGGAATTAAACTCTTGTACCTATTATGTGTATATAGGTATGGATAAGAGAGTGTTTTAAATTGTTTCTTTTCGCAGTTGTTTGTTGCAAGATAGTTTGTTGGTTTTTAGTTATTTTTCTCGACACCAAACAAAAAATCTGGCCTTCATTTCCAAGGCCAGCAAATCTTACCTGAAATTTTCGTGCAAAAAATGCTTACCTACGTATTTTTCTTTTCCGTAGGGAAAACCCTCATGTATACTCTTCGCTAGAAGAAAGTCATTGTCTGACTATTCAATCTGCCTAGCCTTTTCTTAACTATGTTGGGGTCGGCTTACAGTCTAAACTGATGCAGTTGAATGCCCGTATTTTACATGGAGCGACTGCTTATCTGACCTCTACAACCAAGTTACTGGGTAACACGAAACCCTTTGGTAAGACTAGTTATCAGACTTTTTTGGGCTACTTACCACCCGTAACTACTGTCTAAGATTTTCGAATGACAGCCACCCCCAACGTTGAATGTCTGACTATTACTGGCTAAAATTTAATTTAATTACTGACTATACGCACTCATCTACCTAGAATTATTATGTAAACCAACTATAAACAACCATAGTAACGTATGTTACCATAAACCGTAACTTTCCCGTAAGAGCGGGTTACGCAGCAGCGTAAAAGTTTATCGTAAAAAAAAAGAACGCGTCATCATTTGAATTGCAATCATAAAATGGCGCGTATTAGCATAGACTATAAGAAGTGCTCATTGTCTATTACATCCGTTCGGGGCCGTCAACCTTTGGTAACTGTTATTATTTTTGAATTAGGAAGAGTTTTTTGTGTAGGTAGAATTAGTTTTGCTTTTTTTTTAAAACAAATAATAAAAGAGTTAGGAGTGACTTTGATATTTTACTGTTGTTAGAACGAACTTTAACGCGGCTTGTGGTAATAGTAAACTAGCAGAAATTGTGACGTAACGAAAAAGCATTATACTGTTAGTTTCAGGTGTCAAAAGTTTTGTTTTTGTTTTACCATCTACTATATATAGTTTTTAGCAAGCTAAAACTTTACTATCATCCATCCACCCATCGCTCTGTAATAATGTTACACGAATATTATAAAGCTGAAAAGTATGTTTGTTCGTTTTGTTGAACGCGCTAAACTCAGAAACTTCTTGTTCCAATTCAAAAATTATTTTAGAGTTGAAGAGCCCATTTATCGAGGAAGATTATAGGCTATATAACATTACGCTACGACCAATAGGAGCGGAGCATCAATGTAAAATGTTGCAAAAACGGGGAAAAATTATTTCTTTTGATAGCTTCCGTTGCGTGCGCTGCGTAAACGGTTCAATTTACGCAACAATCATGTACCTATGTAAAAAATTCTAAAAAAAAGTCCTCAATAGCATGTCTATCTTTTAAGGTTGGCTCAGTATAACTTTTTTAATGGTAATCAAATTATACACTAATAATAAAGCTGAAGAGTTTGTTTTTGTTTGAATGCGCTAAGCTCTGGAATTACCAGTCGGATTTGATTTTTTTTTTGCATTTGATAGCCCAATTCATGAGCAAAGAGAAAAAAACGTCAGATAGAACGCTAAGCGAAAACTAAGTAATCACGCGGGCGGGCTACGCTATGCGATGCGACGGGGTGGGTCGGGGGAACAAGAAATTTCACGCGGACGAAGTCGCGCGCAGAAGCTAGTATATAATATACAGCGAAAGGAGAAACCAACCGGGTGTCCCACGACATCTCTCGACTTTTTATTATTGGTTTATAAGAGATAAAACTGAAATTTTTTGATGTAGGAAAATACAAAATGTTGAATGCCACTAGAAATCATTGAAATGTCATTCAACAACATATAAAATTCCTCATTCAATTCTACAAAGGGTACCTACAATAAAACAGATACTTTTACAAACTACAACAGTTGATAACAATTTTTCCGCCTCATTACTGTTCTTGATAAATGAAAAAAAAAGAAGAACCCAAGTTAAATAAAAACTATACCAACCGTTCTCTGCAATTTCCTTTACCAAAGTATTTTAACTTAACTGAACAGAACCAAGGTGGTTAACTGAAGCAGAACCTTCACATGTTAATATTGTAATTAATGGACGCCGTTGAACTCCCATAGCGTGGAATAATAAAAAAATAATTACATATTAGACTCGCTTCCAAGTAAATCGGAGTGGCTAATGTGTTTTGAAAGCGAGAATAATCTCCAGACCGTACGATCTCTGGCAATGGTAAGCAATCGCCTAATTGTTGCATAGATTTACTTTTTATATGCGATATTTCAATCTTCTGGTCCAAAGGAAACTTGTCCTTCTTGGATTGTGTGAAAGATGACATGGCTGGAAAGATCTCCAACAAAAGATGTACACAATACATGACACATTTATAAAGGGCAATATCAGGTATTATGTAGGTGTACGCTTTCACTTATAGGAGACCTCAGCATGCACAATAATGTTAACAACTAAGCTAACAAAGTAAAAATATTAATAATAGTTAAAATGTTCAATGAGAGATTGAAACAATTTTGGTAAAGATTGAAAAAGTTAATAAATTGATAATAGCTAATAGAGATAAAAGAAGAAGATATGCTGCGCAAACCTCAAACGACATAGGGTAAGGGCACGACGATGATGATACGATTATTTCAATCTTTACTGGATAAAGAAGACAGCTATAAACATTTAGTCTTAACGCCGAACCTAGAAACATGTTTGCAGTTTTTGAAGTTCCCGTGGGAACGTTTTTGCAGCAGACAAAGTCGCGGGCCATTCTCTAGTGATTACACTGGCTATCTGACTGGTGATTACATTGGCTATCTGACTGGTCTGCTGTTATTGTGTTGAGACCCTTTCAACTAGTGGTTTGTTTCGATTTTATCATTATTACTTGATGATTGAAAAGTCGTGTGGAAATCGGTTGTCATGGTATAGGCATGTAACGCGGAGGAATGACGAAAATGTCGTCAGGGAAGTTTTGAATATGAATGTGGATATATATACGAGTAGGGGAAGACCAAAGAAACGGTGGACTGTGTGAAAGATGATATGGCCAGAAACGGAGTGACTACCGAGATGACGACTAATAGAGAAGTATGGAACGAAAAATACATGTCGCGCCGACCCCAAATAAATTGGGACAAGGGCAGGAGAATGATGATGATGTTGAATTGTCGTCGGCGAGGGCGGCCATGGAAGCGTTGGATGATTTTACGGGATATTGGCCTGAGAAGCAAACACATAAGGAACAGTGGACTGTTATGGGGGAGACCTTTGCCATACACTGGGATAATAAAGTTTGACAAAAAAAAAATAGATAATAAAGGTGACAACTACTGGCGTTGCTTTTTGGAGGAAAAGTGCTAATTTTTTATAGGTATGTCTATCAATGTCAAAACAATCAACAAGTTTTTTCATCAAATAATAAACGTACCTACAATACCAACTATTTTCTCAAATCATCTCCGTTTCTCCGTACAAAATTATACACGTCCAACAATAGCCAATTTAAACCGGCGATTCTTGACAGTAAAACTTCAATTATAAGTGTAAAGAAAACCTGGACTTAATATATTAGTTAATATACATAAGTCAGAAATCGCCAACCCGTCTTGAGCAAGCGTGATGATCAATGCTCATGCCTTCTCTGTGTGAGAAGAGACCTTTGCTCTGCAATGTGACAATAATAGGCTGATATTTTATTGTATAGGTATATTATATTATTACATAAAAATATATATAAATATTATATCAATTGCCTCGTTGTTGTAGTGGTTGCAAGCGCTATATATCGCCGAGCAAAAGGTCCTGGGTTCGATTCCCGGGTCGGGCAAATTGTTATTGGGGGTTTTCCATTTGGAATTTCTCAGTAGCAGCCTGGAGTCTGGATTGGTGCCCGGTTGATGGCAATAGGCTCGCCCTGTATTACTTGGAACTTAAACGTAACTGGCGAAATACATATGTAGGTAGTAGGTACTATAAGTACATCTCTGCTTAACACCTCTAAGGTAATACAGGCGTGATGTTTATCATAACAAGTTAAAAAATTGTCGCAGTTAACAAAAGGGATGCACAAAATGGCGTGATAAACAAAGGATGGTTTGTGAGCGTGTTCTGACTACTGATTGGCTAAAACTACGATTAGACTGGTCTATTTCAAGGTCGCCGTGAGTCAGTTTGCATTTGTGCATGCGTGCCTGATTGTGGGGTGCGAGATGCGAGTGCTGGCGGATGCTGGTGGTGAAACCAGCTGTAAGGATAAATGTCTCCTTAATGTTTGGACCATAAATCTAAATTGGGCTGACGACCTGCAGAATATCACAGGGCAGACTTGGATGAGACTCGCACAGATCAGGGAAGCATGACACAAAGGGGACGAGGAGGCAGCGGTGGCTGGATCAAGGCTGCCAATGGTGATGGTGATAAAATACAAAATATTGCACAAATCTCCAAAAAAAATTCTTAAAGAATCTAAAGACAAGTCATCAATCTGAACTATAATGAGTCATAGAACATTTCAAACTAGCCATCAATCTATGTAGGTTAAGGCTATCAAAACAAACAATTCTTTATGAACTTTGGAACTAATTCAACTACACATTGTGACACACACACGAATCGAAGTTAAGGTGTGAACAATGCCTCATTAGGAAATTAAGAATGGCACCATTCATTGGAAAGAATACAAAGGCTTTGACAGTATTATATCAAAGTTATTATGATACATCATCCGCTCAATCACTAGATAATCTCTTCCTTTTATTATACCAATCATATAATGGCTCAACTACTTGCCTACTTCTAGATGCTAGATATTTTGTATGGCTATCTCATGATTTACGCAATTATTTGAATCTGTTGAAGTAACCGTCTCGTTTATAACTTGAACCACGCAACAAGTGATTCAACGCGGAAACAGCCGCTGTCCTTGTTTGGCCCATCGCGAATATGCGCGCGGAATTGCACATATTATTCGCTTTTAATTATCATTATTAAACAATGTCCTTCTCGGGCTATGCTGCATTAGTTTCAAGTTTTTTTTTTCTAATATCATTATGGTTACATGTTATCACCTTGTATGGTTCTAAAGTAGTGCGATAAAAACGGTAGCTACTCTTAACATATTCTTGCAAATTACAAAAACTTAATCGCGGTATTTACGTGGACTGTATGCCCTTGAAAATTGTTGTAAATATGTATGGAGATATGTAAATATTTACAGTTTTATTACGATATCTTTAGTTGTATAGAATATTGAATTTTGCATCGGTGTTAGTGATGGTAATATTAGCAAAAACAAACGTGATAACTAAAAATTATCTGTACTGCACATCAAAATCTTGGCAGAAATTATCTTTAGAACTTTAAATATTTTTCTTACAGCCAACAAAATAATAAAAAATAACCATGTGAAACCAACGTTAAATCCATTTGAAAATTTTCGATGTAAAATATAATGAGTGCAAAAACAAAAGGCTTCGCAAGACATATGCCAAATGAAACAGGTTCAGAATCTCGGTAAAGACAATTGTCGGCCAGATGTAGTGCATCTCAGCCTCGTGGGGCACTTGATCTCGTATCTGTACCCTTATCTAGATCATTATATTGAGCTTCAAGCTTGAATATAAAATTATATTGGGATTAGTAATAAAGTTCGCGTCTTTTGTGTAGTATTTTATGAGATAGATGTGTGCAAAATTGGGAAAATGATATTTTGTACCGTGATTGTTTTCAAGCGTAGAAATAAATTGGGAATAGTTCAATTATAAAACAATACAAGAAATGGTTATTAATGTCAAAGACATTTTTTGTTTTGACTTCTGAGCTTTGATTTAGTTCAAAACTTCTCTGTGTTTTATTTTTTACTCATATTTCACATGTTTTCTGTATTACTGTATGGCACGCAAGAAAATGTAACTGAGTTGACTTATCCACAAGTTTTTGTACACTCACGTGACTACGGCTGACTATATCAATTACTATAGAAAAACTATACATTATATATTAATACTTTGAGGTAACAAAGTTCTTCATACATACCTCAAATATGTAATTACTGCGTCGCCAGTTAATATTCGCGTGAATTAATGAAACACAACGAGAATTGGCGAAAAAAATATCATAAAAACTTTATTACCATGAAACATTGTTTATCTATATTCCATCACGCCCGCAGCACACGCAACCACGCGTAGCCATGGTCATGGAAAAAATAAAACCCATCGATCATAACCTATGATAACAATTATAATTGTTAAAAAAAATACGAAGTTAATGCGTTACATACCTAATTAATTCAGACGAAATACATGACAAAGAACGAAATAAGAATAAAAAACTTCTATGACATAAAAGGTTACAGACCCCTGGAATCGAACGCAGGCCATTTGAATGAGGAATTAGAATAAGATGGCAAAAAATATGAGCATTAGAAAGAGCGGTGCGACCAGTGTGCGAGGGAGACGGCCGATATACGTGGTACGCGATTGGCTGACCGCTTTTTATGCCTTAGTTCCCCTAATCTTCATTTCGAACAACATCTGCTACGCTAATGTTTATTCGAAATAGTTCTTTAAATTTATAGTATTAAGATCTCATTTGCAATTCCCTAGTTGCGTCTTTTGTTGCTTTTCACAGCTATCTATCGTGCGGTCGTTGCACGCAAGTTGTTATTTCAATTTTTAATACATCTCCCATCGAATGGGTTCCTTTTAAGGTCAGCGATGGTTGGAAAAAGGCCCACAATGTTTTTTAAATTATAATCATTTTTTGCTGGTCACCTATTGGTCGGCAGATGGGCATAATAATAGCTGGAGGGATGTTTTTGCGTCCGACGTTTTAGTTTAAATGTGCGACTATAAGGAACCTAATTTATGTGTAAGAATCTTGTTTGGAGGTTGAATGATGTTTACTGCGAAGATGGACAGTTAAATGAGCTTAATTTATGGTCCCTACCTCTATGGTGTTAATTTGACACAATAATACATTTTCCTTTTCTAGAACAAACATTAATAAATATAATTAAAAAAAACTTCTAACTTTTAGGAATGCTGTAAGAATGTTAGTTACCTAGATTTCGATAAGTAAGTGCTAGTTTTCAAAACAAGTTGACGCATTAAATGTTCTAATCACATGTTTCCTAGAACTCGTTAGTTTGCAAAATATTTAAAAAATACTAAAACAAGGAAACTAATTTTATTAGGTAAACAAGCCCAAGCTAATTGCAAACTAATATTTGTTATATAAATATTTAATTGACATTATGTAGGTACTACCTATTGGTTGCAATTAAATAACAAGTCGGCAGAACTTATTGTTTCAAATACATTTGTTAAAAAAGTTAGTATTTCCAGATTTTTTTTATAAAAAAAAAATTGTGTCGGCCATTTTGAAATTATACAGGGTTATTTGTAAAACACCAGCAACCTCTTAAGGGGTCATTGTACTCATCATTATGAACAACTTTTACTATGGGACCAAACCTGAAATCGCAAAAAAAATCAGCTGTTCAGTACATTTTGACGAATTATGCGAACATAAATGTTCTGAACAGCCGATTTTTTTCGCGATTTCAGGTTTGGTCCCATAGTAAAAGTTGTTCATAATGATGAGTACAATAAGAGGTGACATGAAAATGTTTGTATTCAGAAATGCGATGATTGCCGAGGGACATTAAGAAAATAGTGGTACTGTACCTAGTTGTGAGATTCCCCGAATTCTGTTAAAAAATAATGAGCGATTAGCCAATAGCTGGCAGCATTGCCATCCAACGTGGCAATGCTGCCAGCCTTTTGGGCACTTTTTCCATTGACAGCGATGCGGACGAATTTTTTGATGCCCTATGAGCTCTTCACCTTTTATTTTTACGATTTTTTATATACTTGTACATAATATATATATATATTAGTGTTAGCTTGTACATATAGTCTAGTTACAATTCATTGCTATAATATTATTGTCACCGCTATCTACCAGCGGGGTAATTGTGTATCACACATAAAATCGCAATTGATTGTAATGTCTTTCATTTTGACAGTTCAGCCACGTTCATTGCATTATTTAGTTACGTTCTTGGGTAGACGAATATTCGAAACCTATGAAACAACTGATTAGGGATAGATATACCTATCCTTTAAAACGTTCACATTGTGATTGAAAGCGTGTTACGCAATTAGGGTAGGTACTGAACTATCTCCAACTATTACAAACAAACTATAAAAAGATAACCACAAACGATCGAAAGGAAAGATAGAAAAATTACAAATGTACCGATTACTCCAATTAGCTTCACAAGTTTCCAACTAGAGCCGCCCTGAACGTGGAACGAATAACTTATCAATAAAACTGTTCATCGATAGTATCGATGAAACTATTGCACTAGACTTTTTGTAAAAGGTTGAGCGCGCATGCTTTGTAAGAGCGTGTGCACATGGAGCGGTTTTGAGGCGGTTTTGAATTTATTGTGGGCGTTGTTGCAAAATATGTAATAAGTAAGTATTTGATTTTAAGAATTTAAATACTTATTTCCTTTATTTTTTCGTTCTAAAACTAATTTAATTTCGCAAACAGTTTAATAATAACTAATTTCAAAAATAACAGCAGCTACATTTTTTACTGTGCATTTGTTATTGCTTTATAATATTAGGTACCTAAAACAGTATAACACGATACCGTTTCAAATCAGCCGGTCTATTCTGTAAAAATCTCACCGTGAAAACGTAGGTGAAGTGAGCTTGAAGTGAGCTCGCATTCCACGTGATGCTAGGGATCAACACTATTGACAGCTCACTCCATGCTTACCTCAGTCCTCACCTAAGTTTTCACGGTGATATTTGTACAGAATAGCACTGCTGATCACAACCAGGAAGTAGTAACCATGACAGCTTGCTCAACAGGACCAGGGCGATTCCGCAAATCATTTCGCACTTTAAATGAAAATAATGGTAACAAGGTTGGAACCCACGCGCTCTCTTCTTCTTTACTTCCCCAGACATTTTTTACGACTTCCACTCAGTTTTACGAGTGGTACAATCAAAAACGACGCTGATCCGCTATTTTTTTACCCTAGAGCTGACTGTGAATATCACCCTAATTACCTAAGACTATTAATCGGAACAACATTCATTGCGTTATTAAAGGTGTAGAGAAGACAACAATTTTTGAATTTTTTAAGCAATTTGCTTTAAAATTATTCAATTTGCTAAATTTAAGTTGTAGGGTTTTTATATAGGTACTTGTATATATATATATATATATATATATATATATATATATATATATATATATATATATATATATATATTATTTTTGTTTCTCATTAGCATTCCGGAGTCTGGACTTGTGCCCGGTTGATGGCAACAGGCTCGCCCTCTATTACATGAGACATAAACAAAACTGGCGAAATGTGGGTATACTATAGGTACATCTCTGTCTAAGCCCTCGGGGATTACAGGCGTGATGTTACGTTTTGATGTGTTTAAAACTGCTGCTTCGATTGTGCAAAAACCTTCATGTAAGTATAATGAAGACTTGAATTTTGTATATTATTTTAGCCCTTCGGGATAAATTGAACTAATTTAAAATCGCTGCCTGTTTGGGGTAAATTTTGTAAGTAATTAGGTAGAAATATATTCTAAGCACAAAACAAATCATCATTCTCCTGCCCTTGTCCCAAATCATTTGAGGTCGGCGCAACATGTCTTTTTCTTCCACACTTCTCTATTGGTCGTCATCTCAGTAGTCACTCCCTTTCTAGCCATAGCATCTTTCAGTCTATCCATCGTTTTCTTTGATCTTCCCCTACTCCTAAAGCCAGCCACATTCATACTCAAAACTTTCCTGACAACATTTTCCTCATTCCTCTGCATCACATGCCCATACCATGACAACCGATTTCCAAACAACTTTTCAGTCATGAAGTGATAATAGGTACTCAATTGACTCACAAGTCAAATGAGATACCGCCTATCATGTTGCAGGTCATGGGTTCGATTCCCATCCAGGACAAACATTTGTGTGCATGAACATGTCTGTTTGTCCTGAGTCTGGGTGTAATTATCTATATAAGTATGTATTTACAAAAAAAAGTAGTGTATGTAGTATATCAGTTATCTGGTTTCCATAGTACAAAGCTTTGCTTAGTTTGGGATCAGATGACCGTGTGCGAATAATGTCCCAGGATATTATTGTTATTTTACATTTCTCGGGAACCCTGGGGTCCCGGACCTTTGGAAGGCGTACAAGGAGCCGAAGCCAACTCGCAGAGGCCCCTTACATAATTTTAAATGATGAGGATTATTATTATTATTATTTCTTATTATATCCATTCGCGTAACACCACACATCTCTCTTAGCATTCTCATCTCAACTGCATGCAATTGCCATGTTTCATTCTTTTTGTAGCCCAACATTCTAATCCATACAAGACAGCACAGAAAAAATATGAAACGTAAATCATTTAACAATTAGCACAATAAATTAACACCAATCAAATGGCATTCAAGCTTTACACACATAATGTTTGAGCTAGTTGGCTCGCCTAAGTTAAAACGCGCGTCAGCTACCAACAGACGTCCGTCTGAACAAAGTATTATTAGTAATTACAGTGGGTACCTAAAGTCATGGTATATCAACGAGTAATGTTTAAAGTATTAATCACAAGAGATTAACGTTACATTACCCTATGTTATTATTTACTATTTTACCTGTTATGGCTGCCATAAGATTAACTTAAAAGCTCCGGTCATTAAAACAATTATGGTGGCTTTTTAGGGTTCCGTGCCTCAAAAGGAAAAACGGAACCCTTATAAAATCACTCGTGTGTCTGTCTGTCCGTCACAGTCAATTAGTTCCACATCTAATGGACCGATTAGGTATGTTGAAATTTGGTATGAATTTTTGTGACCCCAACACGGACGTGTAATGTAAATAAATGAATTTTGAATATGGGGTCAATTTTGGGGGGTAAATAAGAAAATTACAAAAAAAAAGTTTTGCAAACGTACCCTGTGACATATCAAATGAAACGACTTACTGTGAGGGTCTCAAAATGATTTTTTTTTAATAGTTTTAAAATAAATTTAAAGTAATTTAAGAAAGAAGACGAAAATTGACCATTCCCCCGTATCTCCGAAACTGCTAAGCTAAAATTTAGAAAAAATACAAGATATAGTTCTGTAGGTACCTACCTACAGATTACAGGAAAACCTATAAATAAGAAATCTATGGTCTTATGGTCTTAAAATAACATGGTAAATGTTTCAATATTGTGCGAATAAACTTGCATTTGCAATTGGAATGTATGGGAGAACATGTTTTTCAACTAAATTGTTAGTGTCTTGGGATAAATTCATCGCAACTACGGAACCCTTCATTGTGCGTGGTCCAACACGCACTTGGCCAGTTTTTTTTTTTGTAATAAGTATCGCGGTCTTGTCTAGAAGCATTATTTTTAGAAAGCGAGTGACTACCGAGACGAGACTAGTCATCATTCTCCTGCCCTTGTCCCAATTTATTTGGGGTCGGCGCAATGTCTTTTCTTCCATACTTCTCTATTAGTCGTCATCTCGGTAGTCACTCCCTTTCTGGACATATCATCTTTCACACAGTCCACCCATCGTTTCTTTGAGAAAAATTGAGAAAAACATCATCGTTTCGAGACGAGACTAGTATGGAAGAAAAATAAATGTTGGGCCGATCCCGAATAAATTAGGATTAGGGCAGGGAAATGATGATAAAAGCAGTAGCTATACAGCTTGAAAATTAATTATTATATAAAAAAAAAAGTGCTAAGTGCAAAATTTCGAATTTTATACATTTAAATGCCATACGGTAGAGCATGCTCATTTACTACATTTGGCATTTAAATGTTAAAAACACAAAATTTTGCACTTAGCGCGTTTGTCTTCTAGACCATCGATATAATATATTTAGGTATAATAGTAGGTATATGTGAGAACAATGTGCAGTCTACCTGACACTTCAACTGAGAGTCAAAGACTTAATGATTTGTTTGTATTTGTGCTTCGCGCCGACCGATTCCTATACCTATTACGACGAACCGTTTTTATAACCAATCGTAAATGTTAATGATAAAACTGTCTAATGCCGCGTTCTCACGGCCCGTCGAGGCCCGACCCGGCCCGTGTCTGTCGAGGCCTGTCGCGGCCCGTGCCGAGCATTCCACGGATCATCCTATACATTCGGGCGACGACAGGCTGACTGTTGCCATGGCCTTTCGGCCTGGCCTATGAGATAGCGGGCTGTGGGACCTCGGCATTAGATTTAAGAATTTTATGAGTATTTAGTTAATCGTCAATCTAATTATTTTCGAATGGCTCAAGATGCATATTTGCAAAAGTGCGAATAAAAGTTTAAGTTAAAAGTCCGTAATTTATGACCTCATCAAACTGTTCAGACGCCAGCACATCAAGCTTCTCTTTAATAGATTTTCAACTTTATCTCTAAAGCATTAGGGTCTAAAGCGTTAGGTAGCACAGTTTAGGGTACATAGCTTGTTGTGCTGGCGTCTGTACGTAGGATACCCAACCCATAATAAAAAAAAAAACACTACAACAAACTAGTTTATAAATTAGAATACTTATTTCTATGCAGGTGCCATCCAATATTCCATAATTTCTAGATGCAAGATTAAATACAATTACAGATAATCGTGTCAATGACATTTAAGTAACATCAGGGGTGCCAACCTAACAATGCTACGCGTCACTAAACGTCAAACTTGCAAACAAGAAATGTATAATTTTTTTACATTTTCGCACAAAAAATGAAATTATATTAAATTAATAATCAATGGAAGAGGGAACTTTTTGTTTATTAGGTATTAATTTTATGAGCTTCTGATCAGAATTTTATAGAAATAGTGAAGTAAGAATGTAATGTAGGTACTAAAAAACAATAGTCTGTGATAAAAATGGAAAACGTTTTTTTTAAATACCTAAAATTTACTGGTAGTTTCTCAACATTACATAAAAGAAACATAAACGAATAATTATTTTAGATTTCTAAGTTATACAGTGTGAGTCTTTATAATGTTTACATATCGAAATGAAGGAAACAATGCTTAATATTTATCGACGGAATAAATATGAAAAAAAAAATCTCTACCCGCTGAAATATTGTCACATCGAGCTACCCGAAACCTTGAACCTAATGCTTTAGCAATAAAGTTGAAAATCTATTAAAGAAAATTGACAGATTGTAGTAGCTTGATGTGCTTCTGTACGTGCAAGTGCAAGGCCATTCTTTAACAGTTGATAGGAAGTGTTGTGATTGAGTTATAAACGTGATATTCTTTACTTTTAGAAAGCTAATACGATGTAGAATAATTTAAAGTAATAAAAAAGGTGATGAGGTGGTGATGGAAAGGAGGTGTAATAGGGGTTTTATTGAGAAATTTTACAATTACTGTAAACATAGATGAAAAAAAAAAACAACGACTTACTGAGTTTGTTCCATCGTGGTAGACTGTTTAGTTTAAAAGTTATACTATTTTGTTTACACAGAGGTCACAGCAGCAAACAAGAATTTAAAAAATGCTATAAAAAGTTTAAAAAAATGATATTTGAAAATATTTTTCCGTTGATAAAATTAAACAAAGTTTCCCTCATTTAGATATGTGCACCTTATAAAGACTCACAAAGTATTTTAAAACAAAAAGCGAGAGAAGTGTTGTTGTAGGTACGACGGCACATAGGTAATTAGGTACCTCACAATACGATAGCGTCTTCACTACTTTTTAGACATTGCCATTTCAAAAAAAAACCTTCTTAAAAAACTCTAGTCCCTAATAACTTGAGCTCCAAACATGACATCAAAGTATTATGTATTCTGATTCGCGATAGTTTCTCACGGTGTCCGCGCCCGCTCATCGATGCGTAACGCCACCGCTACCTTATATCATTACTACTTCAAAACTAATTGTACACAATTAGAGCTCCTTTCTTTTTAGATTGTAGCTTAAGTTTGTGAGTGGCGGTTGCGACGGTAAATAGGGCTTATTTTGAAGAAAGAATGACGGAGACAGGCTAGTTTAAAGTGATTGTTTTTGTATTTTTTTTTTTTTTTTTGTTAGGTTGGTATTGTTTTTGGTGCCAACGTGTGGAACGAAAATTTGGGTTCGGTTTTTGACGTAAAGTTTTTTTTTTATCGTCCAAAAAGAAATAAAACTTAGTGATTGAGGTGGATACCGAAGTTACCACACGCTCCAATTATAAAAGTTACAAAGCTTATTTTAAAACAACGAAGTCTATTTCACATCAAATATTTTCAAAACATATCACAATTATAGCAGTTACCTACCACCATTTTAAACAGACCAATTTTTAACAAAGGCATTGGGAAACCTAGTCTGCAAAACGCTTTCATAATATTATGTATAACTTACTGTTAATCATGTAAAAAATCAATTGAATAGATGACTAGGCCGCAGGTGTGAGTTATGCAATAATTAAACCAGTGAACTATTTTAATATAAGCAGCCATTGTGCCAACTTGACGACACTGCTAGCCATTGACAACAAAACTTTAGCGAAACTATTTTCATTGAAATTGTTTTGGTATTTAAACTACACGATATTGATTTTATTCGTGGCCAGAATATTATACGGTTTCAACGGAACTTTGCGTTTGATGCGGATTTTGCCGGACATTCACGGTTCATATTTTAAAATATGTTCTGCAATGTGTATGGACAAGATATTTAATGATAGAGAAGTTTAAAGCTTAGTAACTTTTCGCAGTTTTGAAGTTTGTAGTTTTCTGTTAGTTTTTAAGTAACTAAAAGTTGATTTGCGTAAAAGCATATTTTCAGAATTTATGTGACATTAATTTCAAGCTTTCAGTGAGCAACGTAAACTTCAACTTTACCACTTTGTTGTCAGACTTCAAGATTAACACACTTGCAACTTAACACTACAAAGTCACATATTTATAATAATGGCATAATAAACAACGATTTCTTTTCTTTTATAATATATTTGTGTCAATCCAAAACATTCTATAATGTGTCTTAAATTACTTTATAACCGGCACGAAATTAAGCACGCCTCACACACAACGACTGCCTAAGAACCCATAATTTAATAGTTGAACGCAACCATAACTCGTAATTTCACAATGTTGGCATCACTGCCTAATGACAGTTGGAAGCGCGCGCAAATTCCAAAATGGCGGCTGCAATAAAGAAATGATGGTGCGTTTCGAATCACACCGAATTAACTTCTTTTGTTAACTTGAAACTTGAACTTGTTGTGGGGAAAAGTTTGTTTCCGGGTAATGCCCAGGAAAATTACTTATTAAGACAAATAAATCGTGAAATCATCTAATGCGTGCTTCGTGAATCACTGTTCTAGGTAAAAAAAAAAAACAGCAATAAAAATCGTTAATAGACTAATATCTAGTAAACATTACGCAATATAAACACGTGATTCAAGTGACTGTTTTTTGTTTCAGAATTTTCCGTCATTGACTGAGGAAAATCGTAGTTAGGGAATCACATTCAACAGTTTCGTGCGGAATGAAAAGTATGCGATTTTACGGAATCGGACAATGCAATAAAAAAACTAATTTCGAGACTTTTTATAGATCATTACTTAGCAACAAGCTACGAGCAAGATATAACTACTCGCTACGGAATAACTGGCTGTGGTAATTTCACGTTCACGTCCACACTGAGAGTTACTAATAAAAGATCCCTTAGGCCATACTAACTTTCATTTGACTTATAATTACCTTAAGTAATTAGGTATGGTGATAATATTAGAGATATTATAGTTATCGAGTAATAAACTCAAGTTTGAATTTGACAACAAAAACAGGAAATTTTCTCTTTCCACAAGAGAAAAACCCGCGAAACGTTTCACACATTACCAACCACAAATTACGAAGTCAATCAAAGTAATGTTTTTCTAAACATAAGAAGCAATTTATCGTAACTCAGCGAATGCGTCGGCAGATATCCACAGATTAGAGATCGAGGGGTCAAAGACTTTCTATCACCTAAATAGAGAAACTATAAGCATTGTGAATTTATGAGACATTAGAAAATAATGTGCCCTCCGTAATATATCATTATGAGCTGTTGATCTTTGTCCTCAAAGACGTTGTGACTTAAGAAAAACTTACATTTTATAATAGAACCCAAAAAAGTAAGTAAAGGTTTAATAAACATGGTCATGTAGCCAAATACAAACCTATGAACGGTCAAAAGGGAACCATCATGAAGGACTGGTGATCGAAGTTTGTTGTTAGCATAAGTACAAAAGATGATAGAAAAGGTTTTAAGTACCAATAATTTGGTCTGAACATATTTGCTATCCTAAGTGGCAGGATACGAAGAACAGAGACACCTCCGTGACTCGGAAAGCACGTTAAGCCGTTGGCCCCGGTTGTCATTCTTTCTATGTTGACAGAAGCCCGAAAGTCTGACAGCCAGTCTTACCAGGGTACGCCCCTGTAACTGATTTGTGGAGGTCAGATAGGCAGTCGCTCGCTAGTTGGGAAAAGGCTAGGCAGATGATGATAAAGTTGCTGAATACGATACACAGAAAGTCAAATGCTGTGTCTACTTAAAAAATAAAATACAAGATAAGGCAAGTAACATATTGTTTCACCAGGTATTAGAGGTATCTTCTTATCTACTACCATTAGGCATTCATGGGCATAGTAAGTCACTCGGTCTAATAAACTCATCATCATCTGCTTAGCCTTTTCCCAACTATGTTGGGGTCAGTTTCCAGTCTAACCATATGCCAATACCAGTATTTTACATGGAGCGACTGCCTATCCGACCTCCACAACCCAGTAACTGGGTAATACGATACCCCCTGGTAAGACAAGTTGTCAGACTTTCGGGCTTCTGACACTCGGTCACAACTTATAGCAGAGAAAGAAGAATTTTGGTACAGATGTTGTTGCTTGTTAACTTAACAAAATTAATGCTTAAGGCGGAAGCGTCAGGGTAGCCCGTAAAATTCTAATTTTTTTACGTTTTTTGCAATTAAAAATTAAAAACAAGTCAGCATTAGATCAACGTACGTTGATCAAAATATGATTCGCGGCCGTAACTAGTATGTATTTACAGAATTAAAATCATTAAAATTATCAATACAACTCTTTATGACCAGGTAATCCTAATGAATGACTATTTCATGAAATCTTGACATTTGAGAATTATACTAACTTAAGGAGTTGTATTACTGATTTTAATTATTATAATTCTGAAAATACATATTTGTTACGGTCGCGAATCGTACTTTATTCAATACAGCCTAATGACTACTGACTTGCAATTTGCAAAAAACATAAGAAAATTTGAATTTCGCGGAATACCCTGACGCTTCCCCCTTAATGAAAATTAACTAAACTAATAAAAATGGTGTTTAAATTTAACAGAACATGAGAATTACTCATGTTTCGTTTTATAGGTACTATAATACTACCACACAGAAAATTTATGGGCTCCATAGTTTACGACTAGAGAAAATCTAATTAGTTTAGTGTATTTGTTAAAATTCTAAAGCCCACTTGCGCCTCAATTAACTAATTGCGTTTATCGCTATACGAATTTAAAACATCGTTCTTTTTCTTTCAATCATTTGATGAAATTTTCACAATTTATTTGGGGTCGGCGCTACATGTCACTTTTTTCTTCTATTAGTCTTCATCTCGGTATTCACTCCCTTTCTAGCCTTATCATCTTTCACACAGCCCATTCATCGTTTCTTTGGTCTCCCCCTACTCTTATAGCCCTCCACATAAACACTTAAAACGTTCCTTACGACATTTTTGTCATTCCTCCATTGAATGTCTGACAAAAATATTCAAGTCCGCTCCATGCTTAAGGGACCACATAGGTTCATGTCAATATGTGTTCGAATGTCAAACGAACCTCATAGGTTCACAACTAGGTACTGTAAGCCTGTGGGCACCATTGGATGAGGTATTTTATATTTAAATATATTTGATATACGTTTATATACATATTATATAAAGCTTTTTTTTTAAGGTCCATTGGTGTATCCACTTGAGAGGAGGAGAAAGATTTTTCATGTTGTAGCAAGACTGAAGAAAAGATAGATGTATTATGTGAGGGATGATAAGAATGAAAAGAGAGTGATTTGATTGATAAAATGAAGACTGACAGAGGAAGATGGACGAGAACATTTTTCGATAAGCTAAGCGCAAAAGAGCTTACGAGAATAGAGGTTAGAGAATTTGAAGATAAGATTTTTAATAGTTAGAGAATTTGAAGATAAATCTAGATTTAAATGAACCTGTCATAAGGTCCTAGCTAGGGTGGAAGAATATGGATGACTACAACAAGCTAAAGGGAAGAACAAAGAAATGATGGTGGGTTGTGTGGAAGATGTTCTGATTAGGAAAGGAGTGCATATTGAGATGACAGCTGATAGATACTTAGGTATATATGGGAGAAGAGACATCTTGCACGACCCAGCCAGCTACCTTTGGCTAGTTCAAGATTGGCTTCAGCTATCTCATTCCTTGTTTAAAGCTATCTAAAGTAATATTATAAAGAGAAACGATTTTTTAGTGTTTGTTTGTAATTGGTTAACTCAAAACATACTTAAACGATTTAAAAAATTCTTTCACTTAGGTATAGAAAGCTAAATTATCAGTTAGTAACATGGGCTCTATTATTTCGACTTCCACGCGAACGAAGCCGCGGGTAGAAGCTGGTCAATTATAATATTTATTAAGTAGAGTACCTACCCACTTACTTAATAACATATGTTTAACGGAAAACATAATTCTATATACTCCTATTATCGCTTTAATGTTCTAAATACCTACGTAAATTGGAAAAACCAACGAGAATATATTAGTAATTAATAGTATATATGTGTAGGTAGGTACAAATGCGTTCAAATACTAGCCAATAGTAGTAGATGTTATGTATTTTGTAAACATGTATGCAGTTGGAAAATATTAACTATTCTAGTATGTACCAGGTCATTTTCGTCTTTATTTTCCGGTTCAGAGTTATTTGTTAATACCAAGATTCTTGCTGCAGTTACATGAATACTAGATGATGTGACTGAAATCTATACGTATAAAATACTAGCTGCGCCCGCGACTTCATCTGCATTCCAGGATGATAAGTAGCCTAGGTATGTCCTCCTCCAGGTCATGGTCTACCCATATGCCGAATTTCAACCAAATCCGTTCAGTTTTTTTAGAGTGAAAGCGTACTAAAACAAACAAGCTCTCTTTCGCATTTATAATATTAGGGCCGGTTTTTTGATCCGTAGTTAACTCAACCAATGGTTAAATATAGTAACTAATGGTTGAACTTTGGCTAAATGTGAAAGGCTAACTAACTAACTGGGCTAAATGGGTGTAATAGTAACTAATGGCATTTTGGCAATCACATTTAGCCAAAATTCGACCATTAGTTACTACAGATATGTTTAACCATTGGTTGAGTTAACTTCGGATCAAAAACCGGCCCTTAGTTAGGATGCTCACTGACTGGCAGCGCACAGCCTAAACTAACGAAGATAGAAACTTGTTAAAGGAACATAAGAGAAACAAGTTTATTTTAGGATGAATAACTCTTCAAGCACTAAGAAAAGATTTGTTGATTCCCGGAAAGAGTAAAATGGGGGAGAACAAAGTCGAGGAAAACAGCCAAGTAGTAGGATAGTTATATTTTTTTTTCTTATTTGTGTTGGGTTTGCTCTTGACTCTAGTCAAGGTCAGAGGTGACACAGACATTGTCGACGATGGAGTGAGCTTACCCAGAAGAAGCCGGTTCACTCTCACTTTGAAGAGATTAGGGTTGTATGCGTTCGGAAACACAGACGCAGGTAGTGAGTTCCACTCCTTTGCTGTGCGCAATATAAAAGACATTTGGAAGCGCTTAGTGCGAATTGGTGGAATAGCAACCAGGTAGGGATGGTAACTGGCAGTACGTCTAGATGTCCGATGGTAGAAGGGGGCCGGCGGAATGAGGTCGTGGAGTTCTTGAGCACACTCTCCGAAGTACAATCTGTAGAAGACCGACAAGCAGGCAACCTTGCAGCGATGAGCTTATTGATTTATACCGGAAATTCGTTGTCATGGTACGGGCAGGTGTTGCGGAGGATTGATAAAAATATCGTGAGGAGTAGGGCGTCTCATGTCTCTCTTCAGGCCGTGATCTGAGACATCACAGGCTTTTAATAATATTTGGTAGTTTTTGCCAAGTCGTATGATGAAAAAGGGGTGATTTTTTAAAAACAAAACCATTCTGCTATCGCCAACAGTCCCAGGCGACATTACATAAAGTACCGACCTTCATTTAGCTGCACGGGTGTCAACCAAACTGCGCGTAGATAAAACATAGATACAACGCATTCGTGCCGCGCACGTAACTATGACTAGAGTGTGTCATGGCCGCTGCACATGTGCTAGGTATAGATACCTACAGCTGATGTATTTTATTAAGTTGGGACAGGATCGAGGCGAGTGGAGTTCAAGGGAGAACTAAAGCTTGCTATTGGACATTTAGGCAACGGTTTTGACCAGACCGTTAATGAGAATCATTATGCTTCATCTCTACCTAGACATTTCCCAACTGTATTAGGGTCGGCGTCCAGTCTAACCGGATGCAGCTGAATACCAGTATTTTACATGGAGCGACTGCCTATCTGACCTCCACAATCCGGTTATTGAGTAATACAGATTTTTTAGCCGTAACGAACGTCAAAGATCTACAAACGACAGCCGGGATGAACCATGCTTTCCGAGGCACAGAGGAGTGTCGGGATCTGAATCATTATGCATTAAACAAAATAGTCTTCTAGGCAAAGGAAGAAGTAGAAGTTGAAAAGTCTTACGAGAGCTTGCAATTTCAACATCAATGACCATGTGATTCAAATTAAAATTAAAGTTTATGACTGAAACACCAATATGCTACTTTCAGGCAGAAATAAAGTAAATGAACAATGAAATATCACCATTTCCCTGATGAACAATTTTACTGCGTCATCATCATTTGCCCAGACTATTCCCATCTATGTTGGGGTCGGCTTCCAGTTTAACTGGATGCAGCTGAATACCAGTATTTTACATGGAGCGACCTGACCACCACAATCCAGTTACTGGGTAATACGATGCCTTTTGTTCAGACTTTCGGACTTCCGAAGACCCGTACCGACAGTCCATGAATGGCACCGGGGACAAAAACGGCTTAACGTGCTTTCCGAGGCACGGAGGGGTCGGAAAGTTCATTAAGCTGGGAGCTATACTACTGCCCCCCTCTAATTCTTCTAGATAGTCAGTCTGCATAGGATATTCTTCAGCCTATTCCCCTTTTTTTTACAAATTGTCCAAATCAGTTGATATGGTATCGTGGTGAAAAAAGAAACCACTTTACAATGAACTGCAGAGAGTGCTACGAGATTTCCTAGGCTTGGCTACCAGACCACTCGTAGCTGATACAAGCCGTAGAACGTTCTGGAAACTAAATTTTAAAGAATTGTGCCGAATAACTGTCAGACGCCATTTTGAAATTTGTTTAGTAGGTAATAATTATCAAGATTTCCGTAATAAATACCTATTTACTAACTTATATACCTAGTACCTGGGCGACCGAGCTCTGCTCTAATGAAAATCGAGAAAGCCCATTTTTTTCCAGATATGAGACCTAGCTAGATCGATTTTCGGCCCCGTAAACCTGTATATTGCAACTTTCATCGAAATCAATTACATTTAATTACAATTATACAAATACCTAATGCTCATCTTCTTTATATATAAAATTCTTCTGTAGGTACGTGTGTTTGTCACGTAACTCCTCCTTAACGGCGGGACCGATTTGGTTGAAATTTTGTGTGTATATTTCAATGGGTTCCTGGATGGTTTAAAAATACCATTGGTACCGGTAGGTGGCGCTGTTAAGGCGGTACGAAGTTCGCCGGGCCAGCTAGTTTAATATAGTATTATAGGATAAGTGCACCGTTGGAAGTCTACAGGCAAAATATTATTATGCGATTTTGTATGGTATAACTAAGTTTTATCAACGTTTTCCTTCCGGCTAGCTGTTACACTTTTAACTTCCCTAGAACCGATAAGTTAGTACTTTCTGGGGTTATCAAACTAACAGGGTTATTGCGAATCCTACTAATATTATAAAAGCGATAGTATGTGAAGATGGATGTTTGTTACTCTTTTACTATTTATTCTGTGTTTTCACACAAAAACTACTGAACATCATAATTACAACATCTGTACCTAACCTACCTATATTCAACAAATAAAAAATCTGATTTTGACGAAATTTGGACACATATAACACACACATAGGATACTTTTCATCCCGATATTATTACGTGTTCGAGACTTACGAGGGTGAAACCGTGGGGCGCTGCTAGTATTGTAATAAAGTCCTAATAGATGAGGCATTTTCACAATAGCAACGTTTTAAAAAAAATCCCTCTAATAACCTACTTACATTAAAATGAACCAATTTATTTACGATATGTGGATTTTTGAGTGAAACCATATTGGCCAATTTAAAAAAAAAAATCTAAAAACAAAAGAATAGTAATTATGGAACTTATAATGAAAACGCTTATCCTTATCACCAAAATAAACAAAAAAAGCAACTCACTTTTATTATGCACATGCACCACAAAAAATTTAACAAATGCCCACTCTAATAGCGAAACTGTAACTATTCTATAAATGTACAAACCAATATAGTAACGCCCATTTATCATACCAAAAGCGACCAATGCCATGTCAACTGACTTCACAAATTATTTGCTGTCACACCTCCACAATACACTTCGCTAACTCAACTACATAAAGTTCAAAATCGCTTGTGAAGTTCGTCTAAAGTTGTTTAGATATCCGTGTCGGTGTGTTGATTCTAATGACGCACACAGACGTACGCGCGATTGCCTGAATGGACGCACACATATGCAGTGAATGTCACGAAATCCAGCCCGTTTCTAGGTTAGATCATGCGCGCGCGCGTGTGCGGTGGCCATGAGGCTGCGTGGACACTTTTCGTGTTTTCCTTCTATGGTAAAAACCTACGCGATGGGCTGGTTAGATTTCAGTCGGTGTTTTTGTTATTTTATTTGATTGTTGAAGATTATGTTTGCTTATTTTAGTAATCTTGTAATTCCATACCATATTAAAGCTATCTATTTTGGAATTAAGTGCCTACGTTTTGGATGTAGGTAATGGAAAAAACGTTTTCAAATGGCGAGCGAAAAATTCCAATGAGTTATTCGTTTCAAAGAACTTCGAGGACCTTGTTGTACCTAATTAGACAGTTGCATTTGTAAGGGTTTGGTTTTGTGTATTACCTACCCACTGAACCAAAGACTAATTGGTATGAATAGCGCCTAGATTGTAGAGAGATGAGGAAGACCTCATCCACACTTGCGTCAATAATTAAAGCTGCTCGATAAACGATGTGAAACTAAGTCAGAAGAAAATAACATAACCTTAAAACACGTTTAAAAAAAACAATTGTTCCAAAAATATTTTACTGCTGTATAAAAAATGGTTAAGAGCTAATTTTTAAATCGTCAGATAACGTTTATTTGTGGAATAAATATGACGGTGTGACAGCTTTTATATAGAAAATATAATATGTCTAATTGTCATATTTATTCGTCGGATAAAAGTTAGACTATTGAAAAATCAGCCCTAAATGGTAAAAAATGTTGGGAGGTGTCTTGGTACACGGTTAGAATGCAGCTTCTTCCTCTGTATATTATGTATTAATTCATACAGAGCCATCTAGTAAGGTCTTAAGTTTCAAGTGTCAGTGTATAGCTTGCTAAGACTATAGGTACTAGATGGCTCTGTATTAAAAACAAAAACTTTTCACTCTCGAAACTGACGGCATAAGGCTTTTTAGTGACGTCACAATTTCAGCCAGTGGACTCCTAATTGTGGTAGGAGCCGCGTTAAAGAACTTCATTCCAATAAAGATTTAACACCGAAATACACTGAATTCACCACAGCCTCATTTTAATTTATGAATGTAGCATTCGATCATCAGTCCTAGCCACATCCCAATCACAGAGACTTTTTGAAACAATTTTAGCCACCCATTCAAGATCTGGTCCTGTCCCATAAGCCTCCACAACATGGTGTCAGTCTAGCGACCTTGTGTGCGAGCAACGGCGGCCTAGACCGCGCTCCCGAGCGCTTTATTTATTCGCTGCGCCCGCGCCCGCGCATCAGGCGGTTGGCGCAGACAGATCATATAGCTAGTATAGCGGTAGGGATGGCGAACCCTTTGCGTCTGCGTGCTAATGAACAAAAAAGCTTTTTAGGCGAGGCATAACTGAGAAAGTTATTTTTTTCACGATACAAGTCTCTTGCAACTTAACAGACTTTTTGCAACTTTTATTGTTTTCATTTTATGGTATGCCACATGGAATTAAATCGCACCGTGTAAACCAGACTTTAGGCAGAGTTAATATAATAGTTTCTGTCATACAAAAATGTAATTCTATGTCAGCCATTTTTCTTTGAAGCATTATAATCCGTTAAGATGTTTCTAACAAAAATGGCTGACATAGAATTCATTTTTTTTCAACAGAACTTTTTTTTTAATTAGATGTTTATGAAGTAAAAAGAAAATCTGTATTTCTTTAGAATATTTGGATATCAGATTGCAACTAATGCCTTGCCCAGAATTTTCTGCCATTAGGTATGTTTGCTATCCCTGGAACCTCTAGTTAGTACGTTTTATAGGCTGTTCAGCTGTGCAGTTTGCAAACATTCAATCACATTTATTAATAGGTTCAACAGTTTAATTAGTGGTGATTGATGGAGTCTTTTTGTAACTATGTTAGTTTATGGTCTATCACTCTATCTACAGGGTCGATGGTCGTAGGTCTATGGCTCTGACCATGTCATCTACAGTTTGCTGTCTAAAGACTTGGAGACTTGCATTGAGAATAATCAAAATAATGAGGAAAATGGGAGAGAGTAAATTAGGTTATGACGGCCAAACTTAGCTTTTAAATAGGCCAAGGCTACAAAGCTTCTTGCGTGAAATTGTAATCAAGATTAGATTCTTGGTAGAGGTAGGTATAATTATCAATGAATAGGTATGCCCAGTAGGCAAGCCGTTGGTCCCAGCTGCCATTCGTGGATTTTTGACAATCGTAACGGGTCTTCAAAAGTCCGAAAGTCTGACAGCCTTACCAAATGGTATCGTATTACTCAGTAACCGTGTTGTGGATGTCAGATAGGCAGTCGCTCCATGTAAAATACTGGTATTCAGCTGCATCCATTTATACTGGAAGCCGACTTCAGCATATTTGGGAAAGTTAATTAACTTAAAACATCTCATCTCTAAGCTTGTAGAGTTGATTTCTAATGACACACACACAATAATACAGCACTCACAGTCTTAAATACCTTTAGAACTAAACCAAGAATGTCACAAAATTACATTCAAACATATTCCGAAATTTACAGCTCTCAGTATTATGCTAATATAGCCGTATACCTTAGTCTATGGGCCCCAGAACAAACAGTTCGTCAAAATTAGTGGGTACAACAGAGTTATTGGTTGTTAGCACGTCATTAAGTTGGTGTTGAACAGTCAACCGAGACCAATTGATTGTGTAAGTAATTAGTGTTTGTGTATGAATGAAATTGTGCAGAGTTTGTAAAGGAATTTGGCGAATATCTTTGGGTGAGTCATCATTAGTATAGGTTAGAAGAGCAGAGACTTACGAGTTGTAGGTCATAAGTTCGAACAAAGACAGGCGCTCTACTTTGTTTAAATATAATAATTTCATCACCACTGCTCTCAAAACGCTGAAGCAAAACGTCTTGAGGAAACCGGCATGTCCTAGAACGAAAAAATCGAAGACATGTGACATCTACCAACCCGCACTGGGTCCTGATCCCTCTCACCGAGAGGAGGCTTATGTCCTATTAGTCAGAACATTCTGATTATACTATGCCATGCTATAGATTACGTTATGAAGGAAAATTAGGAAAGAGGTGATACTTTCCAAAATCTAGCTAAAAGGATTAAATTAGTTAGTTGAAAGCATAGCTTTAACCCATGATCTAAGGGCCTAGACAAAGTGAAGTTCTATCAATGATAAGGGTGATGATAAAGTCAAAAACTAGGTTGACTTATGCAATAGAAAATCTTACATCAATCCTGAGGAAAGTCGCTGTATAATAAGCCCTCTGGTCAATGCTCAGAAAGAATCAGTTATATTGCTAGAGTACCTACCTACAGCCGAAATTATCTTGGAAAGTCCAAACTTCGTGCAGAAGGCTGCGCAGTAACATTTTTTTAGGATCCAAATGGTGACATGAGGCGTGTGAGTGAGAGAACATGCGCGAAAGTTCTAATGCTATGTTCAGACTTGCCAAGACAAGATTAATTAATGGATCAGTCTTTCAATAAGTATGATTTATGGCAACCTTCCCTTAAATTGTCCATTGTTCTGAGGAGGAGACCCTGAACAGGTTATAAATTATAGACCTCCTAACATGATAGATTTTTATTGTCATGATTAGCATTATCATCTCAATTTATTTCACACTTTTATTAGGGGGAATATTTAATTGATCTAAAAACTTTTTAATTTTCTAATGATGATCGCCTTTTTACTCAAAGATCTTCTTTTGACTTTTTGGTCTTTTTAAAACTATCTGTACTTACCGTTAAAGACGGTTGAAGTAATTAGGCTACAAGACGATCAATGATTCTAAAAAGATCTGCCTAGCCTTTCCCAATTACGTTGGGGTTGGCTTCCAGTCTAACCGGATGCAGCTGAATACCAGTATTTTACATGGAGCGACTGCCTATCTGACCTCCACAACCCAGATACTGGGTAATACGTAAGAGTGGTTGTCAGACTTTTGAGCTTCTGACGACCCGTAACGACTGTCAAAGATCCACGAATGACAGCCGGGACCAACGGCTTAACGTGCTGTCCAAGGCACGGAGGAGTCTCGGTATGAAAAGATTTCCTTTCCACGGACCAACCCCGGCAAGCGTAGCTTAATCTGATGGATCGACCCGTGCGGCGGTTAATACTTAGCCACGAGCTCCTCGATGTAAAAACCCAATAATACCTAACACTTTACCCGACCTGGGAATCGAACCTCACGCTCAGTAGTAGCGCTTGCGATCACTTGATCAACGATCGGTTGTAAAGTCATTGAAAATAAGGTCACCCAAATATAGCTAGCGATAAAATCAGCTCGTGTTAGCGTTAACACTGCTGACCACATCAATTAGCCATCGTTTATCAAAATGACAGATAAAAGCTCGTTAGTATAACGTGATGCTATTCAGGTCATTTCGGAGTAATACTTCAACGTCACTTTGGAAAAAAAAATGGTGCAAGTTAGGAGGATTGGTTGTTGATCAGTTTTTTTTAAATTGGACTGTAGAATACTGGCGTTTCGATACTTATTGCTCTTAAGAGGGCCCTTCCCAGCCCGTCTATCGTCAACGCGAGCATGGTCGAAAAGCTTGTTGTTTCTTCCAGCGCAACGCCCGTTGACTAACAAGCAAGTGAGAACGCGATAACATTTAACGAAAAATAGTGTGCGGAAATTTTTTGAAACTTGTTCCAGGAAATACGTGTTATTTAGCAAGCCTTACAAGTTTGTGAAATAAATGCTTGTCAATTAGAATCTCCATGAGATACATGTGCGAGGTTTCTATCGATATGTTTTCTTTACTTTTTTAAATTAATTTATGAGTAGGTACCTACATTTTGAACGGCCAAAATTCAGGTAAAAATTGTGCAATAAATCAGATTCTTGGATGCTTATACTGAACTTGTTTCTCCAAATTTTTATTTTTTGCTCTGATAGAAACCTAGATACTGTGGACAAAATAGATATTCTGTAGGTAATCCAATCGGAATAAATACACACTATCTTAAGAATTTGTTTGATTTACAAATTATTTTGGTATTTCGTTTGTATGAACTACGCATGCTTCGTGGGGCTCTTAAATGCCAGAGCTTATTTTGAATTGTTTTTAAGTACTTTTTTTACATTAATCCCCCATAGCAACAAAAATAATGTATCCAGGATTTTGTAATATCTTGATTTAAATGAGTGTCTATGGAGTTTCTTGTCCTACTTTTTCATAGAGATCTACGTTTTGGAATGGGCTTGCAACTTTCTAATTTACCGACAATTCAATAGTAGTTAAATCTACTGCTAAATCATAGCAGTAGATTTGCTATTTAGAGACAAGCTTTTAGAGATTTATGCAGGTTATATTTTTCACTGATTCCTTTTAACTATATTTTTAAAAAGTTTCAAGTTACATCTCTTAATGATGTAGTGGTTCTGTGGGGCTATAAAAATATAAACTAGTTATAACATTACTAGATTTATTTGATTTTACGATTATGTATCGTTTTCTCTCAATCGACTTTTACAAAGATAAAACAGAAAGAGCATTCTAAAGTTTTCACTCTTTCAATTCAAATATTTTAAGCTACAGAATGAGGTTGCTAATTTAATATAACAGCGTTTTGCTGTTTTTATGATCTTTAGTAAAATGGTTTTAAGCTTTTAAGCGCTGTGCCGTAACGTTGAATGAAAATGTCGATAGTTATTTTAATAAATAACGAATTATTGTCGATCTTTCTTTAAAATTAGCGCTAAAGTACGTATGTATGTGTTAAAATAATCATCTTAAATATTAAGAGTGTTATAGTACCTAGTCCCACAGCCCAGATTTTCGATAAATAAATTTACTTTGAAAAAAGTAAAAACCGACTTCAAAACCGAATAAAATATCTTTCAAATAAACAAACTGTCATTTTAAACTTGATTATTTGGGGAAAGTGTGTAAATGAAGTGCTTGTGGATGTAATACGCTTGCCGCGATTGGTCCGTGGATGGGTGTCCATCTTTACATACCGAGACCCCCACGTGCCTCAAAAAGCACGCTAAGCTGGTCCCAGCTGTCATTCATGGATCTTTGACAGTCGTTACGGGTCGTCAGAAGCCCGAAAGTCTGACAACCAGTCTTACCAAGGGGTATCGTATTACACAGTAACTGGGTTATGTAGGTCAGATAGGCAGTCGCTCCATGTAAAATACTGGTATTCAGCTGCATCCGGTTAGACTGGACTGACCCCAACATAGTTGGGAAAAGGCTAGGCAGATGATGATGGTATTATGCACCTATATATTTACTGTATTAACTACAACTACCTCGACACAGTTAGTGACGTCACTGAAGTGTTAACTTTTAGTTAACATGAAACCTTTGCTGAAGGCAAATAGAACAACCTTATTGCCATTTGGCTGTTAGTGATTTGAGGGTAGGAGAACGAGGAGGTAATATTAATTATTTTCCAATTTTCCAACTCTTACAGAAAAAGTCACCATCCAATTTTTTTTTAAATTTGTAATTTAGTAGAAAAAAAATCTACGATTACAAAATGTATGACATTGTACAGTGTTATTGGTAAAATACCAACAACCTCTTAAGGAGTCATTATGAACAACTTTTACTATGGGACCAAACCCGAAATCGCGACAAAAAAATCAGCTGTTCCGTACATTATGACGAATTATGCGAACAGGTTTGGTTCCATAGTAAAACTTGTTCATAATGATGAGTACAATGACCGCTTAAGAGGTTGCTGGTGTTTTACCAATAACCCTGTATATGCTACTGAAATCGAAGTATTTCAACATTTCAAAGTCCAGTGCTGACCACGGACTTACCAATATTCTGTTCTTCAATCTCTAAAATGATCGGCCAAATAGTAGACTAAAATAATTACCAAGCTTCTTCTTCAAGAATCTAATTACTTAGTTCTTCATAAATGCTTATGATAGCTATATTTTTGAAACTTTTAAAAGCAAGAATGAATAAGTAACGTTACCGACGGCAAATGGAACCCGACGGCTTTATGAACAAAAAAAAAAACGGGACTTAAGTCTGCAAAAATGTTAATCTTACTAATATTATAAATGTGAAAGCTTGTGAAGATATTTGTTACTCAATGATGCCAGAATGGCTAAACGGATCTGGATGAAATTTAGCACAGAGATAGATTATAGTCTGGAATAGCACATATGATACTTTTTATCCCGGTACGGTCCCCGTGGAATAATTTACAACATCCACGCGACGAGTCAAACGAGTCTTGATTTAACAATTAAATTGTAACCATATATATAATACTTTTTATCATACAAACCTATACTACAATATTACACACTAAAATTACAAATAGAAATGTAGAAATCCGGGGTGGCTACGCCTCGCTACGCCGTAGCAGCTTCTTCTTTCGTAGAGAAGAAGCGTAGCAGATATCTGATTAAACATAAAATAATCGTAGAATTTACTATTTTTTTTTTATTTTATCTTATTACCCACAAATTGCAATTTTTCATTCGCAAGTTAATTTTTATCTTACGATAAGCTGGTCATTTCGATAGTTTTTGTATTGACAATCTGTCAAAACGACACACTTATTCTTCAGGAAAAAATTATCTAATGATTGACAAATCGGCCCGGCCGGTTTTTTGATCCGTAGTTAACTCAACCAATGGTTAAACATAGTAACTAATGTTTGAATTATGGCTTAATATGTTTGCAAAAATGCCATTAGTTACTATTTTTAACATGAATGAGTTGAAAATTCAAAATTCAAAATTCAACTGGAATAAAATAACATGAATACATTCATGTTATTTTATTCCAGTTTAGACTTACATTTTTAACCAAAATTCAACCTTTAGTTACTTACTATGTTTAACCATTGGTTGACATACTACGGATCAAACAACTGGCCCTTATAAGTAAAAGAACCCATAGATAGAAGTACCTGGTTTCCATTCCAAGTCGGTAAAATTAATATGACATTTAGCGACGTACTAATAGTAATGATTGGTCTGTTTACTGGTTCGACCTTCAGCGAATCAAGATCTAAGGTTAGAATTTAAAATTGTGCTATTTTATTTAAGTCTGTTATCATGAAGGGAATCGCGTATCATGTATTTCATAAAGGCAATTTCACTTTTTTGAATCTCATTTCTTATGGTTGCCCAACTAGTCATGATGTCTTGATGGCCCTGTGGTTAAGGCCTTGCCTCTCCTGCACGAGGTTGTTGGGTTCAAATCCCGACAAGTAGGTACCAATGTAACTTTTCAATTCACATGTACCTAGGTATATTCTGAGTTTATTTTGCACATTACCGACAAAGTTTTCTCTCATCTTCTAATCTAAATACAGATGTAGATAAGTTTTCTCTGAAGCTTTCTTCTGAATCCTGAAGTTTTCTGTAACTTTTGCTTAAAAAACGAATTCAAGAACCTCATCCACGAAGTAGGTATACCTACCAACATAGTAAAGCTAGAAAATTCAGAGATACTTACTCTCAAAGAGTTAAGTATACGGTCTCGATATGTAATGGATGGTCACCCATCCACGAACCGACCGCGGCAAGCGTAGCTAAACCTTCGATCGATTCATGCGGCTGTTATCATCTAGCCACGAGCCCCAGTCGTCTACGTGACAATCGTCAGCAATTCCAAACTTGGTACCTATACCTATACAAAGGGCATCAACATTTTCCTGCAATCAATCTTACTTCCCTAACTAACAGTGTAAAGCAAGGTATATAATAAACTCAAGGAAATAAACGAGATGTAATCTCTCATCATCATCATTCTCCTGCCCTTATCCCAATTTATTTGCGGTCGGCGCAACATGTCTATTTCTTCCATGCTTCTCTATTAGTCGTCATCTCGGTAGTCACTCCCTTTCTAGCCATATCATCTTTCACACAGTCCATCCATCGTTTCTTTGTTCTTCCCTTACTTTACAGCCATCCACATTCATACTCAAAAATTTCCTGACGACATTTTCCTCATTCCTCCGCATCACATGCCCATACCATGACAACAGATTTCCACACAACTGGTGTCACTTTCAGACTTCCTCTTACATACTCATTTCTTATTCTATCTATTCGCGTAACACCACACATCCCTCTTAGCATTCTCATCTCAGCTGCACGCAATTGCCTTTCATTCATTCTTTTTGTGGCCCTACATTCTGATCCATACAACTCTCAACAATGGACACTAAAATGTTCCTGGCATATAATGTATATTGTCAATCTAATAATTCACTTAAAATACGGAAACTGTAAGGATCGCCTTGCACTCGCCTTGAACAAGCCTAGAATACAAGATTTATATACCTATTTTGAAATATTTTCCTGGACAGTTTTCTCAAGGACTTGTAGTTCTTTGTGTCATACTTGGGAAGTGGATTAATGCAATACGGAGTTAGAAGGTTAAGTTAAAGTTAAAGATACCTACCTAAATTCCCATAGAAAATGCACTTTAAATTTTCCCGTATTTTCCAACCGTAGATTCGGACTACGAACATTTTAAACAAACAAAAAGAAAAATGCCAAATCGGTCCACCCGTCCTCAAGTGATGCGCTTACCAACGAATAGCATTTCAATTTTTATTATATGTAGGTATGTACCTAGTTAGATACTGAGATATCATCCCTGAAGAAAAAATCGCGTCTATTTGTTTAGTTCGTTTTTACGTCTAAATTACTGAACCGATTTTGAAGAAATTACACATAGAGGTAGCTTGATATTTGACAAAGCATATTGCGTATTTTTAATTGCAGATATTGTGAATTTAACTCACAAGAGCAGCCGAGGACTCATGCTAGTCGAGTCATTTATTCCATAACTTAACATAATCCCTAGCTACATGAAACATAGGTATATTACCTACTTACGAGTATATCAGCGAGGTTGAGTCAAAAACATCCTATTTCACTATGTAGGACCTTGTTATCACGACTGATAAGGGGATTAACGAGTCTCCAACACACTGATAACATGTTTCATTTGGATTACACTCAATAAGTAAATGCCGCTTTTAACTTCAAAGTCATAAAAGTTATTTGTTTTATGTTTAAAATATAACCTATGTAGATAGGTTTCGTTTTAATGGGTTTTGCTACGAGCTATACAGGGTTAAATTGGTGACAGGCCAGTTGGCGTGGTTGGTTAAGATACCACCTATCATGCCGCAGGTCGTGGGTTCGATTCCCATCCAGGACAAACATTTGTGTGCATGAACATGTCTGTTTGTCCTGAGTCTGGGTGTGATTATCTATATAAGTATGTATTTACAAAAAAAAAAAAGTAGTGTATGTAGTATATCAGTTATCTGGTTTCCATAGTACAAGCTCTGCTTAGTTTGGGATCAGATGACCGTTTGTGAAAATGTCCCAGGATATTATTACTGTCCCAGGATATTATTAATTAGCGCCGCCGAGGCCGGCCCAGGAAGTGGTGGCGAGACGACCTCGACGCGTACCGCAAGGGTTGGATCGAGGTGGCCCTGGAAAAGGATGCTTGGAAGGATTTGGGTGAGGCCCAGTGTAGACTAACATAATATAATATACAGGGCTATTTTTAAATCATTAACTAAACTTTCACAGGGTGTTCTACCCATGAATATGAACAACTTTCACTATGGGACCAACTCTGAAATCGCAAAAAAAAAATCAGCTGTTCAGTACATTTTGACCAGATAAGCGAACATAAATGTACTGAACAGCTGATTTTTTTTTTTGCGATTTCAGAGTTGGTCCCATAGTGAAAGTTGTTCATATTCATGGGTAGAACACCCTGTTAAAGTTTAGTTAATGATTTAAAAATAGCCCTGTATAATATATATCTGAATATTTTGTCCTCTGTATAGATGTCATGTATGGGTTTAATAAAAAATGTTTAAAGAATAATGTTCAATCATTCTGTTCAGTATACGCAAATTTCGTGCTGTGATGAAAGGATAGCAGGTATTTAAGCAAGCAAATTTATTGACATAACACATTGTCCATAGTTAATCGAAAAGGATCCAACCCACATTAAATCTAATCCTTATCCATTTCCATTCATCATCTGCCTAACGTTTTTCCAAGTACTTTTGTTGGGGTCAGCTTCCAGTCTAACCGGGTTCAGCTGAATACCAATATTTTACTGCCTATCTGACCTCCACAACCCAGCAAGTGGATAACACGATAACCCTTTGGTAAGATTGGTTATCAGACAGGCTTCTGACTAACCGTAACGACTGTCAAAGACCTACAAATGACAGCTATCATCATTCATGTATAATAAAAACCATAAAAATATCACACTAACCATAAGGTGTGATTATAATTATTGCAACTATGTAATTACCTACACACCTTCCTTTCATGGAGCACCATGACTACCCATCAATTATCTATTAGTAGGGTTCACAATAAAATTAATGAATGACATAGGATTATAGTGTTTCAATCACTATGTTTGTGGTAAATGACATTTTATAGTGTTAAAAGTAGTGATTTAACATTGTGTGCAGTTACTGTGTTATGGATTACAGTAATGTAAGTAACATGTTATGTCAGAAGTTTTAATTATGTATTACAATGTTTACCTCATAATTAAAAGTTATGGTACTGATTTTTTTGTGAATGATTTTGCCTTTGACATTTTAGGTATTGTTACTGTTGCACTGAGTTTTTTTGTATATTATTGTCATAGATTTTACATTGTGACTTTCCCCTGAGCTTGTTAACATATTTCTGGCTATAGAGTGGATACCAAGGCTTTGATTGTCCGGCAAATAAAACACTTTATGTCAAAGATTCAGGATGTTTTATTTCTTACAAGAACTTAGCTGCTTATCAAAAGATACAAAATCGTTAAAAACTCACGTAAGAATCATTATGCAACTATCCACTTTATAATTCATAAAACTAGTATTTAAGTCTCTTACAAGCTCTGAACAAAATAGAAATACAAGAACCTATGTACGTGATATTAACACAGCCCTATCGGTACTATCGGCAAGACTCACGTATGCTCAGTTTAGAAAATATTTCTGCAGAAGCGCAGCTAGTGATAGACCACACCCCTTCTGGATTTAGCCCAATTATATACAACATGTATGAGTACAAATAAAAAAAAAACGTGCATCCTATTGGTCAAAACGCATGCATTGTGCGATCGAGTCGTGAGCTGTGCTATGCGACTATCGCATTATAAGTGAGCATGCGGATATTTGGCCGATAGTACCCACCATTGTCAATTATATCAATCCAAATTTTACCATCCCATTTTTGACAGATTTCCACTAAAAACCAACCTCGACAAACCACCACGAGTTTAGATATCTAAATTTAGCTCTCAGATCGCTGTGGAACTAAATAAATATGTAATTTCATACGTACATATATGGTATTGGTGTCGAGGACCAAGGGCGAGACCTTGGTACCTAGATTAATTTACACGTCTCTTGTATGTAGGTACGTACTTATGACATACAAATAAGTACGCAGTTGAAAACTAAAAATATTCGGTTTTAGATTAGAAAAGTTTCAATGTCTCTAGGAAGTTATGGTTTCTAGCTTTGTAGTTTATTTAAGTACTGTTTATGAGGAGCTCGTGGCTAAGTAATAACAGCCGCACAGGTCGATCCATCAGGTTAAGCAACGCTAGCTGGGGTCGGTCCGTAGATAGGTGACCATCTTTACATACCAAGACCCCTCCGTGCCGTTGGTCCCGGCTGTCATTAGTGGATCTTTAACAGTCGTTACGGGTCGTCAGAAGCCCAAAAGACTGACAACCAGTCTTGAAACCAGTAACTGGGTTGTGGAGGTCAGATAGGCAGTCGCTCTATGGAAAATACTTGTATTCTGCTACATCCGGTTAGACTGGAAGCCGACCCCAACATAGTTGGGAAAAGGCTAAGCAGATGATGATGGTAGGGATGGATTTGTTATTTATGTCATAGTTTATAATATCGCTGCTTTGCATGAATGGGTATTCGGCATCGGCAAACTGCCGGTTTTGCCGTTATGAATGTGAGTCATACTGACCATGAAATAATGACTATTTTGCATTTGGCTGTGTTATAAATTCATGCAAAGCAGCGATATTTAGTTTCGTTTACTGTACTTAGGTGGCGTTTGATTATCAAAGATAAACATGGTGAAAGGGGAGATTTTGGCTATTTAATTCTTTTCCTATGAATTTGGTAAAGAACCACATAAAAAGTTATTTCTGGGGCTAGTATTCAGCTTCAGGAACATTAAGTCCCTCTAGGTGTGAAGACCTTAGTTGCAGAAAATATACAGAAAATCTTGTTTTCGGTAGAAAACGGAGGAAAACATCAATCCTCCATGCAATTAAATGTCTCGAAATAGATAGTCGAATTCGGTCCCCCAACCCTCGGAAACCCCATTAAGACGGGGTCCCTAGACGGTCAAAATTGCTTGACAAGTACGAAAATCACGTGCTTGTCTAGCAATTGAAAAAATTTTGACCGTCTAGTGACCCCATTAGGACTTTGGACCGAATTCGGTCGTAAAGCGATCGCTATCTATGTCGAGACTGCAGCCGTACAACTTATTCAGAAAAAAAACTTCCGTAAGGTTAAAACGTTAAATTTTGCTTAAGAAATTAGAATACCAATCTCATTAAGTAAACTCCAATGTAGTGCTCCAAACGTTACCTACCTATTTGTGCTTCAGTTAGAACATTCTATGTGCATTACAAAACCTATTTCCAGCAATTGCCTTCAACAACTTGCGCTGAATTTAAAGTAGATTATACCTACTTTGTGCTCTTCGATTCTGTATTCATTTTGAAAATTCGTTTAAAAGCACACATACAGAAGTTACTTTTTGTAGCGCAACATTTTGCAAGATGATAAACATTAGGGGGGGGCTGAAAGCATTGGCGACCATTTTAATTGCTATTAAAAACACTCAAAACCATACCAAGGTTTGAGTCAAGCATATTTTTACAGAGAATTTAAAATATATAACAGAACAGTATCCTATTTTCGTATCTCAGCTTTGGAAAGTGTACCTACTTTATTCAAAAATCATCCACCGCCATTACAAATGTCATGACCGACCGTTCTGTGATTGCTGTTAGGTACTGGTCAATTTGGACAATAGAGTATTTGCATAACTATTGAGGACAGTAGGTATCGTTTTTACTTCTCAACCGACTTCTTAAACTCGATTTTCTATGGGACAATGCTAACATTGCATTAAAACAAGTTGAACCATCCAATAGGTTTCAAAACACTCTACCAGATGGCATTCTTAGTTCAGTTTGAGCAAAAATGGACACTGGCGCTATTGCTAGTAACCCCCTCAAGTAACTTTCTATAAGATTTAGTAAGTTTTACTAAATAACTCTTCAATAACCATTGTTGCCTACTAATGCAAGAAAACGTTGCTCCACAAAAAGTAACTTAGGTGTGGATGCACCTTTAGAAAACAAAACGTTCTATTCCGCCATTTTGAAATAATACGCGCCAAATATGATAGCTGTCTATTTTTTTTCCCCTTTGGCTTCGCACCGCACGGTTTGTGCATTTAGCCAATGTCAAGTTTATTAGCTGTCTATGTTTGTAGTTCTATTTTCAAGCAAGAATCAACGAACATTCGTCCTCGTTCACAATTCAAATTAAATTAATTGTTTGCACAAATAACTAAGCATTCCAAATAGGGCAAACTGAGGCGGAAACTTTTGCCTATTATTACTAGGTAAACTGACTAAAAACTGGCCAATTAGGTAATGTGTTTATTCTAACAGCCAACCACAGAGTAGCAGCGATGATTAATTCCTATTAATTGGAAAAAATGGCGGCCATCAAGGAAGCCATAACCATTGTATTCGTGATGTCAATATTTCTTGGTTTTTCAATATAGTCTGGTCTTGGTTTTTCAATAGTCTTTGACGTCATGCTATGATGATCTATTGGGTATTATTGTCTATGGAAATAATAGATTAGGGTATGTAAAGACCCTGAATGCACCTATTATACCCACTTATTCTTGGATATTAAGTAGGTATAGTTTTTGTTTTGACCATATATTTTCATTATAAAAAACAATACCTACTGGCCTTTGCTCTGTGCTTATTGAAAAAATAACATCTCTGAATATAAAAATACAGTCATTATTTACCTACATTCAAAATACGTTCAATAAAATATTCTAGCTTTACAATTTCATATTTCCTAGAAGGATGCCACAAATATTGACCGATTTCACGTTAACATACAACATACCCAATCATATTACCGCCATTTTGAAAAGAAGGTTCTTTATCGTCGCCAAAAGTCAACATCGTTACGGGAAAGCGCTTAGATACGGAACCGTTTGGGCCGTTATCTAACCGTGAAAAAAAACCCAACGCCCGCCCACCGCACTACTTGCTTACGGTATTTCGAACGAGCGAAAGAGATAGATAGCGCAGTTTTCCGTATAAAAGAACGGGATGGATATATTTTTGTGCGTGCGTCCTCAATGCTGACTCGGTTGTTTGTTTGGCCTAAATGAAGGTTTTATTATATTAATTGCTTCTATAGTGAATTGTTTTGTCAGTATGTTTGTCCGTTTTTGTTTCTGTTGAACTAAATGGATGTTGATGTATTCGTGTTGAACTGAATTTAATTAGTAATTAGGCCTTCCTTTTAAAGATAAAATTATTTAGTACCTATATTTTCCTACGTTAACAACATTTTGCTATTTGCGCTAATTGAGTTAATAATATTGCAGAATTACGTAATTTCTGTTTGATATATAAATGCAGTTATTATGTTCGCTAACGATTTTTTATTACGTATTCTTTGGATAAATTACAATACAATGTAGCATTATTTCACTATCCAAACTGTGATATAATAAAAAAATATTTTCATATTGGAAAAACACAAACAAAAAAAAAGTAGGACCTATTTAGATCATTTAAAAATATTGATGAATTTTAAATAGAAATAATTGGATATTGCGCATGCCTGAAGCTCAGGCAAATCACAATATCCAAACAAGTAGTTTTTCAGATGAAGCACTTGAATAAACTCTAAAACTTTAAGACGCTTCTCATCGGAACTTCAAAAACACATTTCATTGGAACTGTCTTAAGAAAGTTTATTAATTAAAATAACTGTAGGTAGCCATGGTATTAAACATTTAACGACAAAATACAGTCTTCAACAGGTTCCAGAATGTCGTTTTAAATGGTCTATAATTGTGGTGAAAATTGGCCAGAGTATATATACACATAAAGAAAAATACAAAAAGGTAAAAGAGCACAAAGGTCTGTTTTGTTGGTCATAGACTAAATGAAACAAAAAATATTGCGAGCCCTTGCCATTTACCTACACAATAAGAGAAATATGAAATGTTTAATCCTTATAATTTTTCTCTTCTTTTCTAAAAGCATTTTTAATTACATTTGTCATTGTTAAATACCAATTTATCAGTCAAACGTTTTCACGACCTTTGCCTGCCTATCTTTTTAATCAGCACAACTTGACAGCTCAGCTTTTTTTAATTTTTTCACTCTGCCAAAACACAGACACAGCTTTTAATTCACAAAAAGTAACGTTCAAAAACGTTGACAAGCTCATTTTTTTTTTTCAACATTTTTAATCATCGCAATCTCACAAATAGCAGTAGATACGAGTACATAGTCAAAAACATGTTTTTTTTCAGTACAAAGACATGCCGCGGTCTGATTATTTTCACACGAGCTACTTTGTCATGGGATCCCGGCAGAGCTAGCCAAATTACTGTCAGTGCCATGTATTGTTATGGGGTTATTATGGAGTTGGTATGGCAAATGAACCGCGTCGTCCTCAGTTAGCAGTAGTCGATTAACACTTTCGCTGACGTCACGACCAGAGGCGTATTTTTGTTCGTGTTTGATATCGCGCTACGCCCACAGGCGGTTAACTTTACTAAGTCAAAACAGACAAAACGCCTATAGCCGTGTAAATTTGCGTACATGACTAAGAAGCCACGTGATCTAGTGTCGTATTGCACTCATTTAAATTTTTCTAGTGTCAAGGCAATAAATACTGGTATAAAAAATACCATATTACAGGTACCTACCTTGACTTGTTTTTTGACGACAGTACGGCTGTAGGCGTCGTCTTATTTTGTATGAAATTTTTTAGTGTCATTTTCAGAATGTGAACTTCATCTCAGTGTCAGGGAAAGTGTTAATCACTCGTAATTACAAAAACTAAAAGCAATTCTGTCTCGTGTAGATCTACGTTGTAAAGTTAAAGTAGTAGGGTAAAGTTATTTTCAAAATCTTTTTGTGTCATCTGGTGTGTTCGCAAAAAATGGGCTTTTTGTACCATAGGTAACAAATTGTCTTTTTTTTCCAAAACAAATATCCAATATAATGATCGTTTCAGTATTTGCGTAGTAGGTTTCACTACCTAATGTAGATAGGGGCTGTTGTCAGGCCAGTTGGCGTGGTTGGCTAAGATACCACCTATCATGCCGCAGGTCGTGGGTTCGATTCCCATCCAGGACAATCATTTGTGTGCATGAACATGTCTGTTTGTTCTAAGTCTGGGTGTAATTATCTATATAAGTATCTATTTACAAAAAAAAAAGTAGTGTACCTATGTAGTATATCAGTTATCTGGTTTCCATAGTACCTACAAGCTCTGCTTAGTTTGGGACCAGATGACCGTGTGTGAAATGTCCCAGGATATTATTATATTATTATTAATAATGAAATGAAGACGCCACAGAATTGAGTAAGACACGCTATCTATAGTTTGCCATAGGCTGGTATCTTCTACCAAGCAAAACGGTCTAAAGAGTTCATTTAAAGCACCCAGATTGTCTATACAACCCTCGGTATACTAAACAACGATAATTTTATTGATATAGAAACTGGTTAACCAATTCCAACGCAGCTAAACTTCACAGCTCCCTAACCACTCATTATAATTGATTATCTAACCATACAAAACAACATAATTTGGTAGTATAATCCCATATTTAATGTAGATAATCTGTCACCAGCATAGGTATCATTGCTAGCTAACAAGCTGTGTCCAAGGTCAAATATAAGTAGACAGATCTGAGATCTAAACTATGTATCTACACATAAAATTATACGTATATCTTGGGTATATGTATTTTTATCTTTACTTACCTAAATTGTTTGATATAACTTAGGATGGGATAATGATGCAACATAAATTTAGTAGACCTTCTTCTACGTCGTGTCTTAGTAAGAGGAAGTTAGAGAGGAAAGAGTCAGAGGAAAGGAGTCAGAGTCAGAGATTATTAGTACGAGTATTAGGCTGGTTTCCCACCAGATAGGTGTTAGCGGTGAACGGTGTGCAAAAGTGTTGTGCGAGGATGCGTTGCTAAGTTCGAAACAGTGTGCAAATTGTGTGTTGATAAATTTAAACGTGTTTTTTTTTCACTGATCCAGGTTTTCCAAAGACAAGTCGGTTGTTTTTTCTTTTTCTTTTTTCTAGCTAAAATACAGTCCTGTGTTCCAGTCTGAAAGCGATGGGTGCTGATAATTTCAGTAGCACTTATCCAACCACGAACCTGCCTGCCATACCTTCCTACCTACATATTGGAAAATCTAAGAATTATCCGAGGATCTATCCCGTGAGCTGACGCTCAGGTGTTGCCTTTGCCAACCGCTAGATTAATTAGGCCATCAGTCCAAACTATATGTCAATATCAATTCTAGTCAACAGATACATCTATGTAAGGTTATCACCAAAACGGATATGAGTTGGTTTATCAAGTATCGAATCATTGGAGACCTTGTTACAAACAAACCTACATAACTCACTATAGATGTTTGTGAATTAAAGCTCACAATATAACATCAAGTCTATATTCTCGAAGGTAAAGCATACATAGCTCCAAAGTTGCTCAGCGCGCTATGAGACGGGCTAAGCTCGGAGTTTTTTTTAAGGATAAAATTAGGAATTAAGTTATCCGTAAAAGAACTGGAGTAACCGACACAGCTTGCAGAGTAAGCAAACAGTGGCAGTGGACTGGTCATGTTTGTCGAAGGACTGATGGTCGGTGATCCGCAAGCGTGGTGTGGGATGCCTCCCAGCTAGATGGACCGACGACCTTGAGAAGCTGGCTGGGATAGGCTGGATGCGGAAGGCGGAGGACAGGATGTTGTAGCGCAGTCTGGGAGAGGCTGGATGGCTGAGTTGATTGAAAACATGGGTATTTTAAGCAGTATAAATATAAATGGCTATAATAGCGGAAGTCCTAGAAAACGATGGATGGATTTTGTGAAAGATGGTATGGCAAGATAGGTCTTCTGTAGGTATGGATGGAAGAAGAAGACATGCTGCGCTAACTCCAAATAAATTGGGGATAAGGGCAGCAGGATTATTAATATGGTGTGACAACAAAACGTTTATGCAAGGATCGTGACACGTGGCGGTTAGCTGCTGGGACACAGGTCTTCGAGAGGGAGTGGGATGTAATCCACCACGCGAGCCCTGTGCGGGTTGGTAGATGTCACATGTCTTCGAATTTTTGGTTCTAGTACATGCCGATTTCCTTACCATTTTGAGAACAGTGGTGATGAAATTATTTAAGAGGATTGTGAAGCTGTAAATTTTCATACAAAAAGAGATAACGTTTTTCTCCCCGTAAACATAGTCTACTTTTCATAATTTTTGGAAATGTTATAGGTATAATGAAAAACTAGGTCCGTACGTTTTTATTATAAAGAAATATTGCATACAATATAAGTTATTAGCATCTAAATATCTATATTTTTGACATAAAAACATCCTCGAGCATTTTTATTTTTTTAAATGAAATTAAATTGAATTACTAAAAACAAAAAACATACAGACCTAGATTAAAGTGTACTGAATGTAATGAGACCAAATTTGTCTCATTTCGTAAAGGTTTAGGGGAGTGAAAACGTTATCGCCCGAAACAATATTTATGTAAATAATTGTATGAAATGTAGGTAATTGCATCCAAAAATCGCGCCGCGTATCGGTACTTCACAATCCTCTTAAGTAAAGCGCATTCCTCGGTTTGGGCCACCACCACTCTGTCTTCTGTGCTTACCACCAAGGAAAAAGGGGTGCGTGTGTATACTTATCCTTCGGGGGACACTTGGTGATGTTAATTTGGGGTGATGTTATGTTTATGAGTTTACATCTCGTCTCCTCGCATTAAAAGTGTATAATCTCAGAACTTACTAATTTTACAGGAGTCCCTTTTAAAGATTTAACGAATAAGTAATAAACTTTTTCCCAATGAAATTATAAACATGTGTTTTTTTTTTATTATTTTATATTATCTGTCTACCTAAAAAAGTTATAACAATATATTAATTTTATTAATACTTAATAATAACAATATATTAAGTTTTACGGCTTACGCAATACCTATAAGATGTTCCTGATAATAATATCTTATCACTGCATACAAATTAACAGGAATTTCAAACGAATTAAACATAGTACTTACATTTTATCAGGTTCTACAAGTGTATGTTATTTATGAATGATCTCAAGAGTTCTAGGTATTTAGATAGTGAAATAGTTTCAATTTTGAAACAATGACTGAAAATGAAAAGGCCTGACCACTCTTTTTCTAAATAGGAAACTTCTCAGAACGAACAACTTATAGGTAGGTAAAAATACCAGCTGTCAAGAACATAAAAAATATCTGTCAATAGGACTTTTAGGATTCGTGGCTAAATAATAACAGCCGCACGGGTCGATCGATCAGGTTAAGCTACGCTTGCTGCAGTTGGTCCGTGGATGGGTGACCATCTTTACATACCGAGACCCCTCTGTGCCTCGGAAAGCACGTTAAGCCACTGGTCCCGGCTGTCATTCGTGAACCAAGTGTCAGAAGCCCGAAACTCTGATAATCAGTCTTACCAAGGGGTATTGTTACCCAGTAACTGGGATCTGGAGGTCAGATAGGCATGGGTGGTGAATCAACAATACTTAGGTATATCCAATCCATTCATTATGGTGATAACTTGCTAAGTTACCTACATAAAAGCTATTGAAAAAAGTCAGGAGGTTTCCTTAGACACCTCGTTGGAACGAAGTTCTTTTCGCTGTATATTATGTATTAATACAGAGCCATCTAGTGTAGTACAAAGTCTCAGCATAACGCTCTTTCGTAACGTGATAATTTGTGCCAGTTTACTTCAAGCCGCGTTAAAGATCTTCGTTCCAAAAATCAAAAGCGAATCCACTATCTCTCGCTTGTATATCGATATTACATTTCAGAAAAACAAAATGGCGGCGCAAACGTCAATATTCAAACTAATTTTCGGTTTTTAACAGAACTGCACTTGACTGTGATACGTTATCGGTGTTATCACGAGTGATAACAGCCGGTATTAGCATTTTATCACCTTATGTATTACTTTATGTACGTAGGTTAGGTATTATGCTGATCAAATGAGTATACTATAGGTACATACATATAGAATTATGTATCGTGGTGGTCTATTTATAAGATCGGAATTCTAGAGAGCTGTTGAAAAGATTTGGTGGTGAATATAACTGTATTTTCATATCCTTAAAGATGGCGCTAGACATATAACTTCTAACCTATATAAACACAAAAAAAAAAACATTTTGTTTGAAGACTAGGTATGTAAGACGATAGTCTGATAACCAGTCTCAACAACGTGGATAGCACACGGTAGTGACTGGATTGCGGAGCTCAGATAGGCAATCGCTTCATGTAAAATATTGGTATTCAGCTTTATCCGGTTAAATTGAAAGCCGACCCTAATAGGTATAGTTGGGAAAAGGCTAGGCAGATGATGAATTTGTAAGGGATAATACCAGGAGAGTTTATAACATAAAACAAATTCTTCGGAGATGCCCAATTGAGTAAGGACCTACCTACTAGGATACTGTCTACCTGTTAATATACGACCATGTTCAGATATTAAAATTATTATCAGATACAAAATATATCGAATATTATCACATCCATACAAAAGCATAATTAAACTACCCGATATTCAAGAACATTATTTGTTAAACATATCACAATCACAACTCAATACTTTATTCAGTTTTATATAAAAATAAATCACACAATACCCTCATTTTTGCATAAAAAGTATGTCAGTGTTCTCGAAATAATTTCAATAATTCATTAACGAAACAAACAAATAAACGGACGGACGAAAAAAAAGACAAAGAGTGACACACATACATACAAATATAGAGTGCAGTTAATACTACAGTGAAAGCGATGCGAGAGAGATAGACGATGCTATGGAACTTTAGAAAGGTCAGCGGTGGACATGCACGCTATGAAAAGTTATAATAAGATGGTGTTATACTGCAAAAGAGCTGCTTTACCTAGCCAAATATTGCTACATCTGCTGAAACTTTACTAAGAAAATTAACGAGAGAAATATTTTTCCGTATACATTGACGGCAAAATTTTGAGACGCTAAGTTAGACACTTGACAGTGACATATCCAGCTTGCTGAAACCATAGTTCACCGCGAGTTTTTTTTCCATGGTACGTAGATATACCTATTCTTATTATTTATAGTATTTAAGGCAAGATTTAAGATAGATTCTTCATCCAACTGCTTTGTGTTTTGAAGGTAACATTATTAGAATAATGTATGCAGTGTGTATGCTATGTTTAGGAGATCATAAAAGTTAGGTAATGGAAAAATATAAAACTCGTCGCTCCAAATAGCTCATACTACATTATAAACCTAACCAAAAACAAAAGCTTCGACCATGAACCTTCACGCCAATTCAACAGGGTCAGAGCAAACATAATGTTGACAACCAACATAACCTTACACTTGATAGTGGCGCCACTGTCAACGCCAAAATTTCAACTATGTGTCATGTTCAGTACATTTGAATTTAGTTCCGATTTTCACCGTGTGTTGAATTAAGTTGGTCGGTGTATAATTTGGTGACAGACCTTCAAAGTAACTGATGGATATTGTTATGGCAATGACAACGTGCTTTACCGTTTTGTTGAAGCCAAATGAGTAATAAAGATGAAAGATTAATATGTTATAGTTGTCTGTGGCCCAGTGGTAATGGCCTCGAATTATGAGCTGTAGGTCGTAGGTTCGGACCCTGACAGGCGCTTTACTTGGTGTATATTATTTCATCATCACTGGCTCAGAATACATAATACTACTAACCATGGCTCTCAAAACGGTGAAGGAAAACATCGTGAGAAAACTGCATGTCCTAGAACCAAAAATTCGAAGACATGTGATATCTAGCATCATGCTGAGTGGAAGCCTTCTTGTCACAGTCACGGCGTGCCAGCAGCTGCCGACTTTTGTTTTGTGCTCGTGATTTGTATGGAGATCTATTTTATTTTTCTTTTTGTTTTTGTATGCCACGTGTTTCTGTGACAAAAAACTTATTTTTCTTTCTTTCTATCTACCAACCCTAGGCCTGTGTCCCAGCGGTGGGCCTATACTGTCCACATAGTTAAACGAAAAAGATCCAACCCACATTTGTTGTTCATACAAAATTAAGACTTATTACAACTGACGAAGGTTGTTATTATTTTACATATTTTCGTTGGGTTGGATCCTTTTCGTTTAACTATGGCCATTATGCCTAAGCTAGGATAGTCGCCAGAGCTGAACAAGCTTTTTTGATGCTTTGAGCTTATTTGAAGTTGGAACATCAGTTGCATTATCGACATGAACCCACTTGTATCACAGACATTTCGCATTTGCATTCACAGAATTTTCTACTAAAATAATCCTAACAAGTCTCCCCAACAACGAACATAACAATAAAATTCATTCATTTATCTCCAAAACTCACTTAAACTTACAAATTGTCTTAAAACTCCGAAACTACTTTGGAAATAAAGCAATTCACAAGTTCTCAAAGCAACACCAGGTTAGCTCGGTGTACCTATATTGCTAGAAAAATGTCTAGCTAAAGAAAATGAACTTTCTTAAAAAGTAAAAAGTCCTGACCTACGAAATTACTTCCTCGGACAGTGCAATAAAACTCTTTGGGGAAAAGGTGGGGCCCCAGTATCGGCGGGAAAGGAGCGATTTAAATATTTATGAGTCAAGTGGGGTTGGTTTAAAATTAGAATGAGTAAATGTAGATATATATAGGTATGTATGTATTTGCAAGACGAAGAATGATAAGGGAGATAGACCGACAAATACAATAAGCAAATTAGTTGACACGCTTGTCTGAAGGCTTATCTCAGTAGGTAATAAATAATTTTCGCAGAGATTAATCTTGGAAAATTCAACGTGCAAACGTAATGAATGAGTAACTCAGTATTTCTTGATTATTTTCAAATATGTTTTAAGATAATTAAGTGCTTTTGGATATTTTATTCGAAATCTCGCATTCTCGACAGAAAATTTTTAAATTTATGTCGCAATACTCATAAACATCAATTACGATTACGAGCCAGTACTTAAATATTATAATTACACAGGTACTTAATGTACTTTAGTGATTTTATATAATCCAGGCTGTACATTTTATGATTATTTATGAGGCACTAGAAGTTAAAACTGATTTTGTGGCGATAAACATATTAAATGAAGCATTCGGTATTTTATGAAAAGGATTTTTAAGACTTAGGGTGCAAGGACCTTACTTCCTGTTGAAAACTAAGCAAGTAGCTATTAAAAAAAGTCAAATAAAAAGAAAAGCGAAAATCAAGAAATGAAGATCTGTCGAGAAAAACAACCATTCGTTTGATTCCCGATCACGGTGTCGACACATTTTTGTTTTGGTTCTATCGAATTTTTATTACTTTCTTTGTACTTTTTGCAGAAGATTGTCTATTGCTATGAATTCCGAAAAGTTACCTCTTAAAACATCAATCTAACGCTGTAGCCCACATTTTTAACTTTAAAAAAATCCACAACAGCAATTTAACTCTCATAATCCTACCATACTAAGATAAACAGTAACATTAATATCAATAAGCGATTAATCGCTGTCAGTGTGGCCCTCCCCTAGCGGGGGAACAAGGGTCGCTGGAGGAATGGGAAGAGCGGTCAGGGGGAACGAAGAGGGAGTGGGGGGAGTTCTAGGAGCGTAATTGGGACTTTTTCTTTGGACTTCAGCCTTTTGTTTTGCAAAGTGACTTCTTTCTTATGTCGGGGAGCCGGCATCGATTGAACGAAATGAAGGTGAACTATTCGAAAGTGGTGGAATATTTTGTTGAAGTTCACGCGGAGTTTGAGTGAGTGAATGAATGAAAGTGGAATGTTTTGGAATAAGTGGAATTGTGAGGGTATTAGCATAATCTTTTGTACTAAGAGTAGATAATTCCTAAACGAAGTAGGTAAGGAAAAATTGCACAGTTTTACCTACTTACCTAGTATTAATTCTCACACCATTTTTCAGTAATTGTATTACTAACAAAAAATAAAACACAATCAACTGTTTCACCCACATGTGGTATTGATACGTTTTACGATTTTGATGAGGTTTTACTCTAAAGTAGTGACTTGCCCCTTGAATAGGATATACTTGAGTTGGGTGCTTATCATCCCAAAGCAATTCACGGATACTAGTATCTAGATCTCTATTGCTATTTCTATAACCACAAAAACACATAGGTACCTAATGACTCGATCAATTTTCACAAAGGTTCATACAAATTTTATGCTAGTCTAACCTATGTACTGTACTGGATGTATGTATGTATGGTACGCGAAACAATATCTATTGTAATTTAATGAGTCGATTCGGATGCGACCCGAGTATTCTAATTCTGAGTTCATTTTAGTTTGCAAGCGAGCTAGGGTTAAGAAACGAATTTTAAGATCGAACGTTGATTGTGTTTTGCTTTTCTTTTTTTTATCTAGTTGGTATTGTTTGGTATATTGTTGCATATAAAAGAATAGTTACTTACGTTTAGAGACTATTTTGCTGTATCAATAGGGTACCTCAATCTACCTAGCCTTTTCCCAACATGTTTGGGTCGGCTTCCTGTCTAATCGGATGCAGTTAAAAGGAGCGACTGCATATCTTGCCTCCACAACCCAGTTACTGGGTAACATGATACCGGTTGGTAAGACTGGTTGTCAATATTTTGGGTTTCCGACGATCCGTAAGGACTGTCAAAAACAGCCGGGACCAACAGCTTAACTAGCTTTCTGAGGCACGGAAAAGTCTCGGTATGTAAAAGATCTATCCACGGACCAACCCCGGCAAGCTCAGCTTATCCTGATGGATCAACCCGTGCGGCTGTTATTACTTAGCCACGAGCACCTCAATTAAAGATAAAGCACAAAATTCCCATTAATCTCAAACACCTGCATTGCTTGTCTAAAACCTAGGTACCTATTGTTTTCTAACTACATCGACATGAAAAACCTTTTTGATCACAAATTTTTCCATTTCACATTAAAGCCCAGTATTTTTATCTGCTCTACCCATCTCTGTTTCACATATGGTAATTATATGAGCCTAAATATCCTTTGTCTCGCTCTCAGTTCTTATTTCGCTCACGTTCAATTTTTAAACCGTTCTGATCTAATTAACAAATGGCAATATAGTGAACTGAATTGAAACTAGGGAATGAGTGGGGATGAATTAGTGCTAAATGTTTTTGTTTAAGTATGTACTTTGAATCGTTGAAGAATTGTAGGTATCAAAGAAACGAGAATTATAACAAATTATATTCTGATTTGATACTATTCCTTTGTAATTTTAAAGTTAAGCTTGCAAATGATATAAGTATTTATCTGTTAAACGACACTGAAAAAACTAACTTATTTGTCCCAAAAATGATGATGCCAAATTCAGCCAGCCACTTCAAAGTAGGTAGGTACTTAAGATCGTAGGAAACTGAAAAAAATCAGAGTCTCTGTAAAAGAATCCACGTTAAAACTAAAAAGAAAGTAGTAGTGAGTCTACAGAGTATTTTCTATATCTAAGACATTTAAGAACAGCTCCTGTTATAATGTTACAGCCAAATTACATAACACAAAAATTAAACTAGCGACAACAACGACTCCACTCCTTCCGCTATCCTCGACGATTATGGCCAACTGGAGAAGTCTCGGTAATTGGGAATATGGACATAACGTGATTATTTATGTTGGACTTGAGAAAAACGTGCGCCGAATGTGTTGGTTTACGTGGTGGAAATATTCCCACTGCTGGGACACAGAGCTCCCCTCTTTTTGAGAGAGAGAGTGGGCTATAATCCACCACGCGGGCCCAGTGCGGGTTGGTAGATGTCACATGTCTTCAATTTATTGGTACTAGGACATGCCGGTGTCATCACGATGTTTTCCTTCACTTTTTTTTTTTTGAGAGCAGTGGTGATGAAATAATTTACACAATATGTATAGCGCCGGTCATCAGGGTCCGAACCTACAAACTCGTAAGTCGCGGCCGTTATCAATGGGCCACCACTGATCTTTGGGATATCTTGTTCTTCGTGAATAACACGGTCATAGAATGCCATGTGATGCAGAGGAATGAGGAAAATGTCGTGAGGAAAGTTTTGAGTATGAGGGTGCGAAGACGAAAAAAATGATGGATGGACTGTGTTAAAGATGATATGGTTAGAAAGAGTGTGTCTACTGAGATGATGACTAATAGAGAAGTATGTGCGCCGACCCCAAATAAATTGGGACCAGGGCTGGAGACTGATGATGGCCATAAAATGCAATAATAAAGCAACTAGTTGGTTGTTGTAAAAGGCGACTGAAGAATTGTATTCATTGGGTAAGGAGCAATGTCCTCTTTTTAGTGAATTACTTATGGCCGATCCCTATAATTAACGAGCCGTTCTTGGTTAAAATTAAGAGTCTTGATCTTTACCAATAATGAAGCAAATACCTCATAGCTTTGCATAGTAGATCCTCCCATATGGAAGTAGCTATCACAGGTAAAATTAGTTTACGAGGAAAATTAGTCTTGTGATAGTGTGTATAGGAATCAGAAACAACAGAACGTCGCGATCGTTTTCCATGCTTGATCGAATCTTTTCCGTCGGCTACTCTGGGCTACGATGCTACACAGATCTACGTAACCAATATTGTAGGCTAGCGATTTTAATATGTCAGAGGAAGTTGATAAAAAATGCATAGTATTCAAGCAAAATTCTAGAAACATATATACAGTATGTTAACCAACAGAGGGCGTTCCCGTTAACCCGCAATAGTATAGCATCCATACATGCTAAAAAAAATATTACCATTCGAAAACAAAATGGTTTTTATTTTTTTAATATTAAAATATTCACTAAAAATGTTAAATTGATACGTAAAAGAAACACTCTGTACACGCGTACTTGAAGGACGGAAACATAGCAATTTAGTTTTTATTTTTAGTGAATATTTTTAGCATTTTTAGTGAATATTTTAATATTAAAAAAAATAAAAACCATTTTGTTTTCGAATGGTAATATTTTTTTTAGCATGTATGGATGCTATACTATTGCGGATTAACGGGAACGCCCTCTGTTGGTTAACATACTGTATATTATACAATAGATTATTCGTAGAAACTTATGGATTTCAGAGAAAAAAAATAATATCCTAGGACATTATTCACACGCGGTCATCTGATCCCAAACTAAGTAGAGCTTGTACTATGGAAACCAGATAACTGATATACTACATACAATAATTATTTTTTTTGTGAATACATACTTATATAGATAATTACACCCAGACTCAGGATAAACAGACATGTTCATGCACGCAAATGTTTGTCCTGGATGGGAATCGAACCCACGACCTGCGCCATGATAGGTGGTATCTTAACCAACCATGTCATCTGGCCTGGCATAATAAATATCATTATCATTAAACCTAAATGATAATTAAGTACGTAATCATTTTATGGCAGACGGCAGACGCAAAAACTTAAAGCTAATTAGTTCTTAGATATTTTACTGATCAGTGCTGCACACTTTTATTAGATATTAACAACATATTATTATATTAAAGATATTAAAACCTTAGTCTGAGTTTAGAAAAGCAGTTAGCTTAATAGCATGCACTTTAAGGGAAATCAGACATCTATCTTCAATCTCAGTTACAGTATCACCAAAATCCACTGAACATTACTTTCGAACATTCCTCTCCTATGTCCCATCCAATACCTACAGATCTGCTGAGCTTGATATTGATTGTAAGCTGCCGTTATATAATTATCTGGATGGGCAGAGGTATAGCAGATACATACATACATATAAATATGACTATACGTAGGTAACACAATGCCGAATCACATCGATGTGATGTACGGGAAATGGGCTAGGACTGTGTATAAGCAGTATAAGGATACGATAGTTTGACATAAAATATGTTGATGTTGTAGCTGACTTTTCAATTCTTATGTATTTTCTGAGTTTTCCTTGGATAATAATAACATCGGTGAAGTAAACTTTTTGAGGAAACCTGAACTATAATCAATATAGGTAAGTCTGAATTCGCCAACCCGTCTTGAGCCAGCGTGGTATGCTAAAACCCTGAAGATGCTATTACCCTGCATTGGGACAATAATAGACTGATATTGTAAGTGAAAAAGTATTTAGTATGAATGTGAATAACAAAAGATATGTGTGATTATGTATGGCAGCGAAACGTGGGCCGTAACCCAAAGGAACGTGCATACCATTCAAGTTCATGAAAATGGTGAGGTGGATCTGTGGCATTACCAGTCCAAGACCTAGGCAGACCCAAAATAAGGTGGAAGCTGTAGTGCTAAAGGACATGAAGTAGTGTCAGGTATTCGAAGACGATGTCGAGGATATAGCGAACTGGAAGAGAAAGACCAGGAAGGAAGAGAGAGAATAAGAACTAAAGAAAAGGTGAATGGATTGTATGAGTGATGACTTAGCTGGGAAGGAAGTGAATTGGAGAAGATGGCTGATAGAGATGTGTAGAAGAAGACATTTTGCACCGGTCCCTAATATATTGGGAGAAGGATAGAAGTGATTTCGGAATTTTGTGATGAGTTAGACAAAAACTTCAATTGTGTTGCTTTTGTTATATAAGCTTTATGAGGAATCCAGACTTGGTTGAGAACATTAACACAGATGTTGCCCTCGAAGTAGAGTCACAATAAAAGGTCAAAAAGGTCTCAAAGGTCTTGTAAAAATAGATTGACGAGTAATGTTATGACCAAGATCTTAAAAAAAAAACTTAATTTCAGAAGTCGGTGTCTTTGGATCTGCATTTTAGTTTTTGCCACCGACTTCTGAAATTAATGTTATTTTTTGTTTTGTAGTGTTTTTTTTTTTTGGAAGTCGGTGGTTTTTTTTTCACTTTTTTAGTGGGTCAGTTTGTAATTTATCTAAGTTACAATAGCCTAATTTCAAGTGCTCATCACCTTTTCCAAAATATTGCTTTTCCGATGTAGGGACGTTCATTGTTGAGGAGTTCTCCTGGTAAGAACCAGGAGATCTGGAGCTGATGGTGAAGACACCATTAGCTCTACTTCACCATATGCATTTTTGCTCCTAATTAACCGAAGCGCAATCCGTGAAATACTTATTATTGAGTAGTTCCAATGGCCATCTGTGGTTTTCATTATCAGTTCCACTTCGCAAAATGGTGCTTTCCGAAAGTAAATGCACGAGTTACTATAAAAAAATATCCAAATTGAGATAGGTGTGCCTATAAAATTTGAGGGTTGCCCTCGATTTCCATGGGATCCCCATATCAGATTCTGACTTGGTGACAATGGGACCACCTGGAGAGCATAACTTTCAAATATTGTAAAAAAAAAAGAATTTTCGAAATCGGTCCACAATTCAATCGGTGTACATACATACATACAAATATACATATACGCGACGAATTGATAACCTCCTCCATTTTTTGAAAACTAGTTATTTGTAGTAGATTATATTGATAAGTAGGTAACTGTCTATATTCCTATTCAATATTGATATTTATGCCTAGGTGATTAGGCCAAATGCCAATAAAATCAGGATAAAAAGCCATGAATGTCACTACTTCCAATATACCTCTATCAAGTACAGGCAACACTCACATACAGCCTACGATTATTTATTATCTGTGCAGTGACGTCACCCATATCGGTACGTGTCCCACTGGCTCGAACGCGGCTTATAAGGTTTACAACATTTTTGTTACAATGTTTTTGAAGGCTTAATGTTTTATTTGATGGTGAAAAATACGCGGGATTTCAGGAATTAGGGTTATTGGAAATTTTTACACGTTTTTTCAAGCTTTGAAGCTCGTTCTCACTTTGATTATATTTTAGGGCGAATAGCAAGTTGTGCTTAGTAAATAACTCGTTGGGACACCTAAATAATTTCGAATCTTGATTAAAACTGGACACTTCCTCGCTTTCAATAAAAACTGCGTGCTCGAGCTTATATTCGCAAAATATGTAGAAGTTATAATATTTTTTTTATATTTATATTTTTTAATTTTTATATTTTGTATTTATTTTGTTTTCTTTTAATGTTAATTTTGTTATTTTCCTATGCCCTTTTTTTACTGTTTGTATTTCCTGTGCGTGTCCCAAATAAAATATTTTTCTTTCTTTCCTTTTTTCTTTATCTCTCACACGGCTCTCAGGACGAGTAAATTTAGTCGTGAAAACATGATTTTCCAAACATTAATTTCTCATAAGGAAATCTACCTAATTATCAATCTGCCTAACCTTTTCCCAACTGTGTTGAGGTTGGCTTCCAGTCTGACCGGATGCAGCTGAATACCAGTAGGTACTTTACATGGAGCGACTACTTATCTGACCTCCACTACCCAGTAACTGGTAATACTGGTTGTCACACTTTCTGGCATCTGACGACCCGTAACGACTGTCAAGGTCAACGATTGACAGCCGGGACCAACGGCTTAACATGCTTTCCAAGGCACGGAGGGGTCTCGGTATGTAAAGATGGGCACCCATCCACGGACCAACCCTGGCAAGCGTAGACCTGATGGATCGACCTGTGCGGCTGTTACTACTTAGCCACGAGCTCTAACCCCTTATTAATAAACGTTGCTTAAAGATAGGAGACGTTGAATGTATGATTAAAAGGACGCTAGTCATTACTGAACATAAAATATCTAACCAGGCAGACTGCTCTTTCCCAAACATAAGTCTAGCAAACAGCAGTAACGGCTAATAATAAAAAATACACAAAAAAATAAACGGTCGCCACTCACACTCATACAAAGTCACACATATAAACAACAACAACGGGGCATTACGCTAGTGTGTGTGCACCCTAGTAATTTTTCGCCTAGGTCCCGGTCTAGCCCGAATCGGGCTAGGGAATAGGGTGCGCCTAGATAAATGTACCGATAGCATAGAAATAAAAATGAAAGTTGCAATTATTATTATTTTATTATAAATATGACATACTTTTAAAAACTTATTCAGGTATCGATGATTCATATATATCAGGTATCTACAGTTTTTTCTTTTGTGAGTAATTGTGGAATAGTTGATGATGAATGCTATTAATTCATACCTATTAGTAAAATCACTGCACCTAATAAGTAAATTACTAATAGTAAAATATACGTACGCAGCTACAAATTAACATAAAATAGACCAAAACTAATTCTCGTACCGAAAAGGCGGGTTACTGTGACACTATGGTATAACTTTGGCCCAAATCGAGACAGATTTTTAGAGTCATTAAAACCACACAAAGCTCCGCAAGTACGCGTCTATATCGCCATCTATTGGTTGCCGAAGGATATAACGATACTCCGTTGTGCGGTGGTGACATTTTGGGCAGTATAAACAGATGTCTCGATTTAGGCCAAAGTTATGCCCTAGAGTCAAAGTAACCCGCCTTATTCAATTATAAAAACCCACGTTAATAATAATTAGATCAATTGAATTTATTTTTACAGGTCACCAATTTCCACACTCCAATTGTCACACTCAGGGAGCTTTCACCCACATACCAATCAGACACCACCACCATCTTAATTGAAATGACGGGGTTCAAATAACTGATGGGTTCCGCTAGGGCCGATGCCTGCCAGGGTCGCGGGTTCTTTGAAAGAGGTACCGTGGCCCTGGCACAGGCAACTGAAGGAGAACACGGGTTGGTTTTAGTCAGTAAAAGTCTGACACGCCCGGGAGCTCCGCCCAAAGCGGGAGAAGTTATTCGATGATTTCCAACCAAAAAAAGGGTTCAAATAACACACAACTAAAATTAAGAATCTTTCGTTCATGGGCTGAGAATCTTAGCAAACTCAAAGTTTGTCCGCAGACATTTTCCCTAATCAATCATGAACCTAATGCATTAGCGATAAAGTTGAAAATCTATTAAAGAAATTTGACTGATTGTAGTAGCTTGATGTGCTGGCGTCTGTACAAACTACGATAAACATTTACACCAACTTACATTTACCCCGACACCTAATGACATTGTATTACTGTCAAAATTAAAGCGATTAGTATTTTTTATCCATGAACGTAAAGGAAGCAAAAAGAATAAGTAGATATGTGATAATCATAGCAAGCGCCTGCCTGCTATGTTCTGAAGTTTCTGCCTACCCCCTTGAGAAGAAGGCGTGAGTTCATGCAGTTGGGGTGCTGGTTTCCTTGCGACGTTTTCTTTAAAAATATATTATATATATATACCTACCTTTATTTCAGACCTACAGCCTTGGCCAAAAGTATTAGGCACCCTCATAAAACACGTGCACCTAATAAAGTATATAAAAACAAAGCTATCTGTTAAACAATAGCCCATGAACTGTATTCAAACGTTAAACAATAGATAAAGTATTTTGACGTGCCATAAAAACCTGATCCATAATTTGTGGTTTAAATGTTTGTGGGGTGCCTAATACTTTTGGCCAAGGCTGTAGAGTAGTCCATATTGCATAAGTTGTTAGTGGCTAGTAACAGATTGTGTATATATGCTATGCCAGTGTTAATAGTAGGTACTTAGTTTTATTTCATTACCTCATGATCCAATTATGACCTTTACTCTACCTACCTACCTACCCTACCTTTTGCTTTTGGATGGGGTAGGCCGCTCTGTCAACAATGATTTTCAGGAGTCTGTGTGTGTACTTTTACTATGATGTCCAAGAAAACATAATAATGACAATCCTAAAGCATGTATAGCGAGATTTTGAACCGCAAAAAAAAAAAATATATAATTACTGCCTAATTTGCGGACGCTACTGAAACCGAACCCTTTCTACAACGATTTGTTTTAAAGGTCGTCGCCCTCACGCTCGCTCTTTCTTACACGAAGGATTTCGTATCTTCTGTCTCACTCGCACACGCATAAAGAAACGCGACCTACGAATCCATGGCAAGGAAGAGGTTTTTTTTAAACCGGAAGTTTGGATTTCGGTAATGTCTGTACGAAATATTTAAAAGGGATTTTATATTAAAAACAATAGACCAAAATGGGAAATAAATACAAAATTTTATATTTTTAAGGGCAATATTAAAGTCATATGTGCCTGACTTTTCCCAACTACATGGGTGTATGTTGGTGTGGGCTTCCAGTCTAACCGGAGGCAGCTTAATGCGCGTATTTTACAAGGAGCCACAGCCTATCTTACCTCCACAACCCAGTTACTGGGTAAAACAATACCCTTTGGTAAGACCGGTCGGTTATCAGACTTTCGGGCTTCTGACGACCCGTAAAGACTGTCAAAGATCCACGAATGACAGCCGGGACAAGAAGATGGTCACCCATCCACGGATCAACCGCGGCAAGCGTAGCTTAACCTGATCGATCAACCCATGCGGCTGTTATTACTCAGACTCATTATCACTTACAAAAATCTGTCACGTGCTTATAATGCTCCTATTATAGCATTTTCGTTGAATGGATAGAACTATTGCCTATGCAAATACTAACAAAGCTGGCTTTTAGCCCTAACAGTGCTTAACATTCCAGTATGGTCAACAAGATTTTAATAAGCCCCCTACGATCCTATTTATCAGAATAATGAGCCGAGATTACATAATCGTATATAATGAGATTGAATAATATACCTACATTAGAATAACAAATATAAAGCTATTCCCGCTACTGAAAAAAATTGAATGAACAAAATCACCTAATGTCATAATGGCATTTCTTGCCTTTGAAATGTCATAAGGATTTTGGAATATGACATTTTTAAGACAAGAATAGTCTTAAGTCAAAACTGACAGCTTCGTTATAATCGGTTGACCTGAAGATACAAAATATCTCACTCAAATAAAGACTTTTGAGGAGGAAACTATGAGGATAGCTAAAAAGAAAATGTTGAAAAGCACATGGCCTTAAATGGCCCGCCCGTACTCAAATAGCCAAAATTGGGATCCACCTATACTTTTGAAAAAAAAAAAAACTAATCTGTATTTATTGCACCAAACTTTAGGTAGGTACCTAGTACCACCTACATACCATACGGATACGATATAACATAATTATATATGTAAATTGAAGCGTCATATTCTATGTTTCAATTAAAATAACAATTTTCCTCAATTTTTTTCCTGTCTAATTGACTTACCCGACACACCTTACGCACAATTATGCCTTTCCTCATAGATAAGATGAAATAAAAAGTACTGCATACAAAATGGCGATGACAGTGGAAGTACACAAGAATTTATCTTGTATGTCTCCTTCCTCCGTCCCCATTGACGCGCCAATTTTCTAGAATAAGACTTCAAGTTATGACTTAAACTTAAAGTAATGAACGAGTGTTCATTACTTTCATAACTTAATACTTAAATGGGACAGGTGAAAACATCACAAAACATAATTTTCTAGAAAAAAAATACGCAATTATATCAGCCATTTTTAATTTCTATTTGGTCTATGATCATAAATGTAGTTACAGAGTGCATTTTCATTTACAAAGTTTATTTGATAAAAATCCGAAAAAAAAAACAATTTTCATTAAAAAAAACTTAATTTAAAAAAGGAACGCCTGCCATTGGCGTAGGTCAGTAACCTAACCGTCATTCATTCCAATTTCAAACTTGGAATTCCGAGCGAAGAAGCTACGCACACGCCCGCACCGCACGCACACAAATTGGGAGGGTTTAATTTGTATTTGTATTTATGTAGGGCACGCACACATCCGCGCATTATATGGGTCGGCACACAAACACAATGAATGTTTTTGACGAGTCACATAAGACGGTATTTATAATGAATTATTGTTGTTTAAAAGGGATTAATCGTTTGATGGTAGTATGGCTATGAATATTAGTTTCGAATTAAAAATTGGCCAATAAATAAAGTTTTATAACTGCTAAAAGTTGTATTATAAAACACGTGACTGGCATTGTTAAGGACAAAGTCCGTAGGTGGGCATGACATATCTAAGACACGAGTGATCAGTTAGCCTCAAGCTAATCTTTTAAAGATACGGCAGCCGTCAGCGGGAAACATTGTCCCCTAGACATTCCGACTGACATTCGTCAAAGCAAACGACCTATTTCGTCTGCATACAAAACTACTGCTGTAAGCATTTTGGTAGCGCATACCTACTTAGAGCTACGTTTGCACCGTTAGTACCGCGAATATAGGACGTTTTTTGGCGTTGTGTAACTGTTAAGCTAGTTTATTCAAGTTAAGTAAGTACATAACTGTATTACACACTACTAACATCTAGGAATCTAGTGATTCAATTGTACAGTAGTTATAGTAACACGATTACGTAGACGTAGGTACCTACTTACACGCTTTAACCTCGCGATCGCAATGTCATGATCAATTAATTACATTACATAACAAACTCAATGTATATAACCTTCCTCAATATTGTGAAAGAAAAAAAAACACAGCTGTCAAAAATTTGTAAACAAGAACAAACACTAAAATTTAAAAAAAGAAGTCGTCATTCGAAATTCGCCGTGTCGTCATTCGCAAGCCGCAAGGTGTTCAAATGGTAGTGTGCGTTTGGCGCACACAGATGTGTTGTGCGTCCGCTTGGGGTAGGTTAGGGACGGAATTGGGGTGGGCCCCGCGCCGAATGTTCAACAGCGTCGTTTGTGATATTGTCGGGATGTAAGATGTTGGCGTAATTTGAGAGATTCATTTTTTCTTGTGTAGGGTTACGAAAAGTAACATAATTATTATGCGTAAGTAAAGATAGGTACTTATGTCATAATTATGTCTGTAAATAAACAATTAGGTAAATTGAACCACTTCACTACTTTTCAAACGGATGTTTCTAGTAATAAATCCAGATACATAACGGCGCTAAAAACTGCCTGTAACCGCTTCGATCCGGTTTAAACGGGACAAGTTTCGACCATTAAGTCGTAGTTGATATTAGCGCGTGATTAAACGCATTTAACACTAAAATATTGAAGCGTTTGTAAATGTATTATCTACTAGATGCATAGGTCCGTAGTTCTGCTTTAGATTTTCTTAAAGGTGATAAGTTAGGATTTAGTGCCTTCAAAACATTGCGACTGCATTAATTTGATAGTTATTTATGTGAAACTTTGTAACAAGTATTTAGATTCAGAGTTACCTCGTAATACAATGCAGGTTGCAAATCAACTGTCTAGTGTTAAATAACAGTGTTTTGAGACTGCTTATGGCTCATTGCATAGTTAAAGTTTATGTTTACCATATTAGATAAATATGGGGCTGCCACAGCCCCCATTTTGCTGTTATTATATTATAAAATCTTGCTTTACGACCCAATTTACTTATTTATTAATTACTAGAAATTCGATGAAACCGTCAACACTCAATAAAATCAAATTTTGTCAGCACTTACGGACATTTAACATTAATTTTATCCATGAACTGTCTTAAGATTCAATTTTAATATATTTATCTCGTGTATACCTCTGTATCAGAGCAAGGTAGGTACCTCTTGTGTTACGGGTTGACAAACCGCTCGCCTCTCCGAATGATTTATCATGTAACATTCATTGGACTGACAGCGACCGACGATTGTCTGACGTATTGACTGCTACGATGCTCACAGAAACTACTTTTTACTCCTTTTAGTATTTAAAATATTGTTAAATGTTTAAAGAAATCCATTTGACTGCATGTTGTCGACTTTAAGTATTTGCATTGACTGCAAAAGTGGTAATTTTATGCTATAGAATACAGACAGCCCTATTTTCATACATATTCGAAACAAATGACATCAGAACCCTTGAAATCGCCTGACCCATTATGTATTATCGTAAAAACGTGTCCATAAACGAACTACACTTCAAAATACAATTTTATAAAAAGAACGACAAGCAAAACAAAAAACAAATGCCAGGCGGACCATCTTAAACATTAATTATTAAACTGGCAATCAAAACAAACGGGATACATAAACCGGTAAGATATATTTATATATATACATATAAAACAAAATAAATAACACTGACATCATATCCCTATTCCCACAGAACATAAAAATAGCATAGTATCAACTGTCGGAGTGAACGATCTTCGGGTGTTTCAAAAAAGGAAAAAAGTAAAAAATTGTGCAACGGCCAATGCTCTTGGTCGGTAGTGGAATACGCGCTGTGGCAAAAAAGCGGGGTCGTCGCCCTCGCGGCGTGTCCTTCGCTCTTGCTTGTGTGCGTGTCACCGCACGCACGCACACGTCTACGGGCTCGCATTTTTCGCATCTGCACACAATTTTCGCCTGTGTGCGTAACGCGGATGCTTTTGAGTGCGTTAACACGTAGGACGCACGCAAAAAAGCGTGCGTTAGGACCGTGGCACACTGACGCATCTCAGTGTGTGTTGAGGTAGGTTGCGTTAGAGGATATTGATGGGGCATAAATAAAAAGGTTTTGCAAATTATTATTGAAGGTGGTTTGGCTACATTTAAATAGGATCATTGAACTGCTATAAGTTATGTTTCTTGATCACTGGACTTTATTAAGGCTTCGTCTTTTATCATTAAGATGTTTTAAGACACTGTATGTCAAGATAAATCATGGGATGTATTTAGCCTGCTGCAATGCTGTTAAAAAGGAATAAACAAAGCTTGATAGTCGTTATTAAAGGTTTTATTTTATTAGAATTTTACAGAAAATTATACAACCTACGTAAGTAGGTACCTACTTATGTTTCTGGAGAATCTGTTTAGTTTAACCTTAGTGTACAAGTATTTAGTTGATGAACTCAATAAAAAAGATCTTCGTATTAAACAAAAAGCGATCAATTTAAAATAAAAAATGGTCAAGAGCGAGTCGGAGTCGCGCACCGAGGGTTCCTTACCATCCTACTTCCTTCTTATCCTACTTCCTATCCTACTATCCTATCGTACCTCCTACTAATATTATAAATGCGAAAGTTCGTGAGGATGGATATATATTTTAATATATTTATTTGACATTTGACATAAAAAAGTACACAAATACAGGTTAACACTTATTTTAAGCGTGGAAATAGCCAGGGCCAAAATAATTGATCAATGACCCCCGTGCTAGGAAAAACCTGTGTTACGTGGTGAACGGCTTTATATTTTTCATCAGTCAAAAACTATGCGGCCTAAAAAAAGAAAAAATGTTTGAGAATGTGCAAACAGCGCTCTTTATATGATAACCCACATGCCCTAGTAGCCCCACTTCGAATTTTTAAGACCCACTTTCAGTCCCTGTTGCTAAAAAATATATAAGTACATTATTATTTCTTTCTTATTTGCAAAATAATTGGGCAAACGTCGTCTAAAACTACTCCAAAGTTCAAGTGGATAGCATTAGTAGTTCTTGAGATGTCTAGCTGTGACAGACAGATAAGGGTTCCATTTTACCATTTTGGTACGGAACCCTAATTAAACGCTTTTCAAGATCATGTTCAAAGATAAAACTTACAATTAGGCCTATTTATAAAATTAAAAAATAATTTCCATAAGATGCGATGCGTGCCGCAACCCGCAACGATGTGTGCTTCACCTTTATCGTTGCGTTGCGTGCACCGGGCTGGCGCGGTTGCCTCTTAATTTTGTCATTACAAGTCCCTATACAATGTCGGCCAAATTGCAGCACTGATTACCCGCACTTTTTCCTTTCGCGAATCGCATTCATTTTTGAAAATAGGTAAGAAGTATGAGAAAATAAGTATTAATATCTTAGTGTTTTTTAGTGTTCCTTTTTCAATTTTATTTTCTTTTTTCTAGAATAATGTGTGGAGATTACTTCTTTTTAAATAAAGAAGTGCTTTCAGTGAAAAATATTATTCGGTATGTGTCATATTCAGTTTGGTTTTAAACCGCATCGTATTAACTATTTTATAGTTTTGTTTTGTTAGTGAAAAAGTGTTATTATTACGCGATTTCTTTGTGATTGCTTTGTATTTAAATTCAGATGGCTCTTATTTTATAGGTGTAATAAAGAGCCTGTATTTGGTACGTAAGAAACGGCTCATTCGATTTGAGAACTGGCCAAACGTGTTTTCCTGCGCACTAGGCTTCACAAAATAAAACGAAAACAGTTCCATAAAAAAAGTGGGAAATCTACCTGATGTTTAAAAATCATGATTTTCTTTTTCTTCTCATAACATTATTCTTGAAACACCTTTTGGCTGAGCTGTAAGTAACAATGTAGTTTCTACATTACTATTCTAACTACTATCCATAATAAACCTACCCTAAACTCCAACTCGCCCAAAATAAACTAAAAAAGAAACAAACCAGTAGCTAAAACCACAACAATCTAGCTAAACGTCAATTAGGATAAAGTCGTGCGCACACCGAGCGTAAACACCGCTCGCAAATAAGGGCTAGTTCACATAGTAATGCATGGGTGCGGTGCATGTGTGTTCAAATAACGTTTATGGGTCACGGGACGCGTGCGATCCAATCACGACATTGCTGAAAGGTGGCTGTGATAATATTGCTTAGTGTGGAAGCTTATTTTTCACTAAGTAGGTATCTCTCTTTCTTTTCGTGTTGTATATACAGGGCTATTTTTAAATCATTAACTAAACTTTCACAGGGTGTTCTACCCATGAATATGAACAACTTTTACTATGGGACCAAACCTGAAATCGCAAAAAAAAATCAGCTGTTCAGTACATTTATGTTCGCTTATTTGGTCAAAATGTACTGAACAGCTTATTTTTTTTTTGCGATTTCAGAGTTGGTCCCATAGTGAAAGTTGTTCATATTCATGGGTAGAACACCCTGTGAAAGTTTAGTTAATGATTTAAAAATAGCCCTGTATATCTGTCAGCATTCATGATATTCGTACTTACTACGTTTAGACAAACAACAATAAAACAGACATGTTAACTCATGATTGTGTATACATATCTAAGTGTGCTAATCAATATTAATCTTTGAAACAATCGCAGAAAAGAAAAGAAAAAGAACATCTTTTGGGGCCCGCAGCAGGCGGGTAAAAATTACTCAACTACAATATGGATAAAGTTAGTTCCACATATTATACGAGAAGCTTCGACAGCAACAAAACAAAATAAATAACAAGAAAATGGCAACTATCGTCTGCTGCGCATAAAGAAAACTTCAATACTTTACTACGCCAATTAGACAGACGGTGGATTCACCGGAGTGGGAGCAAGTCCGTAGGTGTGATAATAACATCGTTTATAGGTCACGGGACACGTACGATTCAATCACGACATATCATTCTGAAGTTATAAGATCTCCCTAACAAGAAAAATACGCCTAAGTGGATCGTTTTAATGTTGTCCTCATGTCATCATATCTGATTCAGACGAGACAAAAATAACTTATAAGTGTGGGTTTGAATGAACTACTTACATAAGTATGAAGAGGCGCAGTAGATGGTTTTTAGTTTCTTTTTTTTTTTTGGAGTTTACTACTTAAGGGGGAAGCTCCAGGTAGCCCGCGAGATTCAAATTTTCTTACGTCTTTTGCAATTTGCAAATTTAATTTCGCGGGCAACCTGTAGCTTTCGCTTTAAAAATCGATTTTCATATACGGCATCGGTATTGAAAAAATACGAGGAATGAAATACAAGCGAAGCGTTGTCACGTTATTGTGTTTTGTTTATTTTCTGCCAGTCTTTTTCATTTTAGCGGTCAATCCATTATATTCAAAGACTATCGTACCTACATAAGGAGTAAACTCCAGTCTTGCGTCGGAGCTGACAAATATATATTTTTTTCTAATTGTAGGTAGACATAGCCTTTTCGTCTATATGAACCCAGTGATCAACGAATTTGTGGGACGTTTTCTAAATGTTGGTGTACACATCTGGCTAACCCTTAGGTTTATGTTATGTCAAAGTAATATTGTATATTTTGTTGGTGATTATTTGAAGTGTTGCTTTGTTGTGCAGTGAACTACAATATGACATACAGAATGATCGAACTTACCTACACTGGCCAAACACTGAAAACTTTTTAAATTAAATTATATCATAAAACCAAACAGAAGTAAAACACTATCAAAATAGGTTAAACATAATTAGAAAACTACAATGCACCAAGTTGAAAACAGGAAAACTTTGTAAGCAATACCTACCTAATTTTATTATTAACAAATGCGGCTGGAGTCCCATACAAAAAGTACTATAGACCGTGTGTTTGATGATACCTACAGAAATTAATACTTAATTATAATTGTGTTTAAAGGGCTTACCATAAGACTACTAATGTTTTATTTATTTACAAAAATATTGTTAATCATTGTCAACGTCATCAAATACCCACGAGAAAAATGGTAACAGACACACACATACACACATACACACACAAACACCTCTTACCCCAAACGCATGTAAGTACTACCTACCGTCTCCGTGGCGTCGCGGGTAAAAATAGTGAGGATTGGAATTCTTAGATTTGACGGGGATGTTATTTGTTGTGCTCAAACCTTTCAATAAGTGATCGCTTAGTTAAGTAAACTGTAAAAAAAATACATTCCTTTAAGTTACGGTCGCGACTCATACTTTGAAAAACATATAACCTAATACTGACTTGCAAATTGGATAAAACGTGAAAAATTAGAATTTCGCGGGCTACCTGGAGCTTCCCCCTTAAGAAGTTTTTAAAACTGTTTCTGTAGCAACAATACAAATGCACAATACAATGACACTAGGTACAAGACTTAAACTCAACATAAAATTGAGGTCCATTTAAAAATTCAGCCAAAAATTATTCCATTTTCAAAAAAAGGAACATCGAAATACAAAAAAAAAAACGCTTCGAAAAACGAACAATAGGTACACCGAAACTTGTATCACCGTCACCGGCCGCGCCTCGACCGATCTAATTAAAGTAAGAGCTCGGTGCACGTCACGCTTTAGTGCTGTAAGATACGCAGTAACGTACTTATGTTGGTGTTTTTACGTGTTAGGGGTTAGCAGTGTTGATGATGGTTCAATGTTGCCTCGTAGGACTTTTTTTATGAACTTATAATATCTATGAGAGGCGCCTAGAATCAATTCTATTTTCTTGTAAATTTTGACATTCAAAAGTGCTTTGTAATTGAAGTAAATAATTTGACTTTGATTTTGAGACATGTAGGTAAGTAGTGAAAATATGGACAGATTGTATGAGGGATGATATGAAATAAAAAGGAGTGAATTATAGAGCGACGGCTGAGACGAGAAAGGAAGCAAAAACATTTGACTAAAAAAAAACAACCGACTTCCAAAAAAAGACAATCCACCAGAAAAATAAAATCCGGTGTCTTTGGTCCTGCGTTTTCGTTGTTTTAAAGTTATTTTTCAATATGTGTACCTAGTGTTTTTTTTTTGGAAGTCAGTTTTTTTTTTTTTTTGTAAAAATGTTTTTACTTTTTACTTGTGGTACCTACCTCACACACATTCGAATACCTACCCCTACCTGCAAAATAAATTGCAAAATAAATTAGAACATCATACACATAGTGGAAAAATACGTATTATTGAAGCTTACTCAAAAACTACTCAAGCAAAGTTAATAAATTTTACATGGGACCAACTTAGAGGTATACCCTCTCGAATAAAATAAGAATCGATAACATCAGACAACTTCGTAAAAAGTTATTCGTGGTACATACATTAAACAAAAAAAATATATATACGGCTCGACTTGAGAAACTCCTCTTTTTTTTCGTCGGTTAAAAACGTGTTGAGGCGACCACAAGTAACATGAGACAAGGGCAGGAAGAGGATGATGATCTATCAGAGGCATCAGAACAGCATCCATAAATGCGAGTAGCCTCGATTGCTTCTACACATAAACCCCTACTGAGTGGCTATAGGCTCCCTTCACAAATCGAGAGAAACTAAAGCTCCATTTACACGGTGCAAGATTATTGCCTGTGGCATACCATCAAGTTGAAGGACAATTAACTTTGGCACCGTCTAAACAACACGTAGGTACAATATTTTTGGACGACAAGGGCAAGTTAGCTCTGCCATTCAAAACTGGTATATATAGGTGTAAAAAACCTACCTACAATAAAATCGCATTCAATTCTGGCATGAAAATGTTCTATCCTTCAAACGCGAGCGAACGAAACAAACGTTCAATAAAATTTAATTAAATATTTGGCAGCGCAAATACGGGTAATACTTGAATCAAATTGTACAAGGATGTGCAGCTCAGTGTTTAGACGAGGCAAAACTTACATGCAATTATCACCTTGCAATTATATAAAATGGTAAAACCTGCATTCAATTATTGTATGCCATGTTATGGAAATCGCACTTGTGTAAACACTTGCATGCAGTTCTTGAATAGCAATAAAAATGAACGCGGTTTATGGCATGCGATTATTGCTCTTGAACATTCCAGAAACAAGCACCGTGTAAATGGAGCTTTAAATTCTTGGTGGTTTTGAAAATTGATCAATCTGTCAAATCTTATTTCAGCTAGTATGGTTGGCTGATCATGTAATTTTTGGGCTTCGATTTTAGTTACATTTTGGTGATCACATTTTAATCTACTTAGACTTTAGACTAGAGAAAAGCTTGCTCCAGTGTTTATAAAACGTAGGTACCTACCTACCTACTTGCAGCAAAATCTTTAAAAAACTAATTTAATTAGTATCTATACTAATAATAATGCAAGATTTATTAAATTATTGGTTTTACAGTGAATCAAACAATATTAAGAGAACAAGAACAAATTTTAATAAATACTCATAGGATACTTCAATATTTATTTATTATGTAAGTCGTCCATCTTACATTGTTTTGTTTGCATGTTCTCTCAAAATGAAATATATAAACTCTTTGTTTCATTTGTTTTGTTCTTTTTTCAAATGAGAACTCCAGTAGGTAGATCATGAAGGTAAAGAGAATCCTGTCTATCTAATATGGTTTTATAATGATTGTTGAATTACAATATTTTCTATTTTATTATTTGAGATTTAATTGTAGGTCTGTATCTATTGTCGTCTGAAATCTCAATTTCTATTAGAGGCAACTTGGTCTTAATGTGACCTACTTATTAAGAAAGAAAAATATAAAAAAATAACACTGACACGTGGTTTTAAGTTTATTTGTAAATATTATCGTCAGTAGGTAAGGTACAGGTAGGTCAGGTACATAATTTCAGAAATTAAGCAGATTAATTTGCTTGCAAACAGACAATTAATAAAATAAATATACCTAATAATTTGATTGATTCAGCTCTAACGTTTGTTGGTTAAACGCAAAAATAAAGCAACATAATAACTTCCCACTGCCAGTTCTTGTAATTTTACAACGGTGTGTAATTGCCTTAATGCACCAGCCAGTCTTCAACGATCTTAGTTTTTTTAAAATAACACGGTAAGTAGGAACACTATCTACTTCTCTACTTTATATTATTTTATTTTTTTATGATTTGCTTATTGAATCTGTGTGAAAACGTGTTTTACAATTTTTATTAAATTAAGGTAGGTAGGTTTAACCCTAAAAGGTAGCTAGGTACTAATTACTACTTATACTTATACTATACACAACGGACAACAATTTAAGTTGTATAAAACTAGTTGTTCTGCCCGGCGTCGCCCGGGTGAATTTTATGTCTCTATCTCCAGTGGCTAAACCAGTGCAAGTTGTCCGTTTTCATACAAAATTTCTGATGTTTCCGGAGAATTGTCGAAAAAAAATCTGGCATACCTGACAATTAAAAACACAACAAAATAGAATTAGCCAAATGGGGTAACCGTACTGAAGAGATGCGCTAAGGGCCGGTTTTTTGATCCGTAGTTAACTCAACCAATGAATTTTGGCTAACTCTGAAAGGCTAAACATTAATGTATTCATGTGAACTCATTCATGTTAAAAAAGGATAATATTTTTGTGTTCACCAAAAATCTAAAGGTACATCTATATATGCATTTCTAAAATATTGATCTTAAACCCGTTTAATTGTTTTACTATAATTAAACTACTCGGCCAACAAAATATGTTACATCAAACAAATTCCAAATTAACACCAAGATATAACACTTTTTTATTGTAGTGCGCTGCAAATATTCTATTGTAACAATAACTATTTTATTCTTCCCCGAAAAATACTGATCGTGCACCAAATATTCCTGAATGTTACACAAAATATTTGGATAATGTGTTCATTTTTTATTAATAAAGCTACATTGGACATTAATTGGTGTTTGATTCAAATACATTTTGCAGTGCATTATCTGAAGTAAAACTAAAAAAATAAATGCTTGTTTTTAAAATTAGGTGTATTACTATTTTTACAAATTTGCAACAGTTGTTAAATAGATGCTCGTTATGACATATTTTAATGAACATATTTTAGTGCACATTCAGTATATTTGGTGGAACACAGGCAAAATTAGGTAAATGAAATGGGAATACATTGAAGTACTTTTAAATACCATCCGTTAAAAAATAGTAACGAATGGCATTTTGGCAAAGATATTTAGCCAAAATTCAACCATTAGCTACTATGTTGAACCATTGGTTGAGTTAACTACGGATCAAAAAACCGTCCCCTACATAGGCTTACATACGGCAATTGATTTTTGTTTAAATACTTATATAATTTATGGATAACCCAAATTCCAATATCAAAGTCAACACAAAATCAAAAATCGAACACGAACTTCCCCAAAAAACAGCCAGCAAGAACCACGCTAACAAAACCCGGCGCCAAAAAAACAAAAGCGAAAAGGGAGAATCGCATCTAGCAAGAATCATCGAACAAAAACAGGTCATTGTCGAAAGTCACCGGAATCGTGAAGCCACGCCCGCTCGCGCTATTGGGCCTCCCAACCAACGCACTTCGGAATTTTAACAAAAACCCAGCCTAGTTCCGCCTTCTAAAATGTTTTTTCCGTACGCCAAAATGGCGGGTCCCACTATTCGTTTACAGATAGTATTGTGGATTAACTTTGCTTTTTAATAGAGCTTTCGTGGCGTTTTATCTGTACGTGGAAAATGGTAGTTTTTTGTTTTTTTTTGTTCAAGGCTAGTTTGGTGGTGCTAGTGTATTGTGGGCTTTGAGTTTCGGTTGTTCGAAATTTGAATGTGTTGAATTTTATTCGTGAATGAGGAAAATAGGAAAATAATTTATAAAACTAGCTGGTTTTTTTTTCATGCTGGTGGCGTTGGCCCATTTTTGTTTTCTTTTATTTTTGTACGGATTTTGGTCTTGTTTAAATATTTGGATGATGTTTTGCATTATTCATTACCTATAGTAACAAATTACTTTGCTACTATGGTTTTAATATATTATGTCTAGTCCGAAGACACCGTTAAAATTACAATGTCAGCAAAAACAAGGTCTTAATAGCACTTGTGTATTGTGTACAAAATATCACAGCTGCTCACAGTGCCATTTCAATAAGTTGTTTTTTCCTATTTACAGAATTAATTAGTAGATAGGTAGGTACCTCTGCTTACCTACATTTTAACTATAGGAAAACATTATAATGTTGTAACCAAAATTCATTATTCTAAAAAAGCTCCTTTAAATTACCTAGTAGATTGGTACTTAGTTTAAAAAAAAAGTTCCTTACATCTTTCAGTTGTTAATTATCAAAACTGTAGTTCAAAATCTAGAAACAGAGTGAAAAAAACCTTGTGTTGTTCAAATAGAAATGCAAAGACATTCATCCACTCAGCCTAATCTGTCAAAAACACAAATCATAAACACTGGCCACAAAAACTGCAATCCATTGCATTTTTTACGCCTACTCTGTGCTATATGCATGCCTTGTAGACTAGACATTATGTCTATGACGTCACAGCAGCGTGGTAAACACGTGCTGCGCCCACTGCTTTTATGCTCAGCACGTGCTCAAGTCACAAGTGAACGAGGATTCTATACAAGTCACTTGTGTTGACAATGTGTAATTAATTTGTCATTATTTTATAAACCGTACCTACTTGTGTAATACAATACCTAATAAAAAGGATTTGATGTTCTGTCATTAAAATTAAAAGTTCCATTTTTCAATCGGGAATTTCATCATCTTTATCAAACTCGTGTTTTTGACGTTCGAAATTCAAAACTTGATGTCACCGAAAAATTACATAGCCACGACGATTTAATGATAGGTATCTCAAAGCTTTATACTTGCAGTTTGAAAATAAATAATAATAATTATCTTTGTTTATTTTTTTGTTTGACCTACCAGTCAGATTAAAAAAGTATTTTTATATTTGATAGCCCAATTATTGGGGAAGGCCATAGAATATTTAATATCACGCTAGGACCTTTAGGAGCCGAGTAAAAAGAAAAAAGTCAGAACGTTAACCGAAAACGAAGTACCTAGGTAATAACGCGGGCAGGCAATGCGAAGTCGCGGGCAAAAGCTAGTGTAGGTATAAATAGCGAGCTATTTCTCTGTCTTGAATAGTCCAAAAAATCTTTCATTGTGTATTATTCATCTTCCAAGTGTTCTAGACAGAGCCATAAGATTATATTCCCTTTCCTTCAATTTCTTTCAAATCCGTTCCAACACTTTATTATATTCAACTAGGTAGATGACATTATCCATAGACAACCAGTTTACCTGACCATCTCCCTCCAATAACGTTCATAACCCAGGCTTGACAATCAACTTTAAACTATAACGCAAGTAGTTAAAGATTTCACTCTCACGCAGCATCCGTGGCGTGATGCCAGAAACTAATTTGTACCTATTAGCGACTGTCAGTATGTCACTAAGTTATTTAGTTAGAGGGTAAGCAGTATTATAAGTGTTCAGTTTGTCTCGTCCACACTTCGTTACAGCCGAAACTGCTAAACTGATTTTTAAAAAAAGTTGTCGTTGGATCATAATATAATAGGTAGGTGTATAAGTACAAGGTGTAACTTAAATAACGCGAGGAGCTCGTGGCTAAGTAATAACAGCCGCACGGGTCCATCCATCAGGTTAAGCTACGCTTGCCGGGGTTGGTCTGTGGATTGGTGACCATCTTTTCATACCGAGACTCCTCCGTGCCTCGGAAAGCACGTTAAGCCGTTGGCCCCGGCTGTCTTTCGTGGTGGAGCCTTTTCCCAACTATGTTGGGGTCGGCTTCCAGTCTAACCGGATGCAGCTGAATACCAGTATTTTACATGGAGCGACTGCCTATCTGACCTCCACAACCCAGTTACTGGGTAATACGATACCCCTTGGTAAGACTGGTTGTCAAACTTTCTGACGATCCGTAACGACTGTCAAAGATCCGAATGACAGCCGGGACCAAATGCTGGGCGTGCTTTCCGAGCCATGGAGGAGTTTCGGTATGTACCTACCTAAAGATGATCCATCCACTGACCTTCTCCGGCAAGCGTAGCTTGACCTGATGGATCGCCCCGTGCGGCTGTTATTACTTAGCCACGAGCTCCTCTGACTGTTCAGCAATATTCTTTGCTTCATAAACATTGTCAAGCATACGATTTTTTTCAAACATAAATAAATCATTGGATTATAGAGTCACCTGCACAATGAAGGGATTGTGATTGCAAGCATAATTATATTATACCTATTATTGGATTTTGTTTATTCTGATTTATTGATCTGTCTATTAACTTAATATTTATTTTTATTTTTCATTAATTATTTTATTGTTATTATTTTAAATTTTTAGGTGAACTCCTATTGAAGAAATGTAAGTTTATTATCTTCGTAATTGATTGATTGTCTTGTTTTGTAATTGTGTAATTTTAAGTGTAAATTCAGATACAAATTACTTGTTTATGAAAAAAATAAAATATGCTGTTTTCCAATCCCATAGCAAGATAGAGAAAGTATTCCCTAGCATCACGAGAGCAAGGTTCATCTCATGCGGTAACGTTTTACTCTCGTTGACAGCATCTGGCGTGGTGCCAGCCTCAATTTGGCGACTATTAGCGCCTATCTGTCAGTTTGTTTGTCACTATGTTATTTGGTGGGTGGAGTTTGTGGAATAGAATAGTCTTTATTATGTTTACCATTTATATTTGACGCTTGCAGCGTAAAAAACATATATCTATGATCTGTACATACCGAAACCCCTCCGTGTTTCGGAAAGCACGCCTAGCCGTTGGCCCCGGCTGTCATTCGTGGATCTTTGATAGTTTTTGGTAAGCCAAGGGGTATTGTATTACCCAGTAACTGTTATGGAGGTCAGATAGGGAGTCGCTCCATGTAAAATACTGGTATTAAGCTGCATCCGGTTAGACTGAAAGCCGACCCCAACGTGGTTGCGAAAAGGCTAGCTAAATGATGATGATATATTTATATTGCAGATATAAATGTAGAAATTTTGCATGGTGACATAATAGGAGGATGGTGGAGTTGGATGTGGAGTACGGTATGCGGAGCTGCTGGAATTTGTGCTAGCTGACATATAGCAAATAATTAAATCTAATTTAATGTTTGTGTTGCGTAATGTACTTGCATGTATTTTGCACAGTGTTGTATAGAATATTATATATATTTTTATTTTTTTTTATTTAACTGAACAGACAGCTGTGCTGCTGAGGCGTTTGTTGCGCCACTTCTTCTCCTCAGCTAAAGCACTAGGAAGTGGTGAAGGGCGGGCGTTTTGGGGGACTGTCTTATGTAATTTTGACGTTCGAAAAGTGCTGATTCTCAGCCTAGTTTGAATAAATGACTTTTGATTTTGATTTTTTGACGTATTCTAAGAGAAGATGATAATGATGGCGCAAAAGATGTTGGGTAGGTAAGTCTATGGGGAACGGTAAGATGCAAAAAACCGGCCAAGTGCATGTCGGGCCACGCACAATGAAAGGTTCCGTAGTTGGGATGAATTTATCCCAAGAACAAACTTAACATTGTAGTTGAAAAACATGTTCTCCCATACATTCCGACTGCAAATGTAAGTTTTTACGCACAATATTGAGAGATTTACCATGTTATTTTAAGACCGTATACTTCTTAGGTATATGTTTTCCTTTAGTCTATAGGTATAGAACTATTTTCTGTATTTTTTTCAAAATTTTAGGCTCAGTAGTTTCGAGATAAGGGCGGAATTGTCAATTTTCGTCTAATTTCTTTTATTTTAAACTCTGACCTTACTACGTGCATGTGTAGGTATGTACAAAGAAAGGTATGCTACCCACGTATATAAATAACACTGATAGGTGTATACATACATAACCTGATTCCAAGAACCTAATAAGAAGGACATTGTGTGTTAAGTAACATGTTTCTAGGAGGAAAAATATTAAAGAGTAATCCAAAGACTAAAAGATAGGTAAGGGACAAAAAGTGATAAATTACATGTTTGCTTTTTTCGAGAAAAATGAGAATTAGTTTTAAAGGTAAAAGGAGAATATCAACTAATTATCACTTTTTGAATCTAAATTGATATTTTATCATTTTATTACTAGTATTTTAACACGTTTTGATACGATAACATGGCAAGGGTGGATAGAAATTAAGGTGTAAAAAAAAATTGTGAAAATACTGAATTGTCACTTTTTGTTCCTAACCTCCTCAAGAGCACAGGTTCTCCGTATAAGTAATTTAACATATTCTAGTGAAGACTAAAATGACCCACGCAATAACAAATAAAAAAAAAGCATTCACCAATAATAACAAAGTCGAGAAATGTCGTTGGACACCAGGTTGGAACGAAGTTAATACAGAGCCATCTAGTATAAACTTTTAGAAGCTAAAACTTATACTAGATGGCTCTGTATTAAAATGCAAATACAGTTGCCACTTCAAACTGACTTTTTCGGGCATAGCTTTTTTCGTTACGTGACGATTTCTACCATCATAAAAAAAAAACAAAAAAAAAAAGTTACAAAAAAATTATAACTTTCATACACGTCTCAACCAAAATTCATCTTCCAACCATGTCCTACCCCAACGTACGTAGTACATACTGTCCGAACTCGCAGCCAAACAAATAGCCTGTCTGCATTGTCTGCTGTCTAAAACGTACAGACACGCTCGGGATCTTTGACCCTCAAGATAGACGCGGATTGGGGAAAAGAATCTGGATGGATGCGGTATTAGAATTTGGAAGTGTGAAGGAATGAGACAGGTTAAGTATACTTTAGGTACTAACATAAATAAAATATCTAAGTTTGAATGTAGCTATACACACATACCTATCATACAAGGTGTCACTTAATTAACACTCAACCTCTTTAAGAGGTCATGGTACTCATCATTATAGACAACTTTAACTATGGGACCAAACCTGAAATCGCGAAAAAAATCAACTGTTCACTACATTTATGTTCGCATAACTCGTCAAAATATGGAAGAGCTGATTTTTTTTCGCGATTTCATGTTTGGTCCTATAGTAAAAGTTGTTCATACTGATGAGTACAATGACCCTTTAAGAACCTTGCATGTCATTTAGTAAGAAACGAAAACTTACTAAAAGGTTGTAAAATTGGTTACAATCTAATCCATGGTACCTACCTAAGGTTATATACTGTTAATAAAAATGACAATCTAGTAAAGTAAACAAAATACAACAATGAGTTAAGAGACATAGCTCATAATATATATTTTTTTTTTTTTGACTTGACGGAGATAATTATAAAAATCTACCATCAAACATTTTCAACACTGTAACATGTCTACTCTAAGCGAAAGCTTATTTTTCACATTAGTAGGTATAGCCTCCTCTACACATTCATTTCAACCAAACCCCCAAAAAAAAAAAATTAATCCGAACCTTATCCACAACTTACCTCATCTGAAACCGCCACCCCAGGCGATCTCACCCCAGCATCTTAGCAGTTTTATAGGTCGCCGTCGAATCGTCCACTCGACCGGTATCGATCTACCCTCCCACTCTCTTGTTGCTAATATTTCATGTCATATTTTTCGGTGTTTTCATCTTTGGGGTTGTTGTTCTGTGTGGTGGTATTTCGGTCTGACTGAATTGGTGTGTGTATGAGTGTACACCGCTCGGCTTTTTCCCTAAATGGGGTGCTACATACAAGTGCTTCGTAAACCTAACCGAGTATTCTGTTAATCTTGATAGCACTACCTAAAGTAAATGAACACTTATTCTGTATAAGAATGGCCGTTTACCCTGAAGTGGGTCAATTACAAATTGGTATCGTTCAAGTGTCAAATAAACAAATGAAACTTGAATTGTCCGCAATAACCCCCTGTCAACCGGACCACATAGGTTCACAACTACTTTAAGCCTGCAGTCACCATTGGATGATGGTTTATTTTTTACGTTTATATATATATATATGTGATATATGTTTATATACAGATTATATAAAGAGTTTTCTTACGTACACATGGCGTACGCAAGACAGTTTAGGGATTAAAACTGTCAGCTGCACGTTACAGGAACTGATGGACGCTGGTGATGGTGTCAAACACGTAGCTGAATTTAAATTTTGAGCCGATTCCATTTAGATTTCTGTCGACACGTTAAGGAGATTAAAAGTCTTTTAACATCAGAGAAGACCTGCGCAGTATTTACAGAATACTACGCACAAACTTAAGATAATGTAGCAAAACAATGATAAGTATGAAAATAAGTATTAAATTGACAAGGAGTAATAAACCGTCACGAGCATTGTTTTCCGTCTAGAGGTTGTCGCCCTGATTCGGCACGTCATACCCAGACATACTGCTTCTAGCATTTTTGTATCGGACTTTTTAACTTGTTTTAAGTTCGATATTGGATCGTATTTTGCTAGAGATGTATTGGTGATTATGGAACTAGACATACATACATAAACTCACACCTTCTTCCCATGGGAGTAGGCAGAAACTATAGAACGTCATCTGCTTCGGTCCTTTTGTTTCATTTTTTTTCGTTTCGTGATTAAGGAACTGATGTTTTTAAATTGATTTGTTTTTTTTTTGTTGGTATTCTTTCGGCTTCAGTGGGTTGTCAGGAGCGTGACATTAAAACCAGGCTTTTAAAATTGACCACAGGTTGATTTTCAGTTAGAAATACAAGAGTAGAATTGGGTTGGGGTAGTTCAAGCCTATCATTAAATCAATTGTGATTCAAATTATGCCTGAATCACCGGGTTTGGTCAATGGATTGGTATTTGATAATAGCGAATAAAAAGGCTGGAGTACACTATCCTCAAGTTTCCAGTCTATAAATGGTGTAACTTCTTACTAAAAACTCTCACATTTTTTTAACTCCTGTAGCCACTCTTTCCTCAAACTCAATTTCTCAAACCCACGAAATCTTCTTACAATAAACATTACAAAATCAAAGTCAAATAATTTATTTCATTAGGCAAAATAAAGGCACTTTGAACGTCAAAATTTACAAAATAAGCCTTTATCTTGGATACCAATAAGTATGGAGGGTTTCAGGTCAGAATCTGTGAATAAGTCACCACACACATATGCTACCTACATACAAAGTATAATGATCAAGGGGAATTACAGCAAAACATGATTCAACATAGTCAAACAATAAATATTTTAGAAAAAATCCCACCACAACTGACAAATTAATAAATAACGAATGTTTCATTAAAATAAATTACTAAGCCGATGAGTTTCTGAGTTGTTGACAAACATACAGACGGACACCGGAATTCCGTATGTTAAATCATTGAGTTACTAATTTTATTGTTGACTATACGTCATTGTCACTTCCTCGCTGGTCACTTGTTAATAATTAATGAATTAAATGATTAATATGTTAATTAAGGACTAGAATAGATCTCTTGTCTTTCGATGTGTGTGATGTGACTTTGTATTTTGTCATTTGAATCAGACGGTACACAGATGATTGTTCAAACCTAGGAGACTCTAAGTATCAAGTGAATATAGTAACTTAGCCTTTTCCTAACTATTTTGGGGTTAGCTTCTAGTCTTACCGGATACAGCTGAATACCAGTATTTTACACGGAGCGACTGCTTATCTGATCTCTACAACCCAGTTACTGGGTACTACGATACGCCTTGGTAAGACTGGTTGTCAGACTTGGGCTTCTGACAACCCATAACGACTGTCCAAGATCCACGAATGACAACCGGGACCAACGACTTAACGTGCTTTCCGAGGCAAGGAGGGGTCTTCTTTGGGTATGTAAAGATGGTCACCCATCTACGGACCAATCGCGGCAAGCGCAGCTTAATCGACCCGTGCGGCTGTTATTACTTAGCCACAAGCTCCTCAATGTAAATGTAATTCGATACCCCTTGGTAAGACTGGCTGTCAGATTTTCGGGCTTCTGACGACCCGTAAAGAAGCTTAAAGCTCAGAAGCTTCGAGTGAAGGTTCATATTTGTTTCATTCCACGTTTAAACGACATCAACAAAATTATATAAGAATTAACGTTCACCAGCTCCTTTCATTTTTCAATCATTCCGTAGGCGAGTGAAAGATGCCAAGTGCTGAAATCCAACATCGTTGGATCGGTTCACTTAATTTTTAACTGTCAATTCATTTTGTGTTAGACGTTTCCTTTCGAGTGAAAGATGCTGAATGAACAAAAAAAAAATGAAAACTGAAGCCTCTTTAAAGGCTAGTGGCCCCGACTGAGTTGTAAGTAGAACTTTACTTTTTGTCAATAATTTCGTCAAAACATCGTGAGGAAACCGGCCATGTTCTAGAACCAAAAATTCAAAGACATGTGACATCCACCAACCCGCACTGGGCCCGCGTGGAGGATTACTTTTACAGCCCACTTTCGAAGAGAGGTGGCCTGTGTCCCAGCAGTTGGAAGATTATAGGCCTGATTATGTATAGCATCATAGCCAAAAGAACACACTCACATTTCACAATATTCAAGTCCTATGTAAACACTCTAAAAACCTAACCAATTATTTTCGAAAAAAAAAAAAAACGTTTTATTATCATTCTCAGAATAATAATAAAATGGGCTTATTATAAATTTAATAATAAACATAGGTAGGTATATGAAAAGTGCACCAACCTCAATAAGTGCGTCGAACGATTCAATAGCTCATATTATTAACACATAGTGAGTCATAAAAAGCGTTTATTGAACTGATAACTGTGACCTTTTAATAATGCTATCGGTGGAAACGTATGGTTATTTTGTCCTAGAAATAACTCTCGGCTTTGTTCGGGTTTTGGGACAAATCAGCAAGCTGAAAGACAAGACTTAGCCTTTTCAAAGCATAGCCAGAACGACCAGTCTTGCGCTGCAAGCATTCAGTAAACTCCTGTGACCTTCACCAGGACTAAAATAATATGTTCTATGTTGTTGGGTCTGGTTTCCGCACTTAGTCCTTCAAGTGGACACCATGGCGGCCATCGCTGGTTATTCCAACCAACCCACCTCCTAGAGCTGATCATGACTTCTGGCCTGTTCAGAACATCACACAGCCAAACATCAATCATCAACAATAAAATTAATAACAAGAACAGGTCGTGAAGTTTTGTGGCTTCTTGTACATACGTTTGTGGACAAAAACAAACTTGAAACATGGTTCTATTTATATACACCTGCTTTATATTGACTTTATTTCATATATTTGCCGGGTTCAATATAACTGGTTATTGTTTCAAATCGAAATGTATAAATAACAAATGGAATTAGGTGGCCCAGTTTTTATAACTTGGGCTTGATTGGATTGTATCACTGCTGTTTATCATATCGGGTCAAATTGAATTAACTAGCGAAACTTCGCAGATGTGATGGGTATCAATATCTAAAAATGCAATGATAAAGCAAAAAATAATTTAATTTGATGATATTATTATTTTTTGGGGTCATCAAGTGTAGTCACTCAAAATATCAGTTTAAAATATTTTTTTTTGTGTATCCTGCACAGACGTGATGTGTATCTCAACACGATATCACAGATTTGATCAAACTCTCACTTCAAATAACAACTCTACCAGCGGTCATTGACCCAAAAAAAAACAACTCATAAAATCTTTTTTATTTAGTCGTGCTTAGACCCTGTATCTATAAACCTAGATCCTTGACGAAAAGTCAAGTTTTTCATAATATAATATGTAGATACCATTTAGTGGAAATTGCTTTTGGTCAATGAAGCTTTAACCGACTGCGTGACAACAAAGTCAGGGTTATGTTTTCATCCGACTGCCCTAGAAGGAGGGCAGTGGATTTTAGACGAGCTGGTTTGTCAAGCTATCTTCGGAATTCATTTACATAATTCACGTAATATTTAATTTATTAAACCGTCAACAAAAGCATTCAAATTAAAAATTATCAAATAATTCTATTGAAATCATTTCAAGCAGAAGACATTACTCAACATCATTCTCATTGTGACCACATAAAAGCCACATATCAGTCGGTTTTCCATACTGACTAATGAACAAAACGTGTACAGATAAAGTATAAAAAAGAAACTACGCAGAATGACTGGCAACCTAAGCCAATCGAATCAAAAAAGATTCTACGCCCACAATTCAAAAGCGAACTCGACTCAAAAGCTGTCAAACTGCCCGCACTGACACATGGTTGTAGGGTTGTCGAAGGTTTTACAGGAGTAACACAAACGTGGTTGATTTTTGTAAGTTATTATTATAGTCAGCTAGAGTTGTAGCCGATTGAGATGTCTACAGTGCCTATAAAGATCGACAGGATTTTCAAATACGTATTCCAAAAAGCTAAAATTTTATCTTCAAAATTCAAAAAAATTCTGCTATAGACAATATGACATTATATTGTCTATAGCAGTAATAATAATAATAAAACTTCTTTTGTGACTCGTCAGAGTCCTTCAAAGTAATAAATATGATGCATTCTATATGAGGAAGTGCATAAATGTAAAAGTCATTTAACCTATGTAAATAGGTAGTTGTTCTAATAATAATACAGTTTCCACAATGTACATAAGCACATTCATTTTCCATACATTCAATAAATAAAAGTACCAGCAGTGCTATTCTGAACAAATCTCACCGTGAAATCTTAGGTGAAGTGAGCGTGGAGTGAGCTGTCAGTGTCAATCCCTAGCATCGGGTGGAATGACAGCTCTCTTCAAGCTCACTTCACCTAAGTTTTCACGGTGAGATTTTTACAGAATAGAGCGGCTGGTCAACCGAGCTCTGCTCGGGTGAAAATAGAGACAATGAATTTTTCCAGGTATAAGACCTAGCTAGATCGATTTTTCGCCCCTGTAAACTCGTATATTGCAACTTTTATCGAAATCGTTAAAGCCGTTTTCAAACAAACAAGGTTATATGTCAGCAATTCATTAAGGGGATGTAGTAGAGGTCATTTGCAACCAAAGACCCCTTATCACTCCTATGCAAATGTTTTTTTTTTCAAAAATCGGCCGTTTTTTGCAAAAAATCTGCTCAAAATTATGAAAATTGTAACGATTTGTAGCTCTTATTTAAAAAAAAAAACTATTAAAGATAAGTGTCATTTTATGGTTTATTATTATGTATTGAACTGATATCAAGCAGATAATAATAATAATAAAAAAATTAGTTACGTGTTAAAATACTCGAAAATAGTTAACATTTGCATAGGGGTCGTTTGGTTGCAAATGACCTCACCTACATCCCCTTAATGGATTGCTGACATAATTACCAATAACCATGTATATAGGTATATTTATGCAAATATGGCTCATTTAATAGTATATTATATTTCAGAAAGAAAATTTAGTATTCAGGAGGATAAATTCCCAAGAAGAAAGCTAAATAAGAGTCTTATCTTCTATAATTATTTTTCAGTTCAGTATTCGTTTCATTTATCAGTTAAACACATTGTGGAACCCTCACAGTATTACCTATTCAGTTATTTTCTAACAGTAGGTCCGACCACAATCTTAGTTTCTTAAGTAAGTGGCCAGCCCTGTTGAAACCTGCCCTGCCACAACCGACCGTCCAAACGCCATTTTAAGCGTTCTTTTTTTGAAATCACTAAAAGAGGTATGACAGGAATATCAATGCATCAAATGATGGTCAGTTTAAAAAAAGAAGTTTGGAATAGTTTGAATTTTGATGTCTTCTGTAATATCTGACTGAAGCTTCTTTTAAAGATTATGTGCAATAAGTATTTTTTGTGAATTTTTCATTCTTCAGTTTTTAGTCACATCTTTCTTATCTAATCCTAGTCAGATATTTTTTTTTCATTATGGGCTGATTTCTCAATAGTTAGATAACTTTTACCTACCTAAAGAATAATTTATATAAAAGTTTAATATATTTAGGTATACTCTTTACGAAAGTTGTCAAACCGCAATATTTATAGGTCCTGTACTTATCAATATTTTTTTTTTAAGTTGTTCTTGTTTCATTAATGTACCTAATTTGACCCAAAACCTTCAAAATCATCACTAAGTCACGTTACCAATAGTGTCCACATCTGTATAATATAAATGTTTTAACATTTTAGGTGTTCCCATTGGTCAGCCCTGGCACTCCGGAGCAGGCGGCCCTTCACCGGCTCTCATTTTGTTTTTTGTCCCGCATACACACTGAACATACGCTTCTGCGTTCGGGTGACTGTGCCAGTTACTGTCCTATGTTATAATATGTAAAAAATAAAACCGATCTATATAAGTATATATAAATAAAAATCTGTTGCCAAATGTATGTAAACGCGTCACTTCAGAACGGTTGCACCTATTTGGCTAATTCGTTTTTTGCTGTGCTTGTAATGTTCAGGACAAGGTTTGAAAACTTGTACAGTAAATAAAAAAAAATTGGGTTAAAAATTCCCCATATAAAAAAGTGAGTGAGATAGAAGACAGTAGGAGATGTTCCAAAATGTTGTCAGAATTGACACATTGACGTTTAGTTATTCAGTTTCTTTGATTGTTTATAATTTGTTGTTTTGTGAAAAAAGTAGTAAAAAAAAGTTGTAGAACGCATATTATATACCTACCGCTATTTTTAAAAATACCAGCAATAGTAGTTTAAAGAACTCGGTGGGTTATCTATCACTCAAATGCCTTCTGTCTTGGTTTATTTCATTGTTAAGAAAATGCCACCAGTGAGGCGTCAAAATATCGGAAAGAAAATAATAAAAGTTGCCGGAAAAATGGGAAAATTCGGAAAAACTGAAAGTACTTTTGTATGGAATTTGGACAGGACAATGTCTGTCGGGTCAGCTTGGTAGTGTAATATAGAGTACCTGGGCGACCGAGCTCTACTCTGATGAAAATAGAGAAAACCCATTAGTTTTTCCCCATGCATATGAGACCTAGCTAGCTCGATATTTCGCCATCGTAAACCCCTATATTTGCAAATATATGTAGGTATATATATATATATATATACAAATATTGCTCATTTAATAGTATAGGATACATGTCATTTAGTGAAGGTTATCAAGTGATACTTAATAAACTAAGAAAAAAAAACGACTGACAATCGCATAATTGTTCCTATTTAGAATCTTATAGGAGAATACCATACACACTTCAAGCAAAGTAACTGCCTGGAAAACATATGGTATCCGAGCTGTGAGTCCATATAGTTCTTTGAGACTGAAGAAAAAGAATTTATTTTTGAATGAAAAATCATTTCCTGTCTTTAACACGAGATTAAACAACAAGGAAGTTCTACAAAAAGTTAAAAACATAATTGCTTTTTCTGTAATTTAAGAAAGAAACGTCATTCCGAGACCATACATATGAACTTTTGGGTTTAATGTCAATACATTAAACCCAAAAGTTCATTGTTGACAGCGACATTAAATATCAAGGTTTAGCGTATCGATATCAAGGACTATTGTTTATTATCATTTAAAACATAAACTTGTTTATGTTTTAAGCTCTCAAAACGGTGAGAGAAAACATCGTGAGGAAACCGGGATGTCCTAGAACCAAAGATTCGAAGAATTGAGACCTCTACCAACCCGCACTGAGCCAGCGTGGTGAATTATGGCCCAGTCCCTCTCACAGAGTTCTGGGTTCCGTTTTTTCCTATTGAGGTACGGAACCCTAAAAACTCTTTAAGATCATCTCGGTGTGTCCTAATCGACTGCCCTGAAAAGAAACACCGAATATAACTCAGAGGTCAGTGTCTTTTATGTCCAGACATCATGGTTAGATCATGTGAGGACCATGCAGATTAGTGATCTAGTGATCACTAATCTGCGTGACTGTACTGAGGTTCGATCCCTGTATCAGGCAAAGAGTATGGCTAAATGATAACGTGTCAACCGAAGGTTAAGCTACGCTTGCCGCGGTCGGTTCGTGGATGGGTGACCGTCCATTACATATCGAGACCCTTTCGTGTCTCGGAAAGCACGTTAAGCCGTTGGTCCCGGCTGTCATTCGTGGATCTTTGACAGTCGTTACGGGTCGTCAGAAGCCCGAAAGTCTGACAACCAGTCTTACCAAGGGGTATCGTATTACCCAGTAACTGGGTTGTGGAGGTCAGATAGGCAGTCGCTCCATGTAAAAATACTGGTATTCAGCTGGTTAGACTGGAAGCCGACCCAATATAGTTGGGAAAAAGGCTAGGCAGATTCATTTTCTGCCTAGCTACATGGAACTTACCTATTAGGATACCTAGAGAGCCGAGGGTGTACTATATTCACCTCTCCCTCTGTCTACTCCTTCTCGGAATACAAGAGTGAGTATCATAGTTGTGCTGTAAAACTCGAGCAGATACACAGATAGTTTCACTCTTGTATTTAGTATTGATTTTTCGAACTCATAAACACGCGGGTGGCTTCAATCCCACGTGAAATATAAAGGCGGGGACTGACTTGTAACGTTCGTTTATAATGTATTATTGGAGGCGAGCTTGGTTACAAAACGGCGATACACTAAAGGTAGCGAATGCTCGCTTCGAGCACTTGACTCAAGTGTGCTCCATTTTTATTCAGAATGGCGCTAAGCATGCGCTCGCAATGCTCGCATCGAGCGGCTCGGCTCACTGCACTGACTCCTGTAACGCGTTTCAAAGGAATTCACGAAAAAGTCGACAGTACGTAATAGTGAAGGATCGCTCGGCTCGCTGCACTGACTACTGCAACGCGTTTCAAAAGCTCGATACATTACAAACAAACGTTACAAGTCAGTCTCCGCCTTTATTATCTTCACAGAAGTGTCAAGGTCGAACGTAGATAGATGTTTGCTATTATTAACTTCTACTGTACCAGGATAAGATCAGAAATTAAGTTATTTGGAAAAGAACTGGAGTTACTGACATAGCCTGCAGAGTAAGCAAGCTGAATTGGCAGTGGGCTGGTCAAGTTTGTTGAAGGACCGATGGCCGGTGGAGCAGAGGAGTCCTGGAGTGGAGATGTGTAGGCAAGCGTAGTGTGGGACGCCCGCAGCTAGATCGGCCGACGACCTTGAGAAGGTGGCTGGGACAGACTGGATGCGGAAGGCGGACGGCTGGTGTTGTGGCGCAGCCTGGGAGAGGCCTGTGTCCAGCGATAGGCTGAGTTGGTTGATTGCCCTTCTACTTTTGTGCCTGTATTCTCTTAAGGAATAAGCAAATAATGCTCTATACTAATATATAAAAGCTCAAGTGTTTGTTTGTGCGTTTGAACTCGCTAATTTCTGGAACTACCAGCCGGATTTGAAAAAATATTTTTACCCAATAGTCCATAGTTACACGAAAAGGATCCAACCCACGTTACCACTTAATATGGGTTGGATCCTTTTCGTTTAACTATGGACTATTCTTAACTATTCTTGAGGAAGGTTGTGGGCTATTTAAGATCACGTTAAGACCCTTGGGAGCCGAGCAAAAAGAAAAAAGTCAGAAAGAACGCTTAGCGAAAACGAAAAACCTCACGCTACTATTTCGTTGTGACGCGGTGAAATTTCTCGCGGACGAAGTCGCAGGCAGAAACAAGAATTTTTAGGAAGACACTCGTTACGTCCATAAAACCACTACAAAAAAAAATGTAGAACTCCTTAGTGTATTAGATAATTTAAAACTAAACTAAAGGCCATTTAAAATAACTAAAGGCCATTTATTCTTAAATTAAAATCAGTTTCTCAGAAGAAAAAAACGTCATGACTTCTGAAAAGCTGATCAATCCTATTTTTATTTCACACCGCGTTCGTCCGGACATCAACAGTGCACCTCACCCTACAATAATAACGAACAATATAAATATAAGGAACATATCTGATGGACCACTGGAGTCTGGGCGAAACTGGTTCCACTATTGGAGACGTAAGATGAAGCTGCCAGTAGCTTTGGGCGGAACGATTATCTTACAGTGGGTACCAGCCTACTGAGAAGGCTAAATAACTTATGAAGAACGGCTATGCGAATTTGAAATGGGAATGCGAATTGCTGTTTAAATCTTTTGATGTTTTGAATACTGAAGTCAAAATTTGCAAATGCTAACGCTTTTTCGAATTTTAACGTTGTTTTTTTTCTGCTATAATAAATCTAGGATTTATTGGAATTAAATACTTACTTATTTCTAATATCACAGCGTTTTTCGCTTCATTGATTACAACGGTACACAAAAAGGCAATTTAAAAAAGAAATTGCTTGTGACGGTTTTGAAGCATTTCATCTTTTTTGCCATTAAATATATTTAACAAAAGGTCAAACAACGTTTCTAAACAAAAATAAAAGAAGTCCTTTAAAATCGTCACGAGATTTTCTTACAAGGAGCATAATTTGCGAAAGTGATAAAGTTCCTCTCTGGACTAACAAAAAAAAAAAAATGTAAACAAATAAATAAAAAAAAATTATTGAAATAAAATAAATGGCATTGTAGATTCTAAACCTGCCCATTTTAAAAATACTAACAAAACAACCTTCCAAGTCCGTACACAGGAAAGAAAACATCAAAACTAGATGAAAAATACTTACAATGTATAAAAATAAAATTTTCTCTGATCTTTAGTAATCCGCTCTGCCAACAGATGCAGCTACCTGGCTACTAGATTACTAGAAAGATGTCAATGTCAATCTCATAAATATCTACACTTTAGCTAGAAATGTTACAATTTTAGATAAAACTGTTTTTATGTGGCACGTGCGAAAGAGTTAATTCTGTGAAGTTAAAAACTTTAAAAAGTAAAAAAAAAATGAAGTGCTGCTCTATGGTTTGAAATTGGAATCGTCGGTAGAGATTAGGAATTTGAAAAAAAAAAGATGTGGAATGGAAATTGGTAACATAAATCTTGTGTAGGATTTAATCTGGATGGTTAATACCATTCAATTAAACACAAGATTAAAACCAAGACGAAAACTACAAAAGTTTTCGTCTAAATTTTTTTAGACGTTAGTTACCATTTGGCGTATTAGTTTGTAAGTAAGAAACTCCATAATATTTTCATCTTGCCTTTCTTCCGTCCTTACGTCTTCATCATCAGATCACCAATGATTATAATCATCAAAACCACGCGTGCCCAATCTATACGAGTGCCTAAAGTTACCTACAATTAAATTGGATTTTAGCACATCTAGCCAAGTGTACTGCACACCTTCATTTCAGAGCCGCTACCCATAGTCCAACAACTTGAACCATAGTCCTACGTTGGATCTCCGAGTTACGGACTCGGTAATAGGCCTATGGCAGGTGGAGCAGACCCCTAACGGAATGGTTGCCGAGAAACGGTAGAAGCAACATTGGCAGAACCAATGGCCAGGTTGGTGAACGACCTACAGAAGATCACAGGGAAGACCTGGATGAGACTCGCACGGACCAGGAAACCATGGCACAAAAGGGAGGAGGCCTATACGCAACAATTCGATGGAACAACGCTGCCGATGATGATGATGAAGTTGGATTTGAGGAAGTGGCTACGATGAATCAAAAGATTCTATTGTGAATTACGTACCTAATTGGAAAGTCGGTGGAAAATCAATAACAGAAAATACCTCAAAACACCCAAACTTTCGCATTTATTTCAATTGAATACGTAAAGAAAGGGTAAGTTACCTTTCTCTCGTCGTATTTTTCGGCCGACTTGGGCCTTACTGTAGGAATACGCGAGTGGGGTAGGTCACGTCGACCGGTTTCCACCTCGTTGCCAAAACAGGATAACATATTTCAGTGAAAGCCTTTTATGATTAAAATAAACGGGCGAGATCTCATTTTTCCACAGAAGTTTGACGTTTTAACGGTTTAATTATTATATACTGGTTTACATTTCCAATAGTTAAATCTATTTCGAAACTACAACTAGACCTACGCGACATACAATGTTAAAATAAAGTGTTGTAATGTCATTACAAAGATTTAAAAAAGGAATTTATAATTCAAACGCCATAGACAAAATAAGAAAGCAAAGGTAACAAACGAGTATGCCTTAGAACCAGGCAAGACCTTTTTATATAAGACTTGTTTCTCGTTTTAAACTGTAGACGGATGAGGTGCATCAGTTTTTACTGAGAATTTATTTTGTACTATAGATATTAAGTACTTGATCCGCGCCCGCCATTTTGACTTTAGTTCGCTACTTGAAATTGCGCGGCCGTGCAGGGTTTTTGTTTTTTTGTTTTTCATGTTTTAAATAGTTTTGAATGCTTGAAAGTTGTTGTGGTTGTTAATGAAGCTATTATTGGATTTTAGAAAAGTTGGGCCATTAATATTTTTGTAAAGACCAAAATATTGGGCTGCACAAAGATTTTGAATTGGGGAGATGGCCAACGAGCTGTAACTTTAAGCCGGACTCTGTTCCTTAGTTTTTAACCGACTTCCAAAAGGGAGAGGTTTATGTCCGACTTTATGTACCTATATATATATACACATTTTTTATTTATGTCCACTGATTTCTCCGTCAATTGTAGATCGAATTTGAATTTTTTTTTTTTGGTTGAAAGGGGCTCTCGAAGAGGTCCAATTGCCACTAAGTCAGAATCTGATTAGGGGATCTCTTGGGAAATCAAGGGAAACCCCTAAATTTTATAGGCACACCACACCTATAGCGATTGGGCTATTTTTTTTATAGTAACTCGTACATTTTTTCTCGGAAAGCATCATTTGGTGAAGTGGACCTGATGATGAACCTCACAGATGGCCATCGGAACTCCTCAATAAAAGGTATTTTACGGGTTGCAAATCGATGACCTACTTTAAATATGCTTACTAAGAAATTTATGTTCGTCACAATGCATATGGTGAAGTGAAGCTAATGGAGACATCAACATCAGCTCCAGTTGTCCTGGTTCTTACCAGGAGAACTCCTCAACAATTAACGTCCATATATCGGGAAAAGCAATAGTTTTTAAAAGGTGATGAGCAGTTGACATAAGGCTATTTTAACTTAAATAAATTACAAACTGACTCACTAAAAAGTGAAAAAAAAAAACAACTGACTTAATAATAAAAAAGTACTTTAATAAATAAAATAACTTTAATTTCAGAAGTCGGTGGCAAAAAACTAAAATACAGATCCATAGATACTGACTTCCGAAATTTGTTATTTTTCACTTTGTAGTGTTTTTTATTTTTGGAAATCGCTTGTTGCAGCATGTCTGACTCAACATTCATTTTGAACATCGATGTCCTTCAAAGTTTTTTATAACTCCACTGTACTTACACGAAATATTTATTCTTGGAATTCTGATTTATACACTCGGTGTTTTTCGGGAGTAGGCAGAAAATACTGTAAAACTTGTAAAGATCCTTTTGTATAGCCGTTTTAGGTAGCCTACTAATCAGCTGTTACCAACAAAATTCTGTTTAATATTAACGTCTAAATAAACAAAGTCTGACGAAGAAAAATAGTTAATCACAAAAATATTTCGTTATTCACTATAGTTTGTTTAAAAATTCGTCAACACTTGCGACAACATTGTACCGAGGAACAGTTTAGTCGATTATTTACAAACCCACATGCATAATATATTAAATTGTTTACTGATTCACAGTGAGGAAAAAGGAAGTTAATTTGATGAATGAAAATGGCTTCTTGAGAGGTTCAAATTAGAAGCCAGGCGAACTCATGGAAGAATTTTCAATAATTACTTTTAAAATAATTGAGTTTTTTAGAGAGAGAGAGAAACGGACATTCTCATGTTTTCCAAACCTAAGTACATGTACTGTCCGTTTCCCTCTCTGTCTAGAAACGTTGTTCCATAAGTCGATGACAAAGAAAGTTATGACATGAATGGATCAACCAGTTTCGGTCCCAGATCACAGAATCATCATAATCAATCCTCATCATTCTCCTGCCCTTATCCCAATTTATTTGGGGTCGGCGCAACATGTCCCTTTTTCCATAATACCCCTTTGTAGCCATATCATCTTTCACACAGCCCATCCATCGTTTCTTTCGGCTTCCCCTACTATTTTAGCCATCGACATTCATACTCAAAACTTTCTTCACGACATTTTTCTCATCCCTCAACCGATTTCCGCACAACTTTTCAGTCACCGGTGCAACTTTCAGACTTCCTCTTATCTCATTTCTTACTATATCCATTCGCGTAACACCACACATCCCTCTTAGCATTCTCTTCTCAGCTGCATACAATTGCCTTTCATTCATCCCTTTTGTGGTCCAACATTCTGATCCATACAAGACAGCAGGTCTAACCATTGTTTTATATATTTTCCCCTTAAGAGTATAAACATAACAATAATAATAATATGATCAAAATAATATCATCCGCTTAGCCTTAAACACATAAAAAGGAAGCTTAGTTGTCTTAAGGACTTAATTAAGTGTACCGGATGTCATAACAAGCTAGGAGAAAAGAAAATCTAACTTAGATAATTCTTCTGATAAACAGATTTTGTTTGCATTAAGAAAGCTTTTATTAGCTATGAAAATGTCAATATTTATTACAACGCTTGATCTACATCCCATAACTATTGTTTATATAATCACACTAATATTACAAAGGCAAAAGTTTGTGGGTATGTTTGTTACTGTTTCACGCAAAAACTACTGAACAGATTTTGATGAAATTTGGCAAACAGATAGTTTATAACCTGGATTAATACATAGGATACTTTTTGTCTCTATACTCTTACGGGTTCGAGACTTACCTACGTGGGTGAAACCACGGGGAGCTGCTAGTATACCTATTATAAATTAAAGTTGCTTTTCGTGTCTGTCTATATGACCGACTTGTTCTCATAAAAGTGTATATTAAATTTATATTAAATTTATAATACAGAAATCTCAATGTTTTGTCAAGTCGTAAAAACTGCTAAGGAGGGGCGGGTCGCTAGTTCTACATACAACATAATTTATTATGGTTACTATTATACTCTTTTTATAAGCCTGATTAAAGCTCGCTTGGTTCTCGATAAATCACTAAACACGTGTACCAATAATCGTATTTAAAACATCATTCTGTCTCTGCCATTTTCAAATGATTGACAGAAATGGAACGATGTTTCAAATTTGTTTAGCGCTAAATACATTTAGTGATTTGTTGTATAAGTGAGCCTTAGTCCCTGATCAGTAAATCTGTTTTCAAATATCACGTTCACATTGAAAAAGCTTTCAGGAACCGAGCGCAAGATTTTCAAATTTTTTTTTTGGTACCGACCTACACTTAATTTTCTTTAGATTCCTTTGCCCGAAGGTCAAGAGGTACTTGTTACCCGACTACGGGACAGCTAAAAGACGATAGAAATCCTAAGATTTCTTAAAATGTTTGAATTTGTCATCCAGATGATTTTTCTATTGTAAAATATATAAAACTAAATGCCAGGCTAGGTTGAGCGAGGATCTTCGCAGGGCGGTTGGTGGCAGCAGAATGAGAGTTGCCGAGAATGGAGCTGAAAGTCGTGCAATTGGAGAGGCCTATGACCAGCACTGGACTGCTGTGGGCTGATGACGTAACACATACCCGATTATACTAAACCATGAATGAGTTTGTTTGTTGCTATTGAAGGCATTTAGGCTCATTTTTACCACACATGACTAAACGCGTACAAAGCTAAACACAGTTAAAACATTATTCTGTCTCTGTCATCTTCAAACGATCGAAAGAAACGGAGCGACGTTTTACTCGTTTAGCGTTAAAACGCGTTTAGTGATGTGTGGTGCAAATGAGCCTTATTGTCTTAAATCTAAACTAAAATAAGACTAGCCTCGGCTTGGATATAACTTCTGATGATTAAAATATCTTTATTATTGTTAAAAATTGTAAAGCTGTGTGAGAAGTTACTCATTTTAATTGAGTCTGCAACACAAAAATAGAATATCACGTAACTTTTAAAACTTCAAAACAAACTCCAAACTCCACCTTTACAATACGATACCCCCAAAAATATTGAAAGTGAAACCTCAAAACTGATCCGACGTAATTTAACAGGATAGCCATCTGCTCGCAAGACGGACGGAAAACAATACCTCCCGAGTGCCAGACAGAAATCGAATGAGTGACGGAAAAAAAACGCACGTCGCTTTCGCCTCCCGTCTGCATGACCTCATTTTTGGGCTTTTGCGTTTTGTTTTTCTTTTTCGAACAGTTATTAATTTATTACTGTCTGCAAAAGAGTGTTTAGTTATTTGTGTTAAGCGTTGGTAGTTTAGGGTTCTGAATATTAAAGATGTGTCTGAATATCGTCATCATGACATGGAAGATAAGATCCAACAGGAATAATGGTAAATAATATATTAACTTTTGTATGATAACTTTTGTGACAAGAGACCTTTAACATCTTCATATTTCGTAACATGATAGGTTACTTTCAAGTAAGTATCAAAAAAGTACCTAACTGACAACACAATAATTTCAAATCAAGAACACCAAAATTTCAAACATTGGCCCCAAACATTCCATTTTCAAACCACAATATCGTCGTTCGAAATTCAAATAGTGAGATCCGTTAGCGGCCAGTATTTCGACTGGTTTGGTTGCAGTAGGGTAGCTGCACCTGTCTCGGCCTAGTGTCCACAACCTAGATTCACCGCACGACCGTAGAATGTAGGCAGATTTATTTTAATCGCTTAATGTTTACTGTTAGTTACCTACACCTTGTTTTGGACGTGAAATGCTGAATAAAATAATGCTGTGAGTGACAGATAGACATTTTGTAGACCAATGATGAAATGACACAGAGAGAAGGATTAGGTACCTACCTACCTGTTTCTAAAACTTTGGAAAGAAATTAGTTAGGTGATATGGTCTAAAACAGTTAAAGAACACCCAATAAAATCATGAAATAAGATGCAAAATAATTGACTTGGTGTATTTTATTTTGTGACTCTCTTGGCAGAAGCTTTAAAGTATCGCACGACGTTTCGTAACCAATGTTCCCTCCATAGTTGCTGATTTGATTGAGCCTATTAAGTATTGAATTATGATAGAACAGTGGTTGGTTGGTTAAGAGACAACTAAAACGATGTTGAATTGGACCTAGTTATGCAGAAAGCAGCCATATGGCACTTTTGACAAAATGAGTTATAAACACAGCCATACTAATTTCGACATACATGTTTTTTTGCAAAAAGAGACATGTCGATATCTCTATTGATCACGGAGATATGAGCCGTCAAATGCAGCCTTGTCCATGCAGCCATAATGCAGCCAGCGACATAAAAATGCTTATAACTCTGTTTGTACTTTTCCCGACATGGCTGCATTCTGCATAACACGGTCCAATTTTAAGTATTTTTCCAGCGACATGCCAAGAGGCGGCAAAATGCATTCTCTTCAAAACCTGTTCTTCGAAATTAACTCTTAAAGAAAATAGCGATCAAATTAATGGCTAATAAATAAATTGAATGGCACGTGATTTACCTACCTATATAGGTTAGCTCATTGACGTAAATCTTTTTATTTTTTAAGTTATAATGTACATTTGGACCGCTATCGTAAAACATGTTATCTACCGTAAAGAATAGAAAAGATAGAGAAAGTAGAAACATATTTTAGTAGATTTCTATGACAGGTAGAGTTTAACGTCCTTATTACTTTGGTGACATTTTTTTTTTTTAAATCGAATAACTAGGAAAATGTATCGACTGCAATTATTTTACCTTAAATGTGTATTTAAACTTTTTAAAAGCATTTAAATCTATAATATTAAAAATTAAATTATAATAGTTAATAAAATAAGCCCACAACAGTTATTTCGTGTCTTATCTAGACCGCTAGACTGCGCAGGCGTCTATTATAAATATCAGAGAGTTAGGCGGGAATAAATTCAACATGGCGGCTTATAGTGAGTCGGTTGTGACATTGAACGTTTTGTATGCTGCCTGTACTCGTATGTTGCAATACTGTAGTTTGAACTAGAATAAAACATTTATACTCATATTCTAAATCGTAACCTCGAAAGCTTCTCGACTCATAACTCGGTCGAAGAGCCTCGAAAGATCCTCAAAATCAGTATTATAGTCGTAAATGAGGTTCCTCGTACGAGTGTGAGTTGAAGTGATAAATCACGAAACCGTCGTAATATTCCGTTTTTAATAGCTAAACTTATTTTTAGGCATAGGCATTTCTTGATTGGTTGTCATTATTACTAATTTCCTAATGCATAAAATATTAAAGCGGCTAATACTAGGGAATGTGGTTGAATTGGCAATCCACGGTTGTGACCACCAATAACTTGAAACAATAGTGGTAACAAAAAGCTCTCCATAATACCTTATAGAGAAATCTAATTTTAAATTATCTAATACGAGTATTCATTATAAAACTCAATTGGGTTGTCTGCATCTCGTAAATAGCGAAGCGATATGTAATTGTATGGATTATCGAACAAATATTCAATAATAATTGAGGTTAAGTCGAGTCGAGGAAATTTTGAGGATTTGACTTAGATTGCTATTTCTTGATTTCAGATTATTTTTGCATAGGAACCTAATGTATGTAATACCTAGGCATGCGATAAGCAGTTACTGAAATAGTTTTACAAAATTAATTAGGTAGGTACAATGAGTTTTTTTAATAATCTTACGCTGCTTTAATAATTTAATAAAGAGAAATTTAATTCGATGGTTAAAAAGCATGCAAAAAATACATATATGCATGAAATGGTAATTACTTACTTTTATAGCTAAAACTGTCTTTGTTTAATTTGGAGTGCCGCTTACAATTGAAATGACGCAAATTGTGTAATGCGATAAGAATTCTAGCTATTTTATCATTATCGGCATTCAATTTAATACCTTCACTATTTCTAACTAGAGCAAAATATATTGTTTATTTTTAAAACCTTACCTTCTGTCAGCCATCTAGATAGAATATTAAAATAATTATAAAATAAAAAAAAAGTCAATTCCAGAACAATATTTTAATCTATGTAGTTCACATTAAAAGGAAACCTAGCGCCATCTATCGTCAAATTAAGCAGAGTGGACGGTGAATTGTGCAAGCGCGACTTTCGCCTTGGCCGCTGTGCAGGCGCACCTAAATACCCGCCTAGCCACGTCCGCTAGTAACTTGCATAATATTCTAGCTTGTAAAAATTATTATTGACCTCTTAAAAACATGGTTTGGTGGTGCCTTGATTTATTTTTAATGTGTGAAGCCCGACATACAGATTAAAAAGTGGGGTTTAGGGTGGAAAAAGATAAAAAATTGAGGAAAACCGGTCTGAAAGTTGTCAATCATTGCTGAAAAGCTCTTTGTTTAGAAACTTCTAATGGAAAACATAGTTCGAAAACCAACTCAATAGCGAAATAAATAGGTACACAAAACTCCTCATAAAATTCCAAATAGAGCTGTTCACGCGTTCACATAGACATAAACCTAGCAGAAACATAGTTAAAACTAAGATATCAGCCATGCGTAGCCTTCAAACAAGTCTGAATGCAAGATGGCGGGCATAAGGCAATAGCGGTTGTAGGTTATGTAGTAACATTGACAGTCGCTGCGCCTGCGCTCGCCTTGGCCGCGCGCGCAAGGACCCGACTGCAATTGAAGGGCGTGAACTTGAATTTCTTGAAGTTCCTTTTATGAATTCTGGCGATTTTGTTGTTTTCAATGACGGGGAGGAAGGAAGTTCTTGATATTCCTTTTATGAATTTTGGCACTTTGAATGACGGGGAAAAATAAATTTCTGGATGTTCCTTTTATGAATTTGGGCATTTTGAATGTAAGAGAGAGGAATGGAGAGGAGAATGAGTGAAAAAGCTTCTTTGTTTAATAAATATTGTCGAGTTTGTAATAAATCGTAAAGTGACTTTTATATAATTGGTGTTCTCGTTATGTAATTAGTAGATGATGTAGAAGCTATTGGGAAGTTGTTGAGAGCAGTGGTGGCCCAGTGGTAACGACTTACGAGATGGTCGAGGCAGGCGCATTACTTTATGTAATTTATTTCATCACTGCTGCTATCAAAACGGTGAAGGAAACCATCGAAAACATCGTGAGGAAACCGGCATGTCCTAGAACCAAAAGTTCGAAGACATGTGACATCTACCAACCCGCACTGGGCCCGCGTGGTGGATTACGACCCACTCCCTCTCACCGAGGAGGCCTATGTCCCTGGAGTGAGAACTTTATACACTGATTATGGTGGTATTAAGGTGGTAGAAGGTATAACTGTCTACTTTTATTTACATCAATTATTAGATAAGCCATAGAATCATTTCCTAAATTACGATTTAATAGATGTATACCTAGTCGTGCGCCCGTATCATACCTTTAGGTATTACCAAAATATTCACACTTTTTAAAACAGTAGCTAAGTTCTTGTTTATTTTTCACAAATACAAATAAATATCTTTAATGCATGGACGATAAAATATAGGTCGTGTGAGTATGTCAATGATCACATAAACTTCCTGAATGCAAATGACCTTATTTTTGTTATTTATAAATAATATGTTTTTGTCAAACAGTGATAAATGTCTGTTTTGTTAACCAGAATAAGGATATTTTGTTGGAAATGCTAAGGAAATCAAAGGATTTTCCATTAAGGAGTAAAGGGAATTAAGCCAATAATGAACAATTCCCTTTAGTAATAAATTTCTTGTTAGAAATAAAAAAAATATGTCTCAATCATATATTTGATTTTAGAACGTATACCTTAGTAATCCTTACGTAAGAATAACTATGCAACTATTTGGTCAATAAAACGTTTTCTAAATGAATATTACAATATAAGCCTTTAATATCCGTTGTAGAATACATCAGCATAAACCTAAGCAAAATCAATTCAATAATTTCAACCATCATTTATAAATTAATTGATTGATTACAATTTTAGCAAAAAAATAAGTGTTGCGAAGCGCACGTCATAAGTTCCGACGGCTTTATTTTAAGCCTACGATTCCGCGTAGAGCTTCGTAGCACCGATAATAACTCATTTATTACACTAATAAACTGTTTTTTGGCTATCTATTCTTTTATATTATCATTTAAGGGTTATGAAAATTCATAATATAAAGTTATTTGAACTTTTTAGTTAAGTTTTTTTTTTTCGTAAACCCCAAAAATTCGTTGCCAAAAAAGTTCAAATTCCGAATTTCAAAAAGCATCAACTTCTTATTCGGTTTGGGCAGCTCCATAATAGAAATGAAAAAGAAATTTGAAAATGGAATCGTTTTCTCTATGCCGTCATTGGCCTTCGATCAAAATATAGGTTGCAATTTATTAACGCACACACGTGCGACTCACGCACACCGACACAACGTTGCAATGTAAAACGACGTAGTCATAGAAAAAGAGTGGGACAGATAAACGATAACGAGTATAGGTGGGGCGAGTGGTGGGGGGCTCGTAAGAAAACACAAAAAAATGTGCGTGAACTCCACGCACACAGCGACCGTTACGCGTGCGATTACATATGCATCGCACGCACACTAACACCACTTTAAGTCAAGGAGAACGCAAGATTAAGGGCACATTATTGACTTTGAAAATTCAAAAAAGTTCTTTATTTAACGCGGCAAAGCACCAAATTTTACTCACATGCGTCAGAGGCGGCCGGTTCCTCTTCCGTCCAGTTTGACACTTGGGTAGTAATTTTTGTAAAAAAAAGAAAAAAGTTGCAATAACAAATCGGCGTCACCTCGTCATGTAATCACAAATCCATTCAGCCGTATTTCACAGCGATAACACTGTCACAACATAATATATTGTAGCACATCACGACAGTCACTTCACAAAAATATTCCTTTTATTACTTATTTAATACTAAATAAAAATATAGTTCGGGTCCTAAGTTTCCATCTGATATGTGTCTTGCATCTCAGCAAAGTGAGCCGCACTTAAATACGAAGAGAAATTCGGAAAAACTCACTAAATCCCAAAATATTTTTCTTAGATTTTGTTTTGTTTTTGTCGAAGCCACTACGCGATGATATGAATATTTTTTTTATAAAATATAGTCTGTGGTCAAATTTTTTTTTAGATATTTTTGTTTATTTTTCGGAGGTTTTTAGCGGTTATGTCGCGTGTTGTGGTCCAGTTGTGTGCCGGGAACGGAAATGCGACGCTCCACCGATTGTGCATAGGCGGGACTGCACCGAGCGCGCACACCGTACTAGACGGCGTGCGTACTTAGCCATTACCTTGTATTTACTGCGACCGAGCTCTGACGCTCGAGCGGTCTTGATACTTGCCGCTGACACTCGTAAATGTGAAAAAAAATCCGAAAAACTTGGGGGATTTTGGTTGAAATAGCAGTTGATTTTAATCATTAACACTAGCACTAGTCACTAAACATTTTTAAGCGCCTTTTTACTAGTAAAATTTCATATATTTTGACAGATTGCACTTTTAAAAGCTTTGCGTGATTATTTTAAATAGAGATCAACAACTTAATATATTTTAGAGTCACCAAAATATTAACAACAACACCCTTTAATTTATATCCACAATTCAATATTAATCATTAGTATAACCACAAAAGTTTCTGTACCAAGCCTTTCCTCGTTCAGAAATACAGCGCTCAGCTCAAGATCGTTCGGTCGCGCTATTACACTACTACACAGACAGAGTGCAGTGTCGTCCGCACACGTACGTCTGTGTGAGTGTCCCGCGCTTGTATGAACCTTGTGCATTTCAGTTCTACTGACTTATCATACATTTTGTATTAATCCAAATGACATCTCACTTACATAACAATGTTTAAAAAACCTCCAAAAATATTTTGGAGCTAAATTTCGTTTTTTTTTCTAAAGAGTTGTCTATCCCTGTCTAGTGTGTGTACGAAACTTGTGTTTGTGTGCAGTTTTTTATCGTTTTTTTCTTCGGCGTGTGGGTGCGTTCGATTGTATAGAAACGCGAGGGTGTGTGCCGACTGCACACGGAATGCGGCAGTGTGTGTAGTTCTTATAAGAAAATGGTTCAGTGAAAAATTTTGTTGGAATTCGTAGAGATGGCGCTGCTTCTATGATGAACGTAGTATCAAAAAATTAGTTACTCGGCCCGCGTGCGATTTTCCTATCTAACTCTTTCTTTGTAGGGTTCAAATTTGCGTATATGACATTTAATGGTTTGTAAAATTCGTTTGTGACTTCTCTGCCGGGCGTGAGATAGGTAATCCTAGATAGTGATTAGAACTATTTTGATATGATAAAACACTTGAGGATCGTCTAGTTTCGTGCCTTATCTAGATATATTAAGCCCTATGATAAGGGATTTAATTAGTCATATTCGTAATAATATTGCTCAAACTTATCTTTATAGCTAGTTTTGCCTTAGTTAGAGGTAACTGAAGGCGGGTACGCTTGGAGGTAATCTTAGGGGGTTTATTTCAGCAAAAAAGTGTCATTAAATATGCAAAGAGTGTAAGCCGTCGGATACGAATTTTTCAAGTCTTAAGCCGACTTACACAGCTTCTATAGAATGAGAAACTGTTTCAATGAGCGATACTTGAGATAAAGGTATTTGCTACGAGATGTAAATTGTATGCTAGGCTTTTTAGAGCCACGAAATATGCTACGAGAAAAAAAAAAATGATATATTTTTTTTGAGTTTTGTTATTTTGGTTAAGATTGCCGCTTATGATATTTTCCATGGGTACATTTTTTTAAGATCGTTTGCAATACATTAATACTAGTTTCTTGCATTTTTAGAGCTACGAAATATGCTATGAGAATTGATATAAGGTCAATATGGGTAAGTGTGACATACTTTTCACAAAGTTTACTTTGAACATAAAAATCAAAACGTTTAAGGATAAAATTTCAAATATCTCTTAAAGCAAAATGTAATAAGGTCCATAAAGGCCAGAAAACAATGTGTTTTGTACAATTTTAATCATTATTTATTGGTTTTTAGGGTCCAAAATAAAAGTACTACGTTAGACACACTTCCCCAGCAAAACGAGGCAAGTGTGACTACATAATAAACCCGCGATAGACAGCTGTTTTTTAAATAAAATCTGCAAATTCCTTGATACTTAAGCATGTCAACCTTCATATTTTACTTATACTACTTACAGCGCTTGTTATGATAATTTAAAATAAAAAAAGTTACGGGGTAAGTGTGTCATATCAGGGGTTTAAAACATTTTTTTTTATAAAGGTTGAATTGAAAGAAAAACACATATTGGTGCTTGATACAAAATATATTCATTAAAACAATGCCAATCAAAATAACAATGTCTGAAAATTAAAATTTGCGAAGGAGTTTCTAAAAATTATAAAATTAAACAAAAAATCAACATCTTAAACGTAAGCTGTGAAGTAAGTACTTACCCACTTACAGCAAATTTTCATAATTAAGTTAGTATCTGTCGAGAATTGAGCTTACGATCTACGACAGGAGGATTACTTTGGGATCCTACATAAGTCTTTAGAATATTCATTAAAAAAATAAAATAAACATAAAAAACAACATTTTCTAAATTGTATAATTGCACATTTGTGTGTAAATTTCTAAGTAGGCTACGAGTATCTGTCTAAAAATGCACTTAGGACCTAGGAACTAGAGCGTAATACTGTTTCGTTTTGGAATATTATCACATTAAAAATTATATAAAACAATTCAACATTTTCTAAAATATAGCACATTTTTATAACTAAATAAATAATAAAAACAAAAATAATAAATACCTACCTACAATAAACACAATTTAACATAGACGCTCTTCCGCAATTCAATTCAGTACTTTCAATGCTTATCCCAAGTAAAAAAAACTTCAGGTAGGTAGGCACTTACCTCTAAGTAGGTAATAATAATTAGTCATACATAAATGTTTGAGACTCCTGACTTGAGGCAAGTGTGACATAAAGACACACTTGCCCCAAGTAAAGTAGACACACTTTCCCAGGGTCAAGATTTTTAGATTATATTTTTAAAACTTACGTAAAACTTTTATTTTCAACAATACAAGTAAAATAGTTAGAATAACATAAAGTTTAACATATATAAAAAGAACTTACCTATGCGAAATTCACGGATTCGACGAAATCACCGAGATTTTTATTGATGAAAAACCACGCACCTCATTGCGTCACGTATTAAAAATTGTGCCATGTTACAAAACGGCGATAACTATAAAAGTGTTTGACTACGACATCTAGAATAGAAATTGTGAATCAATATTTTTTTTACTCATACTAACAGATGGCACTTGCTTCAATAGCTTAATCAGTTTTCGTAATATAAGGGGCAGTTACACTTACCCCGTAGCTACACTTACCCATATTGACCTTATTATACTTTTTTTTAAATTTTGGTACATGTTGTTTATTGATTACCGCGTATATTTCAGTGGGTGGGTAAATTATTTTCTTTTTTTTTTAGATGGATGTAGGTACTGCAATATATTATATGAATAATGGTTTCTTGCTTCTCTATAAAGCTACGAAGTATGCTACGAGAATTGATACAATATTTTGGAGTAAGATTTTATTAAAATTATATCCTATTAATGATAGTGGGCTTGTGGCTAAGTTATAACAGCCGCACGGGTCGATCTTTCATGTTAAGCTACTCTTGCCGCGGTTTGTTCATGGATGGGTGACCATCTTTACATACTACGACCCCTCCGTGCCTCGGAAAGCACGTTAAGCTGTTGGTCCTGGCTGTCATTCGTGTATCTTTGACAGTCGTTACGGGTCGTCAGAAGCCCGAAAGTCTGACAACCAGTCTTACCAAGGGGTATTGTATTACCCAACCAATCGTATCTTTCTAATTTTTGAGAACTTTATTTATATCTATTGGGGCTCGTGGCTACAGCCGCACAGATCGATTCGTGGATGGGTGACCATCCATTACATCGTATTACCCAACGACTAGGCTTGTGGTGCGGAGCTCCATGTGAAATACTGGTATTCAGCTGCATCCGGTTAAATGATAAATGATTTTATTTCTGTAAGTAGGTTTGTACAAACACTTTTACACGTGAATGATGTTTTTTTTTAAAACTAGATGAGGTCGGCGTTTCCTATCTGACTACTCTGAGAAGAAAGGCCGAAACAAACTCAGAGGTCACAGTCTCTTATAAAGTCCTGACATAATCTTGGTCAGTTCATGTGAATACCTGATAATAATAATCTACATGATTGGTGTCTGAAATGGTCTTTTGAGGAAAGAACCACACAGATTAAGAGGACCTGTCCAGTCAGTGCACGCATTTGTCAGTAATCGCGCAGATTGGAAGTTGACCCCAACATAGTTGGGAAAAGGCTAGGCAGATTGATTGTTTGGTTTTGATCATTAAGCAAGTAATATTGTGTCAAATGGTGGGGTTAGTCTGTGGATGGGTGACCTTTTCCCAACTATGTTGCGGACGGCTTCCAGTCTTACCGGATGCAGCTGAATAGTAGTATTTTACATGGAGCGACTGCCTATCTGACCTTCACGACCCAGTTACTGGGTAATACGATACCCCTTAGTAAGACTGGTTGTCAGACTTTTGGGCTTCTGACGACCCGTAACGACTGTCAAAGATCTACGAATGACAGCTGGTACCAACTGCTTAAAGTGCTTTCCGAGGCACGGAGGAGTCTCGGTATGAAAAGATCGTCGTCACCCATCCACAGACCAACCCCGGCAATCGTAGCTTAACCTGATGGATCGACCCGTGCGGCTGTTATTACTTAGCCACGAGCTCCTCACCTGTTGTTGACAATACCTCAGATATAATACTATGTAACAATATTATAGGAACTATGGTGACATTTCTTATTGTATTTACAAAAAAAAGTAGTATATAAGTTATCTGGTTTCCATAGTACAAGCTCTGCTTAGTTTGGGATCAGATGACCGTGTGTGAATAATATCCCAGAATATTTTTTTATATTGTTAAGCCGCCACATTCGGCTGATTTTTATTTTCAGGTCTGTATATTTTGATTGAAATATTATTATAGGACCTGTAGGATGCAATAAACAAACAAGAGATTTGTTTGTTATTTTTAGTTTATTTGTTCATTTAATTGATTTTGCCCTCTGACTACCATTAACGTAATTTTTTTTGTTGTAATCTGTGGAAAATGTAGTGGGTATATATTTGTTAAGTTAAATGTTACGTTGTTGTATGGAATAAAACTAAAAAAAAAAATGTTCTACGAAGAGAATAATTCTTTCAGTCATCAGCGATTGAGGTCAAGGAGTTATGTGATGATGTCAGTATACTATGATGATAGAATAGAGCATTTTTCTCTTTTCAGTGCGTATTGTAAGATATTTTATTGATGTTATCAATGTGATAATAGGCCATTTTATGTGTTGTTTCAAGACCCCATTGAGTGGTATATATTTATACAGTTATGGTGCCTATTTTGAATCCTGTCTTTCGTGGTCAGAAGAATTATTGATAGCTTTTTGTGATTGGTATGGCTGCAGTTTTGGTTGGTAATGGCGCCAACAGATTGTGTCGGCGGTTTTGTCGTTGTCCGATGTATTTGTCTAGCACAAATAATCGGCAGAAAAGGCCATGGAGCTCAGGGCAAACGATACGTCCCCGTAAGGTCTTACAAGCTACCGTGAGCTGATCAAGGCCTCTTCTCACCTCCAGCGAGTTAAAGCCCAGAGAAAGAAAATGGAAGAGGCATTTTAGGAAGGTATTTTGTACTTTTTCTAGCATCAGTGTTTGGGTCGCGGTATAGGGCTGCCAAACACAGGCACTGGACTCGAGTTTTCTTCAGATAAGTAGAAACATGATCGCTAAAAGACTTGTAAAAGTATTGGTAAGACTGGTTGTCAGACTTTCGGGCTTCTGACGACACGTAGCGACTGTCAAAGATCCACGAATGACAGCCGAGACCTTTCCGAGGCACGGAGGGGTCTTGGTATGTAAAGATGGTCACCGCGTCACGGATCAACCGCAGCAAGCGTAGCTTAACCTGGTCGATCGACCTGTGCAGTTGTTATTACTTAGTCAAAAGCTATATTAAAATATTATTTTTGTTTACACCCTAGAGGTATGTGGAGAGATACTATTGACGTCAAAACTTTTTTTTTGCTCGGTGTACTTGGTGGTAACTTTTAACAGTAAGTAAGTTTTAGCTTGTGGCTAAGTAATAACAGCCGCACTGGTCGATCCATCAGGTTAAGCTACGCTTTCCGAGGTTGGTCTGTGGATGGGTGGTCACCCATCTTTTCATGACTCCTCCGTGCCTCGGAAAGCACGTTAAGCCGTTCGTCCCGGCTGTCATTCGTGGATCTTTGACAGTCGTTACGGGTCGTCAGAAGCCCGAAAGTCTGACAACCAGTCTTACCAAGGGGTATCGTATTACCCAGTAACTGGGTTGTGGAGGTCAGATAGGCAGTCGCTCCATGTAAAAATACTGGTATTCAGCTGCATCCGGTTAGACTAGAAGCCGATCGCATCATAGTTGGAAAAAGGCTAGGCAGATTGATTGTACTTGGTGGTAAGTGCAATATTTCTGACCGACAAAATCATGTAAGATTTCAACCGCTAATATCTACAAGACTTCTAATACTAGAGTAGTGGTTGAGCATTGAAAAGATATGCCATATTTATATAACAATTTTAAGGCCGGATATAATTTGCCTGTAGCGTCACTCTGCGACTGCACGCGCATGCGTGCGACCCTCCCATTTTTTATAGCAGAAATCTTGTTTAGCTAGATCAGTTATTCTGGTGTCTTTATCAAGAGTTGACAAAGCACTATCAGGACCTAAAGCGAAACAACAGAAATGTGTGTGGGCAAAATAGGGTTAAAAATTAATATGAATTTGACAATAGCCAAATAATGTCAGATGTCGTCTCATATCGGCCGTAAATCTGCTCAGAAATAAATAAAACCCCGATCGAAGAAAGCTTGCAACAAAACAAAATGCAATGAGCCTAAAAAGTCTAGTGGCGAGCAAATACAATAGCTACGGCAGTGTCAGAAACTGTCAGAAAACCTGTTGCAAATAGCAAAAAATGTTAAGATGTCGTCTCATATCGGCAGTGAATTTGCTCAGAACTGAAAAATATCATAATCGGTGAAAGCTTACTTTATAAGGAATGCAATGAGGCTACTAAGTCTAGTGTCGAGCAAATACAATCGCTACGGCAGTATCGGAATCCGTAGTAAAATTACAATCAGTTTTCCTGAAAAAAAACGGCGCAGACTCGAACTGCGCTACAATTTCTTTTTTTAAATTTTGACCAACTTTATTTGTATACCACCTGCAGCCACAATAAACAATATTCATTTCTATTTATTTCACATCAACACCCTCCAAGGAACATATCGAGGGTTCACGGGCTATTTGTATTAAGCGACATGTTTGGAACTCTACAGGAGAGCATTTCAAAGTTTCATTATTCGGAAAAAAGAAAAAAGTAAAAAAATATCAATATTTTTTACGAAAAATTGGCCTAGCGACGATTAGGAATCAATAGTGTCTATCTCCGTTTTTAACGTTTTTTACTTTTTAATGCAGGTAGATATTATTATGATTATAACTCAATATCGGTCAGGATGTCGCTTAATACAAATAGCCCGTGAACCCTTGATATAATCCTTACAGCTGGAGTCAACAGATTGGCTAAATCTTCACGCCATAAAGCGTAAGCAGACACAATTTTCACACAAAAACTCCACAATAAAAACGTTAACGAAACCCACAAGTGCGTGTTCATCAGACTAATTGAAACAATAATGTCTCTGAGATAGCATCGCACACACACACTAACACTCACGAAGGTCGCCCGTAACTCGCGATTGAGTTATAGACTACAGACTAAAAGGCTAAAAGTTTTAACTAAATGTGGGTAGTGTACAATATGTAACAAAAACCCTGTTGTTCCTTCTACCTACGTTTTAAGAATTGGTATCATACGGAATAAAGAAATCATTTATAAAAACTGCTCAACAAAAATAATTGAATAAATGAACGAGAGAGTTAAACAAAGCACAAAGCTATTGTCTTCGTCAATATTTACCAATGTTAGGAGATTATTATTGTATAAGTACGTAATTTTGTCATTTGTTTTGGGAGTAAAAAATGGAAGGTATTCACTAGCACTGATTTCAACGGCACTTGACCGTATGGCACTGAATGCTGTAGTTTCATGGCCCGCTTTCTCACTAGCCAGATCGCGCCAGGCCAAGGCGACAGGCCCTGGGAACCGTCATATCCGATGAGGCGTGTGGTGGGAATGTTCGGCATGGACCGCGACAGGCCTCTATAGACGTAGGTTGCTACGCCTGTCGAGACCTGGATACCCAGGACTAGGTGTCGGGTAATTATCTTCTTTAAATCCAGTAAATCCAGGATTTTCATAAATAAGAAGTCTACTTGCCATACTCCAGCGGGAGGCGCAACCTCTACTATGGCATTTTTAGGGTTCAGTACCCGAAGGGTGCCAAACGGAACCCTATTACTAAGCCTCCGCTGTCCTTCCATCCGTCTGTCTGTCAGCGGGCTGTATCTCATGAATTGTAATAGGTACAGTTGAAAATTTCACAGATTGTGTATATCTATTGTATTAAACTTAACAATGAAACAGGGTCCCCATTCAAGAAACGTGTTTCTTGAATGGGGAGACTTTGCTGGTTTTTAGGGTTCCGTACCAAAATGTTAAAAAGGAACCCTTATGGTGCGACTCAGTCTGTCTGTCTGTCACAGCTGGATATCTCAAGAACTACTAATGCTATCAACTTGAATTTTGGAATAGTTTTAGATGACGTTTGCTGAACTATTTTGCAAATAAGAAAGAAATAAAAATTTATATTTCTTTTTTGCAACAGGGACTGAAACGGGGTCTTAAAAATTTGAAGTCGGGCTACTAGGGCATGTGGGGTATCATATGAAAGAGCGCCATTTGTACATTCTCAAACATTTTTATCTTTTTTTTTTAGGCAGCATAGTTTTCGACTTTTGATTAAAAACGTAAAAAAATACAGTTCCCCCCCATATCTCCGAAGTTTGCATAGAGAAAAATCTGAAATTATTTTATGTGATAGAAATTTATGTAAAGATCACACACACTTTTTTAAAATATATGATGGTACGGAGTCCTCGCTCTTGACTGGTTTTATTTAGTATAGCAGGAGCTATCCTCATATAGTAAGTTCCAATACTGGTGACAAAGACGATAATCGAATAAATCCTCATTATTTTCGGGAAACCTCAACATTTCCGTAAGTTTATCTTCGTATCCTTCAAAGCATACCGCACTAACATAAACCCCGTCATCTTTAACCGTATACTAGTTAAACCACGTTACATCTAAGACCTTTAAAGTGCTAATGAGGTACATAATTGACTAATTACTGTCGTAATGTTTTAATAACAACAGCCTCTGCTGCTGACGTGCTCCTTTCCGCGTTTTTGTCTCTTTACGTGGCAACGGAGAGTTAGATTTAATTGAAGTGGTAAGCGTAATAGAGGGAAGGATTTGAGCGTAGCTGTTGATGATTTTTTTTAAATTTGGAATTACTACACCATTTTATTTCGAATAAGGTTGCTTTGTAACAACATAAATTTTATTGTGTCTCATAACATGACTTGAAAGACTAACAAACTGAAAAACTGAAAAATAACAAACTGACATGAGAAACTAAAAAATATATATTTGGGACACGCACAAGATTAGCATTAAATACAAAAAAAAATTACAAAATTACCAAATCAAAAAAGAAAAAAGACCGATGCAAGGGTAAAAAGGCCTGAAGAGCCTTTTTACCCTTGCCTTTTTACACTTTTGTTCATTTATCTCCACTGAACCGAACCTATTTTGTTTGATATTAGGATCGTTTCTTTGCGCTATCTGTAGCCTATCTACTATCCTCCTAAAACGCAACAAATATTCCACGATAGATTAAATTGTTTTTTTTTTTTTTAAATTAATTAAAATTGCTTGTCGCATCCAGACAACTTATTTCTGTGGACAAAAATGTGAACAAAGCTTTTAAAACGGAGTCAGTTCACAGTCTGCCCACCGATTACGTAATAATGTTTAGCGGTTTTCCTGTGGGCACACTATTATGTGTTAAACTAGTATAAATAGGTATTTAAATACTAGTCCTTAAATACCTTTATTTAGAAACTACGGACTCTGTTGGATTTGGGCTCTGTTTTAGTTCGGAACTTGCTGTGAATGTCAAAAGTTGAGCATGGTATTAATACTCGCTCAAGTCACATATTCACTGACAATATTCAAAACCTCATCCGGGTAGGATAGGAGGTACAGGATACTATTATCTCAATCTATCTGGGTAGCCTTTTCCCAACGATGTTGGGGTCGACTTCCAGTCTAACCGGATGCAGCTGAGTATCAGTATTTTGCATGGAGCGGTCGCCTATATGACCTCCACAACCCAGGTAAGACTAGTTGTCAAACTTGCCCTCTGTGTCCCAAAAAATGCAGTTAAAGTGACTTCAGCGCTGCTACCAACGATGCCGTTTCGGAAGTTTTGGGCCAACAGATATTAAATTGTGTTGGCCCAAAACTTCCCAACACACAACTCACTCTTGTTCCGTCGACACAACGAAGAAGAATAAATTAAATTATTTAATAACTCTGCGTGTCAGTTTTGACGTGGCAAAGTCGCACTACTCTGGCGAAATCATAACTGTTGCAATGCAGAAGTTACTCTGTTTATCATCGGCTGTTTCTGAGAAACTAGGTGATACATGCAATATTTTTGTATTAAAAATATCACTTTCTTATAAATATACATACCTGGACTCTGCTTCTTTTCAATCAAAAGCCATTGCTGAAAAATGACCTTCTCCAAAGACGTTAACAACAACAGGATCAGTGACCAGTGCCAAAATTAATAATTTATCTTCAGCCCGTCATTTTGTATGGATTTGCTGTTTCAACCAGCGTTGTGAAATTTCGAGAGTTTAAAAAATCCATAAGTAACGTCCATAACGTTATTTTAACGGTATTTCGATATTGGTTTACATTCCAATTTGTTGTGCGAAACTATGCGCGGGAATAGAGGTTTTATATAAAATTTTCAGGAATTTGAGAGAAAGTTGGAGCTAACGTGAAAAATTTCGTTGTTTCTAAAAATAACATTGGTTTTATTTCAAGGTCCGAATACATAAAATTATTAAAAAAAAAAAAAAACCTATAAAATTGACAATCCTACTTCCCACTTCCTTATACGTATTACGCAACTAAAAATCCCCAACAACAATTTGCATGAAAATACGAAGCCAAAAAAAGATATGACAACATGCCAATCTTTTTACAAACGACCTCATAATAAATTTTTTATTTTCCGCAACTCGAACCTACGTCTGTCGCACACAGAACCGAATCCCACGTATAACCACTGAACCGTAATGTTGTCAGTTACAAAACCGAATCTGTCGACGAAATACTCCAGTGAAAAATGTCGCGGCCGGAAAATATGGCGAAATAAGATTTGGTTCGGTAATTTATGAAATGGACAAATTGTTTAGTGAAATCTGGAGAATGACATCATCATAACATCAAACTTGTATTCCCTGAAGGGATAGGCAGAGGTACAGCTTAGTACTACACCCACATTTCACCAGTTATGTTCAAGTCTCATGAAATAGGGGCGAGCCTATTGCCATCAACCGGGAACAAATCCAGACTTCGGGCTACTACTGAACAATTCCTGATGGAAAAATCCAATATCACTTTGCCCGACCCGGAAATCGAACCCAGGACCTCATGCTCAAAACTAACATAGTAATTATTATTTACTTAATGTTTGGGTAGGCTAAGTTTTTTTTTTTTTTTTGTAGTATCTGGAAAGGGGTAATTATTATAGGCAATGAAATATCTATAAATAAACAATATCACTTAATTTGTACAGCTGTCTTGCTACAGTTCTACCTTACTAAGACTTAAGCAGCTTCTAGAGAAATGCAGGAACCAAAAATATTAATTGGCATTTAGAAGCTTGACACTTGACTTTTAAAAGTATATTCTTAAAAAAAAAAAAAAACAAAAGCCCATTTCAAAACCGACGTCACCAAAATGGGCACCCGGATCTCGGAAACTAGAACACAAAACTTAACTTCCGTTCGAGACGCCATGACACTTTTTTGTCGACCTAAGATGGCGAGTGACGTCTAAACCCGACTAAAACAAAAGAACGCCCCACCCACTTACGCAAAAAAATAACACATAGCCATGCATGCGAAAAAGTAAGCAATGAGATTTTAAACTGCTATGGAAACTGCGAAAAAGCACGAACGTGTTAAATCAACACTGGCAGTAAATCAACAAATAGGAACAACGGAACTACGAAAATCCCGAATTCATGGGACCGGCGTGGAGTACGCAGCGTAATCCCGGCACAGCGGGCATGCAAACTCGTAACAGTGCCACATTTACCGGGGAAGGCATCAGACGAACACTTGTTGCTTGCGAATGCCAACTTCACGTTTCCAGACGCCGCTAAACTTCGCCAGCCGCCAGCAATTACTCGCACAACCGAATTAGAATTCCGAAACCGAAATTCGATTTTCAAAATTGACTTTTAACCAACTTTCGCGTCAACTTAACAAAACTTTTTAAAACTGTCCTCGAGTATAAATATAATTTAAAACGGCAACGAATAACTGATTAAAAAATATTGATATTTAAAAAGCACCTATTTATTTCACTGAGCACTTCACTACGGTGTCTTGGTCTTAAGACGCGACTACGCGACGCACTTACAAGACGGTTGTTCTAAAATTTGAATTTTGGGTCCGGCGGTTGGTATTACTTTTTGAAAAATTGTATGCACTTGTGTTGTTAAGTTAGAATTTTGAATTTAGTTTTTCCGAAACGTTAGCCGTAGTTGGAGACTAGGTATTGAATAATTTAGCTCCTGATTGCGGGGAGAGAAGTTGCATTAGTGCACGCCGTCCCGGTTGCAACAGGTTGTTTGGCAGAGAACAGAAGGGCGCATGCGCGCTGCCGCGACCGATGCACCGCTCTACAATGGTCGCAGCTGAATTTCGATTAAGTGTCGGTTTTAGATTTTTGCTCTGGTTGTGGGAAGATGGGACAATCAAATTGTTGCTTCCCTGATCACAAGTAACACTGTTGAATATTGCCAGTTTTGTTGAATCTAAAAGAATGTAATTATCTTGTACGATCTCGAGATTCTGAGTTCGCTATAGGTCCAAACACTTGGGAAATGGTTTGAACGTAAAAGGAGCTGTGACGTCACAGTTTTTTTTCTTCCGAAAAAACGTATTCACATTCACACTCTTTTATTTTATTTTATTTTTACAAAACCTGGCATAATAATTAGTCATTGGAAGAAAATAATCCCAAACTCCTAACTACCACAAAATATGTTGTAGGCTATAGTTTTTTTTAATTCTTTTACTTAGGTAGAAGTACAACGTGAAAACTGACACAACATCTTTTCTAGGAAAACCTTTACATAAAGATCGAATAAGTCATCTTTCCTTGTGAGTCTCAAAAGAGAAGGAACAAAATGTTTAAAAAAAAAACGTAGTGTTGTTGGTAAATACCAACAACCTCTTAAGGTGAAAAATAATCAGCTGTTCAGTCTACATTTATGTTCGCATAATTCGTCAAAATGTAGGTAGGGGAGCTGGTTCCTAGTTGTCTCAAGTACTAGTTGTCACAAGTTCAATATTTAATAAACTATAAGGATTTATGGAACGCGAACATTGACAAAACGGAACACACCCCAGGGCTACCAACATTACAAAGTGTCATGGCCGCTAGTCTCCTGCGACAACGTGGGTTGTGGAATATACAAAAATACGTTTGGTGAGTAAATTTTACTGTATACTTTGAACTTAGTTATTGAATATGTTTAGTTGTGTATTTTGTTGTTTATCATATATTTTGAGTAAGAACATAGTCAATTTAAATGTAACTACGATAACTGTTTTCATTTGTAAACATTTAGAGGTTATTGTTGTGTTTATGTTTTTTTTTATCCGTGGTACATGTTGACTCAATATTTTTGGGGCTAGTTGTCACTGTGACAACAAACCCCAGTATACATTTAAATATTCAAACAGTTATTAAATTTTTTGTTTTATGTAGCAAACATGCCTCGAAATCGAAAAAGACTGACTGATAGGGGCCAGACGAGTGCACAAGTCATGTAAGCGTCAGACCTGAAGTTGACCAGGAAATCGATCAGGGTATACAAAGTGAAGACTTAGTTGCTCCAAACGTGGAACATACCCCAGCTTCTTATAGAACACCGTCCCCCAACTCCTGGAACCAGTGCAGATACTCCTCCATCATTACATATACCTACACCTGAAACTTTAAGACCATTTCCGAAAGCTCCAGCTAAGAAAACGACTTCCAATCGAAGAAAAAGGACTACCGCAATTTTGACTGAAACCCCAGTTAAGAATGCGCTAGCAGAGCAGCAAAAAATGAGAAAAACCAAGGCAAAGGTACCTACGAAGAAGAAAAATAAGAAACAAAAGCAAGCGAGTAGCGAAGTAGCTGAAGATTTGGATGATACGTCATGTTTGATATGTTTTGAAACCTGGTCAAGCAGCAAGCCCAATGAAGAATGGGTTCAGTGCACAAAATGCAAAATGTGGGTGCATGAAAAATGCGGTGGAAACAAAGATTTATTCTATTGTTGCCCAAATTGTGCCTCCGACGACGATAGTGATGTCAATAGTGATCTGTGACAACGAGGACCTTTACCTGAGACTACCTACCCCATGTCGGGGGTAATTTGTCACGCTCAACTTAATTTTTCATTCTCAAATTATTCATACAAATTAGTTATTTTTATTAGATTTAAGAGCAATTAATGAAGGCTGAAATACCAAATATACGATTAATAAAGAAAAATTGGTAGTTTTATTTCAGTTCTCTCAATTAAAAATGTTTATTTAAATTTTGAGACAACTAGGAACCAGCTCCCCTACTCAACAGCAATTTTTTTTTTTTGCGATTTAAGGTTTGGTCTCATAGTAAAAGTTCTTCATAATGATGAGTACAATGACCCCTTAAGAGGTTGTTGGTGTTTCACCAATAACCCTGTATATACAGGTGACTTTGAAAACATGCGACAAAATTTAAGGGGGTGTTCTATCCCTCAATATGACAAACTTTTACTATGGTATAAACTAAAAATACGCAAAAAAAAATGTTCTAAGTTGGTCCTATAGTAAAAGTTATTCATATTGATGGGTAGAACACCCCCTTAATTTTTTTCGCACGATTTCAAAGTCAGGATGACTTTTATTTTGTATAGGTTTGTTTTACTGAATGCTTAATCACAAGCCTTCAAGGGAAAAGGTGGATAACATACATTTAAGCAATGTCTAATTGTTAGTTTGACCAACCTGCAACCAAATAAAGTAAAGTAATGAAAAAATAGAACATAGACAGTCATTGGGATTGCCGTCAGAAATGAAACTTAACAGTGCAACACGTCACATTAGCATGTCGCGTGACGTGACGCGAACTCATAAGATTTACCCATACCAAAAATCACTCAACGCGCCTCAAGAAGTTTTCACTTAAAAAATTGCCTAGAAATAGGTAGACTGCACATTGCCGACCCCAAATATACAAGGTGTAACTTTAAAATGCATGAAAAAATGGGTCATTGCATTCATAATTATGAACAACTTTTACTATGGGACCAAACCTGAAATCGCGATAAAAAAATCAGCTGTTCACTACATTTTGACGTGTTATGCGAACATAAATGAATGGAACAACTGATTTCTGACAGGTTTGGTTCCATAGTAAAAGTTGTTCATAATGATGAGTACAATGACCCCTTAAGAGGTTGTGCGGTATTTAAGTTACACCTTGTATAGATACCTACTAGCTTTTGCCCGCGGCTTCACTCGCGTGGATGTCGGAAAACTATACGTATAAACCTTCCTCTTGAATAACTAACTCTTGATGAAAACCGCATTAAAATCCGTTCAGTAGTTTTTGAGACCATCGCGAACGTACAGACAGATAGCCAGACGCGGCGGGAGACTTTGTTTAGTAATATGTAGTGGTTGGGATAAGGACAAGAGTATAATGACGAAAACAATGGCCTGGAAATATATCAAATAAAAAAATGGCAGTCATGGCGGCTGCCGACAGAAGTGAAAACTTAAACGTAAAACTATGCATATCATGCTGCGGTGACGCGGTAACGTGAACCCGTGAGATTTCCCCTACCAAAAATCGCTCAATGTGCCTAAAGAAGACACTACACTTCATACTTCAAAAATAAAAACAAGGCCCAAACTGCGGCCAAGAAACTGGGCATCCTAAATAGGTTGAAGCGATACTTTACGCCTGGACAGGTTTTAACTCTTTACAAAGCGCAAGTCCGATCCTGCATGGAGTATTGCAGCCACCTTTGGGATGGATCAGCTAAGTACCAACTAGCCGCGCTTGACTCGGTGGAACGCAGAGCTAAGAGGCTCGTTGGCGACGTAAAACTGGTTGATGCCAAGCTTCACAGTTTGGCTCATCGCCACAAGGTTGCCTGCTTTTTGGTCTTCTACAGATTGTACTTCGGTGAGTGTGCCCAAGAACTCCACGACCTGATTCCACCGGCTCCCTTCTACCATCGGACATCTAGACGCACTGCCAGTTACCATCCTTACCTAGTTGCTATTCCACCAATTCGTACTAAGCGCTTCCAAATGTCTTTTATAATGCGTACAGCAAAAGAGTGGAACTCACTGCCTGCGTCTGTGTTTCCGAGCGCATACAACCCTAATCTCTTCAAAGTGAGAGTGAACAGGCTTCTTCTAGTTAGCTCACTCCATCGTCGACTTTGTCTCTGTCACCTCTGACCTAGACTAGTCAAGAGCAAACCCATCTCAAAATAATAAAAAGAAACTTTCAATATTTAAAATAAACCATTCTTATTTTTGTCATCAAGCATTTTAAACAAAGTTTTCGACATTACCGCTTCATAGACCACGTCAAACTTCAAAAATAAATAATTATTCGAATCTGCGTGAAAAATTCCTTTACATGACGTCAGGTCTGCGGTCATTGTGGATGAAACGTGCAACGCTCTTGGCCTCTATAACCACGTGTAGAATTAGGTACAGCGATACGACGACTAGAGCCTTATCTCTTACGCGCCGAATTCTAATCACCACTCAGATTTCTTATCACCACGGTGAGTCTTAAACTCTTGGTGGTGATGAAAATCTTACTATTTACATGATTTAGCCTCTGTACCCACGTAGAATTAGGTACACTGATACGACTAGAGCCTTATCTCTTACGCGCCGACTTCTAATCACCACTCAGATTTCTTATCACCACGGTGAGTGATACAACTCTTGGTGGTGATGAAAATCTTACTATTTAGATGATTTAGCCTCTATAATTACGTGTAGAATTAGGTACACCGATACGACTAGAGCCTTATCTGTTACGCGCCGACTTCTAATCACCACAAAGAGTTTTTTACTCATAGTGGTGATGAAAACGTCACTATTTACGTGATATAGGTAGCTTCGTGACACTTGTACAGTGTCTAGTGTCATATCCAAATACTCACTCAATTTACTCAAATCATAGCTGAGACTTTTATCACCACTGAGAGTCTGAACACCATTTGGTAACACACAGATTCTTATCACAATCTTCTAAGAGTCTGAACAGATTTGTGGTGATATAGCCACATGGCACGTGTATAAATAGACTGATTAGTCTAACTAGTGTCTTAATTTTTTTAAACAGTTTAAATCACCACTCAGATTGTTATCACCACATTGAGTTTAAATTACCGTGTGCCTATAACATGGCAATTTTTTTGCTATTATTCTTCTCCATTGTTATTGTAATTACTGCATACTAATTCGGTATAAAACCTACTGGTGTAAGATGAATTTGAATGTTAAGTATGATTAAAAGCTTTAATTGGACCGTGTTATGCAGAAAGCAGCCATGTCGGGAAAAGTACAAACAGAGTTATAAGCATTTTTCTGACGATGGTTGCATTATGGATGGTTGCATTTGACGGCTCACGTCTCCGTGCTAAATAGAGATTTCGACATGGCTGGTTTTGCAAAAAATCTTGTATGTCGAAATTAGTATGACTGCGTTTATAACAAATTTTTGGAAAAGTGCCATATGGCTGCATTCTACATAGCTAGGTCCGATTATCTCTTTCACATCCATTTTTAATCAACATTAGGATTAAAAATTCCGAGTGCCATTTTAGTTTTTTTTTTGACATCGCCAAGCGGTTGCTCGACTCTACAAGTGACTAGCCTTTTGGCCTAAGAATTAGCATTGCCCTACAACGTGGCAATGCTGCCAGCCTTTTGGGCACATTTCCTGTTGACAGCGATGCGGACTTTTTTGATGCCCTATGATTATTTTCCCTCCTCTTTTATATACTTACTTGTGCATTATTATTAGCTTTTAAATTAAGTAAATATAGCAAAATAATAACATAGAGTATATGTATATAGAGATTATAAACAAATAAAGGAGAGAACAATCACCACTGAGAGTAATAATCTGATTGGGAATTTCACGAAAGGACACAAGGTGTGATGATGTGTTATTTTATGAAATATCGTGATGCCGTTACTCATAATTTTCTTGACAGTACGTCTGGCACCGATACGAATGCATTGCCATATAAATCATTTACTTAATTTATTAAAAAAAAAAACGAAACCCAGGAATTCGCTTTTCGTGATAAAAAAGAAAAAACATTGTAGTCACGCCACAGTGCATATAAAGCGACTACCTAAAATTGTACAACTGACCCGTGACCCAGATTCAAAAAAACATACATATCAACTGATATGTATATTTTTTTGTACATGAACTGAATGAGTAACTACTCATTCCGAAGTTGAACTTTATTTCATCTGCCTAGCCTTTTACCAACTATGTTGGGATCGGTTACCTCTAACCGAATACTGCTGAATACCAGTATTTTACAACCCAGTTACTGGGTAACATGATACCCGTTGATAAGACTGGTTGTCAGACTTTCGGGCCTCTGACTACCCATAACGACTGTCAAAGATCTATGAATAACAGCTGGGACCAACAGCGTTACGTGCTTTCCGAGGTATGTAAAGGATGGCCACCCATCCACGGACTGACCTCGGTAAGTGTAGCTTAACCATGGTCCATGCAAAACAGCAGGTATAACCATTGTTTTATAAATGTTCCCCATAAGTTTAAGGGGTATGCGGGAGTCGCAGATTGTTCCCGTGACCTGCCACCGTCTCATCCATTCAGTGTTAATTCTATGCTTAATTCGAAGTGCTTTTAGTATATTTCATAAGTCCCTGATTGAGATAAGAAAGACTATGCCAAAATTATGTCAGTAAAACCCTTAACTAACTGCTAGCCCACCTAGAGTAGATAATGAACTATTATCGTTATTATTGCAACTATGCCTACATCATAAGCGGCAACAAAAACTGAGAATAAATCACTAACCCACTCAACACCATACCTGCATCAAGGCACACAGTAGTGCGCAATAACACTCCAAACTCTACTCTCAAAAGCTACTTCTATATACCCCTAAAACGAGAATCGCAATAAGGCCGTAAAACAAACACACAAACAAAATTCATACAAGTTGGTGTACAAAATTTTCACGAACTAACATCATGAGAGTACGTTATTATACAGAGACTTAACTTCGATCAAATAATCGCGGCCGCACTTCTAGAAGGAATGGCTGTGTGTGTGACGTCTCGCGGATACACAGCCGGTCGAGAATCTCGTGAATGTCACATATACATAGCCAAGCTGTGTTGCAGTCATTATAAGCTTCAGAAGTTGGACTGAGCTATGAAGCCGAGGTAGTCTACTTCGCGCTAGTTATCTATGTTAATTTAAAACACAAAAATGAATCATCCAACGATAACATCTAAATGATTTAAAGTGCGAACGGGCAAGTGTAGTCCCTGTTGCACTACTAATGTGAAGATACTCCTTGCATAAGCATAATATTTAGCTTAGTTGCTCATTGGGTCAATCATCGTCATTCTCGTGCCCTTATCCTCATTTATTTGGAATCGGCGCAACAGTCTTCCATACTTCTCTATCAGTAAGCATTATGTAGGTCATTGAGTCAATAGGAATTATAAACCTGAATTGCTGACAAACTGTAGTAAATGTAATTTTTGAAGTCTGTAATTTCGGAAACCATTTGTCTACCGCTGGTCCGCACACTGTTGTATCAAACTTAGTCTCTGTCGCACATCTCCTCCTATGCCAACCCTGTTGCTTCAGTGAACGAGTATGTAACTGGTTTCACTGGATATTTTTAGTGTGGCTAGATAAGCACAGGTTTCGTATACCTAGTGTTGCTCTTTTATAAGCTTGTGACAAGATGGAGACAATTTTTCGTTAGTTATATAAAATGGTTGAATGTTTTATCTTGTTTTAGGAGCATTAAATTAATTTCATTTAAACCTTGTGTACTTACTTATAAAAATCCATGTTGGTTAGCGATGATTGATTTACTTTTAATATTATTATATCAATAATATAAAGTACCTACGAATGCATTTTTATTTTTGAAAGACATGTTATCATGTTTCATTTTTTATTCATATTCGAATTCTGAAAAATGAATGCACTCTTCGGATTATTAAATAAATGCGAATTCCAATTTCAAATTCAATTTGATAAGGTACTTGTACTACGTAATTTAAAAGCGTGAAATTTTTAAATATCGAATTTCTATCGTCGATTTAAAATAACCGTAGGTAAATATATAATAGGTGTACAGGGTGAATTTTTCAAGTGGGCGTGGGTTACCAAATCCGAAACTATGAGGAATAGCGAAAAGTACACTCAACATGTCTCGGGTTTGATTTTGATGTAAACTAAAACTGCATCTTTGGGTTTTGAAAAATCAATATAGAAAAGTAGGTAACATAAGAATAATAAAAAAGAATTATGTTAAAAATGAGCTCTTTCCTTTAGTTTGACGTATGTCATTACTTCCCAGATTCGATCCTTATAAGCGACACTATCGAATGATGTAATAATACAGTGTTTTTTTTTTTTTTTTTTCAATATCAATGGATTCATTTATTGTAATTATTGTATCATCATGTAGGTACCTATACCATATTTTTTGCAAATAAATACTTTACTTTCGATTAGAAATATTGATTTTTCAAAAATCCAATGATGCAGTTTTAGTTTTCAACAAAATACTCCATCGAGTACTCGCGACTCCATCGAGTACTTTTCGCTATTTCTCATAGTTTCAGATATGGCCATCCACGCCCACTTGAAAAATTCATTCTGTATATCCATAGTCTCAAAATCACGAGAAAAAATGTTACTTCTACCAAGAATGGATTATTGTCATTTACACTTCAGGTGAGTGAGACAGTGGCTAACATGAGCCAATTAAAAAACTGTTTTTTTTTTTACCTAGCCACTGAGGCCTTCAAGACAAGTCTTTTTTTAAGATTAATAATTTACATTGTTTTCAGTTATAAAATCCGATAGCAATAAAATCATGCTGGTCACTCACCCAATATGTAAACCATGTTCTTGGTCCAGCGCTGCAGTTCCTTGCGTATCGCGCGACGTTCTTGCTGGCAGCGCGCGAACGAGCACTCCGCCATGGCACTCGTGCGACAACCCTGGAAACAAAAGACGGTTAGACTTCACTGATTGACTGTTCATTGTTCAGTTAGTATATAAATACATGTAAAGGAGAAGCCTGTTTAGGGACAGAAATATCATGAACAACACCAGGCAGCGTGAAGCGGTTGAACAGATATTCTTTTCCCTTCTTTTTTTTTTAATTATTTTCTTTTTTAGTGACCTTTTTTTTTGTTTTTTTTTTTATTATTTTTTTTTGTACACAGCATCATCGTCATCAGCCCGTAATCGTCACCGAACTAGAAAGTTTGGCGAGTAAAATTGTAAGAACAACAAATTACCTATTTATGTTTGAGAATAATAATATAAAGAAATAAATAAAATTGAAGTGTCTATTTGTAATGTCAAAATAACCGCTTTTTACTAAATGCATATGAAAGTACTTAAAACAAAAAAAAAAAAAACAAAAAATTCAATTTTAACAATTTGTGTCTGTCTGTTTGTTCCAGCTAATCTCCGAAACGGCTGGACCCATTTTGACGGGATTTTCACTGGCAGATAGCTGATATTATAAGTAGTAACTTAGGCTACTTTTATTTTAGAAAAATAATTAGGGTTCCGCGCATTAAAATCAAAACCATGTGAATTTGTCAACAAATTGGAAGGAAGAAGCTTTATTAAAATGTAGCTGTTATTTTAGTACCTATATTGTGTATCTTACGACTTCCAAGCGAATGAAGTCACGGGGCACAACTAGTAATAAAAATAAAAATAAACTTTCTTTACGTAGATCGTGAGGGTTTTTGAAATCACTAGGTCAAAATTGTCAAAGCGCCTATAATATGTTCTTTACTTGTGACTGAATGATGAACGAATGAATTAAACGTATGATGAACGTCATCATATATTTTATATTCAAAGATAAAATATTTTTTAGTCAAAATGGAAAACCTCTAGTCAAAGTGGCGCCAACTGGTGGCGTGAATGTTCATGAAAACCCTCATTGAGGATCATAATGGATCAAATGGCTAATAATTTGGCTGTAAAGGTCAGGAAACAGTTTCTCCAGGTAGAATTTATACCTACATCTAATCTGGTTTAATAACCAACCAATTCGTAGCTGGGAAATGGAAAAGCAAAGACATATAATGACATTATTGCTGTTGATCATCAGAAAGGTCAGATGCGTAGTACTCGCTACCTGAGTGCGTGTATGACCAGATGTATGTAAGGATCGTAGCAGGTGGCGTTCTGTAGTTTCTGCCTACCCCCATGAGAGGAAGGCGTGAGCTTATATGTATGTATGTATAAATAAATGTCGAGATAGACAGTCAAAGCTGTGAAAGTGAACTGGTCGAAAAAAGCAGCGTCTAATAGAACTGTTCGCCGCAATTTGCACGCAAAATAGAAAAGCACAATGCAAGCACAGTGACTGGCGCAAGTACCTACAAGATGTCAGCTGTCACGCACACCCAAGTTGGCCTGTTTGTTTTAGTTCTTTTGCAGCGTGACACTCTATAAAAAAGCAAAGAGAAGATGATGATGACTGCTCAGGAAAACGTTTATGAAAGTAATGTCATCATTACTAAATTCCAGAAACGCACAAGATGACATCAAACACGCATATTACACAAACATACCTAATAATCTCATATTACATTCAATGCACTCAAACGATCGCTAATGAATGAATGGGTGAATGAAAACATGACGTTCAAAGACGTAGCGAATGAATGGCTCCATACATAGAATCGATTGTGACATCTCATATCATATATTATGAGATGTTCGAAGGTTTCCGAGAAACTCGAAATGCGGTTTGGATAAGGCTATTCAAGTTGGATTCCAGAAATTTGTAAACATACACTTGAGGGCACATTTCACCGGCCACCTACATTTTGTCTATTCAAAATTCTATCGTAATATTTTTTTTTTTTTTAATAATATTACATTGGCTGAACCTTTACGAAAGAAAATAATTAAGACAAAAACCGAGCGAGCCTTACAGTAGTCGCATATGATGTGGTAACATCTGACAGAATACATCTGACATCTGTTTGGGTTGGTACCATCAGACAGCTAACTGTAGCATCGCGCGCGCTCATTGGCCAAATCAAATAGCGCGCGCTTCCTCGGCTTCCTGTTACACACTTCCGTCCCTTTCCACGAAATCACTCCCAAAGCGCGAGGAAAGATGTTACAGATAAAAAAAAGTGTACTCTAAATTATCGGATTAATAATGTGTACTTCCTCCTCTGGCCCTAACGATCTCTCGCAACCGGTTTGAAAGCCCGTCTGTTACGTCTTGGATATCGCTTTGAGGAATGTTCTCCCACTCCTCAACAACTGCAGTTGACTCACTGATGGTCGTAGGAGCTGGTGTACAACACCGGATCCGTTTGTTGAGGTTGTAACATACATGCTCTATCGAGTTCAGGTCAGGATTCCGAACTGGCCATGGTTATCACTGATTATTGACGGCGTCCAAGTAATTGGTGAACATGCATTAAAACAAAATTTGGTGCAAACGGCGTCTTAGAAACATGTGGTTCTAAGACTTCTGTCACGTATCTGTGAGCATTTAACGCTGCCTCTATCGAAGACGATATCTCTGTACGGGCGTCCTAAAAAATGCCCGCACCATTATCGAGCCTCCCTCGAAGCGCACTGTTTCAACCATCACAGGACATTCAGCAAACCTTTCACCGCGGCGTCTATACACGCGCTGACGTCTGATCAGGGCCTCGTAAAACGATTCTTGATTCATCAAAGAAGAGAACTGTCTTCCATACTTCAGAAGTCAAATTTAAATGTTCTCGAGCAAATCCCATCTCGCCTTTCTTTGAGTTGCGGTCAGTTCTGAGACTGGAACTGGTCGAAATGCTCTCAGACCCCTCTCTACTAACCTTCTCATTTTTCTTAGGCTCACACTCATATTTCCAATTTCGGAGAACGTTTGAGGCGATGTAACGATCATCTCTGATGTATCACCCTGCCCTGGCCTTCTTCTGTAGGAACCGGTCTCTGTAACATCTTGTATAGTGGTTCGTGGATAGGCAAGCATTCGTGCACCCAGCGTCTGCTTAAAGTGAAATCACGGCAACCGAACACCTCGGTTTTATTCGAAGAAATGATATCGCAACGTTAAAAAAAAAACTGTATCCTTCACACAAAACGAGCGGCGAGAATGTCAAATTTCGACTAAACTGATTATTGTTGAATAAAAACCACATACATTTTTTATTGCAGATAAACCCACATAAAAATTATGCCTAACGTACGTGTAAGATAAACCAACATTAATATGGAATTAGAGATGGGTGGACGGTTAATTTACCCCTAACTGTATTATTATTACCTACCTAGTGTATTCCGAATACTCTATAATGTCTTTGGTTTATGTCAAAGTTATCATGTTATTGAATATGGTATTTATTTCTCTTTCTCTGTTTTCGGAAATCTTACATTGACAAAAGATCTGGAGAAATACATCTTAGTATAGAATAACGCGAGTCTTGCATAACTTAGAGAGACATGATATAATGCCTCAGTACCAAAAAGTATATTCTGAGTTGAGCTGCGCGATTACTGACACACCTCTGAGTTTGTTTCGGCCTTTCTTCTCAGAGTAGTCAGATAAAAAAACGCCGACCTCATCTAGTTTTTAAAAAAACATGACTAACTTGTAAAAGTGTTTGTACAAACCTACTTACAGAAATAAACTCATTTATCATTTATACATTTGCTCCCAAAATTTTCCTGAAAGCTCCGAAAAGTATACTTATAGGAACTACAAAATTTCCTTACTTTAAGCTGGTTTTCAGTAGACGTTTATATCATATTTGTAAAAAAACCTGATCGATTCGTTTGCTAACTTTGTAACTCAGCACCCTTATTGCGTAACACACTCAGTCGGAATCTGAATCATTTTGAAGCAAATTGCTTCATATGTTGAAAATTTTTTTCTGCTCGACACCGTAAATAAGGCAATGAATGTTGTTGAACTGGCAAAATGAAACCGATTCCGATTGATAGTGTGTTACTCAATTGCCTCGCTGTGACATTCGGGAAACCAAATATAAATAATACACGAGGTTGTTGACATGTGGAATGTGAGCTCGGCTGTCAATGTGCCGATTGTAGTAACGGCCAATGGCCTGATGGCCGAAAACCTCGATCAACATCTCTCGAGGCTCTCGTCAGGAGGTTGGATCAAGGGCCAGATTCAGAAGGCAGTACTTCTCGATACGGCTCGCATTGTGAGGAGGTTCTTGTCTCTGCAGCCCTAACCACCGGTATCTTGGACCCTGCTCCCGCTACCGGCAGAACACTATTTTTTATATTTTTAAATGTTATTTTTAATGTTTTTTAGGGTTCCGTGCCTCAAGAGGACAAAAACGGAACCCTTATAGGATCACAGGTGTATCTGTCTGTCCGTCTGTCACAGTCAATTTTCTCCGAATGTAGTGGACCAATTAAGTTGAAATTTGGTACACATGTGGATTTCTGTAAATAAATGAATTTTGAAAATGAAGATCAGTTTTGGGGGCAAATAAGAAAATAAAATAATTTTTTTTTTTGCAAAATGTACCGTATGACATATTCAATGAATGGCGTACTGTGAGGATCTCAAATATATATTTTTTTAATAATTTTAAAATAAATTGTTTTAAAGTTATTAAGGAAAATACACGAAAATTTACCATTCTCCCCTTTATCTCCGAAATTATTGAGCCTAAAATTTTGTAAAAAATACTGGGTATAGTTCTATACCTAAACATTACAGGAAAACCTACAAGAAGACTATGGTCTTAAAATAACATGGTATATCTCTCAATATTGTGCGTACAAACTTACATTTGCAGTTGGAATGTATGGGAGAACATGTTTTTCAACTACATTGTTAAGTTTGTTTGGAACCCTTCATTGTGCGTAGTCCAACACGCACTTGGCCGATTTTTTTATAAAAATATTTAAAAATGTATTCAATAAGTTTAGAAAATAAGTAAAGGTATAACATTAATAATCCTAGGTACTCTAGACCAAATAAGAACCAAGAACCTATAATACCCCAGCCTACTCTCAAAAACGTTCTAGAACATTCCACAATGGCTGACCTTCTACCTACCTACATCGTCAAATTTATAGATTCGCAACTTATGCAACAATAATATTGAACTGTCACGTTCATTTTCATTTGCACAATGGAAATAAATTCGCTCTACAAAACCTTTGAGCCGTTACACACAAATACGTTTCCCGCGAAAAATAAACCCCAATATTTTGGACGGCTTTTATACTGGATATTTCTGTCGCTACAAATGAAAATGGGAATCTGAACAGGTACGTACCAACTCAAAATTATCAATCAATCTGCCTAGCCTTTTCCCAACTATGTTGGGGTCGGCTACCAGTCTAATCGGATGCAGCTGATTATCAGTATTTTACATGGAGCGACTACTCAGAATTATCTGGTTTGTAATACTATAAATATAAGCTTCGTTGTTCTCAAACCTGTTACCTCAAAATGCCAAAACATTCTGAAACCCGATGTCAAACTTAATTCAATTTAGTCCTAGCGATCGAGTCCGGCCACTAACTAAAATTTCATTAACTGCTATTTCCTGAACGAGCCGGACTACCTTCGAATATCAAAGTCGGCACCTCGAGCAAAATAAGAAGTGAACTCTATTCAATTACTATAACATTCATCGAAGTATCGAACCCGACGGTCAATGAACCCGAAAGGAGCTAACGAAATTCTACGAAAAACCTCCGATCCTCATCAAGAACACCCGACACCCACCGAATATGCCCGAACCACCCGAATCTGGCCCCCGAATTCTTATTTCAAACTCCAGACGAACGGGGGGCCGGGGGGTATCGCGAAACTATTCTTATTTTAAAATCTCTCTCCACGGAATATGCCACGAAAGAGGTTCTTATTTTAAAAATATCACGCTCCACCGAAATTTTCTTATTTTAAAAACTTGAGGGGGGTGCGAACGTTCTTCCGAAATCCACCGCCCCCGCCCCCCTCGGGGCCCCTCGGTGGCCAGTTATGATATTCTTATTTTAAAAATCGCTCGAAGCGTTCCGATTCTGTTATTAAGATGTTGGTGTGCGCAAGCTTTTATGAGGCCGCTTGTACGTGAGCCGGGATCATCTAAGACACAAAGGGGTATTTCGCTAAACCTATACATTGTTATGGACCGCATCGAGGTCGTTCAGTCTCGCGATAAAAATAATAATAAAGCTTGAAAATAAATAGTAAATCTCCATTCGCCATCCCTTGACCTACATGACCCAGTTGCGAGTTATGTGGCCGATTCTCGATTCACATAAATTGTAATTCCTAATTTCGCATAACGTAGTGCGAGTAGACGATTGGAAATTCAAATTTTCATATCGTGAATTTCCATTTGTGTAAGTATTCATCGCTCGCTGTTTTGACGTAGAGAGTGAGCACATCCCTAAGTAATAATGAGATTCCCTGTATTGGGGCATAGACTATAGAGACGTGTAGCGTATTGATTTCGAAGATTACAAACACAAGGAACATCTTTGCCTACATCCACGTTTGTGTCAACCACGTAGATTGCATTCACATCCACATTTGAATCGAAAACAGAATAAGCTCATCTATCATTTCGAATTATTCAAACTGAAATCTCAATTCTAAATTCAAACACATAAAAAAAGAATTTTAAAAAATTCGAATCGGCGACCAATAATGCTTCCCGCCAATTTCCATGGCTGTCAAATTTGGGGCCGCAGCGCCCGCCACCCTTCCCAGATCAATTTACGATAACTCGGTTTGAGCTCCGTCCCGCTCAGCCTTAAGACGGAACCCTATCCCCGTCTCCCCGCGGATAAGTTCTAGAACTGGGCAACTGTTGAGCGGCAACACCCGATAGGTGTATTTTTATTTAAATTTAATTTATAATATGTCATTGTTTCGAACGGTGTTGTCTTTAGTTAGGGTTTTTAATTGAAATTGGACTAGCAGCTGTTTCGAATAGATTCGGCTGTTGTTTTCAATTTTGTTCAGTACAGAAATTGCTTTAAGCAAACTGAAAACGAAAATCTATTTCATTTGTCATTATTTTGTAATCAAGCCATCTTTCTATAATTAATCATTCTAGTATCTATATGTTCTCTAGTGTTTTTTCGAGTAAACTAAACACACGCACTATTTCAAAAATGGAACCCCACCCACACATACAATCGTTTCGTTGCCCCCTATCTATTCAGTAGAATATCATTATCAAACCCCTAGTAAATAATACTGACCCTATTTCTACTAGATACCGTATTCTGTCGTACAGCAGTCTCGGGACCATTCTCTCACGCGGATATGGCCCGGGACTTATTTTTAACTGTTGTGTGCGTCTTGGGTGTGTGTGTGTGCATGGGGGTGGGGTGTGCGTATGTGTGCGTGCGTTTGAAATATTCCCCCGTAGCGTGGCGCGGGGAATTGATGTTTTTAATTAGTTTCCAACGGTTTTCGTTGGTGGCCTGCACTGCTCGATTTTATTATTATTTATTAAATTAATTTAAATTTACAGCAGCGGTCGATTTGCAATTAAGAAAAAGAATTTCCATATGGATTGTGTCGAAATTTACATAAAGGAACGCTGAATGGAAACTTTAATTGAAACACACTATCCATTAAACAATTTCGTCAAAGTTAAACTAAAATATAAAACAGGGCGAGTGGAGTAACCCGGTACGTTTCCTGAAAACTTTCCTTTGTAGGCGAAAATTCAATAGGCGGGAAGTTCGGTCGCGCCTGTGCCAACCGACACCCATTGTGCGAGGTAACGGACATTAAAAAGTGTCTAATATAAAATTATGAGAGCATGACGAAATTATAGTTAAAGCAAATATTGACGCATAGATTTTCATGTAGGTATGTAATTTTTAGACTACCTTGAGGAATGTCTATGAATACCTATTAGTAGACGTTTTATTTTTTGTTTCTTATAAAAAAGAACAGCAAAAAACAAAACTTTTACAAATCTCAGATGACGAATTCGAATTCAGATTTTAAATTCAAATCTCGTAACCAAATACACCTGTTTGAATTTAAATTTCGAACGTATGGAATGCATTCGTTGTCACAGAATAACTATAAGCCACGTTTAAATATTTAACAACTGTTATTTTGTGCATAGTTTTGTATGTGGTTGTGTTCTTCTGTGTCAACTATGGAATTTGTCACAGAGTAACTTTAGTTGGATGATGCAGATATTCAGGCTGTTGTTTCGTCGAGTATTTTGTGTTGAATTTTCTTAGGCTGTGCAAAGTGGGTTTACCTGTTGCGTTGTGCTTTTGTTTTTGTTGATCGCTAGTTTTGGCGCTGGCCGCCGTTTGATACGAGTTTATCATGAACCGAGTAAAGGCTTATGTTGTTCATATTTTTTTATTCTTTTTTTCGAATTTCGAACGTCGGTTTTCACACTTGGAAAATTTGTTTTATGAACAGGTTTAGCTGAACGGTTTTTTGTGCCAGTAGTCTGTTCTGTATGGATGATATTTTTAGTGTTTTTTAAACTGTAGCTTTTCGGATTCAGTATACAGTGGCCGCGGGTATTGGTGTTTTAGCCAGATAGACATGCTATATTTTCAAGAGCCGTTTCAGTCTTTCAGCACATTACCTTTAGCTCTTCCTTACTATTCTTCAATCCCATTAATCTCCACATATACCTACTTATCAAAAATAAAGTTAAGCTTCAAATCCCACAAAAGTCTACAATAGATGAATTTAAAGCCAGACTAAGTTTACTGTAGGCTGTGTTAAATTTGCATGGCCGCTTTCAGACCTGTTGCGTTGCCTGCTGTTAGCACATAGATTTATTTGGTGACAGTACTAGATTCTCTTCATCTTATTTACTGAGTGTAATTTCAGTTTGGGTGACGTATGGTTTGCCTTAGAACTACTGTGGTATTACGTGGACTCTTTACTATTGGAGTTTTGTATACCTATTCTTCAATATTCTACATTGGTGTGGACTTCCTTTTCCTTCTATTATTAAAACAAAGAACTGGCTTAACTTTCTTTATCTGAATTTTAAAAAGTATCTAGTGACTTTTTCAGCTCTATGTATGTATAAATAAAAGAAATAAAAATAAAAGACATTCGATTTTCAAAGAACCATTCCATACTATGAAATGAAGAATAAAAAAAAAAGTTAAAATCTTTTAAATCCCGAACACATTCTCAACCTCATTTACTTTTTTAACAACTCCCAATTTTGAATAACAAATCGCAAAAAAAGAAATAGAGATGACCATATCCCGAAAAATTCTTATCCGAGTTTATCCCAAGTTCGTATAGGGTGACGGAAGTGGGGTGGCGGGTGGGGGTGGCTCCTCCGCGCCTGTGTGAAAGAATGCCGGAGAATCAATACAGCCGTGCACATTAAATTGGCCAGGGAGAGGGAACCACCCCTCGTCAATTTTTTTCGGTAATTTTAGATGTTTAGTTTTTGTTCGAGGGTGGATTACGATTATATAGTTTCGGATTAGGTGGTAGACATTTTAATTATCTCTGGAACGAATAGATAACGAGATGCCAAGAAATTTTCGACTAAAAAAAGGCGAGTTAATTTTTTTTTTTTTTTATAAAAAAAGACTGTCATTGCCTCATTAAGTCATTACATAACATCTTTTCACATAGACAAGAATCATTGATATTGAGAGAAAAAAAAAAATCTCCAAGACTTTTAAGTAGGTACTTACTAAACTTATTTTACAGGATTTTGACATTTTTCCACTAATAGCTCTTACATGAATAGTTTCATACTAAATGAAAACTCCATACGTATTTTACTATGCATGTAGAACATAATATTCTGTGTAAATCTTCAAGTGTAACTATATACTGAAAGATGTTTAACAAGACAACTGTATATAAAGGCTATTATTGAGTTTGAGTTTGATTCCGTCGGAAACGGAAGGAGTCTTCTGTGCTGAGAGCCTGTTGCTTTTGTGACTTTAACTTGCGGTTCACAACTTGTGTGGAAGAAAATATGTGTAACTTAGATAAAAATGTTATTTTACTTGGTTATAAGAAAATAAGTAGTTACTTATGTAGTATGTTGCTTAACGTTTGATTCTTCAAAAAAAAAAAAAATGAACCCAAAAATAAAGGAAAAATATAGAACCCAGACCTACCTTACAAAGTTAGTCAAAAACTGTACAAGCTAACCGGAAATACACAAGAAGAAAATGTTATTATTTTCCCAAAAATCATAAATAAAACCATATTATTTTTGCAATTATACAACACTACTTTTGTCTAGGTAAACCGTAAGAAAGTGTAACAGTGTTAAAAAAATAATTCTTGATATTGAATTCCTCAGTCTTTTCACAATATTTTTAAAATAAGAAAAGCGAGCGTCACGGACGTGATATGGACATTGTAGGTACGCATATCTTTTTGCCCCTTCACTTCCATGCTTCCCTGGTATAGAAGTATTTCTGACGTATTGCTGGTGAAGTGAACAATAAGCTATTTTGTAAATAAGTAAGTAGTCTAAAATAACATATAACATATTATAGGTACTGGATGATATTTTTACCGTCTTGAAAAAAATAGGGTACAATAGGTGAACGGAGTAGAAGCCTATGGCATACCAATTTTTTTTTTTTTTTCAATAGCTTAGACAGAAATTACTCTATCAATAAACACACATTTGAAGTAAACTAGAACAATAAAAATAGAAATTTTGAAAAAGTCCATTCAATGAGGAGCCACGCTCAAAGCTGTGTGTAGATGTCGCTGTAGTCGACTGTACCTTATTTACCTTTCGTGACAGTAGTGTGACTGGTATTTATGAGGTTTTAAAGTGTAATTCGACTATAATATGTACGCGTTTATGACTGTGCCTCAACTAAACGTTGAGCTCCGTAAAAGGAACGCAACAACTGCCGGCCAAATGGCCGATTTGATTGAAAGGAAAACACTTAAAATATTTGCGGATATGATTGTTTGTGAGCCTTTGTCTATAAGCCACGGACTAACATTCCTATTTTTTTAATATATACATTCGTACGATCGAAACCAAAAGTTTGGTGCTGACTGCGACATCCAAGACGACACTTCATACCTTTGTCCACCTTCTGATACATTCAGCGACATAAATGCAGATACTCCTTTACCAGTGATTAACAGATAGGCAATACAGGACTATTTTGAAAAGTAAGTACCAATATTGATTGATTAAATCTTCAGGAGACTCCTTTACCAAACAGATTAGCTAATATAGTATATTTTATGACACATTTATTTTGATGACAATAAATTTATTTTATTAGATAAAAATCTTGATTCTTTTGTTTTATAGATATAGTACCCAGCCTAAAGGACAGCTTCTTTACGAATCTCCCATGATTTGAATTTCCCATTATCGTGCGGTACTACTTGCCTTAAAGTTTTTAATACGTAACGCCAATTCCCACTGTTTTCTGCGCTTACTTTCTTTAGGGAGCAAATGTACTCCTCTGTTTTTACAATTTAACGCACTACATTGAGGCATTTTGGACGATATTACGGAAAATAGTAAAGCTAAATTTAGAGGAGCTCGTGGCTAAGTAATAACAGCCGCAAGGGTCGATCCATCAAGTTAAACTAAGCTTGCCGGGGTTGGTCTATAGATGGGTGACCGTCTATACATACCGAGACTCCTCCGTGCCTCGGAAAGCACGTTAAGCCGTTGGTCCCGGCTGTCATTCGTGGATCTTTGACAGTCGTTACGGGTCGTCAGAAGCCCGAAAGTCTGACAATCAGTCTTACCAAGGGGTATCGTATTACCCAGTTGTGGATGTTGTGGTTGTGGAGGTCAGATAGGCAGTCGCTCCATGTAAAATAGTGCTATTCAGGTGCATCCGGTTAGACTGGAAGCCGACCCCAACCTAGTTGGGAAAAGGCTAGGCAGATTGAGTAAAGCTAAATTTAGTAGATTACAAAAATCCATACGATCTGACAGCTAATATATCAAAACAAGGTACAGTCGATTGTGCGCCATCTATCGTGATAAAAAGTTAGTTTTGCTCCCCATTCAATCATTAAAAAATATCGAAATTTAAATTATAGATACGCACTACTCACCCTGCGTATTGTGTGATTGTTTGATTTCGAAAAAAAAAACTAGGTATGCAATAGGCTTCTACTCCATTCACCTATTATACCCAATTTTTTTCAAGACGGTAATAAGTCACCCAGTACCTATAACCGTTATATGTTACCATAACTGGCGAAATAATAATAATAATATTGATCAGGCAGGGGACATAGTCCTTTCATAGTTCTAGGTAACCAATCCACTATAGTCACTCAAACCCATAGCCCAATATGTTTTGTTTCAATGTTCTGCAATAGACCTGCAACAACCGCGGGTTTCTTTGGGTGCACTTGCATAGTGCATACAGGGATAATCGTCGGTTGGTGCCTCCTCATCATTTAAAATTGTCTAAGGGGCCTCTGCGGTCCAGATCACCAGGGTATCAAAAATCAATCATATTAATAAAACATTTATTTTCCGGCAACATTGGCTCATAGACACATACCTTACAAACTTACTTATTTATTATAAAGAAATGTGGATGTACTAAAAAGGTACACCTCTGCCCAACCCTTTTGGTATTAAAGGCGTGATATTATGTTATGTTATACTAGCTGTTGCCTGCGACTTCGTCTGCGATTTAGGATGAATAGTACCCTATGTCTTCTCCAGGTCATGGTCTACCCATGTGCCAAATTTCACCTAAATCCGTTCAGCCGTTTTAGCGTTATAGCGTAACAAACATACTCACTTTCGCATTTATAATATTAATTAGGATTTTGAATACCTAATAATTACGATTAAATGCACGAGTTCGAATAAAAACACATTTTCGAATAACAATAACTATGACAATGGCGGCTGCTAATTTCAGTCACAATCAAAATAACAAAGTAGACAAAAACGTTATAAAACACCGACCCATTTTCTTAGTGCTTAATTGTCACGGAGGGAGAACGGGGAAAAGTGAACAAAAATAGCTCAAGTTTTCTTTCCACAGACTGAAAAATCTTAACAAAAAACTTGAAATAAAGGGTAGAAATGAGCCATCAGTACACCAACAATGGTAGGAAAAACAGTCGGGTGAAATTGGTCATAATGAGTGTCTTCTGGCCCACCTCCCCCTACCCCGTCTTCCCCTTTGGGTCAAGCGGGGAAATAAAATTTTAAATTGAAGCCGTGAAAAAGACAAAAATGTTGGGACCGGGTGACTTAAGGTTGCGGGCACACTGAGCTTTATAATTTTTTGTTACGATTTTTCATGTTTGAATAGTTAAGCAGATTCGTTGATGTGTTTACTAACACGAATAAACATAGAGGGTTTGTATCGTGGGTAAGGCATTAACTTTAAGTGTTAAACTGGAAAACTTTTATCTTATTAGGTACCTAAGCTTACTAGGAGAATTTGTACAAATTACATGAAACAACTTAACTATCCTTACCATTTAGTGGTTTAAGGTCAAAGTTAAACGGATCTGAAATCCTGAAAGGCTGAATCCTGATTAACAATAACTTCTCTTCGTGCTTCATCAACTTTAAAATTCAATTCCTACAGTTCAAATACAATAAACTCTAATTACACTCTTAAAATTTAAAATAGGTAGTAGAATAGTGTGGTGTAGACCAACCTTTATAAGAAATGAACTACGTCTAGGGAGAAAATGGAAATTATTCAGCGAATTTAGTATAAATGTATATGTGGGAGTAATATACATAATCTTTTATACATTTTAAACGACTGTCGAAAAATTCGTTACTTTTCATTCTTTCATTCTAGAACGTTTGAAATTGTAATGTCAGCTATTCGAAATTCGGAAAATGAAATAATAAAAGTTCGAATTGGATTCTCTTTGCTCTTGTTGTAATGATTCTTTATTGGAAATATTGGGCTTTGGGACTTGTTCGTACTTTTCCTTCTTGGCTTTTTGCTGTTGTTTAACGAATTTGCATTTGCTGCAGTTTTTAAATTGTAAATTATAAGATGCGTTAAGGACGGACCATTAATTTACTTACAGAGTAGTTACAAGTAGTAAGTACCTAGCTAGTAGTACAGATAACTGAGAATAGACAGGTTAAGATTTTTAAGTGTACGGTAGTAATACAATTCTGCATACCCCTTTTTAAATCAGTAGTGATGATAGTTTTGCAATTAGATTCGATATCATCCATTACAAAAACATTCCTTCCAAAAACCCACATTGAAAAAAAAACTGTGATAGAATTTTCCAGTGAATAGAATATAATAATCTAGACTGAATCGACCTCGTCGAACTAGGTAAGTAGGTACCTAGGTATGAACTGTAGCGTTTCGTCCTTAGAGGAAGGTTACGATAAAATTTATTTTCGACCTAATGGTATCTACTTACTTTCAGCCATGCTCAAATTCAGGTCAATATTTTGATAGAATGGAAGTTTAGACTAGGTATAGTTTTTATTTTGAGATTTGAATTTGGAATAATATCATTTCCTTTTTTATTTTGACTACGTTTTTGTTCTTGTTTGTGTCTCTTTCTAGTATAACGTTAGGGATTATTTTATGTCAGGATTATGGAGATTTCCGATGCGCATGGCATGGCGCGCTGCTGTTTTAATATAGATATGGACTACTGCGCAGTCATTTGTTGCCCACTTCAGAGCGGTAAACTTACATGTCGCGAACTATACGTACAAATACTTGTAAGTACCTATTGTTTTTGTAACTTGTTACTTTGTACATGTTGTTAGAACCTTTAAACAGCTACTTAAGTGCATCTGTAGTACAAACTCACGACCTCCTGCACCAAACTTCCCGTTTTTTGCTAAATCTCATCAAAATTGGCTTAGTAGTTTCAACTGTGAAAACTCTCTTAACACAGGAGCTTTCACATAATATCTGAAACCAAGACATAGCACTGCGAACAATACAGTAGGTAAAGCATGCGCAAAAACACGCACACATTTACACCAAACTACAACTAAACTACACCTCTTTAAATGCACACATGTTTACGAAACCGGCCTCACATCACTGTTGACAGCGCTCTGGTGGCTATCGCCTCTTGATGCAGTGTCGAGTTCTGCTGTAGCGGGTAGTCGCCAGCGGCCACACGTGTGCGGACAAGTCCATACAAAACGTATGAAAAAGCTTGTGAATTGCTTGTCTCTGGGCTACCAGTGGCTCATTTGTGCCTACCCTAATTGTTTCATTACTATACTACAAACCGGTTGTCTGCAAAATCCATTAAAATTAAACGTGTCTTATAAAAAGCATTCCACTTTACATATGTGCTCGTTGTCAAAATTAATGCTCGGCTACATTTAATTAAAACCGCGAGCTGTGTATTAAAGTAATGCACTTTTATTTGAGTGGCCTTAATGTTTTGGAATTCCAAATTTAATTTGATGTTTTTTATTTGAGTGGCCTTAATGTTTGGGATTCCAAATTTAATTTTGATGTTTTTAAAAGTGGAAGTTGTCTTTTCAACAGTAATAATTCACCACACGTTACAATAGTTATTAAACCGCATATTTTTGGGTGGTCAACAATCAAGTGACCTAACTATTTGCTATCTATACTTTGCTGTGAAGTATGGTGCTGATGATAGTTGACAGAGAGGGTAAATTTATTGAATTTACTATACAGTTATTACTGATTCCGTATTTTACAATTATGATATTTAGGATGCAGCCAAATTATTCAATCTGTAAATCGCGTTAACACGTTAAGCCGTTGGTCCCGGCTGTCATTCTCAGATCTTTGACATTCGTTACGGGTTGTCAGAAGCCCGAAAGTCTGACAACCAGTCTTACCAAGGGGTATCGTATTACCCAACCAATCGTATCTTTCTAACTTTTGAGAACTTTATTTATATCTATTGGGGCTCGTGGCTACAGCTGCACAGATCGATTCGTGGATAGGTGACCATCCATTACATACCGAGGCCCCTCCGTGCCAGTTGGTCCCAGTTGTCATTTGTAGATCTTTGACCATCTTTACGGGTAGTCAGAAGCCCGAAAGTCTGACAACCAGTCTTACCAACGGATATCGTATTACCCAGTAACTGGGTTGTGGAGGTACTGAGGCATCGCTCCTTGTAAAAAACTGGTATTCAGCTGCATCCGGTTAGACTGGAAGCCGACTCCAACATAGTTGGCAAATGGCTAGGCAGATTGGTTTAGGGTTATATGAACTTTGTTGTATTGATGATTATAATCATACTCAGATAAACATGCAACCTACTCGTAATACTGGCCGCAAATTGCAAAAAAAAATAAGAATATTTGAATTTCGCGGGCTACACTGCCGCTTTCGCCTTTATATGCGATTTCAAGATTCTAAAACCTCGACACAAACGTATAAATGAACCCGTTTTCAAATAGTCAGTGTTACATATTTCCACAGTCCTGAAGCTAATATTTTCAGAAAGAGGAATAGCCCCAAAATCAACATTTTATTCAAGTAGTAGAATCAAGAGAAGCATGAAATTGAAAGCTAAAGACTCGCTTTAGAAGTTTAGATGGTCCATGTTATCTTTAGACCGTCTATTTTTATCTTTCAAGATCTTTCAACGTATATATAGATGAGTACTTATGTAGCTAACTGTGCCGTCTTATGAGTCTTCATCATCATTCTCCTGCCCTTGTCCCAATTTATTTGGGGTCGTCGCAACATGTCTTTTTCTTCCATACTTCTCTATTAGTCGTCATCTCGGTAGTCACTCCCTTTCTGGGCATATCATCTTTCACACAATTCATCCATCGTTTCTTTGGTCTTCCCTTACTCGTATAGCCATTCATACTCAACACTTTCCTGACGACATTTTCGTCATTCCTCCTCCGCATCACATGCCCATACCATGACAACCGATTTCGAGTATTATACGACATAATATCACGCCTGTAATCCTCGAAGGGTTAGGCAGAGATGTACCTATAGTACACCCACATTTCGCCAGTTATGTTTAAGTTCCATGTAATAGGAGGCGAGCCTATTGCCATCAACCGGGAACAAATCTAGACTCCAGGTTGCTACTGAGATATTCCAGACAGAAAAAGCCCAATAACACTTTTCCCGACCCGGGAATCGAACTCAGAAGACCTCATGCTCAGCATTAGCGCTTGCGACCAACGAGGCAGATTTCCAGTATTAAAGGCTTCAATTTTATGATTGGTTACGTGTCTGCCTTGGTTTCTTCTTCTTCAGCCCTATGGGGGGGACCAATGGGGGATGAAACCCACAAACGTAGCAGCTATAATAATAAATCTTACCCTTATAAAATTAATCATATTCATTAAAACAAGTACCTAACCGTAACACACATAATGAATCAATGTAATTAATAAAAACATATCGCCTCCTTCGGGACAGCGTCCCCCTTCGGACACACAGGCGCCCGATTCTCCCCTATCTTCGGACGTAACACACACAAACTAATAATTAATCATCCGGCGTCTTCCCACTTTTCTTGCCCCCTTTCCACCCGTATTTAATTCCTCGTACAAAACACCCCAACCTCCCCTTTTTTTTACTCTCCCGAAGTGTTTTCATTCTGCTCAGTCTGAGTAGAAGCGGGTTTTCTGACTACAAATTGAATTTTGTGGTTACTTGTGAATATTTCAACGTGTAGCAGGATATTAAGCGGTTTGTACACATATTTGTATGTATTTAGTTTGTCTTTGGTTTACAAAGTATTTAAATAAGTTGAGACTAACAATCGAAAACGTAAAAATCTGCCGTCAAACATATTCATACTAAGTAGATTAGTATTTACTCTCGTATGAATAACGGCTATTGTCATTTGCAACTATCTACAACAGATGTTTTTGTTTTTAATTTTTTATTTGAGATGGGTTTGCTCTTGACTATAGTCTAGGTCAGAGGTGACAGAGACAAAGTACGATGGAGTGAGCTTACCCAGAAGAAACCTGTTCACTCTAACTTTAAAGAGATTCGGGTTGTATGCATTCGGGAACACAGACGCAGGTAGTGAGTTTCACTCTTTTGCCGTGCGCATTGTGAAGGATATTTGGAAGAGCTTAGTGCGAATTGGTGGAATGGCCACTAGGTATGGATGTTAGATTCACTAGTCGGTTAGAAGAATATATATACTTAGAAGACAAACAAACTAGCATTATTTCGAGGGATAAAGTTTCTGACCCCCATAATCTGCTTAAGCTTTTCTCCTGCCTGCCTAGACTCCATCCAGGACTTCAGTTACTAATCAATATTCACCATCATACATAATTTAAGGAGGCAAAGTAAGCAGCTGATGATAATCCATAATTATACCCTTACCCTGTAATAGCTTCATTTTATTTATTTCTATGGATATTTCTTGGTAGGACAAAGGAATAGCAAAACATTTGAAATTATTCACAAGTAACAATAATCATATGCCTAGTCTTTTCTCAACTATGTTGGGGTCGGCTTCCAGTCTAACCGGGTGCTGCTGATTACCAGTATTCTACATGGAGCGACTGTCTATCTGACCTCCACAACCCTGGGTAATACGATACCCCTTGGTAAGACTGGTTGTCAGATTATCGGGCTTCTGACGACTGTCAAAGATCCATGAATGACAGTCGGGACAAACGTGCTATCCGAAGCACGGAGGGGTAGGTATGTAAAGATGGTCACCCATCCACGGACCGATCCGATTACTACTTAGCCACATAAACATTCTAAACTATGTATAGTATATACCACAAACTCATGAAAAAAACACAAACGATCAAAAGATTTCATTCGATAATTAATCATACAAATCATCATTTTGGAATGACACCACGTCCAAAATCAACATCATTTTCATTAAAACTTCTATCAAAAAAGAAACAACTCCCGAAACGACTACTTTTCATTACCCCGTCTTTGTTTTGATACAAGACTCATCTACTATGAAATATATACGCGCTCATACTCTTGACCCGCTTGGCAAGTTGCCTGAAACAGGAATCAAATCTGAGACTTATCTCAACAGGTAAGTACATTCATTGTAAATTGTTATTCATGCTTTTGTGCACGTAGTATAACGACTGTTATGTTTATTGAGTGAGCAGAGTTGTAATTAAGTAATTTAGATAAAAGTATGTATGTTGATATTACAATGTAACTTGGATAAGTGGGTTCTCAAGGGACCTAGGATTTTATCACTTAAAGAGATTTCTCATTTACCCAGTTCTCTAAATACTCAGGTTTTAAATGACAGTTGCCCTGCTAAGACAGGTCGAAATGTACCGTTTCTCATTCATAAAGGAAAGGACAAACGTGTCACGATCTACCCAGACCAATATTCAAAATTATAAATTACTAGCACCGCCCCGCAGTTTCACCCGCGTAAGTCTCGAACCCGTAGGAATATGGGAATAAAAGTATCCTGTGTGGTAATCCAGGTTATAAACTATGTGTGCCAAATTTCATCAAAATACGTTCAGTAGTTTTTGCGTTAAAGAGTAACAAACATCTATCTGTCCTCACAAACCTATAATATTAGTAGGATTATTCGTTGTCATAAGTACTTATAGAGGCTATTGAACTACAATGTCCCATATATAGTAGTAAAAATCGAAAAAATCTAGCAAATGCATTTTCAATTATACAGGTTTAGTTATACCCAGTAACAGAAGTATTTCAATCAAAAGTGTTGGGATCTTATTGCAATTATCAGTAGTAGACAGCAGAATAAACGAGTAATAATAATTTTAACAATTAGCCAGACAGTAAAAAATTGTGACGGAAATGTCAGCCTGTTTTAAAGTATAAAATTGATCTTTGCCCCCAAACAAATAATTATATTACAGTCTTGGGGACTTTACACCTTACACCCCAAACAACCCTATTTTTTCCCCGTACATATTTCACCACAATTAAAGTCAGCTTGAAAGTTCTATTACTTCTAAATCTAAATTAAATCAACTACTGCTTATGATCCCTTCCCACTTACACAGATTTATCCCACGCGTTTCACATTTTACGACAATACACATCCCGGCCTACCCCAAGTCCCCAACTGAGTTGAATGCAACATGGTGTTTCATGTCGCGTCTTTAACAGGGCAGTGTGACGGCCGATGTAGGTTACTGTATCATTCACGTTGCTACTCGTTGACTCTGGTTACACACGGTGTGAAATGTATTGGCGAATGACAGTTTTGATGTGTAAAAGTCTGTAATCCTAACTTTATATTATAAATGGGAAAGTGAGTTTGTAAGTTTATTTGTTACGCTTTCACGCTAAAACGGCTGGACAGATTTGCATGAAACTTGGCACGTGGGAGAAGAGGACATAGAATGGATGTCGATCAACAATGTCGCGGGCAACAGCTTATAATAAGTTTGAAGAGCTTTAGTTGCTGAATCAAGCAAAAACGACTGAACGAATTCACGTTACATTCTATACGAATCTAGCCCAGTGAAACGACTGCAGTCAATTTGATAAATAAAACTACATGGTGAAAGGCCAATAATATTCTCAATATACTAGGCCAAATTAAATTAGCTAGCGAAACTCCGCAGACGTGATTGATCCTCCGCAGAATATCATGAGTTCTAAATACGACAAAATAAAAATAAATAAAGATTTGATGATTTTTTTTTGGGGTCTATGACCGCTGGTAGTGTGGTTACCTATACTTGAAGTTTAAGTTGAAAAAATCTGTTTTATCGTGTCGATATGTTTAAATATCGATACTCATCACGTCTGCGGAGTTTCGCTAGTTAATTTATTTTGACCCTGTTATAATGGTCGCCTACATTATAGAACATGTTTTGAGAGCCATGATGATTTCCAATTCACTTTTAGACGGTCACAGTGAAGGAAAACAAGGTGAGGGATTCACAATTCGTCAACGTACTGGCGTGGTGATCAATCAATACTTCCTTATCTGAGATGAAGATTCTGCTTAGCAGCAGTTTATTATTTGCAACTTTTCACATCTCCCTATTTACTTCGTGTGAATCGAAAGCCCTCGAAAGTCTTAGGATATTTTTCTTTTGAAGTAGTTTTGCAAAAGTCGTAAATTAATAACGTTGTAATCACAAAAGAATAAGAAATTATTAAAATCGAGGATTACTACTAATGGACATCTTAGAACAAAGAAAAAGTTTACACATATTGATCTATCGTTAAAGACGTGGTGTCTCCATTGATTGGCAGATATTAAAAAGAATAGTCTTATTAAATCAAATCAGTACTCTACATCAAACACGTATATTCAAAGGCTCGTGTTATTTATTTGTGTAAAAAGTACATCAGTGGTCGTAAAAATATCAGACAAACTTTTCAGCCAACAGAAACATGAAGCAACCTCAAATAAAAGAAACCAAACCAAAAATCATAATAACCACGCCAACCAAAAATCTAATTAACCCTGCCTAACAAAGAAAGCTTTGTAACATCTTACGGGTAGAAAGAGAGAGGAGACCACGAGAAAAATGCATCCTCCACCCTAAGGGGGAAACCCACCCCAAAAGGGTGGCTGTATACATTTTTTCTTTTCCTTTTCTTAAGACGAAAATTTGTTACGCTTTTTATACTTATACACCCGGGGTGGCTCGCCCCCGATCGATAGTAGGGGGAGAATGCACCCGTTATCACTACCTCCCCTTATCAATTTTTCGTGCAGTTTTTGCCTTATTATACTGTACCTTTACTTTAATTATTGGATATATTTTTTTATATTGTACTGAATTGTTGACGGTGTAAGGTTTAAAATTGTATAGGAGTGTTTTGAGACAAAGGGAAGATTAGTATGTATGGATCTTGTGCTTTTATGAGCATAGAGGTTATTTCTTGTCTGTTAAAAGTTTTGACGTTTTTGGAGGAGTATTGGGAGGCTGAAAACGATCGGTTACGACCACACATGGAAGGTAGATTTTTAGTTTGAAGATTCTTTGTGTGTTAGCAATACCAATAGGTAATATATGGAAATTAGGTCACGACTTTCGAGACAGACGCCTGGTATCTGTTTGGTGTAGCTGTTAGCGTAGTGTTGGTTGGTCCGTGGATGGGTACTCGTACATACCGAGACTCCTCCGTGCCTCGGAAAGCACGTTAAGCCCGTTAGTCTCGGCTGTCATTCGTGGATCTTTGACAGTCGTTTCGGGTTGTCAGAAGCCCGAAAGTCGGACAACCAGTCTCACCAAGGGATATCATCCAGTAACTCAGTTGTGGAGGTCAGATAGGCAGTCACTCCATGTAAAATACTGGTATTTAGCTGCATCCGGTTAGACTGGAAGCCGATCCCAATATATTATATTTTGATTGTTAGGGTAATGTCTAAGTGATTGGTTCGATCAGACATTTTAATGCTCTCACTATGCTCAGCTTAACTTCGTAAAAAGGAAAACCACAGCTGGACATAAACAATCTAGAAGTTTGAGGATCTTTATTGTCATTACCACTGTGCTTGAAATGATGAATCGAGGGCTATGTACACCACAGCATGGGCTCTTGAAAACATCCAACGTCTTCGTGGAATTCCCAGGCGAAGATGGCGGAACAAATTTGACGCTTACGTATAGCAGGGATAAGTCAATATTGGCTCAGGATCGAGTTGAGTGGAAAAAGGCAAGCTGATTATTATTTCATACTAGCTGTTTCCCGCGACTTCGTCTACGATCCAGGATGAAAAGTAACCATGTTCTTCTCCAGGCCATTATCTACCCATGTGCCAAATTTCATCCAAATCCGTTCAGCCGTTTTAGCGTGAAAGCGTAATAAACAAACAAATAAACTCACTTCCACATTTATAATATTAGTTAGGATTAGGATTATATTGATACCCAATCAAATAGTTTTTTAGCATAGTACGAAATTAAGCCAAGGATTAGAAGATGTACCTAGAGGATGTTGAAGACGTAACGTTGGAAGGCCTCCCACAAGTTGGACCGATGACCTTGTGAAGGCCGCAGGAATCCGTTGGATGCGGGAAGCACAGAACCGGTCGACGTGGCGGTACTTGGGGAAAGCCTATGTCCAGCTGTCTGACCAGATGTATGAAAGTAAACGAGGCAAAAGTAGTATGTAAGGATCGTAGCAGGTTGCGTTCTGTAGTTTCTGCGTACCCGCATGGGAAGAAGGCGTGAGTTTATGGTATGTTATGGATACCTACTAAGCCCTTAACCATTTTCAGATACAGTCAAAGACTATCTTAAACTCTTCAAAAACCGACTGGAATTAACCCAACGTGGAAAACATCAAAATAAAACAACCACATTTATCTTAGAGCAGCAAAAAATTATATTAAAATAAAATATTATTCGCTGGAGCAAGTTTTAAATGGCCTGGCGAAATTATGAGACGCCACTTTGGTGTCAAAGGGTTGACTTAAGATAATTTCAGTCAAACGTGTGTCTTTGAGCTCTGAAATTAGTCGAAGAAATTATGAAATTTTATGGCGATGTTTTGTTTTGTTTTGAGGAGATGGTTATAAACAGGCTGGTTCGGCTAATTAATTAGGGTTGCAATGAAAATCTATAACAAGATGTGAATTGTGAGATTTTATGGTGATGTAATGTTTTGTTTTGAGGAGACGGTTATAAACTGGCTGGTTCGGCTCTGCCAAGATGCAGTGCTTTGGCAGGAATGCTCTGGCGAGATGTAGAAGGAATTGTGAGATTTTATGGCGATGTAATATTTTGTTTTGTTTTGAGGAGATTGTTATAAACAGGCTGGTTGGGCTACGTAATGGAGGTTTCAATCAAAATGTAAAGCAAGATGTAGAAGGAATTGTGAGATTTTATGGCGATGTAATATTTTGTTTTGTTTTGAGGAGATTGTTATAAACAGGCTAGTTCGGCTACGTATAATGGAGATTGCAATCAAAATCTAAAGCAAGATGTAGAAGGAATCGTGAGATTTTATGGAGATGTAATATTTTGTTTTGTTTTGAGGAGATTGTTATAAAAAAGTTGGTTCGGCTACTTAATGGGGGTTGCAATCAAAATCAAGATGTTAGGGGACGGGATTATGAGATTTTATGGTGATGTAATAGTTTGAGAAGATGGTTATAAACAGGCTCGTTCGTTCGATGGTTATAAAAGTAGAAGGAATTGTAAGATTTCATTGTGATGTTTGCTTGTAGAAGATGCTTATAAACAAGCTGATTCCAAAATCTATAGCAAGAAATTAGGAGAAGGAAGTTATGGCGATGTAATGTTTTCAGAAGATGTGGTAACCTATAAATATTTAGTTGTATCTATAGCGAGTTTTTGTTACAATTCATGTCATTGTTGAAGCATTTTTTGTATTGGTTTTGCTGATCCAGTTGAGCCATTCAGTTTAACGGGGGTTTTTCTATCAAAGTCAATGTGGTTTTTGGCCTTAGAACGGGTAAAACTAAAGTGAAAAATTATAATCAGACTTTTTTTCCCGAATTTTCATTTTATGGCACACATTTGAAAAGGCTCGTGGCTAAGTAATAACAGAAGCTCGGGTCGATCCATCAGGTTAAGCTACGCTTGCCGCGGTTGATCCATGGATGGGTGACCATCTTTACATACCAAGACTCCTTTGTGCCTCGGAAAGCACGTTAAGCCGTTGGTCCAGGCTGTCATTCGTGGATTTTTGACACTCGTTACAGGTCGTCAGAAGGCCGAAAGTCTGACAACCAGTCTTACCAAGGGATATCGTTTTATCCAGTAATTGAGTTGTGGAGGTCAAATAGAGAGTCGCTCCATGTAAAATACTGATATCAGCTGCATCGGGTTAGACATCGGGCATATGGACACTTTTAAGTCCTTTTTGATTTACTCAAAAGCGAAAGATAACATAACATTCCACAGTTCTGTAGAAGACACACAAGAAAAACGGACAACATAACCATTAAAACAGTTTCTTTAATTGCAAAGTTGACTAAGTCTCGCTCAAACTGGCTACTAACTAGTAATTATCTTGTAGAATACTAATATAAAAATAAACTTCTGCCGTAAGGCTGAATATCTGCTAGTAATTATGAATAATTAATTAGTTACTTTTGCATGTAATCTTATAACTATTATTATTTGTATAAGAATCGGTCTGAGAATGGGAAGGAACGATACCATTGAGCTCCTTTTTGAGCTACATGATTAGATACAGCCACATACGTGCACTGAGTGGACGTGTCCACCCAAATTTGTGTGGTTCTTTCCTCAAAAGACCATCTGTTACACCTACATGGCCTCATGATCTGACCAAGACAATGTTTGTGTCTACGACACATTCGCTCAATAGTCTTCATTCAATTTAACTTTCATTCATATATTCATTCCTACATTCGTTCAACAAAACTCATCTTGCAAAAATTCTCTGTTCGTCCGTACCTATTTAAAATTATTAAAACATTGTAAAGGAATTAGTAAACCTACTTGTCTATCAAGAAATCTTTGTTTAATTTATCATAAGCAGTTTGAATTTTAAAAGAGACTGTGTGGCCTCTGTTTGTTTCGGTGTTTACTTCTTAGAGTTATACATAGTCGGATATGAAACATGGAACGAACCTAGTTAAAAATGTGTTATAGCGTTTGTTAATTCATTCACTAGGATTCATTTTGGCATCACTTTCTAAACATGTCATGTTAGTATTATTTTAGTCCAGTGGTTCCCAAAGTCGACTCCGAATTTCGGACTCACCTCTTGGCACACCATGGAGAAGAAACGGACATAACTGTATGGAAGAATGACTGTTCAAATAAGAAGAAAAACCGTCCAAACGGAAAACGGTTTTTCTTCGTCACGCACAATGAAGGGTTCCGTAGTCAGGATGAATTTATTCCAAGAACAAACTTAACATTAGGCTTGAAAATGTTCTCCCATACATTCCAACCGCAAATGTAGGTTTGTACGCACAATATCGAGAGATTTACCATGTTATTTTAAGATCATATCTTCTTATAGGTTTTCCTGTAATTTATAGGCATTTTTTTTTTTTCAAAATTTGGGGCATGATCAATTTTCGTCTATTTTCTTAAATAACTTTAAAACAATAAGTATAATTTTAAATTTATTATAAAAAATCTATTTGAGACCCTCACAGTAAGCCCTTTCATTTGATATGTCACACGATACAGTTTGCAAAACTTTTTATTTTTTATTTTCTTATTTGCCCCCCAAAAGTGACCCCGTACTCAAATTCCTTTATTTATGTTACACGCCGTATTTGGGTCACAGAAATGCATATGTGTACCAAACAACTTAATCGGTACATTAGATTCAGAGCAAGTTGGCTGTGACAGACGGACAGACACGAGTGAAATGCTGTCTTAGATTATTTGGATCCGTCTTTGAAACGGTTTCCTTGTATATCGTCTGTTACCCTTTATTTATTTATATAATTATTGGATTGAGAACATAGGCTACACAATTAAACTCATGTTAACAGAAACAGGGACAAATAGACGACCACATCATTCCCTTATTATCTACACAACAAACAAGTTGGTCAAGGACGAAAACATGAAAATAAATCACATTACAATACACGAAAATCAAAGACAGGAAAACAAAATGAAAAGCAAAATTATAAGGGTACAAATTAATTAAAAAAATAAAATCGTCTCTACCCTAAAGTAATTTCGTCGTGTGTAAATATTCTAAGGTGTCTCGACGATTATAGCATGCTAGACGATAATACTAAAAATGTACGCATAAGAATTAGTCCAGAAAAATGCGCCACCATACTAATTCCAGCTGCCAAATAGCGGCATTAACTTCAGCGGGGTAATTGCGTAACACACAGTTGGAATGGGTTTAATTTTGACAGTTCAACCACATTCATTGCTTTATTTACGTTGCTGAGCAGACAATTTTTTCAAACATATGAGGCAATGGATTAGCAATGTGCTATTTTGTATATGGGTGCTAGACAAAGTACAGACACAGAGTCTATCTAAATCTCTACAATTCGCAAAAGAACAGTCATCTAAAGGTAGAATGTAGAAGAACAACGTGAATTTGTCAAAAAAATAAACATGAACCTTTAATAGGACCGAAGATTGAGGTCATGTGTTTATAATGGTCAGTTCCCCACACAATGAACTATTGAATTCAATAGACTACAGCCTGAAAAGGAAATTTAAACACACCTTTTCATTAAAAAAAATCAACAAATATCGGAGGCCACAGAAGAACAAAAACAAGTATGCATCACAAGTTTATAATAGCTATAATATAAACACATTATTCGAATCTGACTAGCCAACACGAATTTGCATCGTTTGAAAAACGCACGAAACCGGTCATTTAATTAACAGAAACAATGACACTGGTTGCGCTAGCGCCGTGCGCCATCTTGAATTTTCGTCCAATCGCCGCGCTCGGGGCAAGGTCACGCGCAATGTCAAAACTGGCGCGTTGCTTCCTAGTAAATCGTCTAGGCCAATGATTGTTACTATGATAGATAGCGAGTTCGGCCATTTTGCATTTAGATATCTCGTTTTATCGCTACAGCGTGGGTGAGATAAGTTAAAGTGATAAAAAGCTGTACTAAATGAGTTTTGATATGAAATATGTAGTTTAATAGAATATTGTTAAATGCATTTGCTTGTGTAATTTTCATGTTGAATAATGTTTTATGCGTAGACTGTATGCAATGTTTTAGTTAACATCACCCAAATCCATGCACAGACTTGGTTCAAAATTCTATTGAATATTTTATTATCAGTTTTCAGAATATAACCTTGCATTGTCTTACGAATCTAATGGAAACATGAATTATGTTCGCCAATATTAGAGTTTATTTTTCACCAGCAATTTATTTCTACACGCTAAGAGGGACGTGTGGGGTTAAGCGAATGGATAGAATAAGAAATACGTCTGAAAAAGGAAATCTGAAAGTGACACCGGTGACTGAAAAGTTGTGTTGAAATTGCTTGTCATGGAAAATGTTGTGGACGTTGTGGGAAATGCTGTCTGACGTTGTGGAGGTCAGATAGGCAGTCGCTCCACGTAAAATACTGGTATTTTGCTGCATCCGGTTAGACTGGAAGCCGACCCCAACATAGTTGGGAAAAGTCTAGCAGATTGATTGACCTATGAATGTGGTCGATGGACCTACGAGTAGGGGAAGACCAAATAAACGATGAATAGACTGTGTGAAAGATGATATGGCTAGAAAGGGGGTGACTACCGAGATGACGACTAATAGAGAAGTATGGAAGACATATTGTGCCGACCCCAAATAAATTGGGACAAGGGCAAGAGAATAGTGATGATATTATTCCTTCACGAAAGATCCCGGGAAAATATCACACACTGCAGTCTTACAACACGCAATCCAAAAACATGGCATGCATTTTTCCTTGTGCAATTTCATCACCACTGCTCTCAAAACGTTGAAGATGTCGAAGAAACCGACATGTCCAAGAAACAAGTATTTGAAAATATATTGTGACAAACCCATACAGCACACGCGTACAGGGTTAAGGCCCACTTCTCACAGAGAAGAAGCCTGTGTCCTAGCGGAGGGAACATTCAAGACCGACTTGCCAAAAACACCAATCAAATACCTTCAAAGCAAAATTTTCCCAGGAAGGCGAGTAGGTACGTAACAAAATATTGTATAACCATATCGGGTACACAAACAAACGGGCATACCGCCAGTGAAAGCATAACCTCTGCCCTTAGAAACTACGCGTCGCCCAGTGAATCTGTAATTTGTAAATCGTATACCTATATGACTTTTTACTGCTATAGTATTGAAATTGGTTTTAGGATTTATGAGGTCATTATTAGGCCATACATTAATGGTTTTTTATCGTAAGCCTTGAAGCTCCTTTGAATACCAACCACCACCCAAACCACTTTTCGAATAAGGAGACGGTACTTCTGGTAGTAGGGAAGAATTGGATGAGGGAAGACCAAGACTAGAAAGAATGGCTTGCAACGGAGGAGATCTACGAGTAGGTACACTCTGAGTGTATTTGGAGGATATGGTTGAAGAAGAGAGAGAAACGTAACTAAAGGGTCATGGGGTATGAGATCTTTCTTCAAATGGGTCCAGGGACCGTATTATGAACTATTAACGCTATCATTTTTCCAGTGCTAGAGAGAGACGGAGCTATACATGGCCTATTAGCACCATCCCTTTTTCACAACGGAATCATGAAAGCGTTAATAGTTCATAATATGGCCCCTGGTCCCAGCTTGGAAGTGACGTCAGTGAACAAGATGGTATGTGGAAATAACTTGTATGGACATGTGATGCGGAGGAATGAGGATAGTTTGCAGAATCAATGTGATTGATGAGAGAAATGGAAGGCCAAAAAACCATCCAAGTGCTTGTTGGACCACGCATAATGAATGCTTCCGTAGTTCTGATGAATTTATCCCAAGAACAAACTTAACATTGTAGTTGAAAAACATGTTCACCCATAAGTTCCAACTGCAAATGTAAGTTTGTACGCAAATTTTTGAGAGATTTACCATGTTATTTTAAGACCATAGATTTCATACTTATAAGTAGGTTTTCCTGTAATCTATAAGCACAAGTATAGAACTATTTCCTATTTTCTTTTTTCATAATTTTCGGCTCTATAGTTTCGGAGATAAGGGGGGAATGGTCAATTTCCATCAATTTTCTTTAAAACTATTTATTTTAAAATTATAAAACATATATTTGTGACCCTCACAACAAGTATAACATCTTTCATTTGACAACTTAATCGGTGTATTTCGGAGTAAATTGGCTGTGACAGACGGGCAGAGAGACACACGAGTGCTCCTATAAGGACTCCTTTTTTTTATTCGGACGTACGAAACCCTAAAAACGATAGATGGATTATAAGAAAGATGATACGATGGTATGAGAGATGAATGAAAGAACAAGACATGCTGCGTCGATCCCAAATAAATTAGAAATAACGGAAAATATTAAGGGCGGATTTCACCAATGAAACTGATCGCGATCAGCACATCTAGTCGCTTTCAAGAGCTGTCAGTGTCAAAATTGCTATGAAATATTGACACTGACAACTGTTGAACTCGGTTTAGAAGTACTGATCGCGTTCAGTTTCATTGGCGAAATCCGCACTTAGTATTGTAATAGGTATAACTATCAAAGTTATGCTATTAATGTTAAATCAAGTGTGTAATAAAAGTAAGTCACATTAATTATAAACTAGAGAAGCGTTTTGGTCAGCACCATCTCTGAATACGAATTGGCGCAAACTAGTTTAAAGATTAAGCTGGGACAACACCAGTTTACCCAAGAAATGCAACCCGGTTACCGAGCCAGTGATGTGACACTGTCGATATTATGATCGTAATTAATGTAATAATAACACGGGATATTTTTTAACAAAGAACCCTGGGGAAGTTAATATTAATCTAATTTTATTGTTGGCTTGGTGTTCACGGTTATTACGTGTGAAAGTTTGTTATCGAATGGTTCAAGAGTGAATTATAAGTAGTTTTAAGCCATGTATGTATGGCAAGATTCTTGATGATATAGAAATTGGTTATTTTTTTTTTTTTTGTAGATTTAGGCCAAACCTCCTGGTATCATGTTGGTAATAACTGGGTTGTGGAGGTCAGATAGGCAGTCGCTCCGTGTAAAATACTGGTATTCAGCTGGATCCGGTTAGACTGGAAGCCGACCTCAACATAGTTGGGAAAAGGCTAGGCTGATAGTGTTGAGTCCAAATCGCCTGATAATCAAATTTTCAATAGCAGCCCTTAGTTTGGATTTGTGCTTAGGTAATCGAAAATGGCTTCCCCTCTACTACCTAGGTACAGTCAGTTATAGCAGTTAGCTGACCCACCTTCGCATGCATGGTTGAGGTTTTCTAGAATACGTATCGATAGAATTTTACAATTCTTTTATATTTTGTTTAAAAACGCTAATAAAATAAAATATTAAAGAATTATAAAATTCTATCAATTCGTATTATAAAAAACCTCAACCATTTTACGCAAAGGTGGGTCAGCTAACTGCTGTAAATGACTGTACATGGGACATAGCTGCCCAAATGTGAGTCAGGTGTAAGTACCTAGATATACATTCACTTCTGCCTACGCCTCTCGTGGCGTACCTACGGGCTTGATGATATGTTTGCATCACTTAATTCATCTCATTAATTTATAATACCACACATTTCACTGATAGCCTCACTAATATTATAAATGCGAAAGTGAGTTTGTTTGTTACGTTTTCACGCTAAAACCACTGAACGGATTTGGATGAAATTTGGCTCACAGATAGACCATGGCCTGAGAAAGGACAAAAGGTAACTTTTCATCCTGAACCGCAGACGAAGTCGCGGGCAACAGCTAGTATTATCATAAATAACATTAAAAGTAACCGTTATGAGTCGAAGTGGTTATTTTCTAAATTTAATGATGCTGGTATTTATCAAGTTGTGTTAAAGGTCAAAGTAAAAATACTTTCTCCTAGAAGCTGTTAGTTTTAGCAGCGAGGCGCCAATGTTTTCGAGGTTGGAGAATGATAATAATATTAGCTTTCATAACTTGAGTATTTTTGGATTAGCTACGAAAGAGATTTTTTAAGGATTGTTATAAATAAAAAATAATTACGTACCTATCTTAAAAAATCGAATAAATGTGAACGTTAAAACTTTCAGTCATGTGACATTTTAAGGAAGGTGAACTAACACACTTATTTATACCTACAGAAAAAAAATAATGACAATAACTGAAATGATTGAAACTAAATAAAATAAAATAATTTAGATTAAAAAAAAACAATTTTCTGGAAATTAAACTGTTATAGATCAAACTATGAAAATCTTTGGGACATATTCACCCCAAAATGAAGTTGATCTTATCGACTATTGCCCATCCCTATTTATTTTAAATTGCGTTATATTACAATCAGAGTATAGCTCGGTGCATTTCCTTCAGCGCTGAAACTTTCAGTACGCCTGACAAAGAATTTTCAGTCTACTCCCATACACGCCATTTCACCCCTTCCATCTTCAAGAATAAAGACGAGTCTCCTTTGTACTATCTAAAGGTTTTCTATTTTGTTTTCGGATGCAACTTATTTGTGAAAACAGGAGTGAAAGAGATGGCTAGAAGGGTGTTTAGTGAGTGTGAAGAGGATAGAAATACTCTAAATTTACGAAGCCACAGGTGGTGTACCTCGGGTACAGGCACAGGAGGTCTTGGATTGAGAATATTTTAATCTTGGACTAGTTTCTAGCCTCACCTAAAAACTGCATTAAGGTGCAAAATTCAAATACACTTACGCTTTTTGCAATTTGCAGGTCAGTGTCAGGTTAAATGTTGATCAAAATATGATTCGCGATAATAACAAATTTATATTTATATAATAGGGATGATGACTAAAAAATGATTTTTTGTCCGTCATGTAGATTATTAAAATATATTGGACACGTATTTTTTCTTTTTCTACGTAATCAAAAGATTAAGGCGATACATTGAGTTAAAATGTGGCATGACGTCACGACTTTGTAGATTTTATACGTAGAAGTGACGTAGCAAGCCCCCACTCCCGAACTTTAATGCGAGTTATCTAAGTCATTTTTTATTAATATGATAAAGCAAAAAATACGTGTCTAATATTTTTTTATTATCTGACTGACGGACTAAATAGAATTTCTTTTTTTTTACCCAGGCATCATCCCTATTATAACCATAAGGATCATCAATACAACTCTGTAAGTCAGATTTCGGAAATCATGACATTTTGGTATAAATTAGTCGCAAATCATATTTTGATCAATATTCAACCTGACACTGACTTGCAAATTGCAAAAAACGTAAGAATATTTGAATTTCGTGGGCTGCCACTACGCAATCACCTTAAGGCGAAAGTTCCAGGCAGCCCGCGAAATACAAATTTCTTATGTTTTTGCAATTTGGAGGTCAGTATCAGGTTGTATGTTAATTTGGATATGATTCGCGACCGTAACAATTCTGTATTTACCTATAGAATTATAATCATTAAAATTATCTATACCTACAACTCTCTAAGTTCATATAATTCTAATGAATGACTATTTCATGAAATCTTGATATTTAGGAAGGATGAAAGGAGTTGTATTACTGATTGTAATGATTGAATTTTATAAATACATATATGTTACGGTCGCGATTCATACTTTAATCAACATACAATCTAATACTACTTGCAAATTGCAAAAATGTAAGAAAATTTGAATTTCGCGTGTTACCTGGAGCTTCCCCCTTAACCAGACATGCCTCCTATTTACTAGAGCGCTATCAACCTAAAGAGTTTCAACAACAGCTGTACAGTCTCTTTGTTTATCAATAATCACCAATATGCCCAATGATACCAACATCCTAGTTCATCCGACTCAACATTCTTCATTTTTCTCATTTGTATCCCGTTATTAATAAATAGGCATTTAAACTACTACCCTGTACGAATTTTTTGTTTATTAATAGGTAGGTTTAAATTAGAATATTATATCTTCATTTTTGTTATTCAAATAGATTGTTGCTTAATTTTTTTTATCCAATGCACATGTTTTTATCGTATCAATAAAACTTTGGTTATCTATTAAATATTGCTACACCCTCTATTAACTTTCCTCGTCAAATATCACAGAGAATTTTAAAAACTATCATAGTAAAAACCACTTCAAAACAAAAGAACAAAGCAAATACGTAAATATTCGAACCTATCGATCAACAATGAAATTCTAACAACTCATTTTACAACCCTATATTCGTCTATTCCACATTACAAATATGGATTGTGTCTATTCTTAACCCCTTAATAACAGGGCAGCTGAAACAATGAAAAGTTCATACGAATCTCAAAGACAAGCAAGTTTTGTTAATTAAAAACTAAAGTTTGACATTACAACCGTTTACTAACATAACATATGGAAGTTCCCATGAAAAGATCGACCTATGAAAAGGTCTAAGTTTATGGCTGTTTGTTTTGTCTCTGGTATTCGTGGAAATAACGTTGTCATTGCTATTTTCATTTTCGTTGTCCACGGCTTTAATCTTTGAATAGAGTACCTAATGAGTAACACATGACGTGTTACTCATTAGGTACTCTATAGGGGCTCGTGGCTACAGCCGCACAGGTCGAGTCGTGGATGGGTGACCATCCATTACATACCGAGGCCCCTCCGTGCCCCAGGAAAGCACGTTAAGCAGTTGATCCCAGTTGTCATGTGTAGATCTTTGACAATCGATACGGGTAGTCAGAAGCTGAAAGTCTGACTACCAGTCTTACCAAGGGTTATCGTGATACCAAGTAACTATGTAAAACATTGGTATTCAGCTGGATCCGGTTATAGTGAAGACGTCCCCAATATAGTTGAGAAAAGGCTAGGCAGATTGATTGATTTAGGTACTCTGTTGATTTTTCGGGGAACAATCTTTCTACAAAAAAACATCATATATTATTCGAATATATTCTATATTATTATGTTGGGTAGTTACCTATAAACTGAGAGACACACTCACTCACTTTTCCATTCTTTGAGTAATTTCTGCTATGTAACATCAAATTTCTGCTATATATCATCAAATTTCTGTTATATATATCATCAACAAACTGCTTTGTATTATCAAATCCTTCTGGCTGCCACTATCCTAATTGATTTGTAATCAGAGCTGCACTTCCTCCATTATCCATATATCAGCCGTCATCTCACGTGTTCACGTCCATACTAATCATAATATCATCATTCACACCTTCGTGCTAGGTATTAGGTATATGCGAGATCATAATATTCACCGTAATCTATTTCATATCTCTTTCCTCATATATGCTAAATGACCTTTTATGACAACAGCTGTTACAAACTATTCTAGAATCAAAAGAAATCAAACCGATATCTTCTGTATTTTTCCTAAGGTTGGGGACAGCACGAAAAATTTACACCGTATTTACTCGTAATATGCTGATAAAGGCGTGTTTTTTAAACATTAAGAGTAAACTTTAAGTAGAGAAGAAACCTTAAAGAAGAAGCAAAATGTGTTGATGACTAAAGAAGACGTTTTTAAATGCAGACCAAAAATTGGTAAACAGTGGAGGGTGACTTTATAGTCATAAAGGCTAGATAGAAGGACGAGCTGCGCATGGTGGCTAATTATGAATGGATGAACGAGGCCAAGAATACAGTCCAATGTCTTGCAAATTAAGATACCAATGTCCATTACTTGAACGATGATGAAGATGAAAATAGATATGAAGATCTATATACAACACAAGAAGTAAAAACAGGTAACAACTATTGACTGCACGTGCACGGACTAATTACGGCAAAAAAACAATATCGGTTGAGGGAGCACAACTATTAAATAATTTATCAGAAGATTTAAAGAAGTGTGATAGTACAAACCATATTCAAAGCAAAACTCAAGAAAAAATTTAGATGTAAGCACTTTGTATCTCATTTTAAATGAACTGTTATTTAAGTTCTTATGAGAAATAATTATTTAAACCTAATATACAGAAATAATGTTTTTTAGTAAAACTCAAGTCAAAATCAAAGCAGTAACAAATAAAACTGCTCTAAATACACGTCCTATGCACCACGCTATTATAAGATACAGTTGTATTATTAATAAATATTACAATAACATTTATGCATGACATTTACATCAGACCTACATATTTGTGACCTAGAATACGATATCCTATGTACGAGTATCAGAAGTTTTGAATTTTATTGATCTAGATTTGTACCTTGCTTGTCAGTAATATGCTGCCTGCAGAATTTTTAGTGCGAATTATTGTTTCATAATTTATTTTCCTGCGAAATTCATGCAAGGCTTTATAAATGTTACTATTCGAATGGCCTTACATTTTTGTAATTGTATTTTTTCTTGAGCATTTTTCTATAATTATGTTTCTTCCTGTCGACTTTTTTTACCTACATGGCTGTCATTTGTTTTGGTAACCAGTATCTTTAATAAATTACATGGTATTTGATCTTTGCTTAGAGGTTTTGCTACTAAAATAGCTTTAGCAATAGACGAAAAAAAACTCTCATTGCTAAACGACTGTTGACGCTGCCGCTGACGAAACAAGCTTTTTAAAGAAGATTCCGATTCGAGCAAAAACTATTTTAGGTCAGGCTTTGTTAAAATACCTTAAATTACCCAAGGTTAATAAGCGATTTTTTAGCCTAATTTTTATTTGAATAGACAAATTAGTGCAAAATGAAAGATGACAAAAAAAAACGATCTCTGAGTATTTCAACTACAAAACCCATTTGTGAGTCCCTAGCAAAAGAAGGAGTAATGAACTAAAATAGATAATACCAAACCACTAAACTATGAAATAAGTAGCACATAAGTCGTACGGTTTTAAAATCGAACATAATTCGATAATCGATCGAGTATTCAGTTTTTATAAGCCGATGGTCTTGGGAATAGGGGCAAGTGTTGAATTCATCAAGCAATTTTTGCATGCCTTTAATGTTTCTAGACTTTTTCTTAAAGAAATTTGCATAATAAATGTTAATTTTCATGGAAATTTATAGTTTATTATGGGATTTGAACGTATTTTTGTTAGCTAGTGATTAACGTCGCCGTCGATTTGAATTACAAGTATTGAACCAATATGGCAAATTAGGTAAGCTGATTGGTTCCAAATATTTTCTCAAGCCAGACAAGGTTTTTATTTCACAATATTCATAATTAGCCTGTAATATTCCTACTGCTAGGATACAGGCGTCCTCTCTGTGAGAGGGAGTGGCCCGTAATCAACCACGCGGGCCCAGTGCTGGTTGGTAGATGTCACGTCTTCGAATTTTTGGTTTTCACGATGTTTTCACCCACTGGTTATATATTATTTCATCACCGCTGCTCTCAAAACGTGCACTTTACTGTGTACACACAGTATAGTGCCTGTCTAGGTTTTATTTCATCACCATGATCACATTATTATATTAAAACTTTAGCTAAAACACGTCCACTGCAAGACATACGCCATCTCCAAACATCACAAGCTTTTGTTTTACGAACACAAGAGGAGAATGCAAAACTTGAGGTCTCCCAAAATAGATACAGTGAATAATGCAAGAAATATAAAAAAGTAGTGTTTTCTTTTACTTGAAAGTAATTGATTGCAAAGGGATATCAATCTATCAACTGTTGTCACTTTAATTAATTGCTGAAGACTGTTTTTTGTTGGATTTTTGTATCATAATACACCTTTTTAAATACGCCAATTATTTATCGATTACTGAGTATGGGTTGTAGAGGTAGATAGGGTATAGAATCGCTCCATGTAAAAATCAAGTTCGGAAAAGGCTAGGCAGATTTTAATTGACGATCAATGCTTCTATCGTACTTTTTTGACAAAATCCTTATGGATACCTCAAGAAAAGCTATAGAGGTATGTGCCTGTGGAACTCCTTCTTCATAATAGCCTGCACGATTACTTATTTGTGTGGAAACGCCGGGAGGGGACACCCTAGGAAGACATACCTAATAGTGACCTTGTTGGTGATGTTCTTTAGAAAGGTCAGATGCGTAGTATTCTTACCATGGCATCAGCTATTCTTATAGTTCATGCTGACACCACAGAACAAGGAGAAGAATGTATTAAAATGGAGACTGCATCAGATAAGAAATAAGGTAGGACCCTGACTAGGTGGAGCTACGATCTTAGCAGGAAGGCTGGAAGCAGGTGGATGAGAGCATCCGGAGATCTCGTACTTCATCGCTCGTGCTATTAGAGATGCCTATGTCCTGCAGTAGATTGCTATAGGTTGATGATGACTGTGTTTATGAGCTCAGAATAAAAAAAAAGATTGAAAGAGTGGTGAGACATCGAAAAAGTTAGGAAATTACTATCCCTTTAATTAAGGACTCCATTAGATTAGCTTGACTTAGTGCGGAGTTCATAAGCAAAGTGCTTCCCTTGTGGCTTATTTAAAAAATAGATTCTGCCCGCGACTTCGTCCACGTGAAATTTCGGATCCCGACCCACCGCGTCGAATCGCATAGTTTTGCTCGGCTCCTAAGGGTCATAGCATGATGTTAAATAGCCTATAGCCTTTCTCAAGAATTGGGCTATCAAATGCAAAAATCATTTTTGAAATCCAACTGGTAGTTCCAGAGATTTGCGCGTTCCAACAAACAAAAAACTAACTCCTCAGTATCATTATTAGTTTATAGATGTAAACCTAGCTATTAATGTAAACTATAAGGAACTGTTTTTGGCAAAAATAAACATTATTATTATTATTGTGTCTTTGATATATCTCGAGACCCTGGGGTATCGGACTTTTGGAAGGCGTACGAGGGGCCGAAGCCATGAGGCTCCAACCGACGATTATTCCGGTACGCTCTATGCAACTGTACCCAAGGACAACCCCTCCTTGGTGTAGGACTATTGCAGGATATGGAAACAAAGACGTTAGAATATTATTGTGCTTGGATGGCTTAAATGGACATGGTTACCTAGAACTATGAAAGGACTATTTATTTTATTTTATTTTATTTTTTTTTTTTTTTTTTATTTGTGATGGGTTTGCTCTTGACTCTAGTCTAGGTCAGAGGTGACAGAGACAAAGTCGACGATGGAGTGAGCTAACCCAGAAGAAGCCTGTTCACTCTCACTTTGAAGAGATTAGGGTTGTATACGTTCGGAAACACAGACGCAGGTAGTGAGTTCCACTCTTTTGCTGTGCGCATTATAAAAGACATTTGGAAGCGCTTAGTGCGAATTGGTGGAATAGCAACCAGGTAGGGATGGTAACTGGCAGTGCGTCTAGATGTCCGGTGGTAGAAGGGGGCCGGTGGAATGAGGTCGTGGAGTTCTCGGGCACACTCTCCGAAGTACAATCTGTAGAAGACCGACAAGCAGGCAACCTTGCGGCGATGAGCCAAGCTATGAAGCTTGGCATCCACCAGTTTTACGTCGCCAATGAGCCTCTTAGCTCTGCGTTCCACCGAGTCAAGCGCGGCTAGTTGGTACTTAGCTGATCCATCCCAAAGGTGACTGCAATACTCCATACAGGATCGGACTTGCGCTTTGTAAAGGGTTAAAAGCTGTCCAGGCGTAAAGTATCGCTTCACCCTATTTAGGATGCCCAGTTTCTTGGCCGCAGTTTGGGCCTTGTACTCGATGGTGGCGCCGAAGTTGAGACCAGATGTCAACTCCATGCCTAGGAGCTCAAGTCGATCAGTTACAGGAACAGATGTACCCCGAAAAGTAGGAGTTTGGGCGAAACGACTCTTTTTAGCGGTAAAAAGACACGCCTGCGTTTTGGTGGCGTTAAAAGAGACCAGATTATCATCACCCCACTGGGAGACAAAGCTTAAGGTCAAATCTGTCCGCTCTACCATGGCCTCTCTCAAAGAACGAACTTCGGCCCCGCTGGTTTTTGCGCTGGACAAGTATCTCTCTGAAACTGTACTGTCATCTGCGTACCCAACAATACCAGGCCGAAGCAGGTCATTGATGTGCAGCAGGAAAAGAGTCGCAGAGAGAACAGACCCCTGAGGAACTCCGGCATCAATAGCCATAAGGTCAGAAGAGCAGCCGTCAACAACTACTCTGATCGACCGTTCACTAAGGAAATCTGATATCCAGCTACAAAAATCAGCTGGGATGCCATAAGCAGGAAGCTTGCTGAGCAGAGCAGCGTGCCAGACCCTGTCAAAGGCCTTCGAGATGTCAAGCGATACAGCCAGTGCTTCGCCGTGTTTCTCGATGGCTTCGCCACAGCAGTGCGTGACATACACAAGAAGATCGCCAGTTGACCGTCCCCGGCGAAAGCCATATTGACGGTCACTGAGGAGATCATTGTCTTCAAGGTAGTTCAGCAACTTATTGTTCAGTACCCTTTCCAAAACTTTGCACAGAATGGAGGTAATGGCGATCGGACGGTAATGGGCAGGGTCTGCACGGTCGCCTTTTTTGGGCACTGGTTGTACATTTGCAAGCTTCCAGGATTTCGGCACCGTTCTTTTTTCAAGAGAGAGGCGGAACAAACGTGTCAATACAGGAGACAGTTCAGGCGCACACTGCCTCAACACTCTCGCTGGAATGCCGTCAGGCCCGCTGGCCTTGTTCACGTCTAGACTGCACAATACTCTTCGGACCTCTTTAATGTGTACTGCGATCTCCGGCATCGAATAGTCACAATGAGGTACAGTAGGTGGTTGCTTTGAGCCAGCGTCCAGACGTGAATTGCTTGCGAAGAGAGATGCAAATAAATTTGCCTTCTCAGTTGCAGAGTGAGCCAGCGACCCATCAGGTTTATTTACAAAGGCACCAGGTCCCAATAAACAAAGCACAAAGACTTAAAAAACGAAAATATCGCTAGATTCATTAAATTCATATACTATGGCATCTTTTTTATTTTTTTGGGGAGCGGGAGGGCTGTGACAGGATTCTACTGACTAAAACCCACCCGTGTTCCTTCAGTTGCCTGTGCCAGGGCCACGGTAACTCTTTGAAACAACCCACGGCCCTAGCGGACGCCATCAGTTAGTGCTAACAACTCCTTGAGGCATCAATATTCCATTATACACGGTTATTACTTCAATGAATGTAATATTCTTAAGGAAAACCGTCAATATAGGGAACATAAGTATTGAAATTGATTGTAATTGTATGTGAAACAAACAGAGCAAGCAGCCTTGACGCAAACATTGGAGAAATGGTAATGGGTTAGAACTAGGTCTACTTAATTATATCTCAATGACGAGGCGTGAGCTAGACGTTTTGAGCGTGAAACACGTTTACTTGTGTACCTATTTAGAAAACTGAATTAGGTAAACGGTTGACAACTGTATGTTTTTGAAACAATAACGACTTTTGTGTCATGTTGGTATTGGTCGGCTATAGAGCATTTGAGAGCACTGCTGGACATAGGTCTCTCCCAAGCACCGCCACGTCGACCGGTTCTGTGCTTCCCGCATTCAGCGGTATTCCGCGGCCTTTACAAGGTCATCGGTCCGCCTTGTGGGAGGCCGTCCAACGCTACGTCTGACACGTGGCCGCCACTCCAGAACCTTTCAGCCACATCGGTCATCTATTCTGCGAGCAATGTGCATGTGATGAATGTAGGATAGACATAAACAACTTTTACTATGGAACCAAACCTGAAATCGCGAAAAAATCAGCTGTTCCCTACATTTATGTTCGCATGACTCGTCAAAATGTAGGGAACAGTAGTTTTTTTTTTTGGGCCCCATACTAAAAGTTGTTCGTAATAATGTGTACAATGACCCCTTAAGAGGTTGTGCGTTATAAGTTACACCTTGTACGAGTATAGTCGTTTTTCATAAAAATGAGCAGGTAGGTATCTCTTCTGTTTTAAGCAGCAGAATTATGCTAATTAATGAAGCTAGCCAGATAAATTGATGATACCAAGTTGTCTCCAAAGGTCCTATATAGATAATGACGCAACACAATCATCCGAACAAAACATATATCCTCAATCCAAGAGCAACTAAAACCCCTCTCAAGTTCACAATACCCTGCAGGTGTACACTAACTGTTGCTCCTCGCTTCCGCAGCTACTTCTACACGTACAGATGGAAGTACACGTTAAAAACAGTCGTATTGTATTGATTTTGTTCGATCCAGACCAGCCAGCCTCGCCTAAAGACTGCGCCGACTGAGCTAAGATCTTGTGTTTGTAGACTTTAGAGGTAAATGCACTCTGAATTGTTTTCGTGGTAGTTTTGTGGAATTGGAGTTTTGTTTGGCGTTAGATGTGACATTATTGGTAAGGATATAGAACTTATTTTATATGTAAATAATGGCAGATGAAGATGAGGTGTTTCCTATCTTTGTGTGCCGAGAAATGGAGAAATAAACTTGAAGAGTTAAAGTTAGTGCCAGATTCTGTTTTGGTAGATTCGGTCTTGGCTGTCGTTTTTTGATGTTTATAGAGCTGTTATTGTATTTATTCCTGTAAGCATTTCCTGCACCTTATTCTTGGGAAGGAACGGGTTGATTTTTTATTTATTTTTTTATTTGTGATGGGTTTGCTCTTGACTTTAGTCTAGGTTGTTATTGAAAATGTAACAACAACGTGCCAGATCTAAAGGAACCCAATGTATCAAGACACTGAAAAATTTTGTGAGCGTTTCTGATGCTGTAATTAGAAAAGCTTCTTTATTTGCATTTCTCATAGAATAGATGGTCGCAGAAAACAGCTTATTCCTCATCATCTGCCTAGCCTTTTCCCAACTATGTTGGGGTCAGCCTCCAGTCTAACCGGATGCAGCTGAATACCAGTATTTTAATATGTATGGAGCGACTGCCTATCTGACCTCTAAAACGATACGATACTCCTAGGTAAGACTGGCTGTCAGACTTTCGGGTTTCTGACGACCCGTAACGACTATCAGGTCCACGAATGACGGCTTAACGTGCTTTCCGAGGTACGGAGGGGTCTCGGTATGACCAACCGCATCAAGCGTATTTTATACCTGATCCTGAATACGGCGATTATGGTCAAAATTTTAAGGTAGTCCCTTCTCTAATGGCGTAGATGAACCTGATAAACTGACCAGAATGTGATCGAAAGCCGTGGAGTCGGAAATATTTGACCGATATGGAATGCATAATACTTGACGTCATCCATTCATGCTCCCACGCATGTAGGCGATCTATTTTTGGAAACAAACTACCGAAGTGTTCTAATCGATGAGCTATTAAACGACAAACCGGGCTATTTTTTGGCAAAAGGTCGAGTATTTAAATTATTTTGCTGATAACTTATTGGAAAGTTCGGCTTTTAATATCAGACTGATATTATCCCACTTAAAAATTTAGGCCTTTTCTCATACATGAAGGAACAAGCATTATTTAATGCGTTTGCGCAATACTTGTTGACGATTTTAATATAATATATTCTGGTAATAACAGCCACGGGTCGATCGATCAGGTTAAGCTACGCTTGCCGCGGTTTCTCCGTGAATGGGTGACCATCATTACATACGGAGACCCCTCCGTGCCTCGGAAAGCACATTAAGCTGTTGATCCCGGCTGTCGTTTGTGGATCTTTGACATTCGTTACGGGTCGTCAGAAGCCCGAAAGTCTGACAACCATGCTTACCAAGGGGTGTCGTATTACCCGGTAACAGATAGGCAGTCGCTCCATGTAAAATATTGGTATTCAGCTGCATCCGGTTAGGCTGGAAGCCGACCTCAACATAGTTGAGAAAGGGCTAGGCAGATGATGATGATATTCTTTCTTTCGGACTACACATATAAGTTCACACAATTTATGTATATTTTATTATTAATAATTACTTAAAATTAAGTTACGTGTAGTGAAACTTTTACAAACTAAAAAAGACGTGGCCCAACACACGCTGACACGTGCCTCCTTACGAGTACATTTATGTTCTCATAATTCGTCAAAACATATTAAACAGCTGATTTTTTTGCGATTTCAGGTTTAGTCCCATAGTAAAAGTTGTTCATAATGATGAGTACAATGACCCCTTAATAGGTTGTTGGTGTTTTACCAAAAACCCTGTATAAAAAAAATTAAGATCCATTGGTGTATCATCGACACGTTTGAACTCAATTTATTTTGATAAACCATTCATTTCCCTGGCCGTATTATTAGGCTCTTTATAAACCGTACCTTAGCACTATCAAGCATCAAGTAATCTACAAAATACAACAAAAAACATAAAAGATTGAGAAAATTTTAAAATTTCGTTGTCTAGCAGCCAACGTTTAAAAAGGGTGGGTGGTGTGTCGTCGAAAGTGGGGCGAATAAAATCAATAGGGGGCGCAGGGGTGCACTAAGTAAGTGAAACAGATCGGCCGGACGAATGTCGGACGGACGGCTCAAAATCGGACACCCGGACGGTTGGTTTTCTTTGTTAGATTGTGTTTGGTTTTTAAGAATAAGGACTTTGTGGTGTTTGTTATTTTTGACATAAAAAAGGTTCTCAAGGTAACTAGATTGTAAGATGAAATTGAGTTCGGGCTATGATAATTTATAGTGCGTGTAGTGCTTCGAAGCCTTTGTTGGTAAAAAGAATCATTAATTAAAAATCAATCTGCCTAGCCTTTTCTCAACTATGTTGGGATCGGCTTTCAGTCTAACCGGATGCAGATGGAGCGACAGCCTATCTGATTTCCACAACCCAGTAACTGGGTAATACCATAAGTACCCCTTGGTAAGACTGTTTGTCAGACTTTCGGACTTCTGACGACACGTAACGACTGTCAAATATCCACGAATGACAGCCGGAACCAACGGCTTAACGTGCTTTCCGAAGCACGAGTGAGTCTCCTCGGTATGTAAAGATGGTCGCCCATCCAGGGAGCAAACCCGGTAAGCGTAGCTTAACCTGATGGATCGAATTGTGCGGCTGCTATTACTTAGCCAATTTAATAAGCTGTCATTAAAAATGACACTCATATTCTGTGGTATATTTTGTATTACGACTGATTCTTGATTCTGGTCATCAAATTATAGAAAGCATACCTACATAGCGTTAAATTATCATAGATACAAATGTGTTGATTTGTTCTGATTCACTTAAAAATAAACATTAGTTGTGAAATGTAACACACATGGCACACCTAAATATTGACCACCTCCTTCATAACTTATTGTGCAATGGTAGCCCGCGAAATTCAAATGTTCTTACATTTATTTGCAATTTGCTGGTTAGTGTCAGGTTGTTTGTTTATCAAAATATGATTTGCGACTATAACAAATATGTATTTACATCATTATAACAATAAGAATCATCAATACATCTCTCTAAGTTAAATTTGTACTAAAATATCATGATTGCCAAAAGCAACCGACAAACAGCATTACAAACAAAAGAGGAAATAAGCCCTTCAATTAAGTCACCATATTAGCACTACTGGAAGCAAAGCACAATTTTATTCGACCCGATTTAAGCTAAACCACAGATTAATACAGATGGGACACTCCTCAGTTTAGGTATGAAGCTACAAGTACGCGGCGGGCTCGACTAGTCGGGCCAATTCAGTGCGGGCTGCCGCTAGGGTTGCAAAATTACGTAATTTTACCGAAAACGCTGGTAAAATACGGGTATTTTACGGTAGTTTATATAAATTACGGTAAAGTTACCGGTGACTTATGAAGTGTTACATTTTAATTTGATTTAAATCCCGCGCACGTATTGTATCAAAATCATTATGTGATGTTGCCATTTAGTGCAGTTTGCGCTCGCAATCTTACGCATACAAAACTTAGAAATCGTCTGACAGACGACGGAATAAACAAGCTCACCAAGGTTCAATCTAATTTGAAATACACAGACACAGATCCTGTTGAAATGGATATGTTTGATTTTAAAACTGTAGATGAAGAATCAGATGCAGAAGATGTAACAGTAGATCCATTATCAATTTAAGTATGTATTTATCTATGATTATTTATTTATTATGATACTAAAGATGTAAAATCGAACACAGAAAATGAAACAATCGAACCAATTGAAGTAGGTATTTGTTTTTTTTTCTATTTTTTTTGGCACTGTAATTGAAAAACATTTATTTTGTTATAATTATCAATTTTATTCATATTGTTGATTGTGAGTGACAACTGATCAAGTTTTTAGAATAAGTCCTAAAACTTAACTTTTAATTCTTGTTGTCCTCTGCTCTGCCTCTGCATATAGATGGATGATATTATTATAATTCATGACATGGGTGTGATTCATATCTTGAATTATTGACTTGAGAATAAAGTTTTAGCCCCAGCCAAGTTTTCTCTTTTTTTAAGTTCCAATACTGCTTAGGTATATCTCTGTCAGATTTAATTCAAATCCATTTATCCGTTAATGTGAAGTAGTGAGACACACAAACATACTCACATCCGTATTTATAGTGTTAGTGGGTACGTTTAATACGTTTCTTACAGAAAATTACCATATTTTACCGTAAATTACGTAAAATAACGTTTTTTTTACCGTAATTTACCAGTGTAACTTTACCGCTTTACATCCCTAGCTGCCGCGTACCGGCCGGCTCGTACGGTCAGTTCGATACTCACTCACACGCCGCGTCGTAAAAGAAGACAACCCTAACGAGTCCGAAGGTATAATAGTTACGCGATAGAAAGAGAGGCAACTAGTAGGTGAATATAATTGTAGGTAATAAGCATTGTGTGACCTGAATTTTACTTTATTGTGTCGTAACAAGAGTCGCTTTTTGTTTAAATGATTTTGCGGAGTGTCCCATCTGTATTAATCTGTGGCCAAACTAATTTCCCAGTTTCGTCCCTGGCAGTAATGTTGCTTAACTTCGACCCAATATGGAGTTATGTTAGCATAAAATGACCTATAAAGTTATAGGCGACGATAGAACCAATTAGCAACTTGAAAATTTATAAATACACTAGCTTATGCCTGCGACTTCGTCCGCGTGAATTTTCTTGTTCCCCGACCCGTCACATCTTATCGCCTGCAGGCGTTTTAATGTCGTTTTCGCTTAGCGTTCTTTCCGACATTTTTTCTTTTTGCTCAGCTCCTAAGGGGCGTAGCGTGATGTTAAATAGCCTTCCTCAAAGAGTTGGGCCATCAAATGCAAAAATATTTTTTTTTAAATCCGACAGGTAGTTACTTTCGAACAAACAAACTCTACATAAATACATAAACTCACGCCTTCTTACCATGGGGGTTAGCAGAAACTATAGAACGCCACCTGCGATGATCTTTCAATACTCCTTTTGCCTCGTTTACGTTCATACATCTATCTGGTCAAACACGCACCCCGGTTGCGAGTACTATGCACCTGACCTTTCTGAAGAACATCACGCATAAGGTCACTATACGTATATGTCTTCCTAGGGCGTCCCCTCCCGGCGTTTCCCCTCACATCTCCCTTATAAATACCTTTTGGTAATCGCCTTTCATTCATCCTCTCAACATGACCAAACCACCAAAAAATTCTTCAATTTTATCACTACGTATAGGTATATATATACAGGGTATATATATACGTATATATATACAGGATGACTTTGGAAACATGCTATAAAATTTAAGGGGGTGTTCTACCCACCAATATGGATAACTTTTACTATAGGACCAACTAAGAATTCGTAAAAAAATATCGACCTTCCCATGTAAAAGTACATACTCGATTGGACCATTTTCTGGCTTAGTAGGCGTTTCGGCCGCTGAGTTTCGTCCGATCCGGTCGAAACAGGAATTTCATTATTATCTTTGAGTGAAAGTCGATTTTTTTTTGCGTATTCCGAATGAGTCCCATAGTAAAAGTTATTCATATTGATGGGTAGAACCCCCCTTAAATTTGGTCGCATGTTTTCAAAGTCACGTGTTGATACCAGGGCGAAAAAGACGTCTAAAGACATCATAAAAAATCTTCACAAATACAAATAAGATTGATCCAAATGTTATCTCAAATCGGTTTCCACGTGGCGAAGAATATAACACTGTTATGTGTAAGCAAACGGCAATATGTGTTACATGTGCAGCGTTTGTGAAGCCCGTCTGAATCAACAAGTATGAATCTACTGCCGGGCGGTAGCTATAGTCCGGACAGGTATAAAGTTTTGACTGAGTTTGTCGAGTGTTTTTGTCGAGTTTGGAGAATTTATGTTGGAAAAGGCGTAACAGTTTTTTCTTTACTTGTGTTATTTAGGTAAGCTGTAATTTGTCTTTACCACCACCTCTAATAGAATTATTATTTTAATATTACTCCACAGTGGTAAAGAGATGGAGCTATACGTTCTGTATAGCACCATTCCTTTTTCACACTGAAGTAAGACTAAAATAATGCTGCTATAAGGGGTGGTGGCCATGGCATCTGCACAAATAGTTAGTAGATACCTATTTCGTTCTTCTTTATAATCGACAGTGACATGTCCCCTCGGAAAAATAATCATTTTTCATCACCACGAACTCGAACATCTTCAACCGAAAAATTCCGAGATACGCACTATGAATACAGCCCATCACCCTTGGTTGGCGCAACCCGCACACATACTCATACTCACTCACACATACATCACAATATTGGATTTGTTTATGCAAAATGGCTTCTCGTCCTCCCTTTAACTGCTAATCAAATTATGTATACTAATTAGTTCCAGGTTTAGGAATAAAGTGTTGTAGCTTATCTTATAAGTGTTGATTAGGGTGGATTTGTAATCAAGCACTTATTATACATACACACATAGACTCACGGCTTCTTCCCATAGGGGTAGGCAGAAACTACAGAACGCCAACCATCCTTACTTCTTTTGCCTCGTTTACGTTCATACATCTGGTCACACACGCACGCCGGTTGCGAGTACTACGCACCTGACCTTTCTGAAGAACGTCACCAATAAGGCGCGAAAGTATTGATGGTAAGAAATGTGCTAGTTTCAATTTCAAATTGTTTATACACAAGTAAAAATATGGTGTTACAGTTTATAAAGTGAAGTACAGACGCCAGCACATCAAGCTACTACAATCTGTCAGATTCCTTTAATAGATTTTCGACTTTAATGCTAAAGCATTAGGTTCAAGGTTGAATGGGAAAATCTGACAGTTTCGGGTAGGTTGACCTGCTGGCGTCTGTACATCTATGACCCGCCTTTTGGCATATAATAATTTAAAGACTTTAGTTTGATTTTTATTTATTTTTATTCCAGCGTGCAAGAGATAGATAACGTTTATTATTATTTCAAAATTTTGCGGGAAAAACTCCCAGAAAAGATCCTTCCCCCGATATGTGGCCAGAAAATGACTTGAGTTGGGATGAATAATTCATATCATATCCCCAGAACTAACTTAACATTTGTAGTTGAAAAACATGTTCTCCCATACATTCCAACTGCAAATATAAGTTTGTACGCACAATATTGATGATTCACCATGTTAAGATCATAGATTTATTATATAGGTTTTCCTGTAATCTTTATAGATAGTAGAAGTATAGAACTATTTCCTATTTTTTTTTCATAATTTTCGGCTCTATAGTTTCGGAGATAAGGGGGGAATGGTCAATTTTAATAAATTTTCTTTAAAACAATTTATTTTTTGAAATTATAAAACACAACATAAGTATTTGTGGCCCTGACAGTATAACATCTTTCATTTGATAAGTTACAGAAACTCATATGAGTGTTAAACAACTTAATATATTGCACTGCCAGCTACCATCCCTACCTGGTTGCTATTCCACCAATTCGCACTAAGCGCTTCCAAATGTCTTTTATAATGCGCACAGCAAAAGAGTGGAACTCACTACCTGCGTCTGTGTTTCCGAACGTATACAACCCTAATCTCTTCAAAGTGAGAGTGAACAGGCTTCTTCTGGGTAAGCTCACTCCATCGTCGACTTTGTCTCTGTCACCTCTGACCTAGACTAGAGTCAAGAGCAAACCCATAACAAATAAAAAAAAAAATATATATAGGTTTTCCTGTAATCGAAAATTTAAAAATAGAAATATTTTCTGTATTTTTTTTTTTTCAATATTTAGGCTCAATCAATGTCACAATCCTCGTCTATTTTCTCAAATAACTTTAAAACGTATTATTTTTATTTAAAAATTATTTGAGACCCTCATAGTAAGCCGTCATAAGCCGCATTTGATGTCACAACATAGTTTGGAATTTTTTTTTTCTTATTTGCCCCCCAAAATTGTCCCCATTTCCAAAATTCATTTATTTACGTTACACGACGTAAATTTATACGTGTTCATTAGATTCGGAGCAAATTGGCTGTGACAGACTGACAGACAGACAGACACACGAGTGATCTTATAAGGGTTCCGTTTTTTCTTTTTGAGGTACAGAACCCTAAAAAGAGGGTGAGGGGGTAGGGTGGAATTGGGACGAAGCCAAATTTTCAGGCCTTGTTTCACAGTATATTTAAAAAAAGAAAATATTTTATGTCAATTGTTAATACAGCACCCTAATTACGTAACACACTATCAATCAGAATCTGAATCATTTTGAAGCAAATTGCTAATTCATTGCTTCATATGCTCGAAAAATGTGTATGCTCAACAACGTGAATAACTCAATGAAAGTTGTTTAACTGCTAACGTGAAACCGATTCCGATTGATAGTATGTTACGTAATTGCCCCGCAGGCCATCATATTCTGTATGCGTCTTGGACCGTTTGGGTGCGGTTATCAAAGGTAGGTAGGTATTCATAGATAACCCTATGTATGATAGTGTATATGGATCATAGGATATGTCCTACAAGGTTATTCGGATGTTCTACGGGAAATTTGTTTCAGAGATAAAATTATTGCTGAGCCTTTGTTAGTTAATTCTGATTTCAGTTTCCAAAGGGAATTGGGGGAGACATATTTAAGTAAGAGTGACTTTGACAGTGACGCCGCACTGTTGGTACGATCAGATGTATGAACGTGTACAAAGCAAAATATGTAGGCAAGTACACAGGGTCAAATTAAATTAGCTAGCGAAACCTCGTAGCAGTTTTTTTTTTGGGGTTAATGTCCCGCGGCCCAGATAGGTTTGTTACTTTCAGTGTGAGTTAATAAAATTTGCTTTATCGTGTTGAGATATCGATACCCATCCATCACGTCTGTGAAGTTTACTAAAAAAAAAACAGATTTTTAAACAGATTTTAAGTGACTACACTACTGGCAGTAGATAACCTGAAAAAAACATCATTAAATCAATTTCGTTTTTGTACCTATCACGTCTGCGGAGTTTCGCTAGCTAATTTAATTGACCCTGTAAATGTTGGTAAGGATCGCAGAAATCCTGCATACTTACCCTGAAAGAAAACAGGTGTGTTTCTATATGTATATTATGTACCTATCTGTCTTGACCCTGCCGAGTGTGATACTCAATATAATAGATAGAATTTTAGACGAGAGTAGGTACTTACATCGCCACCATTGGTAATGTGGCTATGACGGCTATAAGAGCAGGGTAAGACCAGAGAAATGACACTAACCTAACTTTTGTATCAGTATTGCCATATTACCAACTTGCTTCTGGCTTCGCTCGCGTGGATGTGAATACTTCCCTATTTTAATCGGAGTTTGTTCACAATTTCATGCGTTTTATTTATTTCTTTGTTACGCGGAACCCAAGTTCTTTTTCGAAAATAAAAAGAACATAAGTTACTCCTTATAACACCAGCTATCTGCCAGAGAAAGTCTCGTCAAAATCGGACCAGGCATTTCGGAGATTAGCCGGAACAAACAGACAGACATAAATTTTTAAAATTGCGTTTTTGTTATCATTACCGTATATATTTTCTTACTTTCGTATATAGATTCCTGTTTTATTCGGAAGGGTAAACCTCGAAGTGGTTCCCATGTAAAAAATATTAACTTTGCTAGGGTAGTTTTTGACGTAGCTTCAATAATACGTATTTTTTCCACTTAGCCTATGTGGATGATGCTCTAATTTTAGTTATACTCGAATTTGTGTGGGGTAGGTAGGGTAACTACTACAGTAATAGGGATGATGACTAAAAAATGATTTTTTGTCCGTCATGTAGATTATTAAAATATATTAGACACGTATTTTTTATTTTTCTACGTAATCAAAAGATTACGGCGATACATCGAGTTAAAATGTGGCATGACGTCACGTCTTGGTACATTTTATACGTAGAAGTGACGTAGCAAGCCCCCACTCCTGAACTTTAATGCGAGTTATCTAAGTCATTTTTTATTAATATAATAAAGCAAAAAATACGTATCTAATATTGTTTTATTATCTGACTGACGGACTAAATAGAATTTCTTTTTTTTTACCCAGGCATCATCCCTATTGGCCACGCTATAGTAACTGGCCACTCATCAAAAAGAGGTAGAAACTAGAAGAAGAAGAAAGCTCATCAATGAACAGTACAAACAACACATTTGTTGTGCTTTTCATTCATGAGCTTGCGTTCATTACCTTGTTTCGGAAGTCAGTGGCAAAAACTAAATACAAAACCAAAGATACCGATTTCCGAAATTAAAGTTATTTTTCACTTTGTAAGACTGTTTTTTTTTGAAAGTCGATTGCGTTTTTTTTTTTTTTTTGAAAAAGGAAAAATGTTTTTTACACCTGCGTAATCCAATTTGATTCCAACACTTTTTACAACTTACCTACTTCTTCAAAATCCCATGACAAAACGATGCAAAAGGTGAACAATCAGAATGACATCAGCTGACAAATGTTTCACAGGATGTGGATTCATAACACCTATTATTATAAATCATTTTGCTGCCAATAGCCAATAGACTTCTCAAGCAGGCTAGACTTTAAAAACAAATGCTTTTGTCATAATGACCTTCGGGGCATAGAGAATAGGTCGTATTTTCATAGCTATTCGAACCTAGTTAAAGAAGATAAGATTTTTTATTGAAAACTTCTTATTCGTATGAATTTTTTAAAATGCTTAACTTAAGAGGATTGTGAAGTGTTGATACGCGGCGCGAGTCTTAGAGGCAATTACCTACATTTCATACAATTATTTACATAAATACTGTTTCGGACGATAACGTTTTCACCCTCCTAAACCTTTACGAAATGAGACAACTGTGGTCTCATTACATTCAGTACACCGTAATCTAGGTCTGTACGTTTTTTTTTTAAAGTAAGTAAATTAAATTAAATTAAAAAAAAATAAAAACGCGCGAGGAAGTTTTATGTGTCAAAAATATAGATATTTAGATGCTAATAACTTATATCGTGTTACTGTTTTCTTTATAAAAAAAACCTACGGAACTAGTTTTTCATTATACCTACATAATTTCCAAAACTTATGAAAATTAGACTATGTTTACAGGGGGAAAAACGTTATCGCTTTTTGTATGAAAATTTACAGCTTCACAAGCCTTTACTTACAAAATAACCCGACAAAATGCAAGGGTTTTGCTTTGTGTTATTTTGTTCTAGGTCGTCGTTTTGAAAGTGTGTGTTTAGTCTGTGTGGTTATCACTTTGAATTGTTACATAAGTATACCTACTGATATTTAGGTAGGTACTAAAAGACAATCGCTACATGATAGAGTGATAGCTGAGGCCTGAGGTGATAGTTTATCACCACAGTTTAAAATCCCACGTAAAGGCCCACTTGCACCATTCTTTCTATCTGCCTAGCCTTTTCCTAACTATGTTGGGGTCGGTTTCCAGTCTAATCGGATGCAGCTGAATACCAGTATTTTACATGGAGCTACTGCCTATCTGACCTGCATAACCTAGTAACTGGGTAAGACTGGTTGTCATACTTTCGGGCTTCTGACGAGCCGTAACGACTGTCAAAGATCCATGAATGACAGCAGGCCTCGGAAAGCACGTTAAGCCATTGGTCCCGGCTGTCATCCGTGGCACGGAGTCTTGGTATGTAACGAAGGTCACCCATCCACGGACCAACCCCGGCAAGCTTAACTTAACCTGATGGGTCGACCCGTGCGGCTGTTAATTACACGAAAATACAAATATATGTCATCTTCGAACGACTGACGAAATATAACGTTTGCGCTAAATGCACTAATGGCCGGTTCCTATAATTTACGGACCGTTATTGGTTGAAATTTCTTTATTTTCTTCCCCTTGTATCTTTACCAATAGTGAAGTAAAGTATTTATAGCTTTGCATAGTAGATGGAAGTAGCTTTCACAGGTAAAATTAGCTTACGAGTCTTTATGCCCAGTTTGGAAATAAAAAATGCTACCATTGGTAAGCAAAACGATTCGTTTTTGTTTATAAGAACCGAGCATTAGTCATTTGTGGCGTAAGTATAATACTTTTATGAAGCGGTGAAGAGAGGACGCTTTTGAGGTACAGACGCCAGCACATCAAGCTACTATAACCTGTCAAATTTCTTTAATAGATTTTCAACTTTATCGCTAAAGCATTAGGTTCAAGGTTGATTGGAAAAATTTGACAGTTTCGGGTAGCTTGACCTGCTGGCGTCTGTACATGGGAGTGAGGAGATCATTACATATCGTCGCCAACGCCGCAAAGGGGGCGAACCTCATACGAACGGATAAAAATAGTTAAGTATACAAAAATGATCTATTTGTCGAGCTCTATGTCAACACAAAAGGACGAAGCTCTAAGATTATTTTTTTTTAAATTATTATAATATTTGTTTTTAAATACGGCCGAAATAAGCGCGTCATCAGGAGAAAAAAAAAGTTTATTGGCTCTCCTGTAAAATTTTCTCATTTGAGGTTCACCCCTTTGCGGCGTTGGCGACGATACATGTGATATACGCCACAATATAATTATGAACTTCCTTAGTTTATAATCTATCAGTATTATTTCCGTTAGATTACAAACTATGTAGAAAAATTGTGAAGTGGAACAAACCTATTATTTTTCTATAGTTATGTAATTCGATAGTAACCTATTCATGGGAAACCGACAAATTGTGAACTGGTATCAAAGCTTGTGCTAATACCTTCTAAATAGCCTGCCTAGGCGATTGACTTGTACGCCTTTGGTCACTGTTCTAACCCAATTCACCCAGTTCACAAGATTACAATCTAACAGAAATATACCGTTATATTAGGTACCTATAAGCTAAGTTTTCTCTCAATCTTACTGTGACACATTCCTACGTTATAGAATCCATCTGGCGTGGGGTCTACTCCTTAATCACGAAGACATGTTTATAATGGAAACAACTAAGTATATTGTCATTCTTCTGAACTAGATCTAGGTAGGGTGCACGCCATTGGTATCGCTTTGACCTTCAGCTGACTTATCGTAGTACTGCGTTTCAATAGAATGAGAGACCACGTATACTGGTTATCCGCTGAAGTGCGGATTATCGTCAATAAACTCAGCCTACCGTAGTCCACTGCTGGATGCAGGTCTCTCTCAGGCTGAGTCATAATACCCTATCCACCGCCATCCTAATCCAGTCTGTCCCAGCCCCCTTCTTAAGGGCGTCGGTCCATCTAGTTAGGGGGCATCCCACACTACGCTTACGGATATGCAGTCTCCACTCCAGGACTCGTCTGCTCAACCGGCCATTGCTCCTTCGACAAAAAGGCAGATCACTGCCACTTCAGCTTGCTTACTCTGCAAGCTTTGTCGTGGCCATACATTCATGTCTTATGTTAAGGAGGAAGCGTCAGTGTAGCCCGCGAAATTCAAATTTTCTTACGTTTTTTGCAATTTGCAAGTCAGTATTAAGTTATATGTTAAATAAAGTATGATTTGCGGCCGTAACAAATATGTATTTACAGAATTATATACAATAGAATCAGTAATACAGCTCCTTAAGTTAGTATAATCCTAAAATGTCAAGATTTCATGAAATGGTCATTTTTTAGGACTACCTAGTCTTAAAGAGTTGTATTGATCACTTTAATGATTCTAATTATGTAAATAGATACTTGTTACGACCGCAAATTATAATTTGATCAACGTACACTATCAAACCGACTTGTAAATTGCAAAAAAACGTAAGAAAATTTGAATTTCGCGGGCTACCTTGACGCTTCCCCCTTAAAAGACCAAATTTGAATTAGGGAAAGCAAATATTCAATATAAGGATAATTAGAAACAAAACAGTACCTAACGAATATCCTAAAATTAAATACCACGCAAATACAACAGGTGTGTCAGTCTAAAACAATCATATTTTCGACCGCATAGGAAAAATGACAACTAGGTATTTCGAAATATCAACAAATTTTTCCCCCTAATATGGACATGGTAACTGAATCGTTAGAATTACGTAATTTACCGAATCTAAATAGTAATAATGAAGGTTGATAGATTCTTCATGGGACTAAAGGGCTGGCCTAGTTTTTAGCCAAATAATCAACATTGCCATACAACGTGGCAATGCTGCCTTTTGGGCATCTTTCCTGTTGACAGCGATGATGACATTTTTTTTTATGTCCTATGATTCTTTCCTCTCCTTTATTATACATATTATCATTTTTAGCTTGTTGGGATCGGCTTAGACTGGAGTCTAACCCGATGCAGCTGAATACCAGTATTTTACATGGAGTGACTGCCATCTGACCTCAACAACCCAATAAACATACTGTTTTTTTATTAACTTGAAATCGCAAAAAAAATCAGCTGTTCCCTACATTTATGTTCGCATAAGTAGTCAAAATGTAGGGTACAACTGATTTTTTTCGCGATTTCAGGTTTGGTCCCTTAAAAGTTGTTCATAATGCTGAGTACAAAACTGTTGTGGCAGACCGAGACTCCTCCGTGCCTCGGAAAGCACGTTAAGCCGATGGTCCCGGCTGTCATTCGCGGATAGACAGTTGTTACGGGTCGTCAGAAGCCCGAAATTCTGAGAACCAGTCTTACCAAGGGGTATCGTATTACCCAGTAACTGGGTTGTGGAGGTCAGATAGCCAGTCGCTCCAAGTAAAATACTTGGTATTCAGCTGCATTCGGTAATGCTGGAAGCCGACCCCAATATAGTTGGGAAAAGGCTAGGCAGATTTTTTTTATCTTGCTCGGTACTCGAATAAATAATGCGGGTAAGTATACATAATATTTGCAATTCGTCTAGACTAGACAAAACTGCATTTTGACTAGGTCAAGGTTTTGTGGAGGTCGTTGCAATGCTATTGAAGTTCAAATATTATTAGTATTAAGTAATCTGTGATTCACTACAGGGGTTTGTCGGGCCGGCGCGGACAGACTGCGGACGCGGCTCCGATCACGGACACCTCCAGATGGGTAGTACTTGAATCTGTCAGTGCCCGGTGTCCGCGGCTCGTCCGCGGTCTGTCCGAGCCGGCGTGACTGAATCTTGAGTGAAATAGTACATGGTTCTGGTTGGTAGTTTTAAGGTTAGTTTATTATTTTTCAAGCGCTTCTCGCCATCAAACTGAAAAGTTTGGCGAGTAAAATTGTAAAAAGAAAAAAAAATGTATGTTGGAGAATAATAAAAACTATCTCGGAGGAGCTCGTGGCTAAGCAATAACAGCCGCACGGGTCGATCCATCAGGTTAAGCTACGCTTGCCGGGGTTGGTCTGTGGATGGGTGACCATCTTTTCATACCGAGACTCCTCCGTGCCTCGGAAAGCACGCTAAGCCGTTGGTCCCGGCTGTCATTCGTGGATCTTTGACAGTCGTTACGGGTCTGTCAGAAGCCCGAAAGTCTGACAACCAGTCTTACCAAGGGGTATCGTATTACCCAGTAACTGGGTTGTGAAGGTCAGATAGGCAGTCGCTCCATGTAAAATCTGCATCCGGTGAGACTGGAAGCCGACCCCAACATAGTTGGGAAAAGGCTAGGCAGATTGATTGATGAAACTATCTCACTATTTTAATGTAAAATTATCTAAAGAAGAATGCAGCCGAAGTCTGGACAACATAGCATTATTTCGTAACCTCTTATTTATTTTTTTCTGTGGAAAAGGTATTTCTGTATGCTACGCATTATTTTGGTTAAAGGCTGACAAGGAAAAGTCATGAAAATCTATTGATGACTTACGTAGGTATGTCCAAAGTAAAATAAAAGTAAGTTAAATAAATATTTTGTTTATTTAGAGGTATATAAAACGGTACAACACCAATTATTACATTTATTGACATAGAAACAATTATAACGTCGAAAATAATTATGTTGTGTTTAATTTAATTTAAAACTAACATGGAATTGTGGACTCCCTTTGATATGTCAAAATTGCATGACAAACACGAAAAAATCACATGCTTTTCAAGCAATTTGGACCGTCTAGGGTCCCCATTAGGACTTTGCGACCGAATTCGCTCGGAAAACGATCGCTGTCTATGTCGAGACTGCAGGCCCTGAGCATCAATCAATCTGCCTAGCCTTTTCCTAATTAAGTTGGGGTCGGCTTCCAGTCTAACCGGATGCAGCTATACTACTAAAATACTGATTTTACATGGAGCGACCGCCTATCTGACCTCCACAACCCAGTTACTGGGTAATACGATACCCCTTGGTAAGACTGGTTGTCAGACTTTCGGGCTTCTGACGACCCGTAACGACTGTCAAAGATCCACGAATGACAGCCGGGAACAACGGCTTAACGTGCTTTCCGAGGCACGGAGGAGTCTCGGTATGAAAAGATGGTCACCCATCCACAGACCAATCCCGGCAAGCGTAGCTTAACCTGATGGATCGACCCTTGCGGCTGTTATTACTTAGTCACGAGCTCTTCTGCAGGCCCTGAGCATGCAACTGTATAAAAAATATTGCAATATTCAAAATTGCTGATTCACTTCAATAGAATATTTAACAATTAGGCATTGTCTGACATAGTGATACACTTCTGTGGTTATAGCCAAATTGTCGGACTTTGAATACGTGGAGTGACAATGTAGTTTAATTTTGTGTTTAAAAGGAAACGAATGACGCACTTACTGATTAAAATAACCAGAACTGTCACGTCTATGAATTTTCGGTAAGTTGGTTCTAACAATACTTTAGTATATTTGAATAGGTACCTATGAATGTGGGTGGCTATACGAGTAGAGGAAGACCAAAGAAAGGAAGGATGGACTGTGTGAAAGATGAAATGACTAGAAAGGGAGTGACTACCGAGATGACGACTAATCGAGAAGTGTGGAAGAAAAATAGGTACATGTTGCGCCGACCTCAAATAAAATGGGATAAAGGTAGGAAAATGAGGATTTATGAATGTGGAAAGCAATAAGTGAAGAGAACAGCTAAAGAAACGATGGCTGAATTCATCATCATCTGTCTATAGCCTTTTGTGAACTGTGTTGGGGTCGGCTTCCAGTCTTACTGAATATATTAGCGATGGACAGATTGTGTGAAAGATGAAATAAGTAGCTAAACAGGGTGATGAATACTGATATGATGGCTGATAGAGTTGACTGTGGAAGAAGAAGAAGACATGCTGTGTTGACCTTAAATAAATTAGGATAGGCGCAGAAAGATGATGATGTTTCCTTGTTTCCTTATGGACTAGTTACAGACCCATTATAATTGTGTATGCTTTTGCTCGCGGCTTCTTCCGCATGGATGGCAAACTACCCAGATTAAAAGTATCCTATGCCCTAACTCAGGTTATGATCTAAAATTTCATCCAAATCCGTTCAGCCGTTTTAGTGTGAAAGCGTAACAAACACTCGCATTTATAATGTCGTATTGATTAGGTTAGGTTAGGAAAGAACTAATAAGTTGATATACAGAAAATCTGAGTCAAAGGAATTCCTACCTATTCGTATTTTCACACGCTAAGATTTAACAAAAATATTTGAGCAACTAGATATATACTCGTACGTAGAACTATAATGTAACAAAAAGTGAGTGTAGTATTGCGCATGATCATCTAATTTTTATAGACTGCGCAGTCGATTATAATGTAGGTAAACTGTAGACTAGTTTTATCACATGGCTTTGTCTTTCTTTAAAAATAATATGGACTAGAAATAATGCTACATATAAAGGTAGGATATATTTTACTAAAAGGCAAAACGAGACGGAAAGAATTTAGAGTCAATGATTTGGGTATAGTTGGCCCAGTGCCAATGGTAACGGCCGCGACTTACCGAGTCGAGGTCGTAAGTTCGAACCATGACAGGCGCTTTACTTTGTGTAAATAATTTCATCATCACTGCTCTCCAAACGATGAAGGAAAACATCGTGAGGAAACCGGCATGTCCTAGAACCAAAAATTTGAAGACATGTGACATCTACCAACCCGCACTGGGCCTGGATGGTGGATTACGGCCCACACCCTCCCCAAAAGAGGAGGTCTGTATCCCAACACTGGGAACATTATGGACTGCTAATATTTACTAGACCATACCTGGAATCCACTGGTTCGGGAGATATTGAAAGTCAAAGTCGCAATTTTTTTTTACCTTTTTACGAAAACGAATTCCAAGTGTTATTACTAAACTTTTTCCAAATAAACATTAAGTGCCTAAATTTTAGATTTTTATTAATAAATTACCCATTTGAAGTTACAGAAGGTACGCGTACGCTTACGCGGGGCCGTTTGCCTTGGATCGCGTTCGTGTTACATTGCGCGCAATAAAAATTAGCTGTTTCTTTTTATACCTAAAAATAAAAGTTGCTACTTAGTAAAATGTACAGTATGCATATTTGACGGCTTTGTGACATATTTTTACACCATGTAGAATTGTCAAAAAAAAAAAAAGTTCAATTAATTTTATCTTTTTTCCTGCGACAAACAGACAGACTGCCTGATTTATAGACCATAATATTTTCTGCAGACATTATAAGTTCATCATTCTAGCAACTAAATACTGCCGTTTTAGCCGTAATATCTGATTGCATGCGAAATATTTTAGTATTGTTTTCACACGCTAGTTTGTGCAAAGTGGCGACATTTGATATTTAGGACGAGACGAGATTTTTGTTTACATTTTTATAGATTTATGTTGGCTAGTTTATGTGTAAATTGCTAGTAGTAACTTTGTTATTGTGAGTCGTTATCTAATAATAATTATTATTTATTTAGATCCTTTTACAAAGAACAACCGCGGGTTGTCCTTGGGTGCACTTAAATAGTGCATATAGGGGTAATCGTCGGTTGGTGCCTCCTCATCATTTAAAATTGTCTAAGGGGCCTCTGTGAGTTGGCTTCGGCCCCTCGTACGCCTTGCAAAGGTCTAGGACCCCAGGGTAAAAAAATAATTTATTTCGATCCTTTTACAAAGTAATACCTACATTTACAAACTTATAAATACTTAGAAGTACCAAGTTCTTAACAGATTGTCTTAATTGCTTAATAAACTATGTAGTTTAATTTTACACATGTTTTTAATTACCTATGAAAAGTTGCGTTGGTACTGACAATTTTAACTTGTGGCGACTTGACCGAGCTAGGTTAATAAAAACCTGTGTTTCAGGTCATCCGCAGACTAAGGGATCAACTGATTATATTATTAATAGATTATCTAATTTAAGTTACGTCCATTTGGGTTGTCCTATTGGCATTATCGTTTAGTTTCCTCTCAATCTCCATAACATCATCAATCATCTGCCTAGCAGTTGGGGTCAGCTTCCACTCTTACCGGATACAGCTGAATACCATTTACATGGAGCGACTGCCTACCTGACCTCGCCTACCTCGACAACTCAGTTACTGGGTAATACGAAAGGCTTCTGACGACCCGTAACGACTGTTAAAGATCTTCGAATTGACAGCCGGGACCAACGGCTTAACGTGCTTTCCGAGGCACGGAGGGGTCTCGGTATGTAAAGATGGTCACCCATTCACAAACTGACCTCGGCAAGCGTAGCTTAACCTGATCGATCGACCCGTGCGGCTATTACTTAGCCATGAGCCCCTCTCAATCTCAATAATAAGAAAACATTAAGGGGAAAAAAAGACTGTCTCGTTTGTCTAATAGTCGCAAGCGCAGCTGCTGATCACGAGGTCCTGGGTTCAATAGGGATGATGACTAAAAAATATTTTTTTGTCCGTCATGTAGATTATTAAAATATATTGGACACGTATTTTTTCTTTTTCTACGTAATCAAAAGATTACGGCGATACATTGAGTTAAAATGTGGCATGACGTCACGTCTTTGTAGATTTTATACGTAGAAGTGACGTAGCAAGCCCCCACTCCCGAACTTTAATGCGAGTTATCTAAGTCATTGTTTATTAATATGATAAAGCAAAAAATACGTGTCTAATATTTTTTTATTATCTGACTGACGGACTAAATAGAATCTTTTTTTTTACCCAGGCATCATCCCTATTCCCAGGTCAAGCAAGGTGTTATAGGGTTTGTTTATCAGGAATTTCTCAGTAGCAGCCCTGAGTCTGGATATGTGTCCGGTTGATGGTAATAGACTCGCTCGCTATTGCATGGGACATAAACATAACTGGTGAAATATAGGTGTACTATAGGTGCACCTCTTCTCAACCCTCAGGGAAGCAGTAATGCTACGTGTACTTAGGAAGAAAATTGCAAATATAGAACCTAACTTGATGCTTAGGTACTTACTAATGTTTTCACTGAGATACTATTAGATTTTAAGTGAATTTAATTTACCTAATTGCTATGTGACACATTCATAATCAATTACCTACATCAAAATCATAAAGTATCACACTCGTTTTAAATTTATGCTATGAAAGGCACTGCCCCAAAATAGGTCATATCAAAATTATATCGAAATACTATGTATTAATTATTAGTGAACCATGTTTTAACACGTGTCCTTTCAATCTAGGCACGAAATATAATAGCTTATCGCTCGGCCTAGGAATGGACACAAGGTCTAGGATCTAGGTCGACTTGTTTCGGCACCAACTGACTTAGACAATATGACAGACAGGACGACTGGCTGTCTAGTAGCAAAGCAGAGACCTCCTTTGACTTTTGATACGGAGATGGAAGGAGTGAGAATGGCTAACAAACGGGGCTTGTGGCTAAGTAATAACAGCTGCACGGGTCGATCTATCAGGTTAAGCTACGCTTGCCGCAGTTGGTGTGTGGATGGGTGACCAGTTTTACATACCGAGACCTCTCCGTGCCTCTGAACGTCCCAGCTGTCATTCGTGGATATTTGACAGTCGTTACGGGTCGTCAGAAGCCCGAAGTCTGACAACCAGTCTTACCAAGGGGTATCGTGTTACCCAGTAACTGGGTTGTGGTGGTCAGATAGGCAGTCGCTCCATGTAACTACTGGTATTCGGTTGCATTCGATTATACTAGAAGCCAACCCCGATATAGTATGAAAAGGCTACAGATTCTCAGAAGAAACGATTTCAGATCATCACTCTGGGTGACTGCGTGTGCCATTGTCATGGTTTTCTCAGAATATCTTCCTATATCGTTAGATAGTGGGTTCTCTGATTAACTATGAATGAAAAAATACTTGCCAAATGTAAGCTCACAACCATGTCTAAGAAACGAATCCTAAAAAAACCTCCGGGCCATGAGCCAACACGGCAATATCGTGATGCGAGGTTTTATTTTATTTTATAGACATACTATTATCTTCCTTCCTTCACACTTAGAAGGTAGGTAGAGATGTAAAATACCCTCATCTCGACAGTTACGTCCTAAACCCCTATGTAGGTATATAGTATTTTTACCTCACGAACAAGCGTACAACACGCTGTGAATAAGTGCGTGGAGACGAGTAGCGTCAGCACATAACACACACACGCATACTCTTCCGATTTCGCCATTACCGGTAGCGAAGAGCTCCTGCTACACACATTCACAGCGTGTTTTTACGCTTGGTAAACACAAGTAAAGCGCATGTTGCTTCGTGAGATAAAAATATTGTAGTAAAGAGTGAGCCTAGTTCCATTATATACCAGATACAAATCCTATATAGCTGCTACTAAACATATCCTGCTCCAATATCTATTTTCCTGATCCAGGAATCGAATCCTGGACCCCGCACCAGACAAAGTTCATAGAGATACCTCCTTCATAAAGATCACAATAATAATATCTAGTTATTATTTAATTTTATTCTCTGAATCTAGACACAAATTATATAAGCCTATCGCTTAGCCTAGCTAGAATGGACACAAGGTCTAGAATCTAGGTCAACCAGTTTCGGTGTTGAGCTGAGTAAGTACCTACCTACTAACGAGCGGTCAGCGTGTTTTTGGTTTGGTTTTTGTTTTATTATTAGGTAATTAATTTACCTAAATTTAATATAATTTATAATTATGTTCACGGTGTTCTATTGTAGAGGAGTTTTCTGTTGTCGCTTCGAAGACAGACATACATTTTAAATATAAAATAAGTAATTTTGATTCATGATTTTTTGACATATCTCGGAATCCTGGGGTTCCTAGTAGGGTCCTGGATCTTTGGAAGTCGTACGAGGAGCCGAAGCCAACTCAAAGAGGCCCCTTAGACAATTTTAAATCATGAAGAAAGAGGCACCAACCGACGATTATCCCTGTATGATTCATGATACAACTTTGGGTTTTTTGTTTGTTTTTTTTTTAAATATGCTTCATCATCATCTATGTCTTTTCCCAACTATGTTGGGGTCGGCTTCCAGTCTATTCATGCAGCTGAATACCAGTATTTTACATGGACCGACTACCTATCTGACCTCCACAATCCGTATAATACGATACCCCTTGGTAAGATTGGTTGCCAGATTTTTGGACTGCTGACGACCCGTAACGACTGTCAAAGATCCCCGAATGTAAGATAATGAAATCAAAATTAAATTAAAAGATATCTGATTAATAGTTAGGTTGGCAGCACTGGTGTCGCGCCATTATTGTTCCAATGCGAACTTCCGGAGCAATGGTGGGGCGACACTTGCCACACGAATATTGCAATGAGTGATCGGCAGTTGGTTGTCGGACACAGTGCGAGTAACATCTCCAGAATTCTTATAAAATAGTGTGGTTATATTATTATTTTAGGCTAGAAAATAAAGTGATAATTATTATTTACGTGTGCAGTTTGAATAAAGTAATTTACAATTTTTGTGTCTAGCCTAAGTTATACCACTTTTTATGTAAAACCCGAATGGATGCCTGCCCTTCGTAATACGATGGTTGGCACCAAATCATACGTTTTGCCAAAGATATAACAGTACGAGAACTAGGTACTGGGTGGGTTCGATTTTCGCACGTAATCAACATAAATAAGATTAGCCATTTAATTAAATCTGTTTACAGTCCGTTCAATCGATTTTGACGTCTATTCCGTAGGCATAAGGATGGCATTAAACGCCATAACATGGTTACAATACCGACTGTTTACTGCAGCTGTCATTTGACATGTCACCAACGCAATAGAAGTCAAAATCGGTTGAATGGACTATAAAAAAGGTTTATTTAAATGGCTAATCTCATTTCAAATGGAGTATAGAGTGAATTAAAAAAATAAAAAACTGAAACCTGAAAAAGAGGCATTTGTCTTCCTCATTACAAACAGCTTTTACCACGGGGTCAACACTGAAGTTGCGATTATGTTCACATATCTCGACAAAATGTAGGGACAAGCAGACAGGTACAGGAAAACTACAAAATGTAGGGCAACCTCTTAAAAAATAAATACGTGTGCGGTTAATAATAATAATAATAATAATATTCTTTATTCATCAGACAACAATGATCCAGCGTGTTAGTAAACAATATTATAACTTATTACTAGTGTTAGTTCCTTATTCTCACGTATGATTTAAAACAAAAACCAAATTTTCGCAGCCGCCATCTTGGATTTACATTTACGATAGACCTCACTATCGACTGTAGCACACTCAAAAACTATGAAAACGACACCCATGACGAAAAATTTGAAAAATCTTGGACTTTCATTTTGACTTCGCTACCGGCTTTAGCAGCCCGAAAACCATAAAAACGATACCCATTATGAAAAATTAAAAAATTTTCGGTGCGGCCATCTTGGATTTAAGTTTTAACGTCACTATCGGCTTTAACACCCTCGAAAACCATGAAAACGTGAAAATTTTCGCATCCGCAATCTTGGAATTTAATTTTGACTTCACTATCCGCTTTAGCACCCTCGGAAACTATGATAACGATACCCATGATGAAACATTCGAAAATTTTCACAGCCGCCATCTTGGATTTACATTTTGACCAAATTCACACTTTTATAAGAACAACACTGAATTCAAAAGAAGAAAGTCGTATGGAGAAGGCATAAGCGCATAACATGTATGAACGCTTTTTCGCGTCACGCCCTACCGCAAGCCGCGATAAAGAACTTCATTCCAAAAACGAAAACTAATAATTTTCTGATTAAATAAACCAACGATATTATAAACAAGACTCCTTCCAGGACTTCAGTTAGTAATCAATATTCACAATCATACATAATTTAAGGAGGGAAAGTAAGCAGCTGAAGCTAATCCATAATAATTATACCCTTACCCTGTAATAGCTTCATTTTATTTAGGTATTTCTATGGATATTTCTTGGTAGGACAAAGGAATAGCAAAACATTAGAAATTATTGACAAGCAACAATCATCGTCTACTTAGCCTTTTCCCAACTATACAGGACATTTTTTTAAGTAGTGCGCAAATCACAGGTTTTTTTAAATATTTGTGATGGGTTTGCTCTTGACTCTAGTCTAGGTCAGAGGTGACAGAGACAAAGTCGACGATGGAGTAAGCTTACCCAGAAGAAGCCTGTTCACTCTCACTTTGAAGAGATTAGGGTTGTATACGTTCGGAAACACAGACGCAGGAGTGAGTTCCACTCTTTTGCTGTGCGCATTATAGATGACATTTGGAAGCGCTTAGTGCGAATTGGTGGAACAGCAACCAATCTACCCATGAATATGAACAACTTTCACTATAAGTATAATAGTGAAAGTTTTTCATATTCATGGGTCCTATCCTGTGAACATTTGCGCACTGCTTAAAAAATTGTCATGTAGGTATTGGGGTCGACTTCCAGTCTAACCGGATGCAGCTAGACCAGTATTTTATATGGACCAACTGCCTATCTGACCTCCACAACCCAGATACTGGGTAATACGATACCCCTTGGTAAGACTGGTTGTCAGACTTTCGGGCTTCTGACGACCCACGAAAAAAGATCCATGAATAACAGCCGGGACCCAACGGCTTAACGTGCTATCCGAGGCACGGAGGTGTCTTGGTTTGTAAAAATGGTCACCCATCCACGGACCAACCGCGGCAATCTCAGCTCAACCAGAGCAACCCGTGCGGCTGTCATTACTTAGCCGCGAGCCCCTTACTTATTGGTAAGCAACAATATCACAGGGAAAAAAGATGATTCTTGAGATGGTGAAAATCTGAAAGGATCACCTGTGGGCCTAGCTGTAATAGAACGCGTGGAGTAATATAACGAGAATTCGAACTACTATTTTAAAATAGAACGCAGTACGACAACTGGTAAAAAGTTGAAACGTAAAAATGAAATCTAATAAAAAAAAAATCGGATATAATGTGCCTGTAAGAGTAACTTATTACATTTCATAGACAGAAGACGTAGCATCATCATCATCATTCTCTTTCTCTTGTCCCCATTTATTTAGGGTCGATGCGATATGTCGTTTTCTTCCTGTCTACTCTATTGAGGCTCCCGCAGAAAGGTGCGACGCGACTCTGGTAGAACATTTTCCAAGAAATTGTTCTACTAGAGTCGGGTCACACCTGTCTGCAAGAGCCTTAAGTATTCTTACACACGAGCGACACGCGTCAACGGTAGAGGCAACTGCACGCATCGGCGGTAGCCGCCGACCGCGACCTAAAGCGACGCTTGCAGTAGTGGCGTGTCGGGTCCGCCATTTTGTCATTCCTGAACTATTTGCAGTCCACTAACAAAATGGCGGACGCGACGAGCTACAACTGCAAGCATCATTTTAGGTCAGATATCGTCGACGCGTGCATTTGCCTCTGCCGTCGACGCGTGTCGCCCGTGTGTAAGAACAACGCTAGTCGTCATCTCGGTAGTCACCCCCTTTCTAGCCATTATCATCTTTCACACAGACCATCCATCGTTATTTTTGGTCTTTCTCTATTCTTATAGCCATCTAGATACATTCATACTCAAAACTTTCCTGACGACATTTTCCTCATTTTATCGATCAGAATAATTTAGTTACTTCAATAAAATGTGGTATCTATTGATGAATGTCCATGATAGGTCCCGATATAGCAATATCGAATATCCGTCAAACATACCAAGGCTATGTCAGCTTTAAAATAACTTCAAAATTATGATTATGTGCTCTAATAACATTTTGTTACAGCCAAAATCACGAAAGCACACAAAAATACTGTAAACTAGGTAAATGCTTACTTTTCTTCCGCACGCCACATTGCTATTACTTGCTAAAATGGTATCGCTGAAAATGCTGGGTACCGCGTTTTTTGGAAATAATTTTAGGAACCGCTTAATTATTTCCTGAAACTTCTTGCTATAGATCAACTTCGAAAAGGACATTGCTATCATGTCGCTGCTACACCCTTACTCTAGTAAGATAAAACGGAATTTTAGTAGGTATAGACAGGTAAGTTTGGCCCAAGTTTGGTTTGTCAGCAGTGGTGGCCCAGTGGTTCGAACCCAGTCAAGCGCGTTATTTTGTGTAATTTATTTCATCGCCACTGCTCTAAAAACAGCGAACGAAAACATCGAGAAGAAAGTGGCATGTCATAGAACCAAAGATTCAAAGACATATGACATCTATAGCCCACTCCTCAAAGAGAGGAGGCCTGTATCCCACCAGTGGGAATATTATAGGCTGAATATGTTGTAAGTTTGGTAATGGATCAACTTGTGTCAGTCTTGGTTCTTATACGTTACTTTAGCCACCAATATTCATCAGGATACAGCCTTATTTAGGCAGCCTACTAAACGACCTGCCCCTAAAACGGATTACTCCGACCTGTCACCCTGATTGGTCCCGTTAGAGGGACCGATCGGAAAAAAATGATCTGTCCCCCTGTTAGCAACGAGAGAGCAGTTCGAACTTTATCCACGCGTATCTGGGACAGATAAGAGTGAATAAAGTTGCTAACAGGGGGACGGATCAAACTTTTTCCGATCTGTCCCCCTAAGGGGACAAAGCAGGGTGACAGATCGGAATAATCCCCTAAAACAGCTTTCCTACTTGTCAAATGAAATCTCTGAAAAATCTGCCTAGCCTTTTGATTTTGATTGATAGCCTTAAAGATTGCACCGTGCGGCAGTTATGACTTAGCCAAGAGCCCGTAATGAAAACATTCTATCGACGTAAAAAGAAGCGTCAACAAAACGGATCCCTAACCTCCAAAATGGATTAAAAAATCTAGGTTTCAATAGAGTTCCCACTTACTGAGGCCACGACACAACACCGCTTCTCGTTTTTCGTCAATACCTCGTGTTTTTAACCGTTGACTTACTCGTTTTTCTCGTTTTAGCCCCGGTGGCTACCGGGCGCCCGGCCGGCGCGGCTTTCAGTTTTTTCCACGAATTTTGCTCGCTAAAAGTGGGTAGGTAGCGATTTACGAAAAATGTAGTGCTTAGAATGGAGTGGAGAAGAAGTAGTCAAAAATTTTGGGTGTTTATTTAGTCGAAGATACTTCTAAACGATTTTAGAGTCACTCACTTGAGCTTCCAGAGCCACATAGCTCATGTCATGTTAATAAAAAAAAAACCGGCAAGAGCAAGTTGGACTCGCGTACCGAGGGTTCCGTTCCATACACATATATAAAAAAGTGTGCTATTTAGACACATCGTTTTATTTTTCCTGTAATCTATACATAAACTTCTATCACATAGAATAATTTCAGATTTTGCTCTATGCAAACATCGGAGATACGGGGGGAACGGTATTTTTTTTCTTTTTCATCAAAAGTCGAAAACTATGCGGTCTAAAAAACAGAAAAAGTGTTTGATAATGTGCAAACAGCGCACTCTCATAATGATATCCTACATGCCCTAGTAGCCCCACTTCAAAATTTTAAGACCCCCTTTTCAATAATAGTCCCTGTTGCAAAAATATATATAGTTTTATTTTTTTCTTTTTGACAGGCCAGTTGGCGTAGTTGGTTAAGATACCACCTATCATGCCGCAGGTCGTGGGTTCGATTCCCATCCAGGACAAACATTTGTGTGCATGATCATGTCTGTTTGTTCTGAGTCTGGGTGGTGTATCTATATAAGTATGTATTTACCTTTTCAGTTATCTGATTTCCATAGTACAACCTCTGCTTAGTTTGGGATCAGATGACCGTGTGTGAATAATGTCCCAGGTTATTATTATTATTATTTTCTTACTGGCAAAATAGTTGGGCAAACATCATCTAAAACTATTCCAAAATTCAAGTTGATAGCATTAGTAGTTCTTGAAATATCCAGCTGTGACAGACGGACAGACAGACAGAGTCGCACCACTGGATCCTGGGACTGGGTTCCTTTTTACCAGTTTGGTACGGAATCCTAAAAATTACTGTCACTCCTGTCAGCATAATGATAACGGGTCTGACTACCGAGAGTGCGACAGAAATAAATTCACCTAAGTTTCACCACTCCTTTATACATTATCCACAAACACACGTATAACAAATTATGTTTAAATACATATTTAAACATAACTCGCCTTTTTCCCCGAAGCGTTGGGCAGAGGTGTACCTACGTCACCCATGGGGCCAACCTATTGCCATCAACCGGGCATTATTTCCAGAACATAGGAAGGGACAGAAGCTGACATTAAAACCTATTGATAAAGCTTATTTTCAAGGTTAACTTTCTAATATAAGCAGATTACTTAACCACTTGACTACTTAAACCAGCTTTTAAGGGCTCAGAAAAGAACACTCCCAAAATAATAATAATTGACCGAGCGAGCTAAGCGAGCGAAACGTCTCTGCTTTAAGTCTGGCATATTTTGCTTTCGTCTCTCAGTTTCTTGCTACTCCTCTACTGGTCTTATAACCGATCTGGACGAAACTTGGCATACAGATTTTACGACTTTTTAGAGTTTTTTGTCGTCAGGGATTTTTGGTTTGGGGGGGTAATTCCTCCAAAAAGGGGCTACTAGATAGCTTCGCCTTATGAAATCCGATTTCGATCCGAGTTCTGTTTTTGTTTGAAAGGTAGTAACTTTCAGTTGGTCTCATAAAAAATTGATGAAGATCTGATGAAAAAAATAACATGGTAAATATCCCGTTTTAAGTAACTTTAGTGGTAGGTATATTCATTTTCGTGGCTAAGTAATAACAGTCGCACGGGTCGATCCATAAGGTTAAGCTACGCTTGCCGGGGTTGGTCTGTGGATGGGTGACCATCTTTACATACCGAGACTCCTCCGTGCCTCGGAAAGCACATTAAGCCATTGGTTCCGGCTGTCATTCGTGGATCTTTGACAGTCGTTACGGGTCGTCAGAAGCCCGAAAGTCTGACAACCAGTCTTACCAAGGGGTATCGTATTACCCAGGAACTGGGTTGTGGAGGTCAGATAGGCAGTCGCTCCATGTAAAATACTGGTATTCAACTGTATCTGGTTAGATTGGAAGGCGACCCCAACATAGTTGGGAAAAGGCTAGGCAGATTGATATTAATTTTTGCAAAAAAAAAGTTTGTGCTCTCGAGGTATACTGTTCGCAGAACTACTAGTAATATGTATGCCCCTAAGTAGCTTCTGCCCGCGACGTCGTCCGCATGGCAGGCAACTATTATCATAAAACAAATTATCAACAAACAAACTATTTTACCTCTATATAATATAAGTTTAGATACCTAATAGAGTCCAGTAAAAATTAAAGCAACCGCATTTTTTTTAGATATTTTTAACAAGTCCACTCCATCGTTTTTTTATTCGCGATCCATTTCGGCTAACTAGTTACTACGGCGGGCGACTAGATATAGCCAAGTGTTTCGCGACAGTTTCGTGTCTACTCGGAACTATTCGGAAGTACTCGTGACGCGACGCGACATTCGGGGAAATTGCATTTTTTTTATTTTTTCTCTAAACGACAAAGGAAATTAGGCTGCATGAAATGGACAGCGCTTTTTTAAGTGATTCAGCGAATTAAAATACCCGTTTTGGTATTGTTTCTGAAAAATATGCTGGTTTGATTAACTTTTTGAATGGTCTAAGAAATGGAGGGAAGGATGCCTGTTTAAAATAGTAATTGTCTGTAGTATCCTGTCCTCCTACTCCTACTTCTTTTAAGGAGAGGAAAATGTGAAATACAAAAAAAAATCTCAGAATGTGAATTTTAATACATTAAGTGATATTTTTTTGCGTTCTCGAATTTTCTTCACTCGGCAAGTTGGGTTATCGACTATGTTAATAATCGAGATTCTTTTCCAATCAATCTTTAATTGCATTGCAGTCATTTAATTGCAATTCCTTTTAAAATTATTGCATATCCGACATGGGTTGACTGTAGCTCCCAAAATGTTTTTAAAATAAGAACTGATGTAGGTGCTCAATTATGCTACGTTATATCATATTTTTAAGTATATCTTTAATCTTCACAAAAATCTTTAATCACGTCACAATTAACGCTGTACCTATCTAGGCCTATTAACTACAGTTTCTCAAATTACACCAGATCTACCCACCTATTCTCCCTATTCTTCATCCTACCCTCGTTCCAACTTTTTTCGTTCCTTTTTGGCAAAATAGAGTATTTAAGTTCGCAAACCGCCTGTAAAATTGCACTATCCGTAATTATCCTGAAATTTTCAGCTGAAACTCGCTCGAAACACTCTGTTGTGTGGGTAGTTGCATGTTTTTGTGGTTACTATTATATTATAACGTGTAACGGTTTTGGTACAATGCCCTGTTGGGTGGGTTTTGAAGTGGGTTTTAGTGAAATTCTTTTTGAAATGAAAACTTCTTTAGGCACGTTGGGCGATTTTTGGTTGGGGTTTTATGTTTAACTTTTCACTTCTGTAAGCAATCCCCATGACTACCATTTTTTTTTTCGTAATGTTTTAGTGGATGAACTTTGTCATTATTGTTATTTAGTATTCCTCTTCTTTATTTTTATCAGACTTCCAAAAACAAGGAAGTTCTTAATTCGGATGTTTACCTATATCTTTTTTATGTACCTATGTTCGGGCATACCTCCGTCATACACAGGGTTATTGGAAAAACACCAACAACCTCTTAAGGGGTCATTGTACTCATCATTATGAACAAGTTTTACTATGGGACGAAACCTGAAATCGCGAAATAAAACCAGCTGTTCAGTACATTTATGTTCGCATAATTCGTCAAAATGTACCGAACAGCTGATTTTTTTTCGTGATTTCAGATTTGGTCCCATAGTAAAAGTTGTTCATAATGATGATTGCAATGACCCCTTAAGAGGTTGTTGGTTTTTTGTATTTTTGCAAAAAAATACAAGAAAAAATCACTTTGTAATGTTTTTTTTTTTTTGGAAGACGGTTTTCTTCCATACTACTCTATTAGTCGTCATCTCGGTAGTCACTCCCTTTCTAGCGATATCATCTTTCACACAGTCCATCCATCGTTACTTTGGTCTTCCCTTACTCGTATAGCTATCTACATTCACAAAACTTTCCTGATGACATTTTCTCATTCTTCCGCATCACATCACATTCCACTAGTTACTTTTAAATAGAAAGATTTATAAAGTATTATAAAACATCATATATAATTCTTACGTGAACAGCATATTATTTATCAGCCAAGATCCCGAAATACGTAAAGGTCTTTCGAGGCTTTTACAGTGCCTACTTATATTAGCTTCTCGTGTTGCTTATCAAATGAAATCAAACCAATCTTTATTTCAGAAAATGTTACAATGAATGTTACATTACAATGTACAGTCCATAATGTCATAGACACTAGAATAGTATTATTTTAAAGGGAAGCGTCAGGGTAGCCATTTATTTAAATTTTCTTATGTTTTTTGCAATTTGCAAGTCAATATTAGGTTTTTTGTTAAATAAATTATGATTCGCGACCGTAACAAATATGAATTTACAAAATTATAATCATTAGAATCAGTAATACTACTCCTAAAGTTAGTATAATCATCCTAAATGTCAATATTTCATGAAATTGTCATTCATTAGATTTATATGAACTTAGAGAGTTGTATTGATGATTTTAATTATTATAATTCTATAAATACATATTTGTTACGGTCGCGAATCATATTCAGATCTACATATAACCTGATACTGACCTGCACATTGCAAAAATCGAAAGAAAATTTCGCGGACTACCTGGAGCATTCGCCTTAAACGTATGCCTTTTTAAGTTTAAATAAATTAAACTGAAACACTAGCACACTCAATCTGTGGTCCTTTCCTCAAAATATCATTTCAGACACCAATCTACATGGTCTTCTCATGATCTGACCAAGATTATGTTATGATTATGTTTGTGTTATTGTGGTTATTTATGTGTTGTGTTGATAGAAATTGTATATATAGAATTATAATAATTAAAATCAATTATTATAATTCTATAAATACAATTTTGATACGGTCGCGAATCATATTTTGATTAACATACAACCTGATAGTTTTTCGAAAAAACTATTCAAAGATTCTTTCGTTTTTCAAAAAACGAAAGAAAATTTGAATTTCGTGTGCTACCTGGAGCTTTTGCCTTAACGTCTCTTAGCAATAAAAAAAATTAGGAATTTGTCTTAAATAAGTGACGTTTGATTATTCGGGGTATCTTTTGTAGAACCTGGATGAGGCTTGGCACAGGAGCGTGGGGATTGGCACAAGAAGAGACACAAGAGAGTGTACCCGAGAACTCCACGACCTAATTCCACCGGCCCCCTTCTACCATCGGACATCTAGACGCACTGCCTGTTACCATCCCTACCTGGTTGCTATTCCACCAATTCGCAATAAGCGCTTCCAAATGTCTTTTATAATGCGCACAGCAAAGGAGTGGAACTCCAAAAAACCTGCGTTTGTTTCCGAACGCATACAACCCTAATCTCTTCAAAGTGAGAGTGAACAGGCTTTTCCTGGGTAAGCTCACTCCATCGTCGACTATGTCTCTGTCACCTCTGACCTAGACTAGAGTCAAGAGCAAACCCATCACAAATAAAAAAAAAGAGAGGCCTATTGCCCACCAATGGGTGAAGTCTTGCTGTGAATGATGTTGATGATCTTTTATTAACAACTTTTTTTTTCACGACCTAGTTTTCAACTTTCTGCTCAGTAAAAGAAAAACAGTGGTTCATGTATGTTCTACAATTGAAAACTCTGTGACTTTTCAACTGCCAGTTGTTTTACGACCAAAAATCAATGGTGTGCCTGAAACCTGAAGCTAGCACACTTACGTGCTAGCTTCAGGTTTCGACGTAGTTTTAGAGTCGACGACGAATTTTTATAAACTGTAATTTTATTTTTATACTAGCAGCACCCGGCGGTTTCACCCGCGTAAGTCTCGAACCCGTAGGAACATCGAGATAAAAGTATTCTATGTTATAAACTATATCCAGGTTATAAACTATTTGTGAGCCAAATTTCAGCAATATCCGTTCAGTAGTTTTTGCGTGAAAAAGAAACAAACATCCATCCGTCCTCACAAACATTGGAAATTATAATATTAGTAGGATACACTGTAAGCCAAAGATAGATCTGTTGGAAAAATTATTTAAGATTAATAATGAATAATAATAATGAATATTAATCTTAAATAATTTTGCAGATGATGATCTGCCAGACCTTTTTCCAACTATGTTGGGGTCGGCTTCCTGTCTAATACCAGTATTTTACATGGAGCGACTGTCAGTCTGAACTCCACAGCCCAGTTACTGGGTATTATGATACCCGCTGGTAAAACCGGTTTTCAGACTTTCAGGCTTCTGACGACCCGTAACGACTGTCAAAGATTCACGAATGGGCGGGCTTGACTTGCTTTCCGAGCCACGGAAGGGTCTTAGTATGTAAAAATGGTCACCCATCCACGGACCAACTGCAGCAAGCTTAGCTTAACTTGATCGATCGACCCGTGCGGCTGTTACTAGGTACAGACATAAAAATTGTAGCATGAGCATATACAGCCTCTAATAATGTTCTTACTCACTCCAAACCCCCAGAAATATCAACTACGAGGACAAAAATATCATCTACAACCGATTTTAAACACGTGTCTAATTCTAAATAATACAAGCAAAGCAAACTACCTCGGTACAGTCGCGTCGTATATTCGCTGGAGCCAGTCAACAGGTGCAGCAGATCGGTACAGTTTCGGCTGTAATCTCGACAGATTCTGCTGACGACGCGGCTACCGGCCGCCGTGTGTACAGGCGGGGACAGAAGTGTTAGGGAATTGTATTGTTTAAATCATTTGCTGTTTATAAAAGACTGAACTGTAGGTATTCTTGCGTTGTTAGACCATACTAAAAAGCAAATAAAGACTCCTACAAACAGGCGCGACATGCGACGCAAATCGCACGCGACACAAAGGCACCGCGTGCTTTTCTACGAATCTTAACATGTAATTTTGTAAGATTTTTATTCTAGTGTTTTGTCGCCAGAAAAAACAATTGTACAGTCAATCAGAGTCATATTGATCTACATCATCCAAATTAGTCTACTTTACACAGACAAATAGTTTAAAGTCGTATTTGACGATTGTTTAGAGACAAAACAGGAGATTTTTTACCAATTTGCCCTCTATGCAAATCCTAACTTAATATTATATATGTGAAAATGAGTTAGTTTGTTTGTTACGCTTTCACGCTAAAACGGCTAAACGAATTTGGATGAAATTTGGCACATGGGTAGACCATTCCCTGAAAGAGGACATAGGCTACTTTTCTTCTTGGATGGCAGACGAAGTCGCGGGCAACAGCTAGTTGACAATAAGTAATAATAATAATGACCTGGGACATTATTCACACGGTCATCTGATCCCAAACTAAGCAGAGCTTGTACTATGGAAACCAGATAACTGATATACTACATACACTACTTTTTTTTTTCAAATGCCTACATAAATAAGTGCATATAAGTACACCAACTGTTTCCCAAGTGACAACATCGAAGATTATTATTGTTAACCTGGTCATTTGAATACTATCTCAATATTCTGAAACACAAACTCCCTAACACTTCTGTTCTCGACAGTCTCAAGTTCCGGTATCGTTGTTGTGTCTGCGATTCGGTACCGACTGCGAGTGCCGACACAGTACACACAGATTTAAGTTCAACACGGTTTTACACGCCGAATGCCGAAAGCCGAGATCCGAATGTGTGGGAGAATGGGTGTTGCTCTATTTAAACGGAATAAATAGGGATGTTCTGCTCTCTGTGGTTATGTAAAATAAAGTTTATTTTGATGAAGGATGTGATGTTGAAGTTAACTGTTTTCCGTTTATCAGCAAATTTGTAGTATTATATGTATAAGTAGATCAGACGGTTAAGCACAGACTTAACACTGGATGGATGAAATGGCGGCAGTTAAAACGATATCTAAATGTTTCCTAAGCCGAATTATTTGTGGTAACGACCGCGACTTACCGAGTTGAGGTCGTCGACAGGCGCTTTACTTTGTTTAATTTATTTAATCACCACTGCTCTCAAAACGATGAAGGAAAACATCGTGAGGAAACCGGCATGTCCTAGAACTAAAAATTCGAAGACATGTGACATCTACCAACCCGCACTGGGCCCGCGTGGTGGATTACAGCTCACTCCCTCTCACAGAGAGGACGCCAGTGCCCCAGCAGTAAGAACATTATTAGAGGCTGATTATGCTATGCTTATGGAGAGGCTCTTCCCTAAAATATTAATTTATTTCTTCAATGACATTTTCTCCAACCACTCTTCCAAGCAACGTACAATCACAAACAAAAGCGTCTCTCATTTAAATTAAACAATACTTGCATATTATATTTACGGCAGCCGTGAGCCGAGGTATCGAAACAAGTCGGAACTTTAATTTCCTAACGCGAGCTAAAGCCGACGCCGCTCTCAAAGCGCCATTTATTAAATAATTCTCTTAACAATTGTGGATTTGTCTGTACTAGGGATGTGACAGCTCATTTATTTTATAACTGTGTCCGCGTGTAACAGGTTCTTATTTTGTTGGGTTACACTATGTGTTGATCTAGTAGTAAATCCTCATCTTTATGGAATCAGAAATCTGTATAAGTAATACTTACATTCAGCAAAGTGAATGATTACCTTGTGAATTAGTTCATGAGAAGTGCTACCTTTGATGGGCTTGTTGCGAATGCCATAAGTACCTATGTGGCAGGTGGCAGCCGACTAGCTTAGTTAGCCATTCAGTTAACCGCCTAGCCTTTTAACTAAACGGTGCCGTTCAACCAGCGGCCTGAATGATATTCATTGTAGGTTAGGTTGGAACTGTGACCAAACACGCGCGAGCGGAATCGGTTGCAGTAATTAAGCCAGGGCACCCCGACCAAATAGGTTAGGCTAGAATTGTAATCCACCGCGCGCGAGCCGATCGAGCGAAGCGAACGGTGCACGCCTCCTCTTAGGATCTCTTAGGATCTCCGCTAGGATGTTAACTAAATGGCTAATTAAGGCGTGTATGGTCGTGAAATGGTCATTTTTGAGAGCTTAATGATTTTAAATGAGCCGACAGAAAATTCCAGAAAAAATATATCTTCTTTATATGTAGGTACACATATACCTACAACAATCTGAGCATTTGAAAATTTTAAGCAACATTAAATACCATGCCAAAACAACATTGAATTGAGGTTGTTTTCGACTTTAAATTCGCTACTGCTTCTAAACTACAAGTGATAATATTTTCACGGCATGACGACGATAATATTGGTAAATCACTTATCTTACAACTGTGCATTTTTAATTTTAAAATAATAATTTAATTTTACCAAAACGCCACTATTATAAAATGCCAAAGAAATATTCACTAGCGGGTCCGTGCGCGAGCGTCGGGGCTCAGGTTTTCGACGACTATACTCGCCTTAAGTTGGGCAAAAAGCCACGTTGTTGTATTTTGGTTTGAATTATCTGTGAAATCACAGTTACATTAGATTTTTTAGTGTCGTCGTTAATGTTGGCTATACATTTGAATTTCTGCGCACCTGTATACTTAAATGTACGGTAACCGAGTTGCGGTTTTATTCATGATAGTTTAGCAACTAGATTGGTGACCTTCTTAATGTGTATGTCACTGCTGGATATACGCCTCTCCAATCGCACGCCATCCAGCTCGATTCTTGGCAACTCTCATCCAGCTACCACCACCCACCCTGCGAAGTTCCACCTAGTCTGAGGGCGTCCTACCTTACGTTTGCCGATTCGCGGTCTCCACTCAAGAACACGTCTACCCCAACGGTAAAAAGCGAAAGCTGTTAATATTGCGTAAAGTTTCCTGCAACACTTAGGTTTGCCAGACGCGGATACGCGTGGGGGGAGGGTGTGGGGGGGTGGTACGGGTGCAGTTGTCACCAAACCGATTGCACATAGCAATTTTTTTCATTGGGCACATTGTTGAGTTTATAGAAAATAGGTGGGCAAGGTTCTTTTTTTTTATCTGGGAAGATAGAAACATTTGCCCCCTTTGAGCAAAACCTAGATCCACGGTTTGCTGATGAGTTCATCACATCTCGTGCCTACCTACCTGTTAGTGGAGATAGATTCGTTAGCAGATTTCAGAATTAAACCTTGCCAAAGCACTTTAACATCGATACTATATCCATAGTAGGTCAATTCAAGGTCACCCACACATCATAGTCATACACCGTAACGAACATGACCACATTGGAGCCAATCGTGCTATCGATCACGAAGTTATGGAGGCAAAACCTGAAATACACCTTAACTTGTAAGTAATCCTACAAAAAATTTTCTTACTGGCAGTTGCTTGCGGTTTCACTTGCATTCTAATGAAAATTCTTCATATACAGACGCCAGCAGGTCAAGGCACCCGAAACTGTCAAATTTTCCCAATCAACCTTGAACCTAATGCTTTAAAGATAAAGTTGAAAATCTATTAAAGAAATTTGACAGATTGTATAGTAGCTTGATGTGCTGGCGTCTGAACGTATATAAAAAAGTATCCTTTGTTTTAATTTAGGACTGATGATCAATCATGTGTGCCTTATTATCAGCCTACAGCAATCCACTGCTACATAGGAGAGCCGGCACGATTAACACAATTAACTTAATTTTCAGAAGTTCTTATCCAGCTGCTACCAGCTACCCTGCGAAGATCATTGACCCCAACGGTCATCGGTTCTACGGCTAATATGGCCGGCCCATTGCCACTTCTGCAGCTTGCTTATTCTGTGAGCTATGTCCACAAGTTATGCCTACTGTGTGCCCAGTTTCATCCAAATAGAAGAGCTTATAAAGAGAATTGCTTGCAAATGATGACGAAAAATTTTGACGAATTGGGACTAACTCTTTAATGAGATCAGAATTCAAATGGAATGTCTTTAGAAATTGTTTAATGAAACGGTAGGTACACAGCAATCAATCAATCTGCCTAGCCTTTTCCCAACATGTTGGGGTCACTTCCAGTCTAACTGGATGCAGCTGAATACCAGTGTATTTTTTACATGGAGCGACTCGCTATCTGACTTCCACAACCCAGTTATAGGGTAACATGATACCCTTTGGTAAGACTGGTTGTCAGACTTTCGGGCTTCTGACGACCCGTAACGACCGTCAAAGATCTACGAATGACAGCCGGGACCAACGGCTTAACTAGCTTTCTGAGGTACGGAGGGGTCTCGTTACGTAAATTGTGCAGGTAGGTACCTACTGTAGAAGTTCAGACTCCAGTTATGTGGAAGTTCTGAGTCTCTACAGGATTGCGTAGCTATATAATAAATAATACCTACTAGGAGAGGCAACAATCCGTTATATTGTTAACTGGAAAAAGCATACGAACTAACTTCTTTTTTTATTATTTAAAAAAAGAATTTTGCACTGACGCAAGTGATCGAATGTCGGCCAGTACAATACAAGGTTAAGGTTCATTGCATGGAACCTTTACAGTACCTACATAGCAACGTTGCATAAAAGTTAAATCTATTAATTTTCAAACAAGTAGGCCAAGCAACCAGCCGCGAAATCAGTCAGTTTTCTAATAAGTACTTAAGAGGGCTGTCGCGTTTTGCCACCTCTCTCGCTCACACGGGACCAATTTTTTAAGATTATTAAATGAAAGGATACCATTCTGAAAAATGTAATCAATTAGCGAACTAGTAAATAATATTAATTTAATAGGTAATTATTACAAACACATTTCTATTGTGTTATCTAATGAAATAAGCTCAAACAGTATTATGATCTGTTTTTGATGTTTTTGAAATAAATGACAAAATAAAAATGTGTTTTAATAATTACTTCATTATTATTGACAAAACGAAACAGCCCTCTTAAGAGGATTGTGAAGTGCCGATACGCAGCGAGAGTCTTGGAGGCAACTACCTACCTGTGTACATTTCATACAGTTATTTACATAAATATTGTTTCGGGCGATAGCGTTCTGGCCACCCTAAATCTTTATGAAATGAGACAATTTTGGTCTCATTAGATTCAGTACACCTTAATCTAGGTCTGTTCCTTTTTCTTTTTTAGTAAATCAATTTAATTTAATTAAAAAAAACGCTCGAGGAAGCTTTTTGCCAAAAATATAGATATTTAGATGCTAATAACTTATACCGTATGTAATATTTCTTTATAATAAAAACGTACGGACCTAGCTTTTCATTATACCTAGAACATTTCCAAAAATTAATGATAATTAGACTATGTTTACGGGGAGAAAATAGTTATCGCTTTTTATATGAAAATTTACAGCTTCAATGCTAATGGCCCAACAGCTTCATATAGATATTTGAAGATGAAGTTTATTGCATTTCACTTGTGAGATCATTAAGTCAGTAAGTACCTATTTACTATCATTACTATTCAGAAACTAACACCTATAAACATAATATCTCTTTGAACACACTTTAACATCACGCCTGTAATCCCCGAAGGGTTAGGCAAAGGTGCACCTATAAGTACACCCACATTTCGCCAGGTATGTTTAAGTTCCATGTAATAGGAGGCGAGCCTGTTGCCATCAACCGGGCACAGATCCTGACTCCGGACTGGTGCTGAGAAATTCCTGATGGAAAAATCCAATAATACTTTGACCCAGTTATCGAACCCAAGACCTCAAGCTCAGCAGTAGCGCTTGCGACCACTAGAACGAGGCAAATCAATCTGCCGAGGCATTTCCCAACTATGTTGGGGTCGGCTTCCAGTCTAACCGGACGCAGCTGAATACCAGTATTTTACATGGAGCGACTGCCTATCTGACCTCCACAACCCAGTAACTGGGTAATGCGATACCCCTAGGTAAGGCTGGTTGTCAGACTTTTGGGCTTCTGACTGTCAAATATTCCAGGAATGACAGCCGGGACCAACGGCTAAACGTGCTTTCCGAGGGACAGAGGAGTCCCGGTATGTAAAGATACTCACCCATCCACGGACCAGCCCCGGCAAGCGTAGCTTAACCTGATGGATCGACCCGTGCGGCTGTTATTACTTAGCCACGAGCTCCTCCAACGAGGCAGTCAAATGTAGAAGACGATGGTGAATAATTCTTTGTAGGATGAAAGCTTCTTCTCATACAGAGAAGGAATAAGAATTGAACATCATGCTATAAGTACCTACTTACCTACCTAAAGACAGGATGAAATTCTGTCTGTAGGTAGGTAACGATGTTTTCCTTCACAGGAAGTCAATGAGGATAGATTCAATCTAGTGCTTAATGAGTTAAGTATGATTCAAATTCAAACGGTTATACAGTCCGAAATACAGTCATCGAATTGGAGAGATATTTAATTACAATTGATATAGTGTGTAATCAATATTGGTAGACATTTCAGTGCCAAAAAGTAATAGCTAAATAAATTATCGGTAACAGAATGACAGCTGAATTCGCAATTTGCTCCCGACTTGACCATTCATTCAATCATTCAGCCAATTAGTGCACTCCCAAATATTCTACAGCGGAAACAATAAAACTGAATTCAATCTGTAGATCATTACAATAATCGGCAATCAACTGATCACCAAGGTACAAATACATTCAATAGTGAAATGGTACAACCTTATTATGATAACAATAAGCATCAAAGTAGAGTAAATACAATTTTACAAACAGCAAAAGTAAACGTTGTGGTTCACCGAAACCGTTCTGAATTCAAACATCGTGTCGCGTGTCCTTCCGCGGAATTGGCGCGGAAATTTTTGTTATCTTTTCGTGTTCCCCGAACGGATTTTAAATTGAGAACACAAATGTGAGAACGATAAAATGCCGCTGTGTTTGTGGTTTGCTCCAAATACAAACAAGTACTCGAAAACACGCATCGTCGAGCATTTAGGAAGAGATTCCTGTATGTCAAAGAAGCAAGAAGTTGGCGTATGAGAACCTGATACATAGGCAACTGTCGTTATTGTTTTAGAAAACCACTGGAGCTGTAACCTGCAGGGCAAATGATCATATTCCAATAAAAGAGGGATCCAGTTAGGATTGATCACAATCAAGGAGACGTTTCCACCACCAGGATTACATTCACCGTAAGACACGTAAAGTTTCTCATTTACCTATACAGAGAGGTATGTATGTAACTATGAAACCCAATAATGTGTTATGGAACGAAACTAACAAAGTTAGTAACGATAGCCGAATAGCGATAGGCCGGGGATGTTTGTATCTAGGACAAGTTTCGAGGGCGGATAACTCAATTTTAGAGGGCGGAAATTCCCATAACTAGATTTGCTTTCAACTTTTGAAGTGAATCCCGGCGAGTAGCATTCATAAAGGTCAGTTGATATTCATCAAAGGATGTAAAGACAACTATGTTATTCATTTAACTTTGTACTATGGACAGCGTGTATCAGAAATGCGTGGACATATTTAAGAGTCTGGTATTGACCATCAAACACCATGGGAACAATATTGTAATCGTGAAAAAATAATCAGCTGCCCATAAAAATTTCAAAATGTACTCGAGCCAAATTTATGGGACAGATGATTTTTTTTTTCACGATTAGGTACGATGTTAATCCTATTGAGAAAGTTGCTGTGTACCATACTTTGGGTGTAGAAATACCGTTATATGGTATTTTTAAGGTACAAAATGATTATATCAACTCCTATCAACTAGTACATCGCGAATAAGGCTAATATTTCCCATTCCAAGAATTAGCAAAGATATTTATAATTAGGGCCTTCCCCGTTTCTTCAAGACTGTTGATAGGTAGTAGGCATTAATTCTGTATGGCTGTGAATGGTATATCTCCGCCCAAAGTCTTGTACACTTTGCTAAACGAGTTTTTTTTTAAACCATTTGGAAAAGGCGACTGGACTATTATAGGCAGATAGCATCTTCTACACTGATGAATACTTGCTGCATTCACTTACGGCTGTCGTGGTGGTAATTATAACAAATACCTACCTATTATATCTTGAATCGGTCAATCCATGGATCGATTTGCAACTTGATAGTAATTTGTTGATGGCTTTGAGACTTGGAGACAAAGTTAAGTCGTGATCATGGTTAACATAATGGTCATCTCATGCCATGAGAAGTCAAAAAATAATGAGGGTTGCTGATTTGAGCATTAAATACACATCAAAGCGCTAAGCACGGAAAACTTTTGAACTTTCCGGAATTTACTTTGCTTGTATGTAGGCTCGAGACGTTTTGTCGTTTCTTTCCCAGCACAAAATTCTACTGAATGAAAAAAAAAAGAAAGTACATATATTTAGCAATATAATATACAGCAGATAAAAAAATAAAAAAAGTGTGAAGTGCGAAGTAAGAAAACCTCACGACTGCGCCAAAAAGGCTCAGTAGGTACCTACAGCAAAAATGCCAGACAACTGGTGCCTGATGCTCGTTTTCAACTGGACCTGGAATGACGGATGAAAATCAGTTTTATACTGCAACGTGTGTATGCATACTTAAATAAAATAAATGTATGTCAGATAAAAATAATAATTAATAGGTATCCCATCCTATATAAATACCTAGTGTTATTATGAATAAAAATGCAAAACAAAACAAAAAAGACTGATAAATAAATGAGACGCTATAACTGCTAGGATGGGGATCATGAATGCATGAATACATTTTAACCTAAATCAGCTGATGGATAGAATAATACTTATTTTTCCCTATTTTTCTAGCCTAGTTTCCGTTAGTCAAATGCAACACCTTAGAGCTCCAGCGTCGTGTTGCCAGTATAACCAGCCAGTGATAAGAACGCATTGTTTTATAATACGTATTGATTTACTACGTGACCGATCGATTTTCGTACAACCGAATGTTTACAATCGATTCCATTCGCTACATAATTATGTTGAATAAGGGAAGACAGACGAATTTTTCGGAACTTTTTTCTTATTCTTTATAATGTGGTGTCATGGTCTTTGACAAATCAGGCCCACGCTCGGAGTTTGCCAGATACCTATGGACCGGTGTTAAATCCGTTCCATCACTAAAATAACTGATGTCACTTTGTCACTTGGAAAGTTGCCACGCTTAAATGGAATTGTGCTGGACACATCTGCCGCATGTCAGACGATCAATGGGCCAAACTTACGACCCAATGGGTCCCCGCGGCAGGCCCAGACAGAGATGGCGGGATGAGCTCTCGAATGTATATATAATATTAGCTAGGAATAGGATTAGGATTTGACTTTTAGAGCTGACTTTTCAATAGATAGTCACTTTTATCTAAGAAAATATTATGTCAGACTGCCTTACCTATTTGTTCGCGTCACGTAAGTTTGCTGCTCTGAAACAGGCTTTCCGATGCGCATAGCATGGCGCGCTGCTGTTATAGTATAGATATGACTACGGCAAACTTAAATGACGCGAAATATACGACTTTTGAAAAAGAAGCTCTTAGTTGACTTTCCTATTTTTTGGTCTTTAACCAAAGCTTGTACCTACCTACTTTGCGTGCTTTTACTATTTGCTTTTACTATAAGTACAAGACACGATTTGGTTTGATTATAATTGCCTTGAAAGTCTAATTTACTTAATTCTATGCTGATTTGGTAAACTACAGATTATTAACATTCAAATGTGTTACAAGCGTGGCGTGTGAAACAAATGACTACCAACCCTATCATTACAAACATGTCTCGGCACGTCAAACAAGTATCCTTTCCCCTTCGTAGAAAGTACTAATTCATGGATCCATGGTCCCTAATTAAAATTCCGCCGAACAAAAGACATACGAAGACCTCGGACATAAAAAACATGGTTTAATAGCCGACTAAGTAAAACTACGGCCCTTTATTAACTGACTTTAATGAACCAATGTATCTATCCGTGAGAACTACGCACGCGCGAAACCAAAGCTAAATAACGCGGTAGGTAGCAGCAAATTCAATGTAAAGATCAAGACCTTTATTACGACCAGCGTAAGAAAATGACAGCGGTTGCGCGCCATTTGCGATCTTATCCATTCATAATCAACACGCAAATGAGCGAAAATTAACTCTAAAACGATATCATAGAGTGCAAATTACATGTTTGCTAAACTAGTTTTGTTTAGAACGGTTGGAAATGTCAAACCTTAACCTCAAAACCGTGACGCGGGCCGCCATGTTAGATCCATTCGGCTGCGTTCGGAGTAACTCGGGTAATGTCGAGAGCGGTTGTACGACTAATTTAAATTGAACTGTTGCGCGGACGGCTATTTGAATCGCTTTGTGATGTAATAGACGAATGTTAATGGTTGGCGGGAGGTCAGGTTAGACTGGTTATTGTGTGGGAAGGGAGCTATTGAATTAGATAAAGACACCTTGTATCTTGAACTATTTGATAGCGCGCAAGATAATTGTATCCTTGATGGGCGCTACTATTATTAGATTTTTTAAATGGCATTCTGTTATTAATATTATATGCAGTGACATCTTTGAATAGGGTTTTATTTGTTTTAGCAAGGAAGTTTACCGGTTAATTGTACTCATTAGTACCTACCTAACTATTTATTTTATGTCATTAGCATATAATAAACAGGTGTTAAGATTTATGGTTATAATAATAAATACGACGTAGGTAATAATAGAAAAAATGCTACTTGTTTGGTATAGTTTATATGTTTATCTAGATAAAAATTGACTCCCATTTTGTTTGGAACATCTGCATTACGACCGGCTACTCATAAAACGAACATCATAATAATATTTTAATACTAACAACTTTTATGCTCACATATCTACAGTACTTATAATAAAATTTCTAATGGGCAGCTAGTCAAAAAAATATAAAAAATATCTCCATCATGTAGAGCAATTTACCGTGCGTTGCCACTGCACATGGAGGGGATACGTAGTGCCGTGTGACGAAAATCTAACTAACATCACTCATTCCAAAACGTCACACGTTACCCTCCATGACAAACAAAACGCAACTTTATATCTTGGAACATAAAATCAAGAATGGACTGTTACAAAAAACGCAGATGGCGGTTGTATTCTATGTTCAAAAATGACTTGGCGCGCCTAATGACAAGGTTAAGTGTATGAAACGCAAGAAACTGGTTCTAATACACGCCTGGCCGTTAGTGAATAGACAAAAAATAGGCGGCCATCTTGAATTGTGGACTGATGAGGCTCCTTGTTTTATGGTCAGACAGAGAAGCTAATTTAATTTTCAAATCATTGTTGTTTTTGTTCGTTTGTTTTTTATATTCTTTAAAAAAAGGGTTGCAAATAAAAATATGATGGTTTTTTTGGCTAAAAGAGGAAATGAATAATTAAATGAACAAAAACTTAAGATTGCTTTAAGTAGCATAATATTTAGATATGATTATCCGCACTTAAATATTATTTTATGAACATTCAGATAATACTGCCTACCTACTTACACAAAATAACCACCAATCCCGATATTTTTTTATAATTATTTTTAGATCTACATTTTTAACCCTTTCGGTTCATTTTTTTTTTTTTGTTGGTTTAGTAATAACCGATTATAATTAAACATTCGACGCAAAAAGTCTTCCTTTTTTACTTCGAATTCTGCGCACGTCTTTATTGCTTCGATACACAATTCATTGTCATTGGTCGATTACTAAATACTTTTAAGTAAGTATATATAGGTACTCTTCTTGTATCTACCTACATATTAGGGTTAATTCAGCTACTCTACTTTTCTAAGTAGGTAGGTAATAATAATTGGATAGGTATGTACCTAGGTATAACTTAGCAAAGATTTTTTACTATCTAATAATAAATCACTAAAATAAAAGATCATTTTATTAATCCTAATAAGATTATAGGTACGTCACCTGTAGGGTACGTACAAATTAGCCTACCTAATTTTTATAATCCCGGAACGTGAGAAAAATCCGAGATATTCCAATAAAGCCAGTAAGTACCTACTTACCTATTCCAAAAAGTTTTTCTTACCACCTATCTGCAGGGTAGGTAAATGTAAGTGAAAACATCGTGTTTGTAAGTGGTTACTTACAGGCTGCGCGCACGCATCGCGTCCGTCTCTGATCGTTACTTAGAACTGCTAGTGGCGCCACCTGCCGTTCTTACCCTGAGTTACTGTCACGACTGCTTCAATCACGCTTCAACACTGCGAACTGTGCTTAGAACCTGAATATGTAGGTACAATGTTCAGCACACACACCTTATAAGGTGGTGTTTATTTTTAACCGACTTCAAAAAAGGAGGTTCTCTATTCGACCTGCTTGTTGTATGTATGTTTGTATGTCCACGATTTTCTCAAAAACTAATGAACCAATTTTGATGATTCTTTCACTAACGTGATCTACATATTTTCAGGAAGGTTTTAGTATACTTATAATACATTAGGTAATTATTCTTATGTACGAAGTTATATGCATAAATGTACTGTATTCCCGGCATTTCTAAGCGGATTTTGATGATTTTTCTTTTCGTTCGTCTTCTTGAGCATATGGTATTTTGTATATTCAACTAAAAATGGAAAAATAAATTTACTTAAAAAAAAGTAAAAACTGACTACTTATCATAAAAAAAAAAACTTAACAGCTTCTGAAGTCGGTGTCTTCAGTTCTTAAATACACTAATAGTTTGGCACCGACTTCAGAAGCTGTTAAGTTTTTTTATAAAAGATATCTAAGGAACATTTCTTTTAAAGGCATAAAAATAATAGATTGTCTTCCATAAGTAATCAACTAAACAACCCGCGTAAGTTCAAGCCCGCGATTAGTTCAACCTAACAGACAGAATGAAACTTATGTAATTTTTATTAGCATAAGATGTAAAACAAGATTAATTTACTGCTGGACATAACATCCTCACCTACTTTTTTCTACTGATGAGCTAATGTCAATGGTGTCACAAAATAATGCAAATATTTATAGTGGTATAAGTAGTTTCACGGTACCGCTGCTTGCAAAGGCCATCGACCATTCAGTAACGGGACCTCGTTTTTTGTAATCATAGTTTGATTTTAATGGAGCAAGTATACTGTGGAGCAAGTTTAGTGGTTGACTGTCCAAGTTTTCCAGGAGCTTTTGCTATAGTGCGCGCGCAAATGCTAGTCACCGCCTGAGGTATAATTATGTGAGCGGTGAGACGGGACAGGGCACGATTGACAACATTGGCAGACTGAGCTAACTTCACCTTTGTCTACCTCCCCCGTCTCACCACTCACATACCTCAGGCGGTGACTAGCACTTGTGCGTGCACTGTCAAAGGATGAAGATGTTTAGCGCAAAGAATTTAGTATGAGGATATTAATGAGACTACTAATTATTGGTACTGTAGTAGTTCCCCATCCCTTTGATCTCTTAATCCTTTTTAACGATACTTACAAAAGATAGCAGTTCTTTATGAGAAACCAGTCAGAAAACTGGTTTACGAGCATGAATGCACTAACAAAGTACATAAGTATGACGGCTAAATATTCATAGAATATAGATAAGTATGTATATATAAAACATGTCCTGTACATATAAGGAAAGAATAATTTAAAATACTTTGAGAAGTATCGTCAACACACTGCAATTAAATAATTAGATGTTGTGAGTAAATAACTAGTACCTAACTAGGTTCTTTTATTACTACTATTGCTTGAATTATGAAGTAAAACATTAGAACAGCTGCCAGGTAAATAGTTTTTAAGTAAACGCCGTTAAAATAACCCTTACATGAGAGGTAAGACATCCGGCGATTGAGCAGTCAGAGCTGCTAGCAGCCTTGCTGACAAGGTAATCACTTGTATAGGACACAATACAGGTAGAGCTATTATCATATAAGCAGCTCGTTCCTGAGAAAAATAAAACGAAATCATAAATCCATACTTTGGATATACCCTATACACCTAAATACCTAATAAATATTATAATAGTCCACAAGCACCTAACCAAAGTAATGAGGCAAAGAACGGACCATGCAAATAAGATATCCAAGCCTAAATTCATGGGATAAGTACTCAGAAGCACAAAATCAACCAAAGATGAAAACAAACCTCATCGTTCACAAACTTCTTACTAACTAACTTAACAAGACAAAGTACTTCACAAAGAAACACCTCTAATCTTGGAAATATACATATATTCAATCAATCTGCCTAGCCTTTTCCCAACTATGTTGGGGTCGGCTTCCAGTCTAACCGGATGCAGCATATATACATATATAAATATACATATATTATATATCAATAATAAAAACATCCCCTACGGTAACTATTTCTGTTGTGTATAGATTACGAGCATGAGCTCTGATGTAGCTAATATAAAAATAGGCTGAGAATCAGCACTTTTTGAAAAGAAGTGGCGTAACCAACTCCCCAGCAGCACAGCTGTCTGTTCAGTTAGAAGAACTTGTTCTATAAAATAGTACAACAAATATCTACGTATATAAAATCAATGTCCCGCAGCGATCTGCAAAATTAAATAGTCCTTCACCGTCGACTCCCGTACGATGAACCACAGTAAAGCATGACAATTTACCTGTATCGATTGTCCTACCCGAATTGACTGACCGGCACGAATATTAAATGCACCTTTGGACATATTTCTGAGCGATCGATATTTCCTTTCGTGCTGCTAACATATTTAAGCTTGACATGTTTTTTTAAAGAGTGGTTTTACTAGCCAGTTAGGGTGTAAATGGAAGTATATTTCGCGGATGTGTAAATGTCTGGTGAGGTAAAAATATGGACACGATTAGAAGGATTACTGAGATGAAGGCTGATAAAGATATGTATGGCAGTAGAAGATATGCTGTGCCAAACGGAAATATATTGGGATAAGCACCTCCTGCCATTGATGAAGATGATGATAAATGGATTTATTGTGGTGTATGATAAGTTTGGGATGACTAATACAAATAATGGATGGAATAAGTATTTGAAACTGGAAGGTACATGATATTATACAACAGCACCACCAAAAACTTTGACGTGTAACTTACTTGTGCTCAATCTTCAGGTTAGTCTCTACAAACCTCAAAATAAGCACAGCAAACTTACGTGGCAGTCTGTACATCACCCAAACTCATAGTAATCACTTAGAAACTCAACTGCTTTATTGGTCTACGAGTAGTGGTGACAAGCGCTACTGTTGAGCATGAGGTCTTGGGTTCGATCCCCCGGTCGGGTAAAGTGTTTTTGGGGTTTTTTATCAGGAATTCCTCAGTAGCAGTCCGGAGTGTGGATTTGTGCCTGGTTGATGGTAATAGGCTCACCCCCTGTTATATGGGACTTGCAGAAATGTGTAGGTACTATATATAGGTAGTACAGCTGTGCCTGAGAACCCTTCGCGAAACACAGGCGTCATATGATATGATGTCACGTTAACAAACACCAACATGCTGCCTTATCATTATTATTATTATCAGTTATTAGTAGGGAAATTGTGACAATGGAAGATTTCACAAAAAAAAAAATTTCAATCATTTATGACAGTTATGTCATTAAACCTATACAGTATTGGTAAAACACCAGCAACCTCTTAAGGGGTCATTGTACTCATCATTATGAACAACTTTTACTATGGGACCCAATTTGATATCGCAAAAAAAAATCAGCTATTCAGTACATTTTGACGAATTATGCTAACATAAATGTACTGAACAGCTGATTTTTTTTCGCGACTTCAGGTTTGGTCCCATAGCAAAAGTTGTTCATAATGATGAGTACAAAGACCCCTTAAGAGGTTGTTGGTGTTTTACCAATAAACCTGTATATAAGGTACATAACATAAAGGTTACAGAATCACTAATAATAGGCTTTTATTAAAATTTTTAGTGCGACTCTTCAAGTGATTAGGTGTAGGTACATATGGGGTCACTGACCGTGTCATATCGAAGCAACGTATGCATTTTGGTGATGCACACTATCGGTACTTCCCGAAGTTAATTAGTTCAGGGAATACAATTTGATTACTCCGCGTAGCAACAAAACTGACCATCATCATCATCATCATCTGCATAGTATTTTCCCCAACTATGCTGGGGTCGGCTTCCAGTTTAACCAGATGCAGCTGGATACCAGTATTTTGCATGGAGCGACTGCCTATCGGGCCTCCATTAACCCAGTTACTGGGTAATACGATACCCCTTAGTAAGACTGATTTTCAGACTTTCGGGCTTGTGACGACCAGTAACAACTGTCAAAGATCCACTAATGACAGCTGGGACCAACGGCTTAACGTGCTTTCCGAGGCACGGCGGGGTCGCGATATGTTAAGATAGTCACCTATCCACGGACTGACCGTGGCAAGCGTAGCTTAATCTGTTCGATCAACCCGTGCGGCTGCTGACCGTGCTCATAAATTATATTTTCATTATCTTTAAGAAGAAATGAATACGCAAGAAATTAGACACTAAATTACTGCCGCTTTAAAAACATTGACTCCCATCTAAAATAAGAGTTCCGCATTGACGCTTGGTATTCGACAAGGAGCTGTCTTTGGTCCAATCAAAAACTAACTTTTTCAAAGTGAAATAAAATTAATAATATTGACGATAAAATTAACCTTTTGATAAAACATTGTGATGAGGCCAAAAAGGTAATGAGGAAAGGTTTGGTTTAGGTAAAACAAACACGATTATTGCTACCCGCTGATAAATACATATATACCAATTTATAGGTATGCATTTTGGCTGTTAACACCAACTGGCATTTTGTGCATATTTTATCATTAGTACTAACTGCAGGCGTAACGTAGAGGATAATTATAAATTTTGTTAATTAAAATTATTAATTAAAGGCTTACTAAGCTAAGTTTAACCACGACTCATTGAAATGGGTCATTCTACTGACAGAAGTTATCCTAGATTTTGTGAATAGTTCCCCAAGCTGAAATTTAAAATTCAAAATACGACGAAAAGGAAAAGGTCTGATACAAACATTCACTTTTATATTACTGCGTATTTATATCAATGGATACAAAGTTCAAAATCATAAGACAATTAAAGACAAAGATATTAAAATTTATTCTTAGGATATATCATATGTTACAAAGTGCAAATATCATACGAAATTTTAACGAAGGTATAATATAAAATATAATACTTTTTCAAATTAACCTTATCGCTTTAATAGTCAAATAAATGTGGTTTAAAATTAAACGGTTTGAACGAACCGCACGTTTCAAAAACTACAAAATTTTGCAGGTAAATTATGTAATTCCATTTTGTTCCATCAAATAATGGACTCTCTAGTTTCCTTATTATTTTGTAATTCAATTTTGTGGGAATAGGTACCTATTGTCGGTGACTCAAGAGTTATTCTAAAACATGTTCGTTTACCCATAAATGGGTATTCCCTAATTTACGATATTTTAATCAGGAGTCGATATTTTAGGAAATTCTGGGTAAACATTTCAAGGTGAACTATAGCGATAGTGCTAAATTCGGGTAATTTTTGATAAATAAATAAATATTATTGTTAATAATCATAATGTAACACATATCATTTGGCGTATTGGGATAAGTAAGAGTATAAACAATATCATGATGATGTTGAACAAAGAGATACTCCTTATTAACCGACTTCCAAAAAGGAGGAGGTTAATGTCCACCGATTTCTCCGTCAATTGAGGACAGATTTAGAAAATTATTTTTTTTTTGTTTGAAAAGGTATGCTCTCGAGGTGGTTCGATTGTCACCAAATCAGAATCTAATGAGAGGATCCGATGAGAACCGAGGGAACCCTGAAATTTTATAGACACACCTATACTGCCGTCGTAAGAAAAAAGGGCACAACTAACATTTTTTTTAAAAATCTACAAAAAATTGAGCAGATTAGCCTTTTTTTTCTGATTCTAAATATGTATGTAACTCAATTTTTTTTTAAATGTTAGTTGTGCCCTTTTTGCTTACGACGGCAGTATAGCGATTAGGGTTTTTTTTTTAATAGTAACTCGTGCATTTCCTCTCGGAAAGCACCATTTGGTGAAGTGGAACTGATGATGAAGACCACAGATGGCCATCGGAAGTACTCAATAATATAAGAGTTTTGAAGTTGATGATAGGCAGTGATATTTTATGTTTGATAGTTGATAATACAGCAGATATAGAAGAACAAGAATTTTGATCACAAAGAAAAACCTAGTGATAAGGAACAAGCAGATGTAGTTATTAATGAGTAGTAGAGGAGAGAAGATAAGGATTGCGTTAATCGCGTGCGATTGGGAGAAGACTGTTTCCCGCAGTGAACTGCCATAGACGATGCTGATGCGATGATGATGCTTGTAAGGAAGATAACGATATAAGTGCCACTTTTCTTGAAAATAAACTCTAATTCGCCTAAACGGGAGGAGAACGTTAAGCTTTGGTTTCTTAAAAAAGCGGCGAGCGTTCACACAATAACGGCTGTCCATATATAGAGCGTTTTTTGACACCTTTGTCATATACTGGTGAAAATGACAGATTTCCATGACGGCCATTATGAAGGAACCGCTTTCCTAGAAATATCAAGGAAATTAGGGACAACAAACATCTGTAACTCTAAAGAATCACAGATGTTTGTCATCCTAGGAAATATCATGAACCGTGTCGTACTGCAAAAGACGCACATGTCATGACTAAAATGTAATTTGGCCATTCCCGCTTAAAACCATAGATCTGTGGTCCATGTTAATAGTTTTACCGTTACAATGAGAATATATTAGTATTAGTAAGACAGTTGTCTGCTACTCCACGTCAGAGAGCGTATTTTGCGTAAGAATACTTTATAAGACAACTTTGCTTTGCACCTTTCCCTTGTCACATGTTATTTAGAGTCCGAGGACAAACTCTCTTCCAATTTCCTCTCGAGGTGTCGTCAGCCGTTACGTTATCATTCATCCCATTTGCACTCATCTCATCTCTTTCACAATTCACCCATCTCTTTTTTTGTCTTCCTCTCCCCTTCCAGCCATAATCATTTCTAAGAATCATAGGGATACTGCTACCTGTCTTTTCATCCCCTATATTAACACTTGACCCCACTGGAAGCAAAGGGCGAGTGTATCCTCTGCCAGAAATCAAATCGTCATCAGTAGATATTCCAGATTTGTCTATTATATATTACTAAAGTCTACATTAACACTATCTTTTGTTTTAAAGACAATCGGACTTCCTTGAACCAGTGGCTACTGAATATAGTTATGAGGTGAGTCTACTGATTCATTATAAATATTATTTATTTATTTTGGTGTTTTCTTCATGATTTTATTAAACAAATGTTTTAGGAAATTGTATTTCTTCTTCAGTATTTTCATTTCACTTTTCCTTTTTCAATTGAATTATTTCATTAGGTCTTATAAAATTATTGTTTTTATTACCTTTTATTTGATGTTAGGTAGGTACCTGAATGGGGCAAGGTAGGTCTAATTTTGGGCTGTCCATTCATCTATCTTCTATAATATAAATTATGTTTGTTTGTTTCATTTCGAATAATGAATTTGATATTCATAATTTTAATAGAAAAAAAAAAAATACCCTTATTAATATACTAAAATTCTATAAGTTTCTAAAACCTCAAATCTTACAAGTCTTAAGAAGACTTAGGCATGTCTCAGATCCTTTTACGCCATTTTTCTGCAAGAAATCGTAATAATGGTATAATAGTTACCCAGTAGCTACTAGAAATAATAGTATCACTACACTAGTTCATGATCAGCCTGATCTATGGTCATATAAAGTAAGCCGGTTTCCCGCCATTCACTACCCAAGTAGGTACCTACCTAGGTAGATAGGTATTTGCGGACGGTTAAAAGTTGTTGCCACAACTCGATATTTTTCTTTGTTCTTATTTCAATTAAATAACAGACTGTTTATTAGTTACTTGTTGGTGAACTTCTATTTACAAATTTAAAATTAAGAAGTTGGTAAAGACATGGCTGAAAAGAAATTGGAAGGAACGAAATATTAGGAAGAACTCATAATGTTTTACTACCAAAAGAGTAGGTAGATAGGTAGGTACTAGGAATTCGTCATTGAAACTCCATCGAGTCGAACTTATTTTCGCTATAAACCTAGACAAACTAATAGGTTAGCATTCCTATACCTACGCTGATAGCACGAAGGCCAATCGTGAGCACGCAAGGCGACGCACTACAAAAATACTCATGTATTGTGTGTGTCCTACCTACCAAACAAAAATATCTTTCACCAAGTTCGTCAACCCAAAAATAACACATACAAACAAAACAGAACCAATATTATCTTAAAAATTGTGTCTATAAGCACCCTTTTCCCCCGCACTGCTCAGCATAAACGAAGTTTGCGATAGTCACATGGGTGAGTTTGCAGGCGCAATCTAGCAATGCACTCAAACGCAGACAACTTCACTCCGCACCAATCATCAAGTTCATAGATTAAGATTGGCGTTCATAGAACTGACTTAATAAATTACAAACTACTTGTTCCAACGACGTGATTAATTTATAAACGTACTCACCTAAAGCCCATGCAGTATCTGTCCATATGCACATAAAATGTTCCTTCTTGTTTGTATCTCCATTAATAATAGTTCACTAACACTCTATAACCTAGTTTATCTAAGTTTGCACTTTGACATCACAATATTCTATAAGTTTTGTACGACAAGGCACTATGGCTACATCACAAAATTGAGCAAAGTGAAAGAAAAAAATAGTTTCACTTTATGAGGTCATCGAACGCGCGGTCGCGACTATTCCGCTGCATTCGAAAATGGAACGTTTTGAACACACTCACATGGAGTTCGGAAAGTGAATTCGGCAGGGTTCGCCACCGGCTCGGGGTCCATTCGGTGGATTTTCGTAGATTTTCGTGTCGGATAATACGCGAGGCGCGTGCGGGGACAGCTCGCGCGCAACTGAAGATTGTCGTAGGTTAAGTTAGGAAAAAAACACCGCTAGCTCAATTTTCCGCGTTACGCCCGCCACAGTTTCTCCGCGCCAAAAACTAGTTGCACTGTCACACATGACGCCGACCCCGATGGGGTTGTCCCATAAAAAATCACAGTCCACGAGGTCGCTATTGTTTTGACAGCTCCATGAAATACAACCATGTGTATCTATGGAGCGGGAATGGGACGAAGAGGGCGCCACCGGTCCAAACGCAGCCGATTAGAAAAACAAACCGCTATTAACCAAATAAACTAGCACAGCGCGTAAACACAACGAAATTACTGCCACTTTTCATTATATTTCGCTATGCACCGGGCCGACGTCACCTAAATAGCAGACGCTCGAAGTTATGTTCGTCTCTTTCCCGCGCGTGTTGAGCGGACATTTCTAAATTCGAACATTCTGAATTTGAATTTGAACTGTCATCTCTTGATGTGTTTTTATGACCAGTTTTAATTTTTTTTCTGTGTATCTTGTGTGCGCGGCGTAAAGGTGCACACATGCGAGTTAGCGCACTTGGACTGAGCCAATGAGCCTAGATGACATTCGCAGAGGCTTAACTCGCAAGTTCAGACGGATGCGGCGTCAATAAACTTCGATGCGATGGTGCGTTTGTAATGTGCGAACGATGTAACTTTATATCTGTTATACTCGACGTAGGCTGGACCTCAGCGGTTACGTCATATGGTTTCGTCGCTTCAAAAAGTCGAGGAAACTCATTGTTCATTTATTCTCATAATTATCTTCATTATCATTATTTCAATGTCAGCTTGTACCTATAGCTAACCAGTTGCATTTCTGTTCATTTCTCGCTTCTTTAACATCTCCAAATAATTTCTCAACTATTTCTACACCTGCGTGAATGACATCAGCAATATAATGTAGGTCATAGAAATGTGTTTCTAGCAAAATTTTAGAATCTTCCGTTGCTTTCCAAAAAAACTGCAGTTATAGCGCCAAACCACTGACCCACTTGAGAATTATTGTGACTATGCGCGTGCACTTCTTCTTCGACAATTATTATTGTTTATTGATAAAGTAATAAATGAAGACTTATTCGATATACTTTCTCTTCAGATAAGACTGTTGTGTTAATAATAATCAACGGTCAAGTATAAACGTGTAGGTATCCGCAGTTTTAAACAACATAAGTGTTTAAAAATAAAGTGTCTGCCCTCTTGAAAATCGCATCTACAACTCCAGAGTATCAAAATCGCATTTTCTTTTACCGTAGGAAACGACCTTAGAACTTAGAGAATTATTGATTCCAAGCAAGGAGACAAAATAGTCTAATATTTGGGGAATCAGAATCATACGGCCAATATATCACCCATTTATGAGCACAAACGTCTTCTTTTTTGAAAATCTCAATATTCGAACTATTCCCAAATCAATTATAATTAGGACCCTCATAATTTTAATTTAGCAATACACAAGTTAAAAGTTAAATTAGAAAAAAACCCCGATACAAATTTATCGTTATTTTATTTGCTACTCCATTTCCATCATGTTTATCAGGTATTACATCGGGTTTAGTTGTTTGGGAGCTACGATGCGACAGATATACCTACAGATACTCCTGATAAGCTTATAACACCCCTCTGTTTCCGTCGGGGGTTCAAAATTGTTGTCCATTGTCTCATTATTAAGCAAAGCCTCTTAACTAGTGATCCCTATTTCAATGTAAGTACCTAACCTCTTTTGAAAATTGTTAATAAATATTATCACAAGGTACAGACAAAGAACTGACTTTTGTTATAATAACACATTTTGTAAAACATTAAATACACGTGACTTACTTCAATTGGATCTATCATTCAGTTTCCTTTCAATATGTAATAACTGACTACATTAGAATTATGGACAATCCTTTTGAAAATATTTCAGTCAATCGATTCATCATCATTCTCCCACCCTTATCCTAATTAATTTTGGGGTCGGCGCAACATGTCTTCTTCTTCCATACTTCTCCATTAGTCGTCCCTTTCTAGCCATATCATCACTCACACAGTCTATTCATTGGTCTTCCTCACATCTTATTCTGCCAAGTGCTCAGTCATCATCATCATCATTTCAGCCGAAAAACGTCCACAACTGGATATAGGCCTTCCCTAAGCACTGCCACTTCGACCAGTTCTGTACTTCTCGCATCCAGCGGATTCCCATCGCTTCACCTTGTGTTAGGTGTTCCGACGCTAAGTCTTCCGGTACGCGGTCGCCACTCCAGAACCTATCGGTCCCATCGGCCATCTGTTCTACGAGCAATGTAAGTTTGGCAATTGTTCGGGCTATGTCGGTTACTCAGTATTTAGTACTCAGTCAATTGAGCTATATTCAATTCAAGCCACTGCTGGGTCTAGGACTCCCCCAAGTTGCAACTTGGGGGAGTCCTATCCGAATCACTGCTTTTCGCATCCAGTCTATGCCATCCTCCTCAACGCTGTATCTTGTTCAAGACTTACATCATTTATTGATGGACTGTTTTTTATACGAGTCTCAGACTTCTTCGTGCCTCGGATAACACGCTAAGCCGTTAGTCCCGGCTGTTATTCGTAGATTTTTAACAGTCGTTGCAGGTCGTCAGAAGCCCAAAAGTCTGTCAACCTGTCTTAACAAGGGGTATCGTGTTACCCAGTAACCGGGTTGTGGAGGTCAGATAGGCAGTCACTCCATGTAAAATACTGGTATCCAGCTGCATCCGGTTAGACTATAGACGCTGACAACCCGTAACGTAATATATTACAGTCATTGTACTCCCACATATTTCATACCCTTGGCAGAGCTGCTGAAATTCTGTGAATTTCTGCAAATTATATAAATTATTATCATGATTTCATTTATTCACGGCCGACCTAGCCTGTGATTCATGAGCATTCCTTTATTATTATTATTATTAGCCTTTATTGTCTCACTGCTGGGCGAAGGCCTCTCTACTCTCTTTCCATCTCTCTCTGTCCAGAGCTGCCAAGGACCAATCTTTATTAAAGGAGTCCAGCTCATCCCGCCATCTCCGTCTGGGCCTGCCGCGATGTCGTTTGCCATTAGCGGGACCCACTGGGTCTTAAGCTTGGCCCATTGATCATCTGACATGCGGCAGATATGTCCAGCCCCATTCCATTTAAGCATGGCAACTTTCCGAGTGATATCAGTTATTTTAGTAATGGAACGGATTGTTGTATTCTTAACCCGGTCCGCAAGTATGATACCCAGAATACTCCGTTCCATAGCTCTCTGGCAAACCCCGAGCGTGGACCTCTTCTGAATTGTCAAAGACCATGTTTCGGAACCGTATCTTCGTGAACATGGGAAGAATACACGTGTAAATGAGTCTTCTCTTGAGGGATAGAGGAAGATCGCCCTTTATTACATCTTTCATGGCCCAGTAGCTCTTCAGGCATTTTCGGTGCGTTTTGCAACTTCTTTGTTTTGTTAAAGTGCCTCAATAAATATCAATCTGTCTAGCTTTTTTGAACTATGTTGGGATTGGCTTCCAGTTTAACTGGATGGAGCTGAATACCAGTATTTTACATGGAGCAGCTGCCTGGGTAACATGATACTCTCTGGTGAGACTGGTTGTCAGACTTTTGGGCTTCTGACTACCCGTAACGACTGTCAAATATCTACGAATGACAGCCGGGACCAACGGCCTAATGTGCTTTCCAAGGCACGGAGGGGTCTCGATATGTAATTGATGGTTACCCATCCACGAACCGACTGCGTCAAGCATAGCTTAACCTTCGATCGACCCGTGCGGCTGTTCATTTAGCATGACCCCTCCCCTAAAAGTCCTTCAATATTTTTAGAAATTGCAATGAAATAAAATCAACCTAGTTGATTCTCGCGTCAAGGATTTTTTTTTATTTATCTCATTCATAAATATTCATAATAGTGGAAACATTCAAATTGTTTATTGTTTATTCGTTTGAATTCCCTGTCCATACACAAAACCCTACAAGTTCCCATAACCAAAAAAGGCGCGAAACCAACTCCCACTATTCCAAAATCGAAATCAGATCAAGCGAAAATGAAAATCGAACTGTATTTCCATGTGAAAGTAACGCTTAATTTTTGTTTAACTCCGAGTCCTGCCGAATGCATCGCACATTCAGCCAGCCTCGTGGTGTCATCGACCCCTGTATTCGGCGACGGCCATTACGTTGGGAAAGGTCAGTACCTATGTTTGTGTGTGTCTGCTTTTACTTTCAATTTATTGTGCATTTAAATTTTGCGAATTTAATATTTTGGTCGGTTTGGGTGACGCGCGTCATTTCGGTTTCGATTTTGTTTATGATGAAAGAGTTAATTGTGGGAGGGTTGTTATTTTTGTAATTACGTTTTTAATTGTATATCTAATAATCTCTTTTGATTAGGTGTTGAAAGTAAGTTTTTTTTTAATTTAATTATTTGTAATATCTAAAAATAACTGCAGTTGAGTTATAAGTTAAAATATTATGTACTTACGTAAATTGAAAAAAGCTATTAGTAGGCGCAGTTCGAGTCTGCGCCGTTTGTTTTCGGGAAAACTGATTTAAATTTTACTACGGATTCCGATACTGCAGTAGCCATTATATTTGTTTGTTCGACACTAGACTTAGTAGGCTCATTGCATTCCTTATACAGTAAGCTTTCACCGATTATAAATCTTTTCAGTTCTGAGCAGATGTACGGCCGATATAAGACGACATCCCAAAACTGTTTTGCTATTTGCAACAGATTTTCTTACGGTTTCTGATACTACCGTAACTATTTTATTTGCTCGCCGCTAGACTTTTTAGACTCATTGTATTCCTTTTGATGCAAGCTTTCTTCGATTGGGATGATTTTATTTATGAGCAGATTTACGGCCGATATGAGACGACATCACATTATTTTGCTGTTGTCAAATTCATATTATTTTTTAACCCTATTATGGCTAATATTTCTATAGTTTCTTTATAGATCCTGGTAGTACTTTGTCAAATCTTGACAAAGACACTAGAATAACTGATCTAGCTAAACACATTTTTGCGCTATACGAATTGATATTTCGACACATAGTGAAAAGTAGAGGATCGCGCGCATGCGCCTGCGCTCGCAGTGTGACGTCATAGGCAAGTTGTATCCGATCTTAAAATTGTTATTAATATGACCTATCTTTTGAATGCTCAAACATTACTCTAGCATTAAAAGTCTCGTAGTTATTAGCGGTTGAAATCTTACATATTTTTGTCGATCAGAACACCGAGCGAAAAGACGTCTTATCATTACCGCCACAATACTCTTTAAAAAAAAAAGTGTCAACCACACTTCATATTCCCTTCAAAATTTCAAACAGTTTAGCATTCCTACAAGCTCATACAAACCATCATCACCTTGGCATCATAATACGTGACGCTACGCTATCGGTCACAAAAGTCAAACGCAACATTAAAAAAAAACTGCCAAAATTATGTACCTACCTACAACGACGAAATTCTTGATAAGCATTATCTTATCGGGCCTGACCATGCCAATTCCAACTGTGTTGTGTGGGGTCAGGGTTTTTCCCCATCTCATTCACTCTTGGCTTTCGGTGTATTGGTTTCTCTGTCACACGTAAAATAATGCACATAATGTTTGTTCTTTTGTTTCGTGGACGTAATTTAAAATTTTAAGGGTATTTTTCTTAATGTCATTTTTGCATGTTGGAATGGGCTGTAGTTTGTGATGTATAGAGGTTAGTAATATAATAAAGGGTGAGCAGTACCTAATGTTAGTTCTATCAATATATTGAAGTTTTTTTACATAAAATAATAACCCTCCACTATCGAATACCGAAAACTTCTCCGCTACGAATATAAGCCAAAAAAAAAATCCGGCCAAATGCGTGTCGGACTACGCAAAAAGAAGGGTTTCGTAGTTGGGATGAATTTATCCCAAGAACAAACTTAACATTGTAGTTAAAAACATGTTCTCCCATACATTCCAATTGTAATTGTAAGTTTGTACCCACAATATTCAGAGATTTACCATGTTATTTTAAGACCATAGTTTTCCTGTAATCTATAGGTATAGAACTATTTCCAGTATTTTTTATCAAAATTTTAGGCTCAGTAGTGTCGGAGATAAGGAGGGAATTGTCAATTTGCGTCTATTTTCCTAAATACTTTAAAAAAAATATTTTAAAATTATAAAAAAGTATATATTTGAGACCCAAACAGTATAAGTTCTTTAATTTGATATGTCACACGGTAGAGTTTACAAAACTTTTTATTTTTATTTTCTTATTTGCCCCCCGAAATTGACCCCCATATTAAAAATTCATTTATTTACGTCACACGTCCGTGTTTGTGTCACAGAAATTCATACGTGTACCAAATTTCAACTTAATCGGTCCATTAGATTCGGAAACAGACAGACAGACTGACACGACTACACGAGTGATCTGTTAAGGGTTCAGTTTTTTTCCTTTTGAGGCACGGTACCCTAAAAACAACTAAAACGGTTAAAGAAAACCTACATAACACATAAATGGGAGGTGAATAATTATTGGAAAATAAAGCAGCTGAACCAATAACGGTTAGGAGTGGTCTGGGAAGTAAGAGGTCACCTATTAAATCATATTGTTACATATTTTAAAATATTGTATCTAAAAGGCAATTATTTATAAAAGGGTAACCGTGAAGTTTCTTGCTGGCTCTTCTCCATAGGAAACGACCAATTGGAATCGTGCACCTAGCTTCTGACGTTTCATAAATGCATACTGCCTATGTACGAGTAGGATTATGTGAAAAAAAAAATGATTTTGATTAGTTGGATGAGATTGAACTGATTATTTAGCCTTTCAAATGTCGATGATACACCATTGGATCTAAAGACAAAGCTTTATAAAATATGTTATTTAAGCGTATACTTACGTCACATACTTACATTTATAAACGTAAAATACCATTAGTATAGTAGTATTCATGTTAGCTCATTCATATTAAAAAATAGTAACTAATGGCATAACTCATTCATGTTTAGTCTTTCACATTTAGCCAAAATTCAACCATTAGTTACTATTTTTAACCATTGGTTAACTACGGACCAAAAAGCCGGCCCTTACGTATGGATTTTGGGTTTGGAATAAAGTTAACTTTTTTTTGTTACGGATGTTATTGTGGCTTAGATCTATTATATTTGAGCTGTTTAATGTCCGCTATATACTTAAGGAACCCCATAGGTTCACAACTACTGTAAACCCGCGGTCGCCATTGAATGATGGTATTTTACGTTTATATATGTATATGATGTAAGTATACGCTTATATACATATTTTATAAAGCTTTGTCTTTAGATCCAATGTTGTATGATCGACATTTGAGAGGCTAAATATCATGCTTGTGTTTGGAATAGGTTTACAACTAAGACACGCAAATGGTGTGGATCGAAAATTCTAGTCAAAACCAAAATTCTTTACGGTATTACTATATTCACACGAATAAAACGTACGAAAAGTTTACTTTAAAAAATATAGGTACAATAAAATAAAACAAAAACAATCTTGTTGTTTTTATTCAGAAAGGTCAAGGCACCGACCATTCGCTTCCTCCTCCATGTTATATTTTTGTACATGACAATTCGGCGATAATTTTGGTCGTATTTTTATTAAAATGTCGTTGATTTTATGGAACCGGGTTAAAAATGTGAGTTTTTCTCAATACACATACATATATAAATTCACGCCTTTTTCCCATGGGGGTTGGCAGAAACTAGAGCACGCCACCTACTACGACCTTTCATACTTACCCACATCTTGTCATCATTCATACATCTTGCCATACATACCTACATATAAAGACATAGAGAAGGTATAGTTTTCGATTTTGTTTTTTTTTTTATTTTTTTGGTATATTGGGGTGTGCTAGCTGACTTAGGGCAAATAATTTAATTTAATTTAATGTTTTCTATCGCGTTATGTACCTAAGTTATTTTGCGTAGGTACTATTGTCTATAGGTAATATATATTTTTTTTAACTGAACAGACAGCTGTGCTGCTGGGGAGTTTGTTGCGCCACTTCTTCTCCCCAGCTAAAGCACTAGGAAGTGCTGAAAGGCGGGCGTTTTGGGGGACTGTCTTATGTAATTTTGACGTTCGAAAAGTACTGATCAGCCTAGTTTGAATAAATGACTTTTGATTTTGATACGCACGCCGGTTGCGAGTACTACGCACCTGATCTTTCTGAAGAACATCACCAATAAGGTCACTATAATATGTCCTTCTAGGGTGTCCGCCGTCAGCGTTTCCACTCACATCTGCCAGTTTTTCAATGTATACCTACATATATGAAAATCTGTGAAAGAAAACATTGTAACAGCACTTGCTTATAGTTCTATTTCATAAAGTTCATTGTCCATCGCACTGGGAACGGAACGTCAACGAGAAACGAGATCATTCGGCCAAAGTAAAGGTAGGTACTGTCGCTACTTCGGCGCCGTCATTTGTTTTCTGGCTGACGTCGCGTTCCTGGTGCAGTCGACACAGTGTATCAAATGACAAAATAGGAACACATTATTTTGTTTTTAAAATAAGAACGGTTGATTCAAGTTTTCACCACCAATTGACTCAAGTAGAGGAAAATATCATGAGGAAACCGTCACCGTGGGTGACTTATTGATCTAAAATCGTTTATTTAATTAGGCATAAAGCTTAAACAATTTACGTAATAAATTAATCATTGCGGCGTCTTCGAGTTCTATGCCGCGTCTGTTATACAAGGAGTTTATGCAGCGTCTAAGCTCCGTCGTCGCTCAACTAACGACCAACTTAAATCACTGATGTATTCCTGTTAACCCTTTCAATAGCCTAAATTTAATATATTGTCTTTAATTTTCTTGTAGGTACAGACGCCAGCTGGTCAAGCTACCCGAAACTGTCAAATTTTCCCAATCAACCGTGACCCTAATGCTTTAGCGATAATGTTGAAAACCTATTAAAGAAATTTGCCAGATTGTAGTAGCTTGATGTGCTGGCGTCTGTACCTCGAACCAACAAATGTGGAAAGAAAAATATACACAGGGTGACCTGTAATTAGAGGTACATATTTCTTAAAAAAAAATATGTAATGATAGATGTAAGTAGAAAAAAAAAAGAAGCGTATTGTTATTTTTGACATTTCTCGGGATCCTGGGGTCCCGGACTTTTGGAAGGCGTACGAGGGGCCGAAGCCACCTCGCAGAGGCCCCTTAGACAATTTTAAATAATGAGGAGGCACTAACCGACGATTATCCTTGTATACACTATGCAAGTGCACCCAAGGACACACCCCGGTTAGTGCAGGACTATTGCAGGACATACAAATAAAACATATTGGGCTGTGGGTTTGGGTGGCTATAGTGGATTGGTTACCCAGAACTATGGAAAGACTATATCCCCTGCCTGATCAATGTTATATGTAATACATGGATAAAATCGCAGGGGGTGACTTGCACACTCAATAATGGGCCCCTGAAAACGGGCGCTAGCACATAGTGACGTAGCGACAAGGGGGCAACACTTCCTGAAGTGTTTGAGGAGTGGAGAGGCATTCCACGGCTATCAGGACAATCCCGGTATGATCCAAGATCATTACTGGAATACTTCCTTCCTACGAGCACGTTTGCTCTTGCGAATCTCCACTCAAGCCGGCCAATAAAGGCAAAAATGAGGTGGGAGCTCTGTTCCTTGTCAGTGTTCACTCCAGCCGGCCAATAAAGGCAAGCCAGGGGTGAAAAACAAGACTTCTTCCGGGAGATAGGGGTCTGTGGGGTCGCTACTGCCCAACAGCTCGCCACATGCTGCCCTGCAGGTTTCTGTATCTCTCTTGGTCTGGCTCCTCATCCTAGACCTGTTAAACTCTACCGGGACAGACCAAAAGTTCGGAGCGCGCAAGCCCCACCACGACGTCAGCGTAGAGGTGTCAGAGGTGGGGTATTGATATTATTATTTTAAACTAGATTTTATTAATCTGGATATTATCTAGGACCGAGTCCTTGTCAAGACAAATCAAACAAGCCCAAACTCGATAGGGTTGCGTCGTTTTATTACTGGGTTCCCATGGCTGCATTCCAGCTCCATCATCAGATCAGCTCCATGTCATAATAATATTGCATTGTCATCCGATTTAGATAAGCATGTAAAATTTCAGCTCAATCGGAAACCGGGAAGTTGGTCAAATTTAACTTGCAAGTTTTGATTCAAGTCGTGATAGTGTGACCAAAGTGTTGTAGTTGTTAACAGCCAAAATAGTGCAAGTTGTTAACTAGTAGATTTAGATATCGATATCCCAAAGTAACTGGGAGGCACAGCCTCTGCCTCCCAATTACTCGCTTGATCGGGGCTGTCACGTGACTCCTGTCGCAGAGGTCAAGCGCTTTGACACAAGTGATCAGGCGATGGTTACAATGTGGAGACAACTACCTTTTTGACGTAGAATCAAGTTAAATCGATGTTTCACGAAACTTTTTATTAAAAATTTAAAAAAAGTTTCTCTTAGTGGCCAGCTATATGGATCAATTAATATTTAAGTTATATATTGTTAGTGGTTTACCTTGTAATAAATAAATACGTAAATAGCTATAACCTTTTTTAGAAGTACCTAGAAGTCAGTTGTTTTATTTTTTTTTTTTTTGTAAAATAAAACCAATATTTTTCACTTTTTGGTTGTGGTAGATACTGTAAAAAACTCCGAATGGGAACTTTACTTTTCTCGGGATCTAGACTACTCAAATGATAAGCTATTCACTTATAAGACTTTTATATTATTTCTATTTCAAAACCAACGCACCTATACATGTGTATATATTCGCCCAGAGGGATGTGCGCCTCGCTGACGTCTCCCTAGAACCAACTCTATGCCTTTTATATAAAAGTGACCCTGCGAATGCCATAGATATCGCCAGGGAAATTGACAGGTTCTTGAATGAAGCTTTTACAGTACCTACCCCACACAAATTCGAATACCACTACCTGCTATGTGACAGGAAGTTATATCATCCACATAGAATAAGTGGAAAAAGTACGTAGGTATTATTGAACTGAACTCAATAACTATTGGGCAGTTTTTGAGTTAGCTTCAATAAGTTAATAAAACTCATATAGGACCACCTAGGTAGTATATCCTTCCAAACAAAAAAAGAATTTTCCAAATCGGTCCAACCGTCTTCGATTAATCGGTAAACATAAATTAAAAAAAAGATTCCGACGAACTGAGAAACTCCTCCTTTTTTGGAGTCGGTTAAAAATAAATAAGTAAACAAAAAGTGAAAAAAAAAATAAGTAAACAAAAAGTGAAAAAAAAACGAACACTATTCATGAACATAATAAAAATAGGATCTTTTTACTGACATCTGACCGAACCCCGATCCGATCCGATCTGACGGCCTACCCTTCAAGTTTTAAACTAGAAATCAGCTATAGATCGCGTCACGTATGTCTGTCGCTCTGAAACCAGGCTTTCGCGAAGCGCTGCTGTTTTAATATAGACTAGCTTTTGCCCACGTCCCACCCCGTCGCGTCGCATCGAATTGCCTGCCCGGGATATTACGAGTACTTCGTTTTCGCTTAGCGTTCTTTCAGACTTTTTTTCGTTTTGCTCGGCACCTAATGGTCTAAGCCTTCCCTAAGAATTGGCCTATCAAATGCAAGATTTTTTCAAATCCGACTGATAGGTCCAGAGATAGAGCCATGTGAATGCGTTCCCAGTAATTACAATACATCGAAAGCTTAAATAAGTATTATAGCGTTTTTGTTTATGTATTTTCATTGCCTTTTCGTCTTTCGATTTTTTTTCAGAAATTTATAGGTAATCTTTAATTATTGTTTACAACACTGTTTTTAATAGCAACATTCTTACCTACCCAAATATAATCATTTTAATACTTTTAATTTCTTCTTACAAACAAATCCTTACCTTCCTTTATCCTTACATTTGTTTATCATCTGGTCAATAATATCATGATCATCTGCTTAGCCTTTTCCCAAATATGTTGGGGTCAGCTTCCACACGAACCGGATGCAGCTGATTACCAGTATTTTACATGGAGCGACTGCCTATCTGACCTCCACAACCCAGTTACTGGGATGAGATAATACGATACCCCTTGGTAAGACTGGTTGTCAGACTTTCGAGCTTCTGACGACCCGTAACGACTGTCAAAGATGACGAATGACGAACGGCTTAACGTGCTTTCCGAGACACGGAGGAGTCTCAGTATGTAAATATGGTCACCCATCCACGGACCAACCGCGGCAAGCGTAGCTTTACCTGATCGATCGACCCATACGGCTGTTATTACTTAACCAACGGCACTGCGAAAACGTTTCCAAAAAAAATACTTGACAATACTGTGCCCCATTTGTACATCGAACCCAGGACCTCGTTTGCCAACTTTACTAAGCTTTAAACCTAGGTTAAAGTAATTATCAATCAAATGATGGAAGGCCACGACAAATGATGAAAATAGCACCGGTGACTGAAAGGTTGTGTGTAAACAATAATAATTACTAATTTTGTTTAAAATGTTTATATAATTTTACATTTGTTTTTCATCTGGTCATTAATAATAATGACTAATTTCGTCTAAAATGTTTATAATTGATATTATTTTCAAGCCTATTTAAGTGAATTACGTATATGTCTGAGGTTTCTCTTATGCAAACAATGCTTAAGTTATCCGGCCTAAGTTGCCTACCTATTCATTGCGTTGCAAACGCGAAGGGTAAGTCCCTATTAGTGGTATTGTCTAAAACAAACGATTATTTATTATTATTTTAATAATCCTACCTAAAGCTAAAATAAATCAATTAAATATATACAGAGTGTAAGTGTAAACAGTGGCGACTTTCTAAGGGGTCATTGTACTCATCATTATGAACAACTTTTACTATGTAACCAAACCTGAGATGGTGAAAAAAAGTCGTTCCCTACCACCCATCGTCGTTTCAGGTTTGGTCCCATAGTAAAAGTTGTTCATAATGATAAGTATAATGACCCCTTAAGAAGTTTTGCGTTATTTCAATAACACATTGTAGAATAAGAGTCCCTAGTCATAAAGATCTTTAGATAATCTTTAGAGTAGGGAAGACACCCTGGTCCTTCCTATTCTAAAGAAAAATTACCTAGTTTGTGTGAAAAATGATAAATATGGCTAGAAAAGGAGTGACTACGGAAATGACGGTTAATTCCACCCACTGTCGAGCATTCCGATACCTCTGGGCTCAAAGGTCGTAAAGGACAATATGCGACTTTTCAGGAGAAGCAAAAAACGAAAAAATAAAAATTATTTTTACTCTAACATTTTTGTTTCTTGAGCTATTTAAATGAAACCTAGGAAAAAAAGTGTTTAGAGTTTATAGTATTCTCTAGGGCAGTGTTAAAAAAAATCCCTAGTGCTGTATTTACCGAGATAGATTTCCTTTACGACCATAAATTTAAAAATTAAAGTCCTTTACACTCTTCAAATTTTCATCCTATGATTTACATATGGGCGTAAATCTACTTTACTGCACAAAACTAAATAAAATAAGGAAATAATCGACCAGTATAATCATTTGTAGATTCTTAAGGATCACCCGCAAAGGTATTCTGAAAGGATAAATTAATCATTAAACTTAATTATTAAATGGATTATGTAATTTTGTATGTAGGTACTTATGTGTACACTACTGTATTTTCTTTACAAATATTCATGAAATAATATATAATATATAACTCTACAAATAAAACGTACATTTGTGTAATCAAATTGCGATCGTTTATTTGTAATTGAACACAAAGCTCTAAATCTTTAAATTATAAATTCATATTTTGGTAATTAACGTAGTTTTTCTTGCTTGTCTTTTCTCCACTCTCTACTACTTTTTTCATTACTTTCACTTCTTTAATCAACTTTATAAACAGAATCTGTTTGATGAGATGATAAGTAAATAAATCGTCATCTGATAATTTATTTACTCATCTTCTTTCTCAGTTTTTCATCGTCCTCTTCGTCTGTTTCGTTCAAAGTCTCGCGTAGCTCAGAATTGCATGGAAGCTCCCCGTATTCTTTATGAAATCTTTTAGGTATTGTTTTATTTTCACACGGGTTTATCAGAATTTTATATTTGGCAGCGGGTATTGGTACTATTGACTAGCAGTAGCTGCTTCACTGCATCCATACCAATCACTGGTTCATTGCTAATCTGGCGTTTTCCCTTCGGACTTTCCCTTCCCCTTTCCTTTTGTTTTTCCTTTCTCTAGGGTTTTCTCGCATAATGTTACAGAATGAGTCTCTGCTTTGTCTTCCATGGAGTATTTGACAAACATTTGGTCATTATGCTGTTTTTAATGTGGCGACTCTGATTTTTTTTAATTTAATCTTTTTTAATGTCATTGGCGTGAATGTATTTAAAGCTAATTGATCAAATTTTAAAAAGTCAGTATATTCCATGACATTGACTTTGTAAGGTCTTGGTATTTTGCGGGCCGATTCAAAATGTGTTGACCACTGTGAGGGACTCCATACAATAACTTTTCGTACTTCCCTTTCGATAACAGCATGAACGGTATCGACAGGCATGTATGTATGGCTCGGGAGTAAATAGTTAATTTGAATGACCTCCCAATTAATTGCTTATTTTAGGAAATGGTTCATGGCAGCCAATACTTTTATTTTGACCACCCCATTTTGTCCTTTTCCTCAAAATATTTCATTAAGCAAGTTGCAATTTCGTTACTCCCTCTTTTGCCATCACATTCCCCCCATGTATAATAATTAACATCCTGTGTGCGAATCAAATTCTACAATAATTATGAAGTGGATAGCTAAACTTGAACATCTTGTAATTTCGATAATCGTTATAATACATTTCACAAATTTGTGAGTTAATAGTTTTGTGTAAATGATTTAATTTTTATTAGGTTAGGTAGTAAGTTTAGATTAAATTCGTTGTGTTTTGAATATTCTAGGATTTATGGGACAAGTCCTCACGTTTGTATACGCCCTTAGTGGAAGCACATAACTAAAATGAAACTAGGTAGTAAAGGACACTTGTATTTTTTTTTGTTTTATATTGTAAGGGTGTACAGGACAATTTGCACAGACGATGTCCTTTGCATCCAAATTTTTGAGGAAACTTATATTAACCACCTAAGGTGGTATAAGACAATTGATATTTTTTATGTTTTATACACCCAAAAGTTGCTTTGTACTTTGCTTTACTACCAAAATGAGTTCACTCTGGTAACTAAGTGTTATTTACATCCATATTTTCACGGTAAACTTTGATTAACGTCTCAAATTATGTGGGTCGTAAAGGCATTTTTTTAGCGAATTTCGTAAAACGGAATATACTGATCGATAGAAAATTAAAAACTGAGTAAAACAGTTTCAAAAAGTCATTTTCGCCCAAATGCCTTTACGACCTTTGAGCCCAGAGAACTATGACTATAGAACTATGACACCAAAGAACCGTATTACGGTTATTTGGTGTCATAGTTCTCTGATCTGTGCGAGTCTCATCCAGAAAGCGACAAAGTAAAATCCATAGATTTAATATTTGAAATGGAACCCACAAATTATTTTTTTGCCAACATTTAAAATAATTTTATTGTATTTAGGTACTGAAATAACAACGTAACCTATAAATTATACTCGTTCAATTGCACTGACGAGGATATACGTAAGATATATTATTCGTGGTTTAAAACAAACAAATTGGTTTCTTGGTTCTCAAAATTCAGTTACACACTTATCAATGTGGTCAATGCGTCAGAATTTGGTAATAAATAAGTACATTTTGTTCAAAATAAGGAAAATTGACTGAGTAATGAGGAGCCACACTCAAAGCTGTGTGTAGATGTCGCTGTAGTCGACTGTACCTTGTTTACCTTTCTTGACATTAGTGTGACTGCTATTTATGAGATTTTAAAATGTAATTCGACTATAATATGTACGCGTTTATGACTGTGCCTCAAGTAAAGGTTGAGCTTCGTAAAAGGAACGCTGCAAATGCCTACAAAAAGGCCGATTTGATTGAAAGGAAAACACTTAAAATATTTAAGGTTATGATTGTTTGTGAGCCTTTTTCTATAAGCTATGGACTAACATTCCAATTTTTTTTTATAGATTACATTTGTAGGATCGAATCCAAAACTTTGGTGCTGACTGCGACATCAAAGACGACACCGCATACCTATGACCACCTTCTGATACATTCAGAGACATAAATGCATACACTCCTTTACCAATGATTAACAGACAGGCAATACAGGAATATTTTGAAAACTAAGTACCTATATTGATTGATTAAACCTTTAGGAGAATTATTTACTTCATAGATTAGTTAATATAGTTTATTTTACGACGCTTTTATTTTGATGACAATAATTTTATTTTATTAGATAATAATCTTGATTCTTTTGTTTTATAGATATAGTACTCAGCCTAAAGGACAGCTTCTTTACTAATCTAATCCTCTTCTGTCAAATGCGCAGCAGATAATCTTGCAGTACTACTTACCTTAAACTTTTTAATACGTAACGCCAATTCCCATTGTTGTCTGCCCGTACTTTCTTTAGGAAATAAATATACTCCTCTGTTTTTACAAGTTAACGCACTACATTGAGGCATTTTGAACAAAATTACGGAAAGTAGGAAAGCTAAACTTAGTGATTGCAAAAATCCATACGATTTGACAGCTAATATATCAAAACAAGGTACAGTTGATTGTGCGCCATCTATCGTGATAAAAAGTTAGTTTTCCTCGCCATTAACAGACTGAAGGGCTGGGCACAGTTTTTATCATTTTGAAGTAATTAAGTTAAAATAATGGTTGATTGGAGGAAAGGTTATGCGATGTTGTTAAGTACATAATAACACATATTGTTTGTTCAAGCCAACTCCCAATTAAAATGGTAATTATTTTTGGGTTTTTTTGAAAATGAAATTGTAATGGATTTTAAGCTTAGGTACACGAGCTTTGCGGTCGAGTCTCCCTCAGAGAATGATTCAGGTTTAAGGAATCATGAAGCATGCTTAACGTACATACTCGTACATTATATAATTACGTAAATAAATTATATGTTTAGAACACTGTGTATTTTCAATTTTGCCCACAGATGCCTTGGGTCATGCTGTCGGACTTCGAGGACACGCAGACGTTCCAGCTTGGAAACTCCTATGATGACTACACTTAGTAGGTATCGGATATTTCGACAATATAACAGAATACATTTGATTGCAGGATTTATGAGAATTGGTAATTTTGACGATTAGACTATACCTACCCTAAGCGATCTTTTTGTTGTAAGGAAGGGCTGGAAAGTTGTGTGGAAATCAGTTGTCATGGTATGAGCATGTGATGCGGCGGAAAATGTCGCGAAGCAAGTTTTCAGACTTTCGAGTATGAACATAGATGGTTATAAGAGTATGGGAGGACCAAAGAAATGATGAATGGACTGTGTGAAAGATGATCTGGCTAGAAAAAGGGTGACTAACGAGATGACGACTAATAGAGGATGTGGAAGAAAAAGACATGTGGCGCCGACCGCAAATAAATTGGGATAAGGGCAGGAGAATGATGACGAAGGATAGGCTCCCATGCTAAGGTATTTTAAAGAATGAGGAAAATAATAACATGAAGATAAATAAATAATAAAAAGTTTATTGATTCATAAACAAGTGTTACATTATAGGTATGACACTGGATCCCGCACTAGGATGCCCTGTGTCGCAGGATCCAGTCTCTTTCGACAGATAATGTGAATAATAAAGATAACAAATGCAACGGTTTCAGCATAATTCTTTAACTTAGGACTAAAAGGTAACCAAATGTGTGTGTGTATCTGATGAGTGTAAGTATGCATGTGGTGAGTGTGAGTGTGTATGAGATGAGTGTAAGTATGCATGTCGTGAGAGTTAGTGTGTAAGTGATGATGAATATTTTAACAGTTGAATAATGAAAGATTTTCCGTTTCAGCATAATTAAGCCAAGCCAAGCAATAGTTAACTTATATACAGTATGTTAACCAACAGAGGGCGTTCCCGTTAACCCGCAATAGTATAGCATCCATACATGCTAAAAAAAATATTACCATTCGAAAACTAAATGGTTTTTATTTTTTTTTAATATTAAAATATTCACTAAAAATGTTAAATTGATATGTAAAAGAAACACTCTGTACACGCGTACTTGAAGGACGGAAACATCGCAATTTAGTTTTTATTTTTATATTTTTTTGAATATTTTAGTGAATATTTTTAGCATTTTTAGTGAATATTTTAATATTAAAAAAAATAAAAACCATTTTGTTTTCGAATGGTAATATTTTTTTTAGCATGTATGGATGCTATAGGTACTATTGCGGGTTAACGGGAACGCCCTCTGTTGGTTAACATACTGTATAACAGTCATCGTGAAGCCGAGTCAGTATTAGTCAGTAAATTGTAAATTAAAACAGAACCGTAGGTATCTGAAAACGGAATGTCATCCGAATATGATTAAAGTCAACGGTTTAATAGCACGCTGAACATCTGGGTCAATAGCGACTGTTTATTGATTTCGTACGATAACAACAACCAATGCAATGTTACCACTTTTATAGATCAGACGCACGCGTCGGAAACAGTGAGGACACCATGCTATGAAAAAAGAAGAATGAATATAGGTACTGGTAAGGGAATTAAGTCCACCTTTGTACCTTTTTAGGGTTCCGTGCCCTCAAAAAGAAAAAACGGAACCCTTATAGGATCACTCGCGTCTGTCTGTCCGTCTGTCACAGCCAATTTGGTCACCAGCGTGGGAACGGAGACGGTGTCAAAAGCTTTTTTTAGGTCTAGAAATACCAATAAACAACATATTATAATTTATAATGGACCGATTAAGTTGAAATTTGGTACACCTATGAATTTCTATAGCCCAAACACGGACATGTAACGTAATAAATGAATTTTGAATATGGGGTTCAATTTTGGGGGGCAAGTAGGAAAATTTAATAAAAGTCTTGCAAACTGTACCGTGTGACATATCAAATGAAAGAGTTTATTGTGAGGGTCTCAAATATATATTTTTTTTATAATTTTAAAATAAATTGTTTTAAATTTATTTAAGAATAATAGGCAAAAATTTACCATTCCGCCCCTTATCTCCGAAACTACTGAGCATATCTAAAAATATATATGTATAGACTTATTTTCTATATTTTTTTCAAAATTTAGATTTTGAAAAATAGAGAAAATAGTTCTATAGGTACGTATAGACTACAGGAAAACTTATAAGAAGTCTATGGTATTAAACTAACATAATAAATCTCTCAATAAAGTGCGCACAAACTTAAATTTGTTAAGTTTTTTCTTGGGATAAATTCATCCCAACTACGGAACCCTTAATTGGGCGTGGTCCGACACGCACTTGGCCGGTTTTAATTTATGCATAAACTTTAATAAATAAATAAATAAATGAACGAGTATCAGCCGCACTGTTTCAAGGTAAAACTACGTTTACTGCGGTCGGTCCGGGGATCATATGATCATTCATTTTATCAAATGAATGATCACCCATCCCCGGACCGACCGAGAACCCTACGCACCTTGAAAAGCAAGTTAAGACAGTCGTTACGGGTAGTTAGAAGCCCAAAAATATGTCGACCATAGTACTGGTCTTGGTTTGTATCGTGTTACCCAGTAACTGTTTTGTGGCGCTGATTCCCTTGCTCACAAACTAAACTAAATTTAAGTCCTGTGCATCTTTTTCTTTCTATTTCATTAAGAAAAGGACAAAAGGTAAATCTAATTTTAGTCCTGTCAAATTAGTCAGCGCCTGACGGAAATTGACGTATTTATAGTAGGCAATTTTTTAATCACGTCTGAACTTGTTTAAGGAGTATCTTAATTTGACAGGACTAAACTATGTATAAATTATCGAAATAGAAAGAAATAGATGCACTGATCTTAAATTTAGTTTAGTTTGTGAACAAGGGAATCAGTGTCAATATCTGGTTAGACTATAAGTCGATCCCAATATAATTAGTAGGAATTAAACTAGGTAGATGATAAGGACGTGCGTGCCTGCGTGAGCTGATTAAAAGGGTTTTTACAGTTATAAAAATAATCAAGTTTGCTGACACGTGTAAGGAAAAATATTTGTAATATTATTTCCTAAAAAGGATAATTGGTTTGTTCAGCTGCGGTAAAACAGATCGGAAGAACACATAGAAGAATTGGACAAAATAAACATTAACTTCCTCATGTATGGTCAGCTTTAAGGAAAACAACTTCATCATCATCTACCTTTACCGAGATATTTTGGGGTTGGCTTCCAATCAAACCGAATGCAACTGAATACCAACATTTTACATACTGACCTCCACAACCCAGTTAAGTACAGAATGGGGCAGCGTTACACGATACCCGTTTATAAGACAATTTGTCACACTTTCGAGCTTCTAAAGACACGTAACGACTGTCAAAAATCTACCAATGACAGTCGGGACCAATGTCTTAGCCGTTGGTCTCAGCTGTCATTCTTGGATCGTTGACAGTTGTTACGGGTCGCCCGAAGCCTGGAAGTCTGACAAGCAATCTTGCCAAGGGGTATCGTGTTACTCAGTAACTTGGGTTGTGGAGGTCAGATAAGCAGTCGCTCCATGTAAAATGGAGCTGCATCCGGTTACACTGGAAGCCAATCTCAACATAGTTGGGAAAAGGCTAGGCAGACTGATTGAGAGGCAAGCTTTCTACTGGATTTGTTGCCACTGTCATGCGCTTACCGTACTAAGAATAAACAATTGTTTAAATAATAATCTGTAGAAACAAATTAGAATGCCAATTAACTACACTTGACCGCATCGTATTTGGGACGACTTTTAAGGAAGAAGTTTTTGTTAAATTTTCCGCTTATTTTGAACATGATGCAGTACCGTTCCAAATAAATCGTAATTGTATCAAAATATTTACGTCTAGGAAACAAAGTCATTCGATTCCTGTTTCACTGAAATACTTAGTAGGTAGTTATGAGATGAATTTAAAGTATGAGTTAAGTTATTTATACTTTACCTACCTGAAGTAAGCATTTTCACCCCTTTATAGCGCTTTTATAGTCCTTCTATATTGTGGCAATCTGGTCCATTATCTAAATTGTACTGTTCTCTAAAGTTCACATTAAGGCGACGATAAAAATGACTTTTAATGATTTTTATGTTTAGGTATATTACATAGTATATATTTGTAAAGTTTTGTCTAACGCAGATAAAAAACTGCTGAGAATCATGCAAAAACTATTAATCGTATTTTTATGAAACCTTCACCATTTTAAAGATTTTTTTTTATTTTATAAAAAAAGAGTGTGCTCAAGAACTCCACGACCTCATTCCACCGGCCCCCTTCTACCATCGGACATCTAGACGCACTGCCAGTTACCATCCCTACCTAGTTGCTATTCCATCAATTCGCACTAAGCGTTTCCAAATGTCTTTTATAATGCACACAGCAAAAGAGTGGAACTCACTACCTGCGTCTATGTTTCCGAGCGCATCCAACCCTAATCTTTTCAAAGTGAGAGGGAACAGGCTTCTTCTGGGTAAACTCACTCCATCGTCGACTCTGTCTCTGTCGCCTCCGACCTAGGCTAGAGTCAAGACCAAACCTATCCTAAATAAAAAATAAATTCGTATGAACACTAAAGATCTTTCAAGCAAGCTTGATTAGGTTCCTATTTTATCAATTCATTTTAAAATAATATAGTAAATGAATTCGTTTCACAATTCATTTTGCTTCATTTTGGTCCCGGCTGTCATTCGTAACTCTATGACAGTCGTTACGGGTCGTCAGAAGCCTGAAAGACGTAAGTACAAACAGCACTTATTGGCAACGGGAAACGTGTTACCCAGTAACTGAGTTGTGGAGGTCAGATAAGCAGTCGCATGTAATCAGCTGCATTTGGTTTATAGACTAGAAGCCGACGAAAACGAAGTTGGGAAAAGGCTAGGCAGATAATAGGCACAAAAACGTGCTGCTAAGTATCTTTCAAAGAGCTCTTGTCGCGTCTGTTCTCGCAAATGATGCATTCCCAAACATTATCTTTAACAAACAACGTATATGTATGAATTGCATACAGAAACGTGTTTTTTGACATTGAGGACAAACTGGGAGCCACTAACACTGATAATCTGATATCAGTCGCGATAAAAATATAAATTGGAGTAAAATGATAAGAGGTCGCTGACTTCATGGGCAAGCCTTTGTTTTGATAACAGAGGCTTTTAGTCTGCGAGGTAAGAGACGTATTGTGGTTGTATTTTGAGTAGTAGAACTCGTTCTACACCTACGTAGGTACTGTAAAGTCCCTGAAACGACCTTTACTTATTTCGGGATCTAGGCTGATAACACACTGATAATAAGCTGTTCACGTTAGACAAATGTATTTTATAGACTTTTCTATGTGTCTGTCTGTATGTTTCTATGTATTTTTTCCTTTCTATATCTTTTTCTTTTATATCTTTTAAACTATTCTAACGCGTTTGCAGAGGACCGACGCGACGCCCTGACGTAACCCTAGAACAAACTCTATGCCTTTTATAAAAATGACCGTTCCAATTTCAAAGTTTCGCCAGCCAGATATCAATTGATTGGGACTTGAATGAAACCTCTACAGTACTTACCTACTTATACCTAGATACTGTAGAAGGTCAGAGTCCAACGATGTGGGAGTTCTGATCTTCTACGGGGAACGTAACTACTTGAATTGATAGAGTAGAAAGTCAGAAATTACGGTTTTACTATAATCAGGAGGGAATTAGTACATTCAGCAAATAAAATATGGCACACTTTAATAAAATACACCACCTAGCGTCGTAGCCAAAACCGAAGTGCCGTCAGGCGAAAACATGCGAACTATCTTTTTTTTTTAATTATATAAAAAAATATAGTTTTATACTGGCGCAAGTAGTCGAATGTCAGTACAACATAAGGTTAAGGTCCATTGCATGGAACCCTTACAGTATCTACTTATTTCTGACTAGATCTAGATCTAGACTAGAGGTATCGTGACTAACCAAACCCTTCTAAGAATTATTATGAAACGAATTGGGCAAGCCCGTTGAGGAAACATGGTCAAAATTTTAAACGAGTAGTGACGCAATAAAAGTAGCATGTGACCCTTGCGTGATTTATGTTTCCATCTTATTTTTGCGTCCCTTTTCCGTATTGTTAATTAAAACGTTGAATAGGTAAACCACGGGTTATAGGTTAGGAGCGACGTGCGTCATACTAGATGAATTTTATCGGACAAAACATTAGGTGGGTTACCTATCCTCCTTCTGGGGCAGTCGGGTAAAAACGTGATAGCCTCGAATTTCTAGTGGTCGTAAGCGCAACTGAGCTGGGTCCTCGATGAGTGAATTTTTTTTTTTTTGTCGCATAGGTACTTAAGTGTGAGAAAACTGTTGCCTATTCTTTTGCCATCATCAGAATCATCATCGTCATTGCAGCCAAAAGACGTCCACAGCTGGACATAGGCGTCCCCAAGCTCTGTCACTTCGATCGGTTACGTTCTTCCCGAGGCTTCCTGCGGCCTTTACAAGGTCATCCAGCGCTACGTTTTGCGATAGATACGCGGTCGCCACTCCAGAACCTTTCGACCCCATCGGCCATCTGTTCTGCGAGCAATGTGCCCTGACCACTGCCACGTAAGTTCTGCATTTCTTCGGGATATGTCGGTTACCTTGGTTCTCCTGCGGATCTCTTCATTTTTGTTTCGATCACGTAGGGAAACTCCAAGCATAGCCCTCTCCATTGCCCTTAAAAGAGAGAGATATAATTATCTTAATCTACACTTAGAGAGGCTTATGGCCAGTATTCGGTGAAGTCGAGCTATGATACTTAGGTAGGTTCTTCTTTCTCATGGAAAGAGATAAGCCAAAGCATTGTTAGATAGACCGAAACATGTATCTGTACCTATTAGGTTTGATCCGATCCAGACTGTATCGCCCTCCCCTAGCGACGACGCTCTGAGTCGAGATCCGTACCTCACAGGAGGTGCCCTTAGTCTATAGTATTTTTGTTTATAAGTTTTATGGCTGAAGGCCCTTATTTATTAAAGCCAGATCTGCGAGAGGACATTCACAAAAAAAAATAGCTATGTGTACGTATTAAAGCTAGGTATTAGGATTTTTTTTCTTTGAAAGTGTCTTTGGATATAGAAAATGTAGATACGAGTATTAGCTTCCAAAGACAGCCACACAAATCAACACAACAACTTTATAAACAATTTTAATTAAGAACCATAACGGCCACAAAAGATCAAGGAACTCATTAATTTCGTTATCATGTAGGTGTTAATTATGTACGTTGAGCTAATCAGCAAATAAATATGTATAAAAATAAAAACTAAGCATTCTTGATAAAGCATATGCCAGACGCACAATAGCATGTCTCAACACGTTTGGTGATGCGTTGGTTAGTTGCGCGATAGTGGCGCGATAGTGGCGCAACTCAAGGGCAGGTTGATATTTCTCTGGTTGATTCTAAAAATGCGAGAAGATCTGGCCTTGATGTTATTCGATGTGTTTTATACTTGAGCCTGACTATTTGAAATATTTGGGTATAGTTCTTCCATCATATTAAAACAAAACCTATCAGATAAATGATTTCAAGGACACTACTGGCTATTGTGTTACAGGAACTCCTAGTACAAGAGCCAGGGCTAAACAGGTGGGTTCCCGCATTGTCGAAGCGGAGGGGCCCAGTAGCCGTGGCTTGGTTGACCACTGTGAAGCGAAGAGGAACCTGAGGTGGGGCTGCTCGTCAGGGCTTTTGCCGATAAGCCAATGACGTAGCGGCCAACAAATAGATTGCGGTGCCGCTTGGGCGACATCGCAACTGGTTGCGGTCGCGGTTAGGGCCGCAGAGGATGAGTGTCGGTATTTCGTTAGCCGCTCTCCTTTTACTCTGCGGCCGAAAAGTGGTAGGCGGCCGGGCCACTGATCTGACCAGTCGCGGGGAACCAAGGGTGCCTAAACAAGGGGTCGTCTGGCGCCCATGTGCTGGTTAGGTCCCTGGGGTGGGCACCGTGGAGATCGAGGTCACCGTGGATTTTTAGTGGGTTGGAGTCCAATATAACTGCACTATCTCCCCGTGGTAGTGTAGTATGCGAGCACGCAAAAAAGGGCTGATGAACAGGTGTTTGTGACTTTGAAGTGTAAATAAAGAAATTATTGATTATTAACAATGTCTATAAATTATCTTTGATTATATTAATATTATTAACTAAACGGCCATAGACGTCATAACAATATAACTTCTATTGTATCTCGTTCAGTGTCCTTGAAAGCGTTAAAGAGTGGGCAACCATTTAAAGCTGCCGTCCTTACGGATGGTGCTCAACGTATTCGTTTCTTTAGTTTGCATGAAGAAGCGTTTGTCCTGTTGATAAAAATTGCAGAGTTTCAGGATGGTCCAAATAGTGACGTCAAAAAGAAAAATCTGAATTCCTCGTACCCAGGGGTATTCGAAAATACCCCATGTATGTTACGCGATTTTTTTGTATTTTTCGAGTTATTTTTGTTTTTGTAATTATTTAGAGTTTTCTGCCGGTGGAGCTTCAAAAATTCATATCTTTTTTTGTAGTGTAGGTATATTTTTTTGTTTTTTTTTGTGACATGAAAGGAATTTTCAAGACGATCATGTCACAAAAAATCTGAAAAATACACCCTACAAAAAAGACATGAATTTTAAAATCTCCATCGGCAGAAAACTCAAAATAAAACACAAAAATAACTCGAAAACTGGAAAACATAGGTACTGGGGTATTTTCGAATACAGGGGTATGAGGAATTCAGACTTTTCTTTTGAACGTCGTTATTTTGAGCACCTGTATAATAGTAGGTGGAGCGATGATCTTCGCCGGGTGGCTGCTGACAGCTGGACAATACCAGCAGAGGGTAATTGAATAAAGCTGCAGATGTCGTGTGATTGAAGAGGCTTTATGTCTTGCTTCACACTCCATAGACTTCTATAGACTCATGATGTGTTCCATCTGACCACAAACCTAGCCATCTCCCAGCAGGAACATCCATGTCAGGCAGCTGTATCAGTTCATCATCCAGTCTAGTTTGAAAAGACCGGTACTGCTGAACAAATAGCTCATCATAAGACATGACGTATTCTCAGCATTCCTCAGACAAAATGCGTGATGATAACTATGTTTTAGTATGTAGGATACTTAGGTATAAAGCCTTGAAAACAGTACCACGTGTGGCTGATGTGGCGCATGCGCAACATTAACGCGACATTGTGCAGGTCAGTAACGCCACGGTGTGATAGTGGCTAAATATGTAGTGGTAGCATGAAAAGTGTCTGGCGCTAAATATTTTGGAGGTCATTTCAGCAGTATGTAGGTACCTATGTATGGGCTTGTGGATAAGTAATAACATCGATCAGGTTAAGCTACGCTTGCTGCGGTTGGTCCGTGGATGGATGACCATCTCAAGCATGTTAAGCCGTTGGTCCCGGCTGTCATTCGTGGATCTTTGACAGTCGTTGAGGGTCGTTAGAAGCTCGAAGGTCTGACAACCAGTCTTATACCAAGGGGTATCGTATTACCCAGAAAATGAGTTGTAGAGGTCAGATAGAAAAAAATCTGGAATTCAGCTGCATTTGGTTCGACTGGAAGCTGACCCCAACATAGTTGGCAAAAATGCCAGGCCGATGATGATTTCAGCAGTATGGACAAAGGTTTTATAGACCCCACGGGGTATTTACGCAAAAAACGCACTTAAAATTGAAATGCCTTTCCTAACAATTCAACAACGTCCACGTTATTTACGATATCTAGTTTAAGATTTTTTTAAACATAGGTATGAGGCAATGGATTGTATGGATTGGAAGGCAATGGCAGGTTCACAGGGTTTGCTTGGAACTATATTAATATAAACTTGAGATTATAGTTAAGTACTTTTTTGACAATGTATACGTTACTTAATTATTTTTAACCACTGCGAGTACGTACAGTGCTCTTCGCTTAGGTACCTAATAAAATTCCAAAATATCATTTTTCTTCAGCAGTCTGTTGTCAAAAAAAAAAAAACACCAAAAAAAAAAACAATAGCCACACGCGATTGCAAACCATACATCTATAAATAAATGTATGTCGATCTCTGTATGTATGTGTCGCGATGCATCATCAAATCCAAGTTCAATGCACTCGGCTGATTCACGACTCTTTTTGTATGCATCTGTCTCGGTCACACCCATCTTATCATACGTTTATCGCTGTCTCTGTCTGGCGTATGACAAATTAGTGTAGACTGTGGAGATTTTGTGATAAAACAGTTTGTATTTTAATTTAATTTTTTATTTGTTTTTACTTTTACAGATGGCCATGTTTGTCTGAGATTCACAAAGTAAGTTGTCAACTCAGCCATTTGTACATAAACTGTTTGATATAAATTGTTTATTATTAGGTACCTATTATTGTTCAAGTATCAATATCCCTTCGTCTTGTGATTATCATTATATCGCATCTATTTTGGAAAATGAGGGCAAAAGGTACCTACTCTGATCAAAACTGACACTATTATTGCCTATCTCTACGAAGATTAGTCGCAAGTAAATGAATGATCATATACAAACACATCTGACGTTGACCTTACAACTCACTAGATTCTGTAGTCTGAAAAGATGTCTAATCTGTTCAAAATCACCAGGCAAGCCTCATTATTATGGTCTCATGATATTGGTTTCATTGGTCAACCAATGAAACCAATCTTAAAGCTTACATGATAAATTGACACAGATCAGATTTGAATTTAGAAAAGCTTTTAAAAAACTACTACTAATCCACTCACCTTGACAAGGTGATTCTATATTCAAAAAAATCTAAAATGGCGTCGATACCAAAATACCGCGTTCATTTATTTCATTCAAACTTCTAATTTCAAAACTCGTGCATTGCAAAAGGAAAACTGCATCATTATTTTACGTGGAACTATTATTGAGTGAAAAATATTTAGTTATTGTTGCACAAATATTGCACGTTATCGCAGAGTCACTGACCCTTTCCGATAAAGGTTTCAGGTAGGTACTTATTCCGGTAAATAACGGTTTGTTTTCAAGGCGTCGTCGGCTGGGTTTGATTAGTTACAGTTATTGAACTAAAATAACTTTGATAAATTGACTGTACCTAAATCTCATAGTTTAATGAGGTCATAACTACTAGGTAACCTTAGCTCCTGACCTTACAAAATTTCTATGCAAATTCTTTAATGAAAGAACTGAATAAATTTAAAGCATGACGTAAAAATAATAATAAAAAATGCCCCATTTTATGATCTAATCGCATTCTACTGCTATGTTAACCACTAAACCCTTCAGTTTTTCGCAAGATTTCTCATTTATACTAAATTTTCATTCAAATCTCATTATTAGGTACAAAATTTAGTTAAAATGAGGAGTCTTCGAGTCTTGGAGTCTAGGAGGCGAAAACTGAAAAAGCTCTACTAGGTACTAACCCAAATATTACACTCAATAAAAAGCTTCAACATCAAATTCGAATCTCTGACTCTAACAATAGCCAAACATAAAAAAGAAAAACAAATTTCAAAAAGCTCCGAACGCAACAGATTCCAAATTCAAATTACTTTCACCGCCGAAATGCGTATTCCATTTACGAATTCGCCACATCCGTCACAATTTCACAGAACGGGGACAACCGAATTCGCTTCAAGGTCGTTGTGGCAGGTCAGTGTTGTGACGTCAGAGGCGCCCTCCAAAACGCAGGGTCATTGCCCTCGCCACCGCGGAAACTGTGTTTTGCGCGGACCGAATACGAATTGGGGGCTCTCTGTGTGCGTGTGGCGGGTACACACGTCGGGGGTTCCGAGAATTATTCGGATGTTGGTTTTCATTGGGGAATTGTGTGAAAATAATTTGTTCATAGTTCATAAGTAGGGAATGTTATACCTAGATAGGTCAGACATGAGAAATGATTTTGGATGAAATTACCTACTTTTTGTTTGAACGTAGTTTTTAATGGAGATAGGTAGGAGACATTTAAATGGGACTGGTAATCTAAACCCTTCCTACGCCTATCTATCTAATTACGGCAATATTATCAACATAACTCTGTAAAGTAGCAGTCTAGTAAGTACCAACTTAAATCGTTTCCTGATCTAATCACTCAAAGCGTAAAAGACACCTTTGCTAAACATTCTTAAAAAAAAAAATACAGCATCTCTTTCACGACCAAATTCACGTTCGCCGAACGATAACCCCAATTTGTAACCTCCCCATTACTTTGTGTACAGACACAATAAAAATGTGTGCGTAAAGTCGTCTGCGTCAGCTAAAAGTCACACTTGAATAATTTCTTTATTACGACAACGTTTTGGGGTTAATTTTATTCTGTCTGTCTTTTCCTTCCTCAATCATTTTGACATTTTATAGGTAATGTCTGGTAGATTGGTACTCAGAACTTCACGCTTGTATTCCCCGAATGGGCAGGCAGAAGTGTGAGAATAACCACATTCAGTGCATTTTTCTTTTCATCTTTTTATTATTCCTCTATGTCACCAATAATAATACATAAAATAAATGTAGTAGAAGACTAGTGTTAAGCCATATACTGTGTACAATTTAATTATACCTAATACTCGATGGGGACTGGCACAATACTCCCTTATACAGGTATAACCTATAAACCTTTTCTGTTGTAATTCTGTTCAATTCTTGTCGTATTTCTGTTGTAGGTATCTTTAGTACACTAATTTGTCAACCCTGTAAATTGCCTTTTAATATAATAAACAATATTATTTGTATTATTTTTTACAAGTGAGGTTTTACAGCGATGCCACGCTGCTTTGTTGCGTTGCGTTGCGTCGTCGCATTTCAATGACGCTTTGCTCAGTTCTAAAAGATATTAAATCCTCATGTGTTTTAGAACCGAATAAGTGTCAACGACACACTGCAGCATCGCTCTAGTCCCATGTAAGTATGAATGAATGAATGAATGAAATGCACCGACCCCAGCGTGGTTTGACCAGACTTGATTAATCGAATGAACCCAAAGATTCACACTAGCCCCTGTTGCCTCATGTTACATGGTGCAACAGAAACCATTGCATATCAAGGAGTAGACCGGGGGGCGCGATAATGGTGGGGAGGACGTGCCTATAGGATATGGAGAGGATAAAGAGCCTGCCGAGTATGCACCCTAGAGCAAGCATTGGAATAGTGGAGACGGGTGATATAATTATGGATGGGCTCTTTTTACGACGTCGCCGCCATGTTGCTTCTAGTCCAGCTTCCCCGGTGAATCTTTTGGCGGTTAAACTGCGTTTTCGACTTTATTTATGTCACTGCTATGCTGTATTATCTACACATTGCTGTTTCCAATTTCTTCGTCTGAGTCCCTTCGCTCTAGTCCCATGTAACTAGATACTTAATTGGGAGCGAACTTAAAAACTTAGGTACAGACGCCAGCAGGTCAACCTACCCGAAACTGTCAAATTTTCCCAATCAACCTTGAACCTAATGCCTTAGCAATAAAGTCGAAAATCTATTAAAGAAATCTGACAGATTGTAGTAGCTTGATGTGCTGGCGTCTGTACCTTCCTACCTATGGCCTTCGAAGAGCGTCCACAGCTGGACACAGGCCTGCTCCAAGCTCCGCCACTTTGACCAGTTCTGTGCTTCCCGCATCCATTAGGTACTTATTATTGCCTATTATTCCAATTCCTACTTAGATATAGAAAATTTCAAAAACACGCTCTCAACTTGGGGATCGAATCCAGGTTAACCTCACTCAGCGGTCGGCGGCATGTTTGGCCGAAAGCTGAAAACGAATAAATTTCGGCATCCTAATTGCGTAACACACTATCGATCGGAATCCGTTTCATTTTGACAGTTCAACAACATTCATTGCGTTATTTACGTTGTTGACCAGACAAATTTTTCGAACGTATGAAGCAATGAATTAGCAATTTGCTTCAAAATTAAAATTTCTTGTTTTTTTTTTATTATGACCGTATATTTTAGGGTTAATTTAACTTTTTTTGTTACAGTAGGTAAGTAAGTATTGTGGCGGCATCTACAATGCCACATGCGAACTACGCATCACACTGACGTCACACAATTCCTGCATCGCGCAAGCAGAGTTTACCACGCGACTGGCAGATATTATACAAAGTTCCGACATCAACCGTTGGGCAATAGTCCATCAGACACAACACCCGTTTTGTCGGAGGATCCTCTCTTTTCTTGGAGGATGAGTGAACTTTACACCCTGTTCCTTCATGCCTCATGTCCCTTCCTTAATATTTGAGACTATTGTGGTATTTTTATGAGGATAATACTAACTAATATTATAAATGCGAAAGTAGGTAAGTTTGTTTGTTACCTTTTCACGCCTAACCGATCATCTTGAAATTTTGCACGTTGTCACGTGTACAGAAACGGACATAGGGTATCTTTCATCCCGAAAAAAAGTATTGTTCTCGTGGAAAACAACAATAACGTTCTTATGATAATAAATGGCGCCATGTGTCTTTCAAATCATGATTGAATTATTACGCTTTCACGCTAAACTGCTGAACGGATTTGGATGAAATTTGGCACATGCGTAGACTATGACCTGGATTAGGACATAGGATACTTTTGATCTCGGTAGTGCGTTCCCGTGGGATAATTTCCGATAACTACGCGGGCGAAGCCACAAGCAAAAGCTAGTACTCAATATATGAAAGTGCAGTCTTCATATTTTATACTTTATTGTGGTTAAAAATCACGTGGCATGATAATATTTAGGTACTTAGTTATATAGTTAGTTACTTCAGTGGTTTATTTTGATTGTGTTTACATACCTAACGTAACCCCCACTGTAGGCCTCTTGTTATTGTTTCCTTAAATGTAATTAATTGGATTTTAGTTGGACAGATATTTACCTACCAAATAAATAGCATACCTAATACACGTAAATGAGACATTAAAAGGATTGTGAAGCGCCATTACGCGGCGCGATTTTTAGAGGCAATTGCCTACATTTCATACAAATATTTACATAAATATTGTTTCGGGCGATAACGTTTTTACTCTCTTTACGAAATGAGACAATTTTAATCTCATTACATTCAGTACACTTTAATGTAGGTCTGTACGTTTTTCGTTTTTAGTATTACAATTTAATTTAATTGAAAAAAATTAAAATGCTCGAGTATTTAGATGCTAATAACTTAAATTGTATACAATATTTCTTTATAATAAAAACGTGCGGACCTAGTTTTTCATTATACCAACAACATTTCCAAATATTATGAAAATTAGACTATGTTTACGGGGAGAAAAACGTTATCTCTTTTTGTATGAAAATTTACAGCTTCACAATCCTCTTAAGGGTCATTTAATTTATGCTATTATTTATTTATTATTAGGCAACTACCACGTATTTGCTTATACTACTTTTGACAATAATCCTAGAACCTAAATTAAAACAAAAAACAACCATAGGAAGACACTTTTTATTTTTATTGAATTGCACCTACTTAGGTTTTATTTTTTTAGGTGAAGATAGAGACAATGTAGGTAACAGAATTTTAAATTCAAAAAGTTGTAAGTAGGTAATTGAATCTAAAAAAGTTTGGCACTTACCTACCTAAATAATTATTTTCACAATTCAGAATAATACTTAGGTAGGTACCACCTACCTATCTACTTTCAAAAAGCCATTTAAATATTTAAATACAGACACCATGAGTACCTAGACAGATAAAAACGTCTAAATAATTGATTCCCATAAAAATATGAAGCACCGTCGAGCAAGCCATCTTAATAAAAAGCATAAAAATAAAGAAACGAGTCCGGTCCGTCTAGCAGGTTATATCTACTAAAAAAAATCCAAGATGGCGCGCACCAATCGTCTAACGCGGTTCAAATTTCGGATGCGCAGGAGTGGGGGGTATGTGTATGTTAGACGCACAATAGAAATGTTTGTGAGATTTATGTGATTTTAAAATTGGGGTCCAGATTAGATGGAGGTCTGTGATTGGGTAGAGACGTCCATTTTGGTAGTTTGAAATAAATGGTTTTTAGGATTGGCTCTTTCTTTCTTTGTTTGAAAGTTTTGGGTCTAGTAGTTTTTTTTTTTTTTTATTTCTATTGGATCTTTTAGTTTTGGTTACTGTATCGGTTTTAAATTTACGATTTATTAAACTTGAGCGTGGACATTTTAAATAAAATGTCCACGCTAAAATAATTAATTACGCATTAAAATATTTAATTAAAAAAAATAATAATAATTTGATATTTGGCTAAGATATATTATTTTAAAAGAAGACTAAATTAATGTGTTATATATTCCGCGAAAAATACAGTTTATTCACATATTTCTCTGTATAATTTATTGGTACACACACAGGGATACTAACATAGAGTAAATAAAACAACCAATACCACACATCACTAACTAAAAATAGCCTCAACGAACGAAACCAATTTATCACTATCAGCGAGAGCCAAAAAAATCGACCACTCACAGAGCGTCGCACTAACCTTCTAATTTTTTCTAACACACCGGCAACCAATGGGAAACGCCCAAATTTTGAAGATGCGCTTGAGTGGACAAAAATTTTAAACGAGTTAGACGCACACAGACACGCCCGTATCTGAAGGTTACATTACACTGTCGCGCGTATAAAGAGAGTCAGTGTGAGCGTAGGGTGTGTGGTGTATGTTTGTGTGTCATTAGCATTTAGTGAATAAGTGTCAAGTGTGAATGCTGGTGAATAATTTATTTTGTTTGGTTTTCGGTGATTAAATATGTATGCGTTTATTCAAATATATTTATGTAAATGGCTTTGTGTTTTAAGTGTCTACGTTATTAAGTTGCAAGGTTATTTTAATTTCGTTTTAATTGATGATTTTTATTCACGTTTTGACGTCATTAAGATGTTGTTTAGTACCTAATACCTAACGGTCAAGGAAAATATTGTGAGGAAATGGAAGCGCCGATAATCAATACAATGCGCTGGGATAATGAAACTGCAGGCTAGAAACCTACCTACCTAGGTCCTACTTATTTTCAAGACAGTTAAATTGATTTTTGTTACTGTCACTTAAATAGAGGTAGGTATTGTATGAAGGAGGTTGAGGGTAGGTAGAGGTTCTAACTCCACAGGGCAGGCAGCTAGCTACAAATAAGTGACGTAGATAAATATAGTGACGGAGATAAAAACTTTTTAGCAAAAAATTAAACCGACTTCCAAAACAAAACACTACAAAGTGAAAAATAACTTTAATTTCGGTAGTCGGTCTCTTGGGTTTTGTATTTTCGTTTTTTGCCACCGACTTCCGAAATTAAAGTTATTTTTTACTTTGTAGTGTTTTGTTTTGGAAGTCGGTTTTATTTTTTGCTAAAAAGTTTTTATTTTTCACTTTTTAGTTGTGGAACCTACCCCACACAAATTCGAATACATAATTGAGCACAATAATTGTAGATATAGCCATGTAAATAACAGTGATAGGAAGTTATTAAAACACCATCACATCATCCACATAAAATAAGTGGGAAATATACGCATTATTGAAGCTAACTCAAAAACTCCCCAAGCAAAGTTAATAAAATTTATATGGGACCACCTCGGAAGTATACCCTATCAAACAAAAAAAGAATTTTCTAAATCGGTCCATCCGTCTTTGAGTAGTCACGTAACAAACATACAAAAAAAAAAACATACAGACGAATTGAGAACCTCCTTCTTTTGGAAGTCGGTTAAAAAGTATTTTGTACTTAGGTATAAGTACGATATTCGAAGAAAACGCGCACTACTTATATCTACACTGCCTATCCTCTAGCTCAGACCGAACTCAGCTCTAAAACAAAAACACGAACTACCTATCTTTTTTATTTATTTAAAAAGGCAGTTCTATACTTAGGTACAGACGCCAGCACATCAAGCTACTACAATCTGTCAAATTTCTTTAATAGATTTTCAACTTTATCCCTAAAGCATTAGGTTCAAGGTTGATTGGGAAAATTTGATCGTTTCGGGTAGACCTGCTGGCGTCTGTAGATACTTGAGCGATAGAATGTCAGCCAGTCATATTATCATAATACTATAAGTTACCCATTGCAAGGAACCTTTACAATACCTAGGTCGGTACCAACCTACCTAGGTATCAAAATTTTGCTTCGATTTAAAATTGTATTTAAAATTTTCGAAGTCATCATCTGCCTTAGGATACTTAGCCTTTTCCCAACTATGTTAGGGTCGGCTTCCAGTCTAACAGGGTGTACCTACCTATGTATTTTACGTGGAGTGACCGAGCTTCTGACGATCCCTAACGACTGTTACAGATCCACAAATGACAGCCGGGACTAACGGCTTAATGTGCTTTCCAGGCATGGAGGGATCTCGGTATGTAAAGATGGTCACCCATCCACGGAATAACCGCAGCAAGCTTAGCTTAACCTACCTACTTAATTAGCCACGAGCTGTCTTTAAATAGGATAAGAATATACTTAATATCTTTGCAATATTTTTTCACTTTATTGATACTTATATCTATCAATCTGGCAGTTCCTTCCTACCTAGAACACGTAAAATAACTTAGTGTTTTAAAAGCAATAGAATTATGATTGGAAGGCAACTAATAAGACTACTTATTAAATAAACAATTAGTGAAATGGCCTCGCCCCAGAGCGAGATAGCTTTAAGAACGGACACATTGCAGACCTTACACAACGAGGGTACAATTTAGTGCACTGAAGTGTACACTTGAGGACGAAGTTAAGGGAACACCTTTTTTTTCTAGTGTGTTATCTACAACGCTTCATGCGAACTACGTATCACACTGATGTCACGCAGAATCCTGCATCGTGCAAGCAAAGCTGTCGCGCGACAAGTATACCTACCTACTTAGTGACAACGTCCCGACTTCAGTCGGGCACTAGCCCACCAGACACAACTCCCGTCTGGTCGGATGATCCTCCCTATTCTATGGAGGAGGACGAAGAACTTTCCACCTTGTTCCTCATACCTTTAAAGTAGTGTAGGTTTCCTACTATTAGGTATTGTAGATACCTACAGAGAGTTGATCAGCCGATGTAACCGTATAGATTTAGAAGTATTTTTTTTTGTGACCAGAACTCTGTAATCTTAATCTGTAAAATGTTGAGATTTCAGTCAACTAGAGGTAGATATTAAAATGACTTTCACTTTACTATTATCAAAACTATCGATACAGTGCCATATGCAAGTTGTTCCTACTAGATAAGTACAGACGCCAGCAGGTCAAGCTACCCGAAACTGTCAAATTTTCCCAGTCAACTTTGAACCTAGTAATGCTTTTGCGATAAAGTTGAAAATCTATTAAAGAAATTTGACAGATTGTACTTAGTAGCTTGATGTGCTGGCGTCTATACCTACCTACTTAATTATCATTCAGTAGGTACCAACCAACACACACACACACGTCTAGACACTAAAATCGATGAAATCTGCAATGAGTGTCAAAGAAAATGCGAAAAGCGCCCGTGTTTGCAATAATTTCATGCAAACGCGTGTGTGGCAGTATCGACAACGCTACATGCGAACTACGCATCAAAAAGGCCTGACAAATCCTGCATCGCGCAAGCAGAGTTTACCACGCAACTGTCATATTAATATCTAAAACATCCCGACGTCAACCTGCAGACAACACCCGTCTGGTCGGAGGATCCTTCCTTTTCTATGGAGGGTGAGTGAATTTTACACCCTGTTCCTCATACCTCTATAGATATGTGTTATGTATGACAAATAAATTATTTATTTTGATAGAAATAGAACAATAACACTTTTAACAATCCTCAGATCTCAATTCACAATTACCCTGTACCTACCACTGTATCTTAATTGCGTAACACACTATCAATCGGATTCGGTTTCATTTTGACAGTTCAACCACATTCATTGCGTTATTTACATTGTTGAGCAGACAACATTTTCGAACATACGAAGCAATGGATTAGCAATTTGTTTCAAAATGATTCAGATTACTATCGATAGTGAGTTACGTAATTAGGGTGCAGCGTCAATAGATCCTAAGTTTAACTGAACTAAACTATCTCAAACAAAAATTTAATGCTGTTCACTTCACCTTGTCCGCCAGTGTACCTACAAGTACAGTGGGCGCGCAATTTTTAAGACTAATTATCGCCGTACGTCAGTGTCGCACGGCGACACCACGCATTTTTCGTTGCTGACTGTACATGCAGCACTAGTTCTAACTTAGCTTTGTTATGAGATAATATTTCGTGTGTTTCTGACAAAAAGTTTTGTTAAATTAGACAAGAGATTACTTACCTACTAAATACACAAAAGAGATTAATAATATTTGTGTTTTTGTTGCTGACTCTACCTACCTAGGTACCCTATACCTAGTACTACAACTTATAACTTAAATAACTCACAACCTCGTAAGGGGTCATTCCTACTCATCATTAGATATAAACATTTTTTGCTAGTGGACCACATCTGAAAGTCGTGAAAAAAAAATCTGCTGTTCCCTACATTTACGTAGGGTTCGCAAAACTCGTCAAAATATAGGGAGCAGCTGACTTTTTTTTGCGATTTCAGGTTAGTCCCGTAGTAGGTACCTACCTACAAGTTATTTATAATTATGAGTACAATGACCCTTTAAGAGGTTGTGCGTTATATAAGTTACAACTTGTAGATACTACTTACCTAATAAAGCTGAAGAGTTTGTTTGTTTGAACGCACTAATCTTTGGAACTTCCAGTCGGATTTGAAAAATCTTTTTGCATTTGATACCACAATTCTTGAGGAAGGTTATAGGCTAATTAATTAATTTCAATACTGGCTGTTATTTCAGTCAGTGATCCTACTGTCATACTGAACAGCATTCGCGAACCCATATTAATAAAAAAAGAAAATACTTCCTAAAGAAAAGTAGGCCGACAGTTAAATTGAAGAAACTGTATATAGCACCATCTATCGTCAAACGAACGAAGTACCTACCGTGTGCTGCCAATCCAAATAATAAATAAAATTAATTCCGACCCGATTATTACTTACCGAAATGTGCTCGGTGCTACTAAAAAATACTACCTTCAAAAGAATCCAGTGAATAATCCGTAATTAGCACTGACTTCCCACAGTGCAGAATTAGCGACCCATTCGCACAATAAAGCCGTTCGTACACTTATAACACATTATATTCCGTTATTATTAATAGTGTGTCAACATAAAGCTGTGCGCGGAATGTCCAGGGGTCACGATTATTGTGTCACCGGGTATTAGTGACACCATGACTTTTGTATTATTGGAGACTGTCCCAAAACTGATAAGTAGATGTTCAATTTTTGATGTGTGACATCTTTCCACTCGCTTTCCTGCAATCTATGGGAGTGATTTCGTGAAAAGGGACGGAAGTGTGTAACAGGAAGCTAGGGAAGCGCGCGCTATTTGATTTGACCAATGAGCGCGTGTGGTGCTAGAGTTGACCGTCAGAAGGTACCAACCCAAACAAATGTCAGATGTTACACATCATATAGGTACGACTAACTTTATTTAAAGTCAGGCAAATTAGTATTTAAGGACTATTGCCAACTCCAATTGTCCGTAGGTATAGATAAAGTATGAAGTGGCTATAACCCGGCAAAATGACGTAGGGTATCAATAAGCTTAACAATTAAATTCCTCTTGACTGAATTGATTCTATCATGTGTACCCTAGAGACCAAATTAAAGTTTCGTTTTCCGGATCAATTGCTAAAGTATTTTGTGCAGGCGCATGATAATGCGCATTGTATTGTAACTATTCATGGTAATCTGTACCAATGTATACCTAATTACGTATACAGGTATAAGGGACAGCCCTCCGCAAACTAACAGGGTGCTTTCAGCTCCCTTTATTTTGAATCATATTCCACCGGAAAATTTATCAGGAAAATTGTATTTTTTTTATCGTTTTTCAGTTACTGTTTCTTTATTTCAATGTACAATTATATCATCTGTACGCAGCACTCCGTTTATGTAAATAAAACAGCTAAAATAAAATAAAAAAATCAACAATAGTTGTTGAATTACTCAAACGAACGACGCGTGAAATCAGCTGTTCATTTTCTGCCTAGCTACAGAGTTCATTGAACTCACCGCATACTATATTACCTACCCCTTATAACCAGTAACAGACGCTCCGATTTGTGCACAAAAACACATAAAAATCACAGGTTTATTGGATTCCTATAAAGTTCCTGAAATAATTTCATATATCGGTCATCTTCAATTCTGAATTCACATGATTTGCTACATAAGTAGCCTTAATTAAAGTAACTAGACTTTAAATAAGTACAAGTTTAAATAGGTAAGTAGACAGTAAATTGCTGACCTTCTTTGAAGTCAATGATCTCCTTGAATGGTCCGACCTAGACTAGAGTCAAAAGCAAACCCATCTCAAATAAAAAAAATTAAAAAGGTCTTTGCTGCCATGCTGTTTCAAGGCATTTCAAGAGAGTTTTTTATTTTTACTCATTGTAGGTACCTAAGTATACTTATGACAATATTTTAGCACTATTTAAATATTCATCACCGATCACACAGATAAATAACTCATTTGTTAAAATGGCTTTGGCACAATGATGCTATTGTCTAACCATTTTCCTCGAGTTAAAGGTTCTCGCCTAACTTGTAACCACTTTTAAAATGATTAATTACTAGAATGTGGTAGATAGGTATATTTCTATTGTTTTATATAACTTAGGCACTTGCAAGACTTGCGTAGACTTGCAAGTCATATTCGAACCGTATTACTTGATAGGTACCTAAGTAGATATCATAATTATTTTATGTTTCGATGTTAGACTAAGGGCCCGTTTTTTGATCCGTAGTTAACTCAACCGATGGTAAATAATGGTTGAATTTTGACTAAATGTGTTTGTTTTTAACACGAATGAGTTTTAACATGAATACATTAATGTTAACAACTCATTCATGTTTAGCCTTTCACCATTTAGCCAAAATTGAACCATTACCTACTTACTATGTTTAACCACTGGTTGAGTTAACTACAGATCAAATAACTAGCCCTAAACCACCAGCTGTTGAAGTTTTTAATTTCATTTTCCTTATTTCCAAATGTAGTAAAACACTAGTGGATTCTTACAAGAAAAAATCCCTCAGGAGATATTAAACTACCATACAAAGCCTTATTCAAAACAAAATATTACCAATTAACTAATTATATACCTAATACATAGTTGTATGTAATTTACTATTGTATACTCAAAACCGCTTTGCAATATATGCATATTGCAACGGTTTTATTTCTCATCAAATCTACATTTCGTATAGTACCTACCTACCTAAAACAACTAGGAGAATGTTGCGACATTGGACTAGCAGAATATAATTAGTTGCCTTGATTGGACCTCTAGAACAAATTTCTCGAAGTCCATTGATAGAAATCTGGCGGTTCAATGACGGTGCCCCTGGTCCAAAGAAGGCAACAGCCCAAGATTTAGTTTCTTCGTTTATATCAAAAAGTATAAGCCCGATTTGTTTGTGCGTTTGATTAATAAATAAAGATCCTAGGACAAAAAACTAATGAACTGCTTTCATTTTATCACTTATAGTTTTTGAGTATGAGGTCGTTAAGTGGTTCATTCATAGCAACCTTCCCCTACTTACTCACGGAATATGCTTACTAGCTGTGTCTGGCGCTGTCCTAATATTTATAAGCAGTCGTCACGTGAATATGCGATCATAGCGAACATTTGTTCGGTGAAACCAAAAGACGACGCGTTCGAGTTCACTCATCATGCAACATTCTCCTGCCCTTATCCCAATTTATTTGGGGTCGGCGCAACATGTCCCTTTTTTCCACAATTCTCTATTAGTCGTTATCTCGGCCTAGTGCTCAGTTTTGGTTTAAAAATAAAAAGAGAATCAACTTGATCTATTCACGTAAAACAATTCATTCTCTTGCCCATATCCCAATCTATTAGTCAACATCTCGGTAGTCAGTAGTCACCCCGTTTCAAGCCATATTATCTTTCACACAGTCCATCCATCGTTTGTTTGGTCTTCCCCTGCTCTTATAGCAATCGGCATTCACATTCCTCCACATAACATGCCCATACCATGACAACCGATTTCCGCATAACTTTTCACCGGTGCAGCTTTCAGACTCCCTCTTATATACTCTTTTCTTATTCTATCTATTCACGTAACACCACAAATCACTCTTTAGCATTCTCATCTCAGCTACATGCAATTGCCTTTTATTCATGCCTTTTGTGGCCCAACACTCTTATCTGTACAAGACAGCAGGTCTAACCATTGTTTTATATCTTACCTTTTTGAACAAAATGAACGCGATGTTTGTGTATTGACGTGACGATCGAAAGAAAGAAGACAGAAAATACTTTTATTTAACACATACTAAAAAGCACACAAAATAAAATACACAGGTCGCTTATATTATAACAGCAGCACCCTAATTCCATAACACACTATAAATCACAATCTGAATGATATTGACGCATATTGCTGGTCCCTTGCTTCATATGTTCGAAAAATTTGTTCTCTAAAGACCATTTTTTTTACAATTCGTGTTTGAATCGAATTTTTGTAACATAATTTCGCTGAATACGCACCCTTTAGAAGCTCCTTTTATTATTATTTAAAAACAGGACAGCCTCGCAGCTTCCGTCAACATGGTCACCTGACCGAAGAAAGTCGCGATACTAGCGCCCAATTAGTCGCGCGACCGACGCTTCCCCCGCCGTTTAGGTTGCCTACATACCTACTTGCGATTTATTATTTTGATAGTGTGTGGAATGCCTTTCATTAGGTTTTGATGTATACTCGTACCCCTTTCCTATGCTGTGGAAACGCGACGTCATCCAACGCTTGGCTGTCACAAGCACAAAATACCTTACCTATAGTTACGTCAGATTCAAAAGCGATTTACTCCTAAAGTAGGTATTGACATATTTTTTTATGGTGTTACGACCATAGTACGAGTATTATCGAAACCGTACCTACCATTTTAAAATACGTCTTTTCTCAAAGTTGCAATTATTCTTATTTCGTGCCTACTGTGCCTCGTTGGGACTCTTCGGTGCTGGAGATCGCAGTTCATACAAAAGAGGTCCGAAGAGTATTGTGCAGTCGTGAACAAGGCCAGCAGTCCTGACGACATTCCAGCGAGAGTGTTGAGGCAGTGTGCGCCTGAACTGTCTCCTGCGCTGACACGATTGTTCCGCCTCTCTATAGAAAAAAGAACGGTGCCGAAATCTTGGAAGCTAGCTAATGTACAACCAGTGCCCAAAAAGGGCGACCGTGCAAACCCTGCCCATTACCGTCCGATCGCCATTACCTCCATACTATGCAAGGTTATGGAAAGGGTACTGAACAGTAAGTTGCTGACCGATCTTGAAGACAACGATCTTCGGTGTACCACAGGGTAGTGTATTAGGTCCTCCAATATTTCTGCTGTATATAAATGATTTGCCTCAACAAATTCGACATCCTATGGTTCTATTTGCCGATGACAGCACAGCTCTTATAAAATGTAATATTAATATTAGTGATTATGAAGAGGACATCAACAATAGTCTTAGAAATACATATAATGATTGGCTTGATAAAAATAATTTGGTAATAAATTTAGTAAAGACGAATGTAATGCATTTTCACCAACGTACAATTCCACTAAACGTTAACGTAAACTATAACGGACAGACGATTCAAAAAACGAAGGTGGCGAAATTTCTAGGAATCCTTATAGACGATCAATTAACATGGAAACCACAAGCAGAGGAGGTCTGTAAAAAATTGAGTACTACTGCGTATGTCCTATTTAATTTGAAAAAAAAAGTTGACATTAGGACGGCTTTAGTTGCATACCATGGCTTAGTCGCATCGGTCTTGAGGTTTGGAATCATTTTCTGGGGTAATTTTACTTTAAGAGATACCATATTTAAAGCCCAAAAACGCTGTATAAGAGCCATGTGCGGTATAAAACCAAGAGATAGCTGTGAACCCCACTTCAAGTCGTTAAAAATTCTTACGTTTCCGTCATTGTATATTTTAGAAATGGCAATTTTTGTTAAAAGCAACTTAGAGCTATTTGCTAAGGTCTCAGACACCAAGAAAGGTCCCGTTAGAAGTCAATACAAAAATCTTTTAACTGTCAGCAGCTATAAAACTGCACTACTTAGAAAAAGTGTTGTTTGCATGGCTCCAATTATATTTAATAAACTACCGGACAACATAAAAAATGACACCCTTCAACAATTTAAAAACAAACTCAAGGCATATTTGACTCAGAAATGTATACAATAAGTGATTTTTTGAATGACCCTTTACTGTGACATTGCAGTTACACCATGAACATTGTATTATTGACATGAAGTATTATTGACATTCATTATAATTAACATTAAGTAGCTATTATTGACATTTTAATTTGAAATTATTATATTAATTATTTTATTAGTTTTCCTTAATAATGTATTGAAGTTTAAAATTTAATTTTGAAATTATTATATTAGTGTTCCAACTGTATTTAAATTTGAAACTTAATTTGTTAAATTTTGCATGCCAATACTCAGGCAGAATGTGCACGGGCCAATATATATATTTTTTACCAACTTTTTGTTAAACACCTACATTATATGCGAATAAATGATTTGATTTGATTTGATCTCCTCAGTGACCGCCAATATGGCTTTCGCCGGGGACGGTCAACTGGCGATCTTCTCGTGTATGTCATGCACTACTGGGGCGAAGCCATCGAGAAACCCGGCGAAGCACTTGCTGTATCGCTTGATATCTCAAAGGCCTTTGACAAGTTATGGCACGCAAGTCTTCTCAGCAAGTTTCCTTCTTATGGCATCCCAGCTGATTTTTGTAGCGATATCAGACTTCCTTAGTAAACGATCGAACAGAGTGTTCGTTGACGGCTGCTCCTCTGAGCTTATGGCTATTGATGCAGGAGTTCCTCAGGGATCTGTTCTCTCTGCAACTCTTTTCCTGCTGCACATAAATGATCTACTTCAGCATGATATTGTTGGGAACGCGGATGACAGTACTGTTTCGGAGAGATACTTGTCCAGCGCAAAAACCAGCGTCGATGAAGTTCGTTCTTTGACAGACGCCATGGTAAAGCGGACAGATTTGACCTTAAACCTTGTTTCCCAATGGGGTGATGACAATCTGGTCACTTTTAACGCCTCCAAAACACAGGTGTGTCTTTTCACCGCTAAAAGGAGTCGTTTCGACCAAACTCCTACTTTTCGACGTACATCTGTTCCTGTAACGGATCGGCTCGAGCTCCTAGGCATGGAGTTGACATCCAGTCTCAACTTCGGCGCTAAACAGAGTGAAGCGATACTTTACGCCTGGACAGCTTTTGACCCTTTATAAAGCGCAAGTCCGATACTCCATGGAGTACTGCAGCCACCTTTGGGATGGCTCAGCTAAATACCAACTTGCTGTGCTTAACTCAGTGGAACGCAAAGCTAATAGGCTCATTGGCGACGTAAAACTGGTGGATGCCAAGCTTCACAGCTTGGCTCATCGCCGCAAGGTTGCCTGCTTGTCGGTCTTCTATAGACTGTACTTCGGTAAGTGTGCTCAGGAACTCCACAACCTCATTCCATCGGCCCCCTTCTACCATTGAACATCTAGACGCACTGCAAGTTACCATCCATACCTAGTTACCATTCCACCAATTCGCACTAAGCGCTACCAAACATCCTACATAATGCGCACGGCAAAAGAGTGGAACTCTCTACCTGCGTCTGTCTTCCCGAACGCATACAACCTGAATCTCTTTAAAGTTAGAGTTCTTCTGGGTAAGCTCACTCCATCGTAGACTTTGTCTCTGTCACATCTGACCTAGACTAAAGTCAAGAGCAAACCCATCTCAAATAAAAAATAAAAAACACTTTTGAATTTTGCGTAGGTAAGTAGGTACCTATAATTCGCGTCAAATAACTTTGCCCTTCTTTCTTTTTTTTCTTTTATCTATGACTTTGCCGCACTGAAACCAGGCTTTCCCTTAGAATAATAACTGGCTTTCCGATGCGCACAGTATGGCGCGCTGCTGTTTTAGTATAGATACTGACAACTGCGCAGTCATTTGCGCGAACTTCAGAGCGGCAAACTTACATGACGCGAACAATAGGTATGTCTGTGATTTAATCATCTGTGATGTTATCAAACCAGCCTTATTTTCCTGTGGAGCGCCCCGTCTTGTATATTGGGGATGGTCCATGGAGTAAGGATATCCTAGATTATTCGCTAATTAAATATATCCTAGATTTTTCCTTAATTCTACCAACATATTAAGGCAATGGGATAAAATGTTTAACTAAAACAATTGGCAGTTTTATTCCGTCGTGACTAACTTTTGAATCAATAACAAATAAATATACTTTCGTATTTGCGGCGTTCCCATTTGGGATAGTGAGTGGATAGTGGGCTGTATGACTGTCGCTTTTGTAAGCGGCGAAATCTGATGGAACCACGGAGAGGTAAGGAATGGAGTGCTAATTGCCATCGATGGCAAACATGACTGTGATATTTAATTTATAATGTAACATCTTGCATAACATGCGTGACTATACTCGTGTTTTGGACAAATAAATGGTCTTGTATCTTGATGGAGAAACCTTTTATAGTCACATAAAGAAAATGTTTTGACACCACGTTGTTCATTGTACGTACAGCCTAAGATTTTGAACTTTTTACTAAAGTATGCATGTGTTTGCTGAAAACCATAGCAAGGAACGATGAGACATGAAGAGATCAATAAACATTATTGAGCACGTGTCTTGGCATAAACATGTTCCTGTCTTTCTGTTATATGTATCTTGCACTTGTAATTTGACAGTTGTGTGACAGTGACAGGAATAACGCTTAGCCAAAATACGTGTTAAGTACCGTGAATAGATCTCGTAAAGAATAGGTTATTTAGTTCTAGGCAAGCGTCCACCTTCTGCCATCGCACAGACCATTGCGTTAAAAATCAAGCATCAAAGCTCAAATAAATGTCTCTTATTCGTTATTTGACGATTCACCCTCTCCAACTACTCGTTGCATGGACTATCCATTAGACTATGCGACTTTTCGATATAGATCAAATTAGCTTTTGGCCGCCACTTTGCCCACGTGGAGGTCGGCAATTATCCCATAGGAACTGTACTATCGGGATAAGTCCTAACCCAGGTAATGGTCTATTTGTGTACCAAATTTCATCGAAATCCGTTTAGTCGTTAAGAAGTGAAAAGGTAACATACAGACAAACAGAGTTAGTCGCTTCATGAAGTATAATTACGGATGTACAGTCACGAAACGGGATTGTTAAGCCACTAGCTTATCATCTTGATTTAATTTGGTTGTGTTACACGAATGCCGCCCGTTTTTTTTTTTTTTTGAAATGGCACATATTCAGTCATATTTCACGGATGGCATTCGTGTAACACAACCAAGTTAAGATGATAAGCTAGTGGCTCAACAATACCTGTTCGTGACTACTTAAACAATTTGTGTGCCATCATTTTTCATAAATCAGGTAACACTCCATTTTATATCTTCTCTGTGGCTTTATCTTAATTCTGTGTGGGTTGTCTGTCAGAGAGAAAGCTGTGACTCCGACTATTTTTATGTAACACCATTCACCATCTAAAGATTTGCAAAAGTGGTTTTGAGACTTTTTAGAAGAACCTAGAAGCATTTATTTTAAGTATAATACCAGCATATTATTCTCTCTCCTGCAATGCAAAGGCTTCTTCTCATACGGAGAAAGCGTATAACCTATTATAAGCATTTATTTTAAGTACCTATTCTGCTTTTTACTTGTTGGAGCTTCATGCAGTAATTCCTATTTAGTTGCCTTCTCAAATAAAGTTGTTTTTTAGGTTTCCGTACCTACCTCAAATGGAAAAAGCGGAACCCTTATAGGATCAGCCAATTTGCTCCGAATCTAATGGACCAATTAAGTTGAAATTTCGTACACGAATGATTTTCTGTGACCCAAACACGGACGGGTAACGTAAATATAAGAATTAATATATAATACAAGAATTTTGAATATAGGGGTCAATTTTGGGGTGCAAATAAGAAAATTAAAAAAAAGTTTGAAAGGACTTTCTGTGAGGATCTTAAATATATATTTTTTTTATAATTTTTTAAATCAATCATTTTAAAGTTTTTCAAGTAAATAGGCGAAAATTGACCGTTCCCCCCCCCTTATCTCCGAAACTCCGGAGCCTAAAATTTTGAAGAAAAAAAAATACAGAAAATAGTTCTATACCTATAGATTACAGGAAAACCTATAAGCAGTCTATGGTCTCAAAATAACATGGTAAATCTCTCAATATTGTGTGTACAAACATTTGCAGTTGGGCGAACATGTTTTTCAACTACAAAGTTAAGTTTGTTCTTGGGATAAATTTATACCAACTACGGAACCCTTCATTGTGCGTGATCCGACACGCACTTGATCGTTTTTTTTTTTAGGAGCAAACGACATCTGGTTTCAGCAGGCCTAAAAAATGTGCACACTTTTTCATTTTCCACAGCTGAAAAAAAAAATCGTAGAGCTTCCACGATTGACGGATTTACTATATTATTATACAAAATGTCCCGGAATTAACGCACAAACTCTTAAGGGGTCATTGCACTCATCATTATGAATAACTTTTACTAGGTATGGGACCATACCTGAAATCGTGAATAAATTCAGCTGTTCCATTCACATACCCATTTATGTTCGCATAACTCGTCAATATGTAGGGAGCAGCGGATCTTTCAACAAGGACGGGTCGATGAAATTAAATAAAACAAGCTGTATGTGAGATATTAAAGAAATTATTTTTTTATTTGAAAGGCCCCTTTATGCCATTATTTATGAAATAATTATGACATCGTTTAAATGGCCACCGCGGCTTCGAACGGTGGCACGGATCCGAGAGGTCCAATCTTCAATTACTCTACTGCATAGATCCGGCTGAATCTGAGCGATGGCCTGTGTTATGTTGACTTTCAGGGCATCGGTTGATTGCGGTTTATTGGCACAGACCTGCGACTTGAGAAAACTCCACAAGGAAAAGTCTAGCGGGGTCAAATCGCACGATCTTGGTGGCCAATTCACGTCACCTCTGCGAGAGATAACCCTACCCTCGAACCGTTCATGCAGAATGTCCATTGTGTCGCTCGCTGTGTGGCACGTAGCGCCGTCTTGTTGGAACCACATGTTGTCCACGTCCATATCGTTCAACTCAGACCAAAATAAATTGTTAATCATTGATCTGTATCGCTCGCCGTTGACAGTAATGGCCTCGCCATCATCGTTTTCGAAGAAGTACGGACCAATGACGCCGCCGGACCAAAATCCGCACCAAACAGTAACTTTTTGTGGATGCATTACCACCTGGTGAACCTCATGTGGGTTGTGGTCGTCCCATATACGGCACTTTTGCTTGTTAATAAAAAAATGCGCCTCGTCGCTAAAGATGATTTTTCGGCCAAAATCGGGGTCCTCTTCCAAACGTTCTGTAGCCCAGTCAGCGAACAAACGGCGTTGTATACGGTCATTCGCTTTGAGCTCCTGGGTCAGTTGGATCTTGTACGGGTGTAGGCCCAAGTCCCGACGCAAAATTCGCCAAGTTGAAGCCTGCGAAAGGCCGAGTTCTTGTGCACGGCGAGAAATCGACTGCCAAACAGCTGTTCAGTACATTTATGTTCGCATAATTCGTCAAAATGTAGGTACTGACCAACTATTTTCTTTTCGCTATGTCAGGTTTGGTCCCATAGTAAAAGTTGTTCATAATGATGAGTACAATGACCCCTTAAGAGGTTGTTGGTGTTTTACGAATAACCCTGTATAAGAGTAAAAAAACATGATCGAGGGTGACCGTGGGCTTACAGTAGTTGTGAACCTTTCAGGGGTTCAGATTGACATTCGAGCACAGATTGACCTGACCTATGCGGATTTTTTTATGTATATAAATGACAGTTGAGGTTAAGGATATTTTCTTGTAACTGGTATTCGTAGATCTTTGACAGTAATTATGGGTAGTTAGCAGCCCAAAAGTCAGATAACCAGTCTTACCACGGCATATTGTATTACCTACCCAGTAACAGGGTTGTGAGGGTTAGACTTGAAGCTGAGCTCAATCATATCAATTTTAAAAGTAATTTTAGTTTTTCGTACTAATGTAGGTACCTACGAAAAACTAAAATTACTTTTAAAATAATAGAGCGGCATGAATGAAACTGTGCTTAGATAATTTACCAGTTAATAAAACAAAAACACATTTTGGAAACATTATTAGTTTATTATTGTCAAAAATACATTTAAAAAATCAAAATACCAATAATTGTTACGTTGAAAAAATTATGGTTGGTACCCTCCTACCCCACTCACATACATAACAAAAACTAACTTTAAAACAAAATTAATACTCTGCATTGGCTCCATGGGCTCTTCTCACAGCTGCCAGGTGCCAACACGCCTGTTGTTCTTGCTGTACTTCGCTGACTTCTGCCTTCTTCTAACACAGTGACGATACGTGGACATTCTTCTGGTGTTAGCGACATGATAGTAGGGTCATGTATTGTACCTATGGACATTTCAGACTATCTTCAAAATGACCTCACACTGCACACAACGCCGATAACGTCACGCCACTCACTGGTGTTGCTAGAAAATAAAAATGCCACCACAGTGTTGCAATATTATATTTTTAGAACTGCCAGTTTTTTTTTTATTATAATCAATGTCCAAAGGTAAAAGCGTCCATAGGTAGGTACAATACATGACTATAATTCAATAATGATGGTGAAAAACGACAATGGCCGCCTTTTATCATTTTGATTTGACAGATAGAAAACACAATTGAGAAAACAAGCAAAAGTAAACAATTTTCTAAAGGAATTTATTTCTTTTGAATTTAGAACATTTACGGTTTTATTTCATACGATATTAAAATTCTCTAGTTAGTTTCATGCATGTACTATTTTCAAGTTGCAAGTCACAGGGATTTTCGTCATTGACCTGTATTATTTGACCGCGAGTGTATTTGGCTAGGCAGATTTGAACAATGCTCAATATGAGCAATGACATAGGTAGGTAGCCAGTGGATCATTAATATGAAATAAGCAATTTACAAGAAACCAAACCCATGCCGTCAAGGTAGGAAGCTCCTTGAGAACTAATACCGCGCAATTTATATGGCCTGACTAAAAATAGTGTTGTGATGACTCGCCAATTTGGCTGGAATGTTGCAATCGTCTGGCGCCCACATTGCCCTAATAAATAGGGATGGGACGTGGAGGACGAATGTCTGCTCTTGTAATCAGTATTCTTACTTACAATATTTTGGGGACAGATTATTTTACTCAAACTACTTTTGATTTAATAAAAAGTTAAAAAAAAACTTTCTGTCACACTTGAAAGCATAATAAAATAGGGTTTACCATCAGTAAGTATTTATACTGCTAAGGTAAAGTAGACATTCTTATTAGATACCTACTACAGTCCGGCCGTCGAGCGAATGCGTTCTTTGACACTTGTCAGTTTCATTACTGACGAATATAATGTTTTGCGAATTTGGTCCTTATTACTACTAGAAATTGTCCCACTGAAAAGTGTCAAGAACATAACTATTCTCTCGACGGCCGGACTGTAATGCTATTTTCGTATAGGTTTTCTAAACCAGCCCCTTATTTTCTTTATTATTTACACTTTTTCTTGTTTTGTATTGCAAATCCTGGTTGGCAACAAAAAACTAAGAAAAAGCTAAAAAAAAGTGATGGTACTAATAGAAACTCTTTCTTTCTCTTACATACATACACATACGTAAACTCACTCCTTCTTCCCAAGAGGGTAAGACAAAACTACAGAACGTCACCTGTTACGATCCTCACATACTCCATTTGTCTCGTTTACGTTCATACATCTGGTCATACAAGCACATTGGTTGCAGTTGCGTATCCCAAAACATGTACATAAATAAGTCAAGTCTCGATCTGCACGCGTAACATGACCACAATAGAAACGGGTTTTGTCGACGGAAGAATGGACAAAATGACAGATTCTAGAAATATTTCTAACATTTCTAACGTCTAAGCATGGCGATGTGTCATTTTGTCTATTCTTCCGTCGACAAAATCCGTTTCTATGGTGGTGCTGAGACCTGTATGCTTATGCTTGCTATACAAACCACGCTCTGTACGTTTGGTTAAACTATAGAATCTGCTTCCAAGACACCTAGTTCGTGAAAGCCAGACAAATTCTATCAGTAAATAAGTAGTGAGTACATCACTACTAATAAACCCGTCTGGACACGTGACACGAAGATTGGGACAGGATGCCGCGATTTATACACCAAATAGATATACTAGATATTTCTGCTTCAAATTCTGTCATTCTTGTCGTGCTCTCTGTGTAAAATTCACCTGCACTGTGCGAGTAGCCGAATTCTGGTCGAAGTTTATATAACATACATCCTACCTACATAATCGACCTATAAATTTCCCACCGCTGGGATACAGGCTCCTCTCTTTTTGAGAGGGAACGGGCTGTAAACCACCACACGGTCTTTGAATTTTTGATTCTAGGACATGCCGGTTACCTCACGATGTTTTCCTTCAGCGTTTTGAGAACAGTTGTAATGAAATAAATTACGTACACAAAGTAACGCGCCTGACTGGGTTTGAACCCACGAACTCGTAAGTCGGGGCTGTTACCACTGGGCCACCACAGTTCTTCTTCACTCTTCTTCTGGTCGAAACTTATATATAATCACTATCATTACATATTATAAAACAAAGTCCCCCGCCGCGTCTGTCTGACTGTCTGTATGTTCTAGATGATCCCAAAAACTACTGAACGGATTTTAATGCCTTTTTCCTCAATAGAGTGATGTAATAGGAAGGTCTGCGAATAGTAGGAGCCTGTGTCCCAGCGGTGGGATATTTATAGGTTGATTATGTAGGTAGGATGTATGTTATATAAACTTCGACCAGAATTCGGCTACTCGCACAGTGCAGGTGAATTTCGCACAGAGAGCACGACAAGAATGACAGAATTTGAAGGAGAAATATCTAGTTTATCTATTTGTCAGAAGCCCCAAAATCTGACAACCAGTCTTACCAAGGGGTATCGTATTATCCAGTAACTGGGTTGTGGAGGTCAGATAGGCAGTCGCTCCATGTAAAATACTGGTATTCAGCTGCATCCGGTTAGACTGGAAGCCGAACCCAACATAGTTGAGAAAAGGCTAGGCAGATTGAAATTAATATTATTTTATAATTAATTGATTACATTTTTCAAAAAGGCAACCTTTCATTTAATAATCTTAAACATTTGGTGAGCGAGAGACGTGACAAAACGAAACAGCCCTCTTAAGACATAGACGTGCTTTAGGGGGCGTTGTTGCTTTTGTGAAATTGACACAAAAAATATTAGTAGCCGCAGTTCGAGACCGCTCCGTTCGTTTTCATGAAATCTGATACTACGGTTTCCGATACTGCCGTAGCCATTGTATTTGCTCGACACTAGACTTACCAGGCTCATAGCATTTATTGCAAAGTAAGCTTTCACCCTTTATAATATTTTTTAGTTCTGAGCAGATTTACGGCCAATAAGTACCGACATCCCAAATATTTTTGCTATTTGCAACAGATTTTCTTACGATTTCTGACACTGCCGTAGCTATTGTAAGTATTTCCTCGGCAATAGAATTTTTAGACTCATTGCTTTCATTTTGGTGCAAGCTTTCTTTGATTGGGATTTTTTTTTCATTTCTTAGCAGATTTACGGCAGATATGAGATGACATCTGACATTATTTTACTATTGTCAACTTCTTGTTGTTCTTCAACTCTATTGTTTCTTTTTAGTACTGGTAGTACTTTGTCAACTTTTGATAAAGACACTAGAACAGCTGATCTAGCTTTCGACACATTGTGAAAAGTAGGGGGTCGCGCGCATGCGCCTGCGCTCGCAGTATGACGTCATAGGCAAATTATGATACAATAAAAATGTACCCATTATTTAAAAAGTTCGCTAATTGATTACATTTTTCAAAAAAGCTTCTGCTCATTTACCATTTTTTTTTTAATTTGGTCACGTGTGAGCGAGAGAGGTGATAAAACGAAACAGCCCTCTCAACGTCATTCAGACGCCAGAAGATCCCTGTAGCACTCTAACTTGGTAAGTATTTAAAACTAAACAAATTGAAATAGTTTTCGCCGTGCATGTCACACAATCCCTTGCCTGTACATTAGGTAATGTTTAAGGTAAACATTGCAAGCGCATTGCGTTGCTACGGCTTCCACTAAGTCAATTTATTTCGCGACTAACCGAACATTCTAGTAGCTTCACTTGCTAATTAGGTACTTATGACGTTCAGTTTCAAGAAAGTCGATCATTTTACATATCTTTGGGGAAGTCGAAACGTTCATTTATTGGAAAAGTTAGATAATTTTGTTTTTATAAAATCAGCTGTTCTCTATATTTTGACGAGTTAAGCGAACATAAATGTAGGGAACAGCTGATGTTTTTTTCGTGATTTCAGGTTTGGTCCCATAATAAAAGTTGTTAATAATGATGAGTACAATGACCCCTTAAAACTAAGACCTAATCTTGATCGCGAAATGTAGGTACCTCAATCTCAAACCTAATCTTGATCCCGAAATGTAGGTATCTCAATCTCAGACCTAATCTTGAGCCCGGAGTGTAGGTTTCTCAATCTCAGACCCAATCTTGATCCCGAAATGTAGGTATCTCAATCTCAGACCTAATCTTGAGCCCGAAATGTAGGTTTCTCATTCTTAAACCTAATCTTGATCCCGAAATGTAGGTATCTCAATCTCAGACCTAATCTTGAGCCCGGAGTGTAGGTTTCTCAATCTCAGACCTAATCTTGATCCCGAAATGTAGGTATCTAAGTCTCAAACTTAATCATAATCCCAAAATGTAGGTATCTCAATCTCAAACCTAATCTTGATCTCGAAATGGTCTGCCGCTTAACAATATTAGAATCTAGTCATATAGTGATTCAGCCACTTTAGTTTCTGAATAAAGTTTCTATTCTAATTCTATTCTACCCTGAATTCCAGTTATCAATTCTTTTTGCGTAATTTTTTCCTTTTTTTTGTACAAGGCTTTTTTTTCTCTTTAGGGCGTTATATACGTAGAGCTACTTTTTAATATTGACCAACTTTATTGGCATCACCTGCTATAACCATTATTCTATTCTATTATATCTTTCAAAATTTCCAACTTCACCTCGAAATCGAACCGCGAACCCACCGCCACTCTACCCGCTCGACCCACAGCGCTCTGTTTAGCGGTATTTTGTGCGACAAATCTTATTAGCTGAAGTTACGTAACGTGTGCGCGGAACCTTAGCGTGATTCACTTAATCCATACCCTATTGACGAATGCAACGTATTCTAGATTTGTATTTGGACGTAGTTTAGCAGAAAGGACACAATCCACACTGTGGTCAAAAATGAGTTATATAGGGTTTTTGGTAAAACACCAACAACTTCTTAAGGGGTCATTGTACTTTTACTATGGCACCAAAACAGAAATCGCGAAAAAAAATCAGCTGTTCAGTACATTTTGACGAATTATGCGAACATAAATGTACTGAACAGCTGATTTTTTTTCGCGATTTCAGGTTTGGTCCCATAGTAAAAGTTGTTCATAATGATGAGTACAATGACCCCTTAAGAGGTTGTTGATGTTTTACCAATAACCCTGTATATACCAAAGAAGTCCTAACGGTTGGTTCTTTCACTCACCAAAAAATATCCTTGATACTACAAAGATATTAGTATAATTTGCCCATATATTATGTGACAATATTCAATACGCAATTTTAAAACCTTGACAACTCAAAAATTACTTTTTGTGCGTTGAGTCCTTTCTGCTAAACTACGTCCAATTTTAACCAAGAAGGCATTTATTTGATGACAAGTCGGATTTACCATCGCCAACAATGACGACAATTCAAACTCTCATCCCATATTTTTTTGAAAATTCCTTTAGTGCTCACTATCGTTATACAAGTTGTAACTTTTAAATAACGCACGACCTCATAAGGGGTCATTGTACTCATCATTATAAACAACTTTTACTATGGGACCAAACCTGAAAACGCGAATACAAGTTCAGCTGTTCCCTACATTTTGACGAGTTAAGCAAACGTAGGGAAAAGCAAATTTCTTTTTGCGGGATTTCAGATTTGGTCACTTAGTAAAAGTTGTTCATAATGATGAGCCCCTTAAGAGGTTATATGTTATTTAATTTACACCTTGTGCATAATCAGCCTGTAACGTTCTCACTGCCGGGACACAGGTCTCCTCGGTGAGAGGGAGTGGGCCGTAATCGACCATCCAGGCCCAGTGCAGGTTGGTAGATGTCACATGTCTTCGAATTTTTGGCTCTAGGACATGCCGGTTTCCTCACGATGTTTTCCTTCATCGTTTTAAAAGCAGTGGTGATGAAATAATTTACACAAAGTAAAGTGCATGTCAGGATTCGAACCTACGACCTTCAACTCGTAAGTCACGGCTGTAACCACTGAGCCATCACTGCCCTCATGCCTATTTGCTTAACAATTAATAACTCAGACTTTACTTACGACAACCGACATAGTAATTTAAGTAGAAGTGGAAGGCGGAAGGAACAAAATATCGAGTGGGACGAAATCTTATAAGAAAGCTGTTTCCTCTCGGAGATTGAAGTTCCAACGCTTTGAATTTGAATCGAAAAACGGAAATGCAGGGAAAAACTTTTTAAGGCGCTTCTCTTTTTTAAGATAAGAGTTTATTTATTTGCATAGATTGTCTTTCTTCGTCGTTCCGTCAATACTGAGGATCGCGACAACATACGACGTGTCTCCAAGCTATGGTATTTACCAGTGTGGACCGCTCTGTAAATGCTGCCTCCAACAGCTTTTTTGATCAGCTTTCATGCTTAGGTGAACGCATAGTATGTCCGAATAAAGCTAAGGGCACGCTCCTGGTGTATTGTAAATAGCCGCTTGATGATGTTGAGTTCCTCTTTTTTTATTATTTTTTTTTGAGATGGGTTTGCTCTAGACTATAGTCTAGGTCAGAGGTGACAGAGACAAAGTCTACAATGGAGTGAGCTTACCCAGAAGAAGCCTGTTCACTCTAACTTTGAAGAGATTCGGTTTGTATGCGTTCGGGACACAGACGCAGGTAGTGAGTTCCACTCTTTTCCGTGCGCATTATGAAGGATGTTTGGATGCGCTTAGTGCGAATTCGTGGAATAGCAACTAGGTATGGATGGCAGCTTGCAGAGCGTTTAGATGTTCGATGGTAGAAGGGGGCCGGCGGTATGAGGTTGTGGAGTTCCCGAGCACACTCACCGAAGTACACTCATTAGAAGACCGACAAGCAGGCAACCTTGCGGCGATGAGCCAAGCTGTGAAGCGTGGCATCCACCAGCTTTTACGTCGCCAGAGGTAAAAAAAAAAAAACTTTATTTCAGACTGAGGTCCATAATTAGGGTTCAAAAGGAAAAACGAAACCCTTATAGAGTCACTCGAGTGTCTGTCTGTCTGTCCGTCTGTCACAGCCAATTTGCTCCGAATCTAATGAACCGATTAAGTTGAAATTTGGTACACATATGTATTTCTGTGACCCAATTACGAACGTGTAACGTAAAAAAATGAATTTTGAATATGGGGGTCAATTTTGGGGGTGATAATATATCAAATGAAAGGGCTTACTGTGAGGGTCTCAAATATATATATTTTTTTTATAATTTTAAAATAAATCATTTTAAAATTATTTAAGAAAGGAGACGAAAATTGACAATTCCCCCCTTATTTCCGAAAGTACTTAAGCCTAAGCTTTTGAAATAATACAGAAAATAGTTCAATACTTATAGATTACAGGAAAACTTATAAGAAGTCTATGGTCTCAAAACAACATGGTAAATCTCTCAATATTGTGCGTACAAACTTCATTTGCAGTTGGAATGTATGGGAGAACATGTTTTTCAACTACAATGTTAAGTTTTTTCTTGGGATTCATCCCAACCAAGGGTTCCGTCCCATCATTGTGCGTAGTCCGACATGCACTTGGCCGGTTTTTTAGGGTTCCGTAGCTCAAAAGGAGTAAACGGAACCCTTATAGGTTCACTCATGTGTCTGTCTGTCCGTCTGTCACAGCCAATTTGCTCCGAATCTAATGGACCGATTAAGTTGAAATTTGGTACACGTATGTATTTCTGTGACCCAAATACGGACGTGTAATGTAAATTAATGAATTTTGAATATGGGGGTCAATTTTGGGGGGCGAATAAGAAAATTAAAAAAATATATATGTGCAAACTGTACCGTGTGATATATCAAATGAAAGGGCTTACTGTGTGGGTCTCAAAAATATATTTTTTTTTTAATTTTAAAACAAAATATTTTAAAGTTATTTAAGGAAATAGACAAAAATTGACCATCCCGCCTTTTTCTCCGAAACTACTGAACTTAAAATTTTGAACAAAAGTACAGAAAATAGTTCTATAGCTATAGATTACAGGAAAACCTATAAAAAGTCAATGATCTTAAAATAACATGGTAAATCTCTCAATATTGTGCGTACAAACTTACATTTATCCATAGTTAAACGAAAAGGATCCAACCCACATTACACCTAATGATCGTTTAACTATGAACATTTGTAGTTGGAATGTATGGGAGAACATGTTTTTCAACTACAATGTTAAGTTTGTTCTTGGGATAAATTCATCCCAACTACGGAACCCTTCATTGTGCGTGGTCCCACACGCACTTGACCGTTTTTTTTTTGTGTTAATAACAATAGTGCTTAGGTAAATAGGTTAGTATGGCTAGTTTTACTTTTACTTACTGATCATTTCCAGAATGCATGTTGTCACTACCATGCAGGCGCTTTTTTTTATTATTTGTGATGGGTTTGCTCTTAACTCTAGTCTAGGTCAGAGGTGACAGACAAAGTCGACGATGGAGTGAGCTTACCCAGAAGAAGCCTGTTCACTCTTACTTTGAAGAGATTAGGGTTGTATACGTTCGGAAACACTGACGCAGGTAGTGAGTTCCACTCCTTTGCTGTGCGCATTATAAAAGACATTTCGAAGCGCTTAGTGCGAATTGGTGGAATAGCAACCAGGTAGAGATGGTAACTGGCAGTGCGTCTGGATGTCCGATCGTAGAAGGGGGCCAGTGGAATGAGGTCGTGGAGTTCTCGGGCACACTCTCTGAAGTACAATCTGTAGAAGACTGACAAGCAGGCAACCATGCGGCGATGAGCCAAGCTATGAAGCTTGGCATCCACCAGTTTTACGTCGCCAATGAGCCTCTTAGCTTAGTAAGGTCTTTCGCATGAAAATAATATTGTGTATAGACTATAGTCGCAATCTCTTCTCAGCGTCAATTAATTTCAAAAAATCTACACAAATGTAAAACAATTAGAGAAATTTTTGACAGATACCGATATTAGAATGTGAATGTACTAGAATTGCCTCCAAGTGTCGCCTTGATTACTAACCAATAGCATAATAAAACTCGCAATGCATAACCTCCTGTTTTTAAATCGGTTAAAAGGAGATGATAACACTTGCCCTGTTCTATAGTGGAACCTAAACAGTAAATCTATGTAGTTGCACATCTTTTCCTTAAATCAAACAACAGCCATTAAACGTAAAAATTAATAAACGCAGCGAGACGCCATTAGAAAGTATATAACGCATAAGTTTAAATACGAATGACACAAAGAGACCACACTCGATAGTCATTTATATGTAACACATATCGACCGGTGAATGGGAAATGGAGGGAAGCGAGAAGCGTGGATAAGAAGTCATAATTTTACTTTTAAAACTTTTATAAACTGTTTTCGGATCATTTAAACGTTTAGATATATACATAAACTCACGTGTTCTTCCTATAGGGGTAGGCAGAAGCGACATAATGCTACCTGCTACGATACTCCTTATGCTTCATACATCTTCGAGGTAATAGGAAGAAAACTGCCAAAATAGTTCCGCGTAGATGGCGGTAAGTGTTACTTTCATTCAGCTGCTAATGGAGTTCCTTGCTGAAAACTTTGCCACGAGATGGCGCTAAGAGTTTTTTCTTGTCACCGATTGGTCGCTATGTCTTCAAGATGACGTTGCCAAGTGACAAACACACAGCGCTCTCTCGCGGCGAAGCTTCCGATTAACAACCCCATTACGTAACACACATAAAATGACAGTTATTTACGTTATTTTTTCAAATCTATGAAGCAATGGATTAAGAATTTTCTTCAAAACCTTTTTCCTTCCTTTCTTCCTTTTCTTTGTTTTTTTTTTCTGTATTTTTTCCTTTTTTTATTTTGTGATTGAAATTGTGATTCGCAATTAGGGTCATACACGCACGTCGCTTGCGAGTACTACGCGCCAGACTTTTCTGAAGAACATCACCAATACGGTACCTATATGCACCTACAGGCACCTATATGATCCACGCACATCTACTTCGTAAATACTTTTTGTTAGTCGCATTCATTTGTCCTCTCAACATGACCAAACCATTTAAGTGTTTATAATAATAAATTATTTTATTTGGGACAACCCTAAAATAAAATATCAGCGTAAAAGTAAAAAGCAACTACACAATATACTAAAAAAAAACTTATTTCTTTGATGGTTTTTGCTTGGGCAGCTGAAATAATTTTTTTTCAGGCGTAATAAGATGTTCATCGATGAATGAATGTGTTTTCCTTCCATGTTCTTATACTCGAGCGACACGCATCAACGACAGAGGCGTAAGCGTCGACGGCAGTCGTCGACGCGCTGACGACCGCACGCCGACCTAAAACGATGTTCGCAGTTGTAGCTTATCGCGTCCGCCATTTTGTCACTCCTGAACTATTTGCAGTCTACTAACAAAATGGCGGACGCGATAAGCTACAACTGCGAACATCGTTGTAGGTCAGCGTGCGGTCGTCAGCGCGTCGACGACTGCCGTCGACGCTTACGCCTCTGTCGTTGATGCGTGTCGCTCGAGTATAAGAACTAAAACTGCAAGCGTCGCTTTAGGTTGGCGGCTGCCGCCAACATGTCGACGCGCCGACGACCGCCGTCGATTTGTGCATTTGCCTGTGCCGGTCACGCCTGTCGCTCGTGTGTAAGAACACTTAGACTACCATCAGTCTTGACAACAACAATTCTTTTTAGAAACACATTTTATTGTGTCATATATTTCAAAAACAGTTCATGATACTTTTTGAGCTGATTTCATTAGATAACACAATAGAAATGTGTTTTTATTAATTACCTATAACATTAATATTATTTATGTAAGAGTTCGCTAATTGATTACCTTTTTTAAAAAGGCATCCTTTTATTTAATAATCTTAAAAATTGGTCCTGTGTGAGCTAGAGAGGTGTCAAAATGCGACAGCCCTCGTAACAAAGTTTTGTCATCTCTTGACAATCATAGGCTGAAAAACGCAAAAATCGATGTTGTGCAAATAGGTAAACATAGCTAACATAAAGTAAGTAGGAACAGCAAGTATGTATTTTAATACGGATACAACATTCTTCATGGACGTATATGTATCAAATACGTATTTTAATGCGAATTATTTAATTGCTAGCAAGTAGCAACTCTCCCAACTATTTAATTCTCTGTCTATCCAGCTAGCTATAAATATCTATTTGGAATACTCTGTGAAGAACGTAGTGGGTAGCATAGTTATAATTAATTGTTAGTCTAGTTATGTGTAGTCTTGTCTAGTTATATTGTATTCATAATATATTTCCATAAATAATTGCCCCTTCATATCCACGCCACACCATTCCAAGCAGCCTATTACCAGCATACCATAGTTTCGCCGTGGATATTTTCACTGGACACTATCGGTTACTGTCGGATGTCGTCGCGTAACTTCGTGTGTTTCCGTGCGTTGGGGGGGGGGGACCAAGCAGAGCGAGGGGGGTCCGGCTAATATACGATTATTATTTTTGATATCGGAAAATGGACGGTAGAGATTAGGAATGGGCCCGGGAGCGACGAGAATGTTGTAAAAGTATTGTTGGAAAGGATTTCTTGTTGTTTGGAATCGGTTTGATAGTGAGATTTGTGGCTATTGAAAGATAATGTGTGCGAGATTGGAGATGTTAGCTACTGCGTCTTGAGAAGATTTGGATGACACATTCGTGTTTTTTTCGTTTCCGATCTGAAATGATCTTAAGCTTATGCTGAGGATCTAAGGATCACCTGGCAAGGTCACCATCTGTTGAATGAATGTCCTTAGTAAGTTGAGTGTTTCTTACAAAACCAAAATCTTCTCTTCTGTCTAGCCTTTTCCCTACTAGGTATGTATGTTTGGTATCCAGTCTAACCGGATGCAGCTGAATACCAGTATTTTACATGGAGCGACTGCCTATCTGAGCTCCACAACTGAGTAACTGGGTAATACGTTACGCCTTGGTAAGACTGGTTGTCAGACTTTCGGGCTTCTGACGACCCGTAATTACTGTCAAAGATCCACGAATGACAGTTGGGACCAACGCTCAACGTGCTTTCCGAGGCACGGAGGGGTCTTGGCATGTAAAGATAGTCACCCCTCCACGGACCAACCGCGACAAGCGTAGCTTAACCTGATCGATCGACTCGTGCGGCGGTTATTACTTAGCCACAGGCCTTAGAAAACCAAAATAATTATGTTAAAGATTGACGCTGAAAAAAAATCAAAAATCAGCCTAGCCTTTTCCCAACTATGTTGGGGTCAGCCGGGACCAACGGCTTAACGTGCTTTTCGAGGCACGGAGGAGTCTCGGTATGAAAAGATGGTCACCCATCCACAGACCAACCACGGCAAGCGTAGCTTATTGACGCTGAAGGCGTTCACCAATCTACTACTGTCTCTATCTTGGCTGAAGAAATCCCTCTTCAGGGCAACTGCAAAATACAGCATACGTAGTCTGAATCTAGATGAATGTCGTTAACATATTTTCTTGCTTCCCACCCCCAGCAAGGTACCTATATTGATTCATTTCGGAAAACCTCTAAAAGAGGTTTTAAAATTTTAACACGCCTCGTACACCTGTATACAGTCATATGGCTCTAATAGGGGTTCTCGATTCCTTCTGACGTCTTTAATATGGTTAGAAGAGGGCTCTTATAAGGCTTAAATTCTTCGTCTCCCAAAAATATTTTATTTTTTATGTTGGCCTACATTGTCCAACTATTGAGCAAAGGTCTCCCCAAACCCTTCCAAGCATCCTTTTCCAGGGTCACCTCGATCCATGCCTTGCGGTACGACTCAAGGTCGTCTGGCCACCTCTTCCTGGGCCGGCTTCAGCGGCGCCGTCCATCCTCAGGCACCCACCGTGTGGAGACTGTTGCCCAGCGGTCGCTAAGCATGCGGCTGATATAACCCGCCTAATCCCATTTTAGCTTGGCAGCCGTTTTGCCTACGTCTCATATTCTGTCAGTTCGTTTCACGCCAGAATGCTGCGCTCCATTGCTCTTGCCTAAACAGATACCGCCTTGTATTGCAGGAAAGTGTCAATAACCACTGGCCTCGGGAGCTTAGCAATCGAAATATTACACATTGAGAAAGAATAAGCTTCAGTTGGTGCTTTTTTGACATGGAAGATAGACTGCCTTTTACATACAAAATAATCATATTCGAAAGTGCTAATTTCGTGGTTGGAAGGGTTAACAGAACCCCAAAACCTTTGGCTTGTAAAGTTTAACAAAAAAAAAAAACTTAATTTTCCCTTGCCACACGATACCCTAGGAATTTATCTTCTAGTATTACCCTACTTCTCTGGGTACTTTCGAAGGCACTAATCAAACGCACAGACGCAAACGCCAGAACCAAATCGACTGTCTATAAGCTCGATAAATACTTTTTTGTGCGTAATAATCGAAATCGCATTAGCAAATCACCAAGCCCTTGCGAAAATCAAGCCATCTTAAAGCTGATCCGGTTTTCTTCAAGCCATCATCATCATCACCATCTACAACCAACCTAGACTTTTCCCAAATATGTTGGGGTCGGCTTCCAGTCTAACCGGATGCAGCTAAATACCAGTATTTTAATGGAGCGGCTTCCTAACTGACTTCCACAACTGGTTATCAGACGTTCGGGCTTCTGACGACGCGACTGTCAAAAATCCAAGTTTTCTTCAAGCCATTGAGAGGATTTTAAGAAATTCCCATAGGCGACAAACTCCCGACTTCCCATAGTACTGCTGGTACGTCTACGGCTAATGCAGGAGGCAGTTACGAGCACTCTCAATTTATGGCCACCATAAACCGACAACGCTCAGTCGCACCTAAGGTCTGTAACCATACACAGCATAACACCCTTATTACACCCAGAGGCACCAGGATTTCATAAACGTGTCATATATTACCTAATTTATCTTTCGTGGTGATGTGTTAAAAGATGCCTTGATTTATACAAGTCCTAGAAAAGGTGTTGGTGGCAGAGGTTTACGTTGTATACTATATTGTTGTGTTTGGATTGTTGTTGTTCCTACATACATACATATACGTGGGAATATCCCAGGGTCCTAACTCATGGTACCAGGATGAACGGAAGTATATAATAATATTAATAATTCATTTATTTTTCAGACAAAGTCCATTCCAACTACATAATTAAGCAACCAAAAACATAAAAAAAATAAATTTAATATAAAATTCATCCATACACATACTCAATATTCAAATCAAATCTATATGACAACTAAATACTTAAAATATTAATAAAAAGAATATATAAAACTAGTGACCCGCCCAGGCTTCGCAAGGGTAGCCGGATTGCTACCAAACTTCACAGGATCATCTGCTGGATTAATCTCAAGATTGCCTGAAAATTACATCAAAATCGCTCCAGCCGTTTCGTGCATCTCCATAGGGAACATACAGACAATACACACATCTTTTTTTTTCAACATTTTCTTTCATACAAGCCCTGTCCTGACAATTACAAACAAGAATTAGTTAAATAGGTGCAACCGTTCTGAAGTGATGCGCGTACATATATTCGGTAATTGATTTTTATTAATATTAGGGCCGGTTTATTGATCCGTAGTTAACTCAACCAATGGTTAAACATCGTAACTAATGGTTGAATTTGGCTAAATGTGAAAGGCTAAACATGAATGAGTTACTATTTTTTAATATGAATGAGCTAACATGAATACATTCATGTTCAGCCTTTCACATTTAGCCAAAATTCAACCATTAGTTACTATGTTTAACCATTGGTTGAGTTAACTACGGATCATAAAACCGGCCCTAACTAGCTGAACCGACAAACGTTGTCATATCAAAATTTCAATAATTCATACTTACAAAATTCCTATAGAAAATGCACTTTCAGATTGCTGATTTTCTCGGCAAGTTTTAAAACCATTTTCTTTCCTTTCATCATCCAAAATCAATCCAAAAGTATTTGGTTAAAATGTAAACAAATGGATCAGGAAACGTACACACGGCTACAAATCAAGCTATACTTTTCCAGTATAAGCTGATCTCGCATTCTATAGGATTTCCACACAATGAGCGGAGCTTATACTGGAAATGTATCGCTTGATATGTGGCTGTGTGTACCTGTGGATGCGAATTTGTACTGCCACTTACAAATTGATTGCTTTGATTTGATTATTTGAATTCTTAAAACCCCAAATACTAATTTTAATGCACCATGTACAAGTTTTTTTTTTTTATTGTATAGCCTATTTTTGTTTTTCTTTTATTCAAACAATATCTGTTGGGTCTTTACCCAATAAATACTACTTTTAGTGAGTTATAAAAGTTGAAACTTTCTAAAGATGTATATGTTACGAATTCCCTTTAGTTAGTGATTGTGTTAGAATATAACCTGAACAGGGTTTGTTTACACTTTCATCAAATACTTTTGGAACAGACCATAAGTTCCACCAATTGTAAAAGTAAAATGTAAGTATGTAGGAAATTAGGATTTAGATTCTTTTATTTATTATAATCCTTTAATTATTATTTTAGTTATTGTACTGGATGAGGGAATAACTACACTGTCGCATTAGGGTAGCACCTGTAATAATAGTTGTAAGGATAATAAATAAATATAAATAAATAAATAAAATTATGTTATAAGTCGGGCACAAATCCAGACTCATTCTGTTGCTTGTTTGTTGCCAATTGCCAGTGTCACAACGTAAATTATCTTTGGTTTCTGGCCCTGGGTCCTGATGGGCTAGTACCCAGACGGTGAAAATTGCTTGACAAGTTTGTGATTTTTTCGTGTTTGTCATGCAAGTTTGACCGTCTAGGTACACCACTAGGATTTTGCGACCGAATGCGGGCGCAAAGTGATCGCAATCTTTGTCGAGACTGCAGCCCCTGACATCAAGCAATAGACAAAATCGTCAACTATAGACTGTTTGAATACGAGGCTTTTGCCTACTTTGCATGTTTGTATTTTGTCGTTTTTTTTTTTTGTTATATGCGTTTTGTTTGTGCACAATAAACATTTTTCTTTCTTTTTCTTTTCTTTATTCTGTTGTTTTCTTTTTCAATACATCTCTATTAGCTAGAACCTCAGTAGTCACCCTTTTTCTAGCCAGTTATTACCGTCGTTCCATCGTTTCTTTTTTCTTCCCTTTGAACATCAAATAATTCGTTACGTCCAATAAAACTGAATCCCAGATTAAAATAAATCGTAGTTCTGTTAATTACTTTGAAACGGGGCGCCATTTAAGAGGATTAGTGTAAAGGCTAATCTAGACAAGTACTAAAAACTGTCTGATTGTCGTGAAATGTCTCGTCTAGTAACACTTTTACTGATCACTTGTGCGAGTGATGCTTGTAATTTGAACGATTACAAAGATAAGTTGTTGTGTATTTGTTTGTCTGGACGTTTTTACTAGAAGAGTTAGTTCCTTGTGAAAGATTTCTTTCCACCATAAAAAAGATTTTTTTTTTTTTTGGGTCATCGCATCGACCGCTGAGTGTTGTTACTTGCTGTTTATTTTATTTTTTTGTTTTATTGTGTTTAGATATCTTTCTGACATTACCGAAGTCAATGCAAATGCAATACACAGTCACACAAATTAACATTTTAGAAAAAAGATCACTGCACCTTCTATGTTCCCCAATTTTAGAAGACAGCTTTTCTCCTTTCATCGACGAAAAAACGAAAATCTTCCAAACTTCGGACTCTTCAGAATTAATTTACCTACATTCAACTTGATTAGATACTGTTGATTTGGCCCAAAAGTTCTTCCTCTTTACGGAAGCAGCCACAACTGTTGACCAAATTATTCGCAGCACACTAACATTCATCTTAAATGCCGCCTGGGACGACCGAGCATGGCTTCAAGCCACACTTACCCATCCGTATTGGTGGCCTCGCCGTCCGCAAAATTACCTGTATTAGTTTGCCTGCGTTTCTGTCCTCTGTCCACAGCACTGAAAACTTGACCGGGAAAATTTTGTCTCTGAAGTGCCATTCTTAACCGATGCGATGAACTCCTGGAAAGCGGCTTACCACGATACAGATCGGCCCGTAAAACCCATCTTCCCAGAGTCAGTAGATTGAGCCGCTCTGCAGGTTAGTACGGAATAATCTTATCAATACGTCCACCAATACTGCTGTGGGTACCCGCCTGCTGGCTGTGGGTAAATGGGAGTCGTGCTTCAAGAGGCACCCAACATAGGCACTTTGCTGGGTGACACCACCTTCCGGCTCGCTACTTGTCTGCGGCTGGGCACTCCTTGCCGGGCTCCGCATCGCTGCCGGTGCGGTGAAGGCGTCGACTGCCTCGGACACCATGACCTATCTTGCAGTTAGAGCGCAGGCCTGATAGCACGCCACGTCAGCATTAATCCGTCGTGCTCTTGTCACCGCCGGGGTGCCAGCTGTTTTAGAACTCAACGGCTTGGCACGCGACTATGGGAAGAGAATAGATGGAATGATCATAATGCCTTTGAAGTTAGGCTGGCTTTTGGTGTGGATGTAACACGTGTCGACACCCTTGCGCCATCCCATTTTCCTAGTACGGTGGGCTGTGCTGGGGCGGCTGCTGCAGGTGCGGAAAACCCTGAAACAGCGAAAATATTCCAATCTTATTGGGAGTTATATGTTCAAGCCGTTTGGGTTTGATCTAGTTATGTGACTGAAAAAACCGGCCAAGTGCGTGTCGGACCACGCACAATGAAGGGTATTTATCCCAAGAACAAACTTAAAGTTTGTAGTTGAAAAACATGTTCTCCCATACATTCCAACTGCAAATGTAAGTTTGTACGCACAATATTATATATTTACCATGTTATTTTAAGACCATTATACTTCTTATAGGTTTTCCTGTAATCTATAATTAATTTATATCTGTATTTTTTATTTATTTTAGGCTCAGTAGTTTTGGCGATAAGGGGAAATGGTAAATCTTCGTCTATTTTCTTAAATAACTTTAAAACAATTTATTTTAAAATTCCCTCCCCTCTCAGTAATTTTGATATGCACACGGTACAGTTTGCAAAACTTTATTTTTTATTTTCTTATTTGCCCCCCAAAATTGACCTCCATATTCAAAATTCAATTATTTACGTTACTCGTCCGTGTATGGGTCACAGTTACGTGACCAAACGTACGTCGGTTGGTCGTACGTTGGGTGTTTGGGATACGTGTATCAATTAGATTCGGAGCAATTTGGCTGTGATAGACGGACAGATAGACAGACACACGAGTGATCCTATAAGGGTTCCGTTTTTTTCCTTATAAGGTACAGAATCCTAAAAAAATAGTACTTTGATTTAAATTTAATAAAATAATCTAATAAAAAAAAAACTAAAAATGCGATGTTGCCAGCCCGCGCGGCGTGAACGTTCATTAGTGCTGGTAAAATTACACTCATAAGAGGCTCTCTGCTGTTTGTTCGGCATCACACTGGCGATCCTTTTGGAATTGGAGGTGTCCCAGGTAGACCGTTGCTTTATTCGTTGTACTAGAAGCTAGGACAATAGCAAGAGCTTCGAATTAAACGGAAATAGGTACCATCTTCAATATTTGCCTAAGATATCTTTCAGTTTAAAAATGACTAGAAGCTATTACGTAGATAAAGACAGGAAAATTATATTTTATTTAAATTATATTGGCAAGCAAGTTTGAAATGGTTATGACACGGCAAATTGACGTAGGGAGTCAATTTGCTTTACAATTCAATATCCCTGACTGTGCTTCTAATGAATTTAAAGCAAAAAACCATTACCTACCTACCAACTACACACACACAACCTACTTTGAATTCAAAACCATTGCCCATATCAATGCTCCGGAAAAGCGCTAAACTTTGAGCAATGTGTAGTGAGCTACAAAAATGATAAGGTACACAATTAATGCCCGCACGCTCAGTTTGGCTAGTAACCCACTGGGCACTGGGCGCAGGCTGTGATCATTGCCCGGCAGATATTGCCCAATCGCCACGCTTCGAACGATGCACAGTGTGACGGCAAACACCGTCCGCATAATCTGTGAATGATTTTGTCATTAAACTATTGTTTTTATATTTGCTGGTTTAGGTTGGCAATCTCTGGATATGTGGTAGATTTTGAAATATTTCAGGGGCTGTAAACATACCTAAGTGACAGTAGGAAAATTTTAAATGTGCGCCCAATTCAGACATAAAATTTGGGTTTCGACTTTGGTAACATCAGAATAGCTTTCGTCCCCTTGAATTAAGTAAGTAAGTATGTAAGAAAATGTAATAGGTACACATATTATTACACGGGCAGGCGCCATTTCGAGATCCCATTTACATTGTTTTTAAAATTCCTTTCTTTCAATGGTTTCAAATATTTTAAGTACGTACCAGTATGTAGATCTGTATTTGTGGACTAGTTTCACAGCGAATCACAAAGACTACAACATTTGACAGTCTTCGCACAATTTAGTTTTAAAATTAGAACCCCAACAGTCCAACTGTTTCTGCTAACGCTACGCATCCTAAACTCACATAAGCGTGAGGCTTCACGCCGCGACACACTGTAACCGACAGAGCTATGGGTTAATGTCCGCGGAAAAAATATTCCGTCCTCTATGTTGATCATCTCTGTTTTATTGAGTGGGATCGTCGACCTTTGTGGGCTTTTGAGCAACGAGTTTGAGTGGAAAAAAGGCGCTGTTTTTTATTTCTGGAATGTGTGGCGTGATGGCGATGAAATACTTATAAAGTACGTTTAATAATAGTTAAAGTTAAGAAGATTTGTTTTATTCTAGTGTGGTGTGTAAAATGCGATATTCGTTTTTTTTTTGACGATGTTCTAAATTATGCCCACCTAGTTAGCTATTTATTTAAAGTTATTTACCTATTCACCAAATAAATGGAGATACAATAATATTGAGACTATTATTTTTGAAAAAAAAAAATCGTCGACTATAATTCTACATTACACCAATAGCCGAAGATTTAAATGTCTCTTCGATTCAACAACTCAATTTAAAGATCCATTTACATTCATTATACCATTTTACAAACAAAAAGCAATATTCCGTCACAATTTCCAATTTAAACCCAATGATAATGAAAGAGCGCTATCAGATGGCACTAGGCGTCCATATTAGGTCTAAACCAGTTTAGTTCTAAGCCACGCATCTGCCACTGGCTTGGACAGTAGGACAGGTGCTCACTTTATAGCTAGTACACCTAGCTAGCCGCCTAGCTCGTAGGCATTAGAAACTAGTATTTGTAGATACGAATATTGTGGATGGTATTAATGGTGATCTGTGTAATAATGTTCTGTTGTTTTGTGCAATGTGTATTTTTTTTTTTGTCAATCTGCCTAGCTTTTCCCAAGTCTGTTGGGGTCGACTTCCTGTCTAACCAGATGCAGCTGAATACCACCTGCAATTTATATGGAGCGACTGCCTATCTGACCGCCACAACCCAGTTACTGGGTAATACGATACCCCTTGGTAAGACTGGTTGTCAGACTTACTGTCAAAGATCCATGAATGAAACAGCTTAACGTGCTTTCTGAGGCACGGAGGAGTCTCAGTATGTGACGATGGTCACCCATCCACGGACCAACCCCGACAAGCATAGCTTAACCCGTGCGGCTTTTATTACATAACCACGAGGTCCTCAAGTATTTTTTTTTTGTAATTAATTGTTATTTGTAAAGCTATAGGTAAGAGTTTATTTAAAAAAAAAACAAGCGAGTTTTACAGTAGTCGCTTATGATGTGCAACATCTGACATCTCACCTTGGTAGTAAGCAACATTGCCAAGATATTTTTTTTATACTGGTTGACTTTTCTACCGTTTTAAAAAAAATAGGGTGTAATAGGTGAACGGAGTGAATGCCTATGGCATACCTAGTGTTTTTTTTTTTTTTTTTGAAAAAAAAAAATAAATTCAAACCATACGCACTACGCACCCTCGGGGTCGGCTTCCAGTCTAACCGGATGCAGCTGAATACCAATATTTTACTTGGAGCTACTGACTATCTGACCTCCACAACCCAGTTACTGGGTAATACGATACCCCTTGGTAATACTGGTTGTCAGACTTCCGGGTTTCTGACGACCCGTAACGACGTACCTACCTAAGTTCATCAAAATCGAACATTTCTTTATAATCAACGAATTTGTAGATCTTATTACATTTTACCTGTTTCCTGGTAAATAGGACACCTCTTGCCCTCATAATAGTGTCGTAAAAAGCAACTGAAAAATTTGGTCAAAAACATGGTCAGATGATCATGGCATAGTGAACTTTTGTTAGTTAATGAATAATTTCAAACTACGATCACCAATCTGACAACTAAGGGCGAATTTCACCAATGGAACTGAACGCTTTCAGCATATCTAAACATTGATAGCTGTTGAACTCGGTTTAGAAGTACTGAGCGCGTTCAATGTCATTGGGTGATTAAGGTAATCATCAATCATTTAATATTCATTAGACTGATTTAAATAAAGCCACAATAGCAGTGTAGGTACACTTCTGCCATACCCCTAAAGAAAAACAAGCTCAATAATATAATTTAAAACCTCCATTTTGACCAAAGGATCAAGGCTAGCGATTGTTTAAAATTTACGAAGGCTCCGCTCCTAAATGTCAAGTTATTACAAAGCGCAAGAGTCAATGCTTCGTGCTGCACTTGTACACGACACGCAACTGACATATGCTCAGATTTTGAGATTTTTATCTTTGTTTGTTAATGTGTGTGTTGGTTGGTAACTCTGGTTTTACGTTTTTTACTGTGTTAGCATAGCAGAACGTTATCTTAACGTTGGTATTTTCTTGTGCTGGTTTAACACTGCATTTCCTGTAAACTAGAATCTACAGTGGTGAGGGTGACTTATGGGAAAACCACCGTGGACGCTTGTGTATCCTATAGCTAGAGAAATGGTACCTATCTTATGCAATCGCAAGAAAATGCTTTCAAGACATTAAAAAGTCATCGCCAGGCCATTTAAACAAGAGACCATTTAATTCAACCTATAAAAGTGATAAGAATCCCATTTTTTTAAATTCCTCACTTACCTACCCCTCTCGTGCCTACGACCGTGGCTGCGCTCGCGCCGCGAATTCGACGCGGCCTTGACGTCGGTCGGCGACTCGGTGCAACCGCGAAAATAAGACCATCGGAAAATGACGACGTTTTTTATGTACGGTCAACCTTACCTTAGTAACACGTAAACTACGATAATAATAATAATAATAGATTTAAGGACAATCCATTATGGGGGAAAATTAAATAAATTTTAATTTAAAAAAAAAACATTATTAATAAATATTTAATTGTTTAGTAAAACCCTTACCCACTACCACGAAGTGCTAATAAATAACGCTACAAGGTTCTTTTGGTGCGTGGCCAAAATCGGAACTAAGATCGCCATCTTGTTTTTTCAGTTCTTGTCAATCTCACAGATTACCAACAACGCCGCTCTGTTAATGTCATTCAGGTGCCAAAAGACGTAGAATGCTACCAGGACCCCTACACCCTAAACTCTACGTCAGTAGTACGTGAACTACGATAACCCATAAGTACTCGTATCTACTGCTGCAAAATGAAATCTAATTAATAGGTACCATGGGCATGCGGTTGATTGTACGGTTACGATAGTCTATGGGGCGAATATTTTAAGAATAACTAAATACCTAGTCAATTTTTTATGTCCTGAGGACGACGGTATTAATTTACGAAATATCCAGCGATTGCGCAGGAGTAAAGTAATTTTTTGGTAGATATAATGTACTTATATAAATTAAGATGAAATCTAGCAAGCTAATTTTGACCACTTCTTCTTGGTCTATAAAAGTGAAACTTGGCATACAAGGTCCGTTGTAGTGACAAAACGATTATTTGGAAGAGTTGACCAGATGCTGCAGTCAGGATTGTCTCCACATGAGGGCACTCGCATCGTCTTAAAATTTAGTAGGTACCTATCATAGCAAAACGTAAAATTTTGTGACCATATTATAACAGCCTAGTTGGCCTAGTGCTTAGTTTTGGTTTAAAAATAAAAAGAGAATCAACGTGATCTATTCAAGTAAAACAAATCATTCTCTTGCCCATATCCCAATCTATTAGTCGACATCTCGGTAGTCAGTAGTCACCCCGTTTCTAGCCATATCATCTTTTACTCAGTCCACCCATCGTTTCTTTGGTCTTCCCCTAGTCTTACTGCCATCGACATTCATACTCAAAACTTTCTGCTCCGCAAAATAAAAAAATTAAAATATTCACGTAAAACCAATGAAAGAACTTAAAATATTTAACGTTTTTAATTCTATTGGATAAGGGAACATATTCATGTTGTAAATTAAAATCCTTTAACAGAATTAGCTATAACAAATTCAAATACAATAGCTAATAAAAGTAAAAATATGCAATGTTTGTCTGTTTGGTCTATTTGTCGTCTGATACCATTTTATGAAACAGCTGGACACTTTACTATTATGCTTTTAAAAACACACCTGCAAGTTCTAAGTTTTTATTTGACATTTTTTATTCATTTTTTTTTTCATAGAATGTTAGCTACAGTAAAAAAAAATAACGAATATAATCTATGACATATTTTTCTAAAATTCATAACTAGCTGCAATGACTACTTTACACAAACAAGACATCAATTTTATGACATAAAAAAATTAAATAACTATATTATGGTAATCTTTACAAATAAATTACTAGTATAACAAGTTCGTATGTTCTTTAAATAAATAAAAATAGTTACAAAAAAGTTTTCGACCAAACTGACTCCACCCTGAAGGTCAACGGCCTTAGACGCGTCATTCTTATATTGGCCGCATTTTGGCCGAACGAAACAACGGAAATGTACCTGTCCTGCTCACACCCATTATGGAACATGCACATTTTCGTGTGCACAATGAATACCGATTATCTCATACACGGCGTTCGCTTTTTGAAATTTTGCGTCGATGTTCGTTTTTATGTTTATGTGTGTGCGTCACAAAAATTATCTGTCCCGCGCTCTGCGACGCATTCGAATGGCGGTTCGCGCCAAAAATATCTTTTTATTATGAATTTTTATTATATTTTGTATTCAACAGGCGTGTGGAGGCATACGATGTCATATATGTTTGTATTTTTAATGTGTTTTTCGATAACGTTGTGGTAGGTCACGGATGTTGTGCTTACATGTGTGCGTCGGCGCGTGATTCGAATTTCGGCATTCTAATATCGAACCGGATTTTGTGTTTGAACGTGCCGTACTAGTTTCTCATTGGTTAGACTTTTTTTTTAATACGGTTGCACCTTCCCGCCTTATCTTTTTTGATTGAGGCTCTAATATATTGTTATTGCTTAGAAAATGGCTTACATAAAAGGATGGAAATGCAATTACCTACTCATGACGTACACATATGAACCAACCACCACCAACCAAAACCAATCCAAACCAATAAACCAATTGAACCAATATACAGGCATAATAAACATTTTATAACTTTTGCCATCAATTTATTTCTTAGCCATTAAAATATTTGTAACTCATAAAAATCTAGAAGCCTCGCAGTGTCAGAAAGACGTAACTCAAAAATATTTTATTTTTATTTTTGCATATTTTAACTAACAACATTTTTATCATATTGCTGCCAAGTAGGTACCTTCCACCCCACAAGCGGATCTAATTAAATTCAAACAACAGAGATAATTAAAAAAAAAGAAACGAAAAAACAGTTACGGACGATTGGTTCGCCATAAAATCTCAAAGTATAACGCAACTTGTTCACACAAGGTGCTTGACCGACACCACAATAAGAGGAGTTCGTATCCCGTCACCTGCCGCTACAAAAACACAGAACGAACCGGACCGGTTCCGTCTAGGCCGGTCCGAACTGGCCCGAGTGATTTAATGATAGAAACACGGTTTTTAGGTATGGTCGCACGATTTTTAGATTGCTATGCTTGATTTATGAGCATTTTTAAGATTTTTTGTATTTTTTTTTATTTTGTTCAAAATTTTGACACATGCCACATTGGAAGTGTTACGTTTTAAAGTAAAAAAATAAATAAAACCTAAGTGTTTTTTTTTTTATTTTATCTTGGTTACCTACACTACTTAATTTGACAAAAAAAAATAATAATAACGACCTCATAGTAAATACTTACCCAATAAATAAACGTTCAGAATCTCATGAGGCTTAATATAATTAATAAATATTAAATTTATTATCACACACTTCGCTAAATGGTCATCCTCATCATATTACCATGCTATTTATTCTAAGTGGATCGATTATCGCTGTCATTTTAATTTTTCACCCCTTTTTCATTAAACCATTATTTAGTTAGAAAACTGCACTATTCTCATATAACTTTAAATTAACATAAAAACGTACCAACATCCATATTTAGGCAAAAAAAACCTTCAGCCGTCACCCATTTCAATAATTAATTTAAATGGTTAATTAATTTTATGCAAACCAACACGGCTATATAAATTTATGCTCAAACGAAGCTGAGCGTAAATTGTAAAAATAGCTATTCAACTTCTCGGTCATTACCCCTTGAAACTAGGACCCTCGCAGATTAGCAGGAAAAAAAAAATAAAATGGCGTAGGTATTGTTTTGTTTAAAACCAGTGTTGGCATAAAGGGTGGTATTTTCATGATTTTAGTTAGAAAACTGACGTTAGGGCTCCACCAATAGCCGGCGCCCCTGTCAGCGATAGATAGGGGATGAATTTTATAAAAAAAGCAGGAAGCGCTTCATAGACAAACTTTTAAAGCGCTTTTCTCTATATTTACACAAACTCATTTTCTTGCACACAAATTAATTTACAGCCCCAAACAAAAATAATACAATAGATAGCAAAATCAAATTCCGAAAATAAATATACTCAATAAATAAATAAATAATAGGTTCATATTTAGCACTCAGCATGGTCTATAAAGCGCTGTCCGCTACAAGGGTAGGAACTGCCCCTAGCTGGCATCTAGGTCCCATCCCGGGCGTTTACACACATTATTGCAGTTTGATGAATTGCGCCGCACGCCTTCACTAACGGTCATTCAACTTATGAAACGTATCACTAAGGATATCCCTCTGTGAGGTGGACTGGCGAAATAAAAAAAAGAAGAAATTATCTATATTCGGACAAAAGAAGTTGATTGATAGCTGGTTAATGAATCTTCAAAATTGTTTTTGCAATGAACCGTAGCAAAGCAATACGAGATTACGTAAAAATATCAATACCTTACAAAGTAGTTTGGAAGACCTAAGTTACAAAAAAGGAAAAATAAAACTTATGGTTCTTTAGAAAGACGATGTTTTAGGTCAGAAATATTGTGTAGGTACCTAGATTCCTAAATTAAGGCGGCAGAATTGAAAATAGAACATCGGTTCAATTACAATTACGATACAAAACAATCTTATTTATTCTTGGGTTGAGTGAGAGTGATAATAACCTACTTAGCTGGGTTTATGCAAGAAAAAAAAAATCGTAGATTAAAATCTTACTAATATCATGTGCGATCAGTAGCTAGCTAGCGCCACCTATCATCTTGACCGGGGATCAACAAAAATCTAGGTTCAACGCCTAGTAGACTGATCCTAGCTTAAAACATGTAGGTAATAGGTATCAAAATAGCACTAAAACATCAAACCCACCGGTAATTGAGCAAAGAAGAAGGTTCCACATACATAACACGAATGACTTTTCGGGAGTTTGACCCCTAATGAAATGGTTATTGTCATCTCCATCTATGTATTTAACAATCTGTCGATGGTTGGGTAAATTACCCCAAATTCATCACTAATTTATGCTAAACGGATGGTGACTCTACATTTTGTACGAAGTCATTAATAAAAAGCGTACCTAAGAAAAAATCTAGTGTTAAGGAAAATACTTATGAAGATTTGTACAAAAGATGGCGATTAAGTATATACTACACCATTATTATCTAGGAATGAGGGTCGTTCAAACAACGGGGTTAAAGCTTGTCGTATAAAGGTCGTCTTGTGGAGACAGTTAAGAGGGGAGGGTGAAAGATTACTTTTAAAGGAACAAAATATTTACAAACTGATCCAGTTTGTTTTCGTAGATCACATTCGAGATCTTTCAGAAAAGGGATCTCGATAATCCTTATTCGGGGCAAAAAATTATTAAATATGATTCACCATATTCAAAAACCCAAGATTTGAAAATTCAAAATTCGAAAAAAGAAATCCGCTACCAACCTTAAACTTTACTCGTAAATGATTGGTGTAATTAAAAATCGTTCAATGAACTTGGCATAACATATAACTAACCTACGGCAACGTGTCCTGTGTTGTGTGTGTTTGTGTGTGTGTGCGTTCATTTCGTGAGTTCATTCACCTTGCCAGTTGGGGAAGTTGGGAGTAGGGGAAGGAGTGGAGTAGCTTTTGTGCATATATTTTTTACATTAATAAAATAATTATAAAGATCACTGACACTGACAGCTTCGGCTTTCTTGTGGATTATGGTGATAAAATAGAAATGCCCTTAAAATTTATAACTACCCAATAAAATCACTGCACAAGAAATTCATGCATTTTCAATAATAGAGGTTCTTTTATTTTTACCATTTTGCCATTGTTTTCAAATAAATTGTTGAGAATCAACTTCACACATTCATATAACTTCTTTGTTTGTTAATATAGGGAGTACGTAGGTATACCATGCATAATTTATGTGAGCAAAAAAAATACGAGCGAAAAATAAAGCATGAAAAAATGTTTAAAATTAATTGATACTCATCTCCACTCACTTTGTGTCCGTCCGATATTTAACCAAGTCGCGGAGTTGCATTTTTGCCATACACGCACTAAACGCGTCTGTGTGCGTGACTGTTGCACACACACACGTTACGCACACTCGGTGCGTATGATGGACGCTTTATTTTTTTTCTTATACTCAGTACACACTGGCCGAAGAAACTTTTTAAGATTATTTAAATTTTAAACGATCGAGAGAATATTTTTGCAGTGAATTCTTTGTGAAGACAATGTCGCTGATTTCTGATACATTTTTGGTACTTGGGTAGGTAGTAGGTACGTTAAATAAATAATAGTAATTAGCAATATCAGGTTATGTTAGTATTTCAATTGTTGTCAGAAGTATAGCCATTGATTAAATATTGGAACCCTATTGCCAATATCTAAACGCCTTCAGTTCCACTTTTTCAAACCCCGTGGATGTTACTTAGATAGGTACCTACTATGGATTTGAATAAACTGGGAATCGAATTCTGAACCTTTTGATTACAATTCAATCTACTTGCACATGTGTTACTGGCAAAATAGTACCTACTATATATAACATTTTGCAAGATCAAGGAATCGGATCTAGGCTCATCACCCAGGCACACTCTGGTCTCAGCAGATAAACTTGCAACTAATAAGTACTTTTTGTATCAACAAATTAGGTTTTCGAGTGTCATCGTTTCTTTCGCGCGTGGATTATCATCATTATACAAAACATCGGTAACGGGACTTTTTGTCTGCCCTGCCACATAAGTGACGCACGAGTCGAACCCGTGAACTCATCTAGGGCATAAACAAATTGTAGGTAACAATAATCGGTATTCATAATATTACTCCGAATTAAGTATACCTACCTATTATTAGAAGAGAGAGACGCTAGGCGTACCTAACTACCTAATATCAAGAACCTCAATAAAAAAAGAGATTTGGATTGATCTTTTTATAAGCTTTTATTTAGTTTCACCTGTTCCGGTGTCTGTCTGAATCTTGCAAGTTAAATTTGACCAACTTCCCGGTTTCCGATTGAGCTGAAACTTTACATGCATATGTAAATCGGATGACAATACAATATTGTTATGACACGGAGCTGATCTGATGATGGAGCTGGAAGGCGGCAATAATAAAACGACGTAACCCTATCGAGTTTGGGCTCGTTTGATTTGTCTTGACAATTACTCTGTCCTAGATGAATAAAAGCTTGCATATAAGTTACCTTTGGGTAACTTATTGCTTGGAATTACGCTAGTCCATCCCTATGTATCCTACATATCTATGAGGTTCAATTGCGTATCGTTAGAAATGACAAAGGAATAACAGGATAAGACGCTAACCAGAGGCAACAATCTGAAAAAAAATATTGTCTCATAATAATCCCGTAAAACACACAACCCTCTTTCCAGCAGTAGGCTAACACAATTGAGTACCACACCTAACGCGTATCAGTGTACTCGTGATGTCCTGTGTCCGTCTGTTCGTCCGGCTCCGGTGTTGTTTGGCGGCGCTTCCGTCATTGTATTGTTTTAACATTCTAATTTTAATGACATTTCTCGCCGTTTATATTCGAAATAAACTAATTTTTGTGATATTGATAATGAAGTTTATAAGGTGATGTATGTTTGTCTGCTGAATCAATTTTGATGTTTGGGGGACAGAAACCCAGAAGATTAAACCCTCATCTTCAGCATGGTATAACACCCAGATCAGTAACAACTATCTGCAGACCTCATGAACATTTTTGTTCAGTGCATCAGGAATCGAACCAACGACCGATGTAAGCCAACCGCTTACATACTGCGCATAGGTACCTACTCTAAATACCACACATTACTTTTATTTATTTAGCACAGAATAATAATGTTACAGTCATAGATATACGAACGAAAAAACCATAGAAATATCAAAAAAAATATATATTTCTATGTAGTAGGTACAGACGCCAGCACATCAAGCTACTACAATCTGTCAAATTTCTTTAATAGATTTTCAACCTTATCGCTAAAGCATTAGGTTCAAAGTTGATTGGGAAAATTTGACAGTTTCGGGTAGCTTGACCAGCTGGCGTCTGTACCTTTGTCTTTGAAAAGAAAACGGCTGATACGACGCGCTTCGAAATCTCAGTGTCTGTAGGCAACAGTTCGAGTGCGCGGTATACACACGGACGGACGCGGATATATCTACCGAGCGGCCGTAGGTAGGTACATCTTTCAAAGTCACTGCCCAGATGTACTACTGTCACTTTATTATTCTGTGTCATATCATATAGGTACCCCAAATATGTTGGGGTCAGCTTCCAGTCTAACCGAATTCAGCTGAATACCCCTGGTTGTCAGACTTTCGGGCTTCTGACGACCCGTAACGACTGTCAAAGATCCACGAATGACAGCCGGGACCAACGCCGTAACGTGCTTTCCGACGCACATAGCGGTTTTGGTATGTAAAGATGGCCAGCCATCCACGGACCAACCGCGGCAAGCATTGCTTAACCTGATCGATCGACCCGCTGTTGTTACTTAGCCACACGCCCCACTTTATTATTTTGTATCATACGTGGAATTCATTCATTACTTTCATTTAGCAACTATGTACCAAGGTACCTAAAACTCGATTATACTGTTCGTAAACTATAGTAGGTTTTAATAATTGCCAGCTCAGCGTCTGAATCAAAATATAAATAGCGGTATGAATGTCGCTGTTCTCAGTAATTAAAACTTGTTGAGTCAAGCCTTGTGCCTTACGACTCTTGTTGGTGATGGTCTAAGTTATAAGCTGATATTACAAGTGATAAGATAAGAATTTTGAAAGTTGGACTATGATAGAAATGGATAAGTCGTAGCCAGATCTTAGAAATTGATCATTTCGTGACACCTCATGATGTGGTCTGGCTAGATCATTGAATACTTAACGTTGGACGATGTGAACATTGTAAACGCACGACCACTTCATGGTGTGGCCGAACAATACCGCCGCCGTAAGGAAAACGGATGTACAAAAATATTGAAATTGAGAAAAAAATATATATTTTATTCTGTTTAAAATGTTTAAAATGTCATAAGGAAAAAAGACGTATCTGACATTTTTGGGAAAAAAGTGCCATATGCCTGTTTTCTGCATAACTAGGTCCAATCGAACAGTGCAATAATATTTAGGGATTAATTTAAGTGTCAATTGACACACAAGAAATTACAATCCTGCAGCAAAAATTAAAAGATGCAAATCAAGCAATTACAGGTAAGAAATAAATAATAATCAATCGAAACAAATAGAGAGTCTTGAACAGCATCGATACTATGATAACACAGCATCGGAAATACCGGCGGTACAGACACATAAAGCCCCGGTAGGTACAACAAAACCGCCAACCTGAAAATAAAAGAATACAGATTTTCGGCGCTCAGCAATGTGTTGGACTGGCCTCAGCTATTTGGCGCTCAAGAGTGGAAACCCAATACGAAAAATATGAAGTGGTTGCGGAAACGAAGCCAAACGCACTAAGTAACCAAATAATAAAGTCCTGTAGAGATGCGAAGCTAAAGAGAGACGATAAAATCGTAATCTGCGTAGGTGAGAACGATTACAACATTGAACGAATTCTGTCACAACTTAAAACGATCTTGGACAAGTTTAAAAATAACATGATTTTAGTATTGAATGTCCTTAAAAATGATTATTTTCGGGGCAATAAGTTAAATAACAACATTGAAAATTTGTGTAAAAAGTATAAAACATGTCATTTTGTTAACACTACAGATAAACTATATGATATTTGTAAATCAATTAATTACCTTATAGACTGTAACGATTATGATAATAATTATTTAAACCTAAGCGTACTTAAAAACCGAATAGCAGGTAATAAACCAAGTCATAAGTTACGTACGAGCGTAAACTTAAACAAACCAAGTAAAGGGACAATCCCTTACTATTTTAGTCGCCACAACAGTGTTGAAACTTACCCAAAAGTGACCCCTAACGCCATGGGGACAATAAAGAAAGGTACTATACCTTATTATTTTTCTACTCTAAATAAGAACAATACTTTTTTTCGATCCTAACCAAACTACTTCCGTGCCACAACAATTTAGAATTCTACATCAAAATATAGCAAGTGTCTTGTCAAAGCAAGAAATACTAGAATTAACTTTACAGGAGTTACGTGAAGCACAAAATGAACCAGACGTAATATGTCTGTCCGAAACATTTATTAACAAAGGCTATGAGAGTTACGTAAAAATTTACGGTTACGAAATGGCTGCTAATTATTGCAGAGAGAAGCAAAGAGGTGGTACTTGCATCTTAGTTAAAAAAGGATTAATCTTTAAAGAACTACTATTTATTATTACTATTAAAACTACTATTAAAACCATTAAGGTAACGTTTGCCAGCATGGAACGATATACAATTAACACACACTTACCCATCACACCATCACCCACACACACACACCCACACACACACACCCACACACACACACACACACACACTCACTCATTCCCAAATCAAACGTTAAGCCATTTTTACTTTAGTTTTTAATTTCCCATTTAGTTTCACTTCACTTTTGTTATTAATTTGTAATAGTGTTTTATTATGTACAACCTGTATGTTAGGTTAATACAGTCATAGGTCATTCATGAGTTGTCCGATGGCGGTAAGCCTGGTGATCTGTAATACAGGTTTTACCTACAACAGACACCAGTCTCTATTAAGTGTTACCTTGACTTTGTACTGTGTTTGTGATTACGAGAGAAATAAAAGATTATTATTATTATTATTATTATTTATTAAGACACATGCCACACAGCACTCGTTTGAAGCCTGTGGCATAGAACTTTTATCTAATAGATCTAATAAATTTATTATTATTTGTCTCTATAGAACACCGTCATCAGATCCCACCCAATTCTTGACTAAACTTAGTACTCTCTTACACGATATAAACAAAAAATATTATTCTAAAATAAACATAATTATAGCAGGTGATTTTAACATAAACACATTAAAAAAAGGTCATATAGCGAACGAGCTACAAGACCTATCGAATAACTATAACATGAAAATACATATCAACACGCCCACACGTAAGTCGTCTTGTATAGACCATATATTAAGTAACATCTCAGATGCGATTGCAACGGTATTACCACTTCATCTTTCTGACCACGACACTGCACAAATGCTTAGTATTCCTTTAAAACATAAAACTCAAAGACTCTCTATATATTACATATATAAGAGAGACTATAATATGGAGTACATTCAAAAATTTTGTGAATGCTTGATAAGTTTATCATGGTCAGAAATACTCATGGAAAATGACTTAAATATAGCATTCAATAAATTTCATGAAATAATATGCCTATTCTATAATCTCTGCTTCCCAAAAATAAAGGTTAAAGTAAATATGTATAATAAAAATAAACAAAATTGGATAAGCAAAGGGCTTAAACGAAGTTGCAAAAGTAAAAGGACACTACGCTACAAATACTACAAAAATAAAAACATACCTAACAAAACTAAATATTTAACATAATTATTCAAATTTATTGAAGAAATGTATTTATTATTCGAGAAGAAACGCTAACATTAAGTTTATAAATAGGAGTGAAAACAAATGCAAAGCCACTTGGACAGTAGTAAAAAATGAAATACTTAATACTAACTACAAAGATAACATAGATAACATTAGAGTTGATAACACAATACTTACAAACCCCGTCGAAATAGCATCAGCTTTCAATAGCTATTACATAAATTTGGCACACAAATCAACACCAACAAAGACAAAAATTGGCTGTAGTAAAAAGTCAACTAACGATTCAATGTTTCTTGGACCGGTATCGGAAAATGAGGTAAGAACAGAAATAATATCGCTAGCTAACACTAATTCAGAAGGATACGATGAAATAAATACTAAAATTATTAAATTATGCATTAATGAAATAGTTGGAATTCTTACACATTTAATTAACTTATCCTTTTCTTCTGGAACTTTCCCGGATATATTAAAACGGTCCATTATTAAACCACTTTTTAAAAAGGGACAAAAAGATGACATAAATAATTATCGGCCAATATCCTTAATACCGATTCTGTCAAAAATATTATAAAAATGCATGTATAAGAGACTAGTTAATTTCTGTAACAAATTTGACATTATTAATAAAGATCAATATGGCTTTCAAAAAAGTAAATCTACTACATTAGCCATCTTCTCTCTGATACAAACAATATTATCCAATCTTAATAAAAACTATCTGACTACAGGATTATTCTTTGGCTTGTCTAAAGCTTTTGACCTAGTGTCACATGACTTATTATTACAAAAGCTGGAGGCAAGTGCGATAAGGGGACATGCACTTCAATGGATATCGTCATATCTAAATAACCGCGAGCAATGTGTTGTTATTACGAAATTAGACAAAGACAACGTCATGATACCACACTCATCCGAGTACAAATGCAACAATTATGGCGTCTCACAAGGAAGTATCTTGGGCCCAATATTGTTTCTACTCTATATAAATTCAATTATAGATATAACAAATTATAAATGTACACTATTCGCCGACGATATTTCCATTATAGTGACTTCCGATAAGAAGACTAATACAATTTATGACCATGAAAAAGATATTAACAACACAATTGACCAATTAATTGAATGGCTTGACATGAATAACTTAAAAATTAATTTAGATAAGTCTGTATACATACAATTTAATAAATCTAATAATAATAAATACAATTTGAAACTTGACATACCAAAACTTAATGAAGCTACACAAACGAAATTTCTTGGAGTACTAATTGATCAAGATATAAATTGGAAAGCACAAGTAGATGATATATCTAAAAGAATAAATAAATTCGTATACGCACTCAGAAAGGTTAAAAATGTGACTAACATTAAAACTGCTATCACTACCTATCGGGCTTATGTTGAATCAATAATACGCTATGGGTTCACAATGTGGGGTAATAGTACAGTCAAAATTAGGGTATTTGTTGCACAAAAAAAGTGTATTCGTGCTATATATGGGCTTCAACCTGATGACTCTTGTAGAACAATATTTAAAGAGCTTGGTTTATTACCGCTACCCTCTCTCTATATATATGAGGTGTGCATGTTTGTAAAGAAGCATAAAGACTTATTTAAAAAGGCAGAGGATGTATATCCTCGAAACCGGCGAGATCCTCACAGGCTTATATTAAATGACGTACCAAGACTGGCTAAATACAGTAAAAGTTGTTTAGCCATGTGTGTTCGTATATACAATAAAATTCCGAATGACCTTAAAACTTTAGATAATAGATTGTTTAAAAACAAACTACATGGATGGTTGAACAATAACAATTTTTACAGCATTAAAGAATTTACTGACGGGAAACAATTTTGTTAACGTAACACAACATTTGCATGCTATGATAATAAGCAAAACATGTATGACCTATAATGACCTTAACATCTTTATACACCATGTTTTACGCAAATAAATATTATTATTATTTTCTTTATTCAATTTTTTTACATATAAGTTAGTTAGTTAGTTAGTTTTATTATTATTATTATTATTAAATGAATCCTTAAATATTATATACAGGGCTATTTTTAAATCACTAGCTAAATTTTCACAGGGTATTCTGCCCATGAATATGAACAACTTTCACTATGGGACCAAATCTGAAATCACGAAAAAAAAAATCAGCTGTTTCATACATTTTGGTCGAGTAGGTATTGAACTTTTACATGAAACAGCAGATTTTTTTTTCGTGATTTCAGATTTGGTCCCATAGTGAAAGTTGTTCATAAGGATGAGTACAATGACCCCTTAAGAGGTTGTTGGTGTTTTACCAATAACCCTGTATATAGGGTGTCCCGAAACTCAACGATAACCTGGTACCGGGCGAGAGGCCAAGATATACCAGTTATGAAAAAAATAAGAAAAAAAATCCATGTCACTTAGTCAAGCAATAATACACATTTTTCAAAAAAGGTGAAAATGTGACACTCTTGGTCGCATTTTTAAGTACAGTGATCACAATTTTCACAATTTTACAGTGATTTTTTTAACAATGTAATCTCAAATAATAGTGCTATTAATCGCAACTACAAATTAAAGTAATAAACATTGTTAACTAAGTAAAATAAATTAAGTTTTGACGAGTTATGGTTTACAAAATTCTTGTGAGTTAACTTTGACACTCCATGTTCGAAAAAAAAATGTACCACACTACCCTTGGCAAGTTATTTGAAAAGATGGCTCACTTTTAGACTTTTCAGTCTAGATTTCAAAATGGTACAACACTTGCCACTTTTCTTGCCAATGAACTACTTCGTATTTTTTGCGAAGGGATCCCTCATTTAAAAAATGTTACCTGGTACTCTTTTGTTTAAAAAGGTCGGTGTCTCCATTGTTTGTAATCAACAAAAGTGAGAAAATGAGATAGATAGTAGTTATACTGTTTGTCAGAGCGAGACAGAATGTCATTCGACTTTTAGGATGAGTGAGACGACTTTGGCTTGTGTTCGCCAGGACTTGATACTCCATCCGTACTTGACGACTCTGGCTTTGTTTTCTGGACTTTGTGCTGTGCAAACTGTGTGTGAACAACATGCTGTATTTGTACACACCGCAAGAATATAGAAATATGCATCTTATCTATGGTGAGTGCCGTTGTAATGCCTCTGCCGCAGCTAGATTGTACCGTGAGAGGTACCCGAATGTGGAGCGGTACCCAGATTATCGTGTCTTCCAAAATGTGCACGCATCATACTCGGAAGGACGATTGCTCAGTGCTCGTACGTCTAGTGGGAGACCTCGAGGAGACTACGACGACGTAGTTTTAAATGAAGTTGAAAATGACCCCAACACGTACGTGCCATTGAGATTGCAACGGGAGTACCTAAGAGTATCGCTCATCGAATTTTAAAACGATACGAATTACATCCGTATCGTGTGCAACGTGTGCAGAGTTTGTTACCACGAGATCACGCCCACAGAATTGCTTTCTGCAGAACCATGTTGGCATGAAATTTTATGGACTGACGAATCGACGTTCAAAAGAGATGGCTATTTAAACTTACACAACCTACATGGTTGGCACATGGAAAACCCGCATTTGATGCGTGAGGACCGATCCCAGTACCAATTTAAAGTCAACATGTGGACAGGAATTTTAAATGGTCAAATAATTGGACCATTTGAGCTGACTGAAAATTCAAATGGCGCCGCCTCCAAAAGGATTTGCCGACATTGTTAGAAGATGTACCACTCAGCATCTACAGAGAAATGTGGTTTCAACAAGATGGCTGCCCAGCTCATTATGCCCGGCCTGTACGAGAATATTTAAACGAAGAATATCCCGACAGATGGATCGGACGCCATGGACCAATTTTATGGCCCCCTCGTTCCCCAGACCTGAATCCAGTAGATTTTTTTTACTGGGGATGCATAAAAGAAAAAGTCTACTCAAAACCAGTACAAAATCGATTAGAATTGCGCCAAAAAATTGATGCAGCATCAGAAGAAATAAATGCGAGTAGATTTGCACGACTGGTGAAGAGGTCATTTCTGAGGCGATGCAGAGCTTGTATTCGTGCAGGAGAGAAACAATTTGAGCATCTACTTTAGTTTAAAGAGGATATTAAAGTGTTACGAAAATTTATTGTTTTATTTTGATTAAGTTTTCCACGAGGCCCCTTCGCAAAAAATACGAAATAGCACTTTTATTGGCAAGAAATGTGGCAAGTGTTGTACCATTTTAAAATTTAGACTAAGTGGGCCATCTTTTGAAATAAATTTCCAAGGGTATTGTGGTACAATTTTTTTCAACATGGAGTGTTAAAGTTAGCTAACAATAATTTAGTAAACCATAATTCGTCAAAACTTAATTTATTTTACTTAGTTAACAATGTGTATTACTTTTATTTGTGGTTGCGATTAATAGCACTGTTATTTGAGATTACATTATTAAAAAAATCACTGTAAAATTTTGAAAATTGTGATCACAGTACTTAAAAATGCGACAAAGGGTGTCAAATTTTCAACTTTTTCGAAAAGTGTCTATTATCGCTTGACTAAGTGACATGGATTTTTTTCATTTTTTTTTCATAACTGGTATACCTTGGCCTCTCGCTCGGTACCAGGTTATCGTTGAGTTTCGGGACACCCTGTATATATACGTAAAAAATCATCATCCGATGGCGACCGCGGGCTTACAGTAGTAGTGAACCTACGGTGTTCGGTTGACATTCGAGCACACATTCACACGACCTGTGCTGGTTTTTTATGTACGTATATAGCCCGACAGTCAAGGGGTTAAGGCGAAAGCGTCAGGATAGCCCGCGAAATTAAAATTTTCTTAACTTTTTTGCAATTGACTGGCCTGTTGGTCTAGTGGTTAGTGGCCCTGACTGCTATGCCGGAGGTCGTGGGTTCGATTCCCACCCAGGACAAATGTTTGTGTGATGAGCATGATCATTTGTTCTGTGTCTGGGTGTAATTTATCTATATATGTATGTATTTAGAAATATATAAGTATGTTTATCAGTTGTCTAGTACTCATAACACAAGCTCTGCTTAGCTTGAGGCTAGACGGCGTTGTGTGATAGTTGTGGAATATTATTATTATTATTAATTTACAAGTCAGTAAGTATTAGGTTGTACGAGTACGTCGATCAAAATGTAATTCGCGGCCGTAACAAGTATGTATTTACATCATTAAAGTGCTCAATACAACTCTTTAAGACCAGGTAATCCTATTGAATGACTATTTCATGAAATCTTGACATTTCAGGATTATACTAACTTAAGGAGTTGTATTACTGATTCTAATGATTATAATTCTATAAATACATATTTGTTACGGCCGCGAATCATACTTTATTTAACATACAACTTAATACTGACTTGCAAATTACAAAAAAACGTAAGAAAATTTGAATTTCGCGGGCTACCCTGACGCTTCCGCCTTAAGACGGAAACAAGCGAGTCGCGCGCGTTTCCGTGAACCAGAAAAAACATTACGAAATCGCTACCTCCCATGACTCATTCCCAATATTCGGCTGTGCCCCTTATTTCGGTAGCTCCTCCAATTATCCCGCGGTCCGTTCACGTGTGAATAATTTTAATGAATTCAGCACCACATCTTTTGAAGTACCTAGTTCTCTAGTTTTCAAATAGTTTCCCGCTTTTAAAAATAAATTATGCTCAAGGGGTGAAACAAAGGGCATAGGAACATGCTTTGTGGAATTATTATGCTGATTGTCACCCTTAGGAATTAAAATGAATATGTGTGTAATTAGAATAGAGATGATGACAATTTTTTTTTGTCTGTCATGTAGATTATTAAAATATATTGGATACGTATTTTTTCTTTTTCTACGTAATCCAAAGATTGCGGTGGTACATTAAGTTAAAATGTTACATGACGTCACGCCTTGGTAGATTTTATACGTAGAAGTGACGTAGCGAACTCCACTCCCGAACTTTAATGCGTGTTATCTAAGTAATTTTTTATTAATATGATAAAGCAAAAAATACGTGTCTAATATTTTTTTATTATCTGACTGATGGACTAAATAGAATTTCTTTTTTTTTTTACCCAGGCATCATCCCTATTACTAGGTATACCTGCCTACCTACGTAAGGATCTCCCAGCCCAGTAATTAGTATGCGCTTCGGCAATCATCGTCTATCTTCGGAAATACGAATGCGCGATCTAATATAGAGCTGTTACCTACATACAGCCATGGAAGTATTAACTTACTTGAGTATTTTGTATTGGATTTTATACTTAACTACTTTTATGTAAAAGATAATAGGCAATCATTGTCGTTGTAAGTTATATCAAAACTTTCCTTTATTGACTTCTAAATTCTATTTAGCGACTGATTTTCACGGTCCCTGTAAAATACATATTTGGGGCCTCGAAGCATTCGCCGAAAAGAAATGGAACGAAAATCATCAGATTTGGAGGGCGTCAGATTTGAAAAATGAGGTCTGGAGTAAATCTGGGTACCTACATAGATACCTACATCAAAATACATAAATGCAGTGTTATTGAGTTTTTTAACCGATTTTGAGAAAAAAAGAGGCGCGTATTATATGTTCGTCTGTATACAAGTGTTTTCACCGATTTCTCCGTCAATTATTGTAGACCGATTTTAAAAATTTGTATTTTGTTCGAAAGAGTACCGCTCTCGAGGTGGTCCCATTGTCGCCAAGTCAGAATCTGATGAGGGCATCTCATCATGGAAATCTTCAAATTTTAAGGGCATATCGATAGCGATTTGGGTATTTTTTATAATATCTCGTACATTCGCTCTTGCATTTGCTCTCGGAACGCACCATTTGGTGAAGTAGAATGTGGAACTGATAATAAAGACCACTTATGGCCACCGGGACTAATATAAGTATTTCACGGATTGCGATCCGATTACTTTAATATGATTGCTAAGGAATTTAAGGCTCCTACAAACAGGCGCGACATGCGATGCGAATCGCTCGCGACACAAAGGCACCGCGTGTCGCGCGACGAGTGGTGCTATTGTATCGCGTGCGATTCGCATCGCGGGTCGCGCCTGTTTGTAGGAGCCTTTATGCTCGTCCCAATGCATAGATATGGTGAAGTGGAGCTGATGATGACTTCACCATCAGCTCCAGTTCTACCTGGTTCTTACCAGGAGAACTGCTCAACAAATAACGTCCCTGCATCGCGATAAGCAATATTATGTAAAAGCTGATGAACAGATGTCATTAGGCTATTGTACGAGTAACTGTTGAAATTATAAATTGTAAATCTGTAGCCTTGTGTATGTTTTTACATTAGAACGTTCTTTTCTAATCTGTGGTTACTGTCATATGGCTAACTTTTTTATAACGTCTTATCTCGCTCTTCCCTTTTGCACAGTTCGCGAGTGTCGATCTTGCATTTTTTACTAAGTAGGTATTAGGTATTCAATAGACCTCATTTAATTTAATAGTAAATTAGGTACTTACATTACGAACTAACCCACTAAAAAGTTAAAATATAAAAAAATAAAAAACTACAAATTCTACAAAGTGAAAAAAACTTGGGAAGTCGGTGGCAAAAAACTAAAATACATATCCAGGCGTTGACTTTTGAAATTAAAGTTATTTTTCACTTTGCAGTGCTTTTTTTTGGAAGGCGGTTATTTTTATTTTTTGCAAAAAAGTTTTTCTATCAGGAAATACTCAGTAGCAGCCTGGAGTGTGGATTTGTGCCCGTTGATGACAATAGGCTCGCCCCCTGTTACAATATATTGGCGATGTGTGGGTGTAGGTACAGACGCCAGCAGGTCAACCTACCCGAAACTGTCAGATTTTCCCAATCAACATTGAACCTAATGCTTTAGCAATAAAGTCGAAAATCTATTAAAGAAATCTGACAGATTGTAGTAGCTTGATGTGCTGGCGTCTGTACTATAGGTACTACACCTCTACCTAACCTTTCGGGGATTACAGTCACGTTATCTCAAGTTTGAAGGTACATCTCAATAACATGGGTTTCATTAGATATCTTGATCTAAAAAAAATATAATTGATGTTTTCAGAGGTTTCTCGTGAAATCAAGCACCTTATAAAATTGTTCGACCTAGAACTACAACCACAGGAATTTGTTCCTGAATTGGGGAAGGTCGGGCAAAGCTAATTGTAGATGGCGTGACTATAGCCCCTACGGCCTTTATAAATTAGACATTTCGTTCATTCAATTCATTTCGTGTTTATTCATGAGTAATTGGACAGATAATTGTATAGAATAATAATTTTCATTAAATGATAATTGTTTTTTTTTAATTTATTGACATTTTTATTGCAGTTATTGACATTAAATTTTTTTTGAATGACATTTTGGATTTGTGACTATTAACATTTTATTTTATTGTTTTTATTATTAATATTTTTTTTTTTTTAATTTTTGTCAATTTTTATAATCTCAACGTAAATTATCAAAATTTTAGCTACTCACTTATAAAATTAGATTGATGTTCTTTTAATTTTAATGACATTACAAATTGTATTGACATTTTTTATTTCATTTTTATTAATTTTTAGAATCGGACAATTTAAAGTAAGTATTGAAATTCATTAATGTTATTATGGTTTGGTCTGCTTTTTTTTATTTGTGTTTTGGGTAGGTATCTACTATGTGAAAACTTTTTAGCAAAAAATAAAACCGACTTCCAAAACAAAACACTACAAAGTGAAAAATAACTTTAATTTCGGTAGTCGGTGTCTTGGGATTTGTATTTTCGTTTTTTGCCACCGACTTCCGAAATTAAAGTTATTTTTCACTTTGTAGTGTTTTGTTTTGGAAGTCGGTTTTATTTTTTGCTAAAAAGTTTTTATTTTTCACTTTTTAGTTGTGGAACCTACCCGACACTAATTCGAATACATAATCGAGCACAATAATTGTAGATATAGCCATGTAAATAACAGTGATAGGAAGTTATTAAAACACCATCACATCATCCACATAAAATAAGTGAGAAATATACGCATTATTGAAGCTAACTCAAAAACTCCCCCAGCAAAGTTAATAAAATTTATATGGGACCACCTCGGAAGTATACCCTATCAAACAAAAAAAGAATTTTCTAAATCGGTCCATCCGTCTTTGAGTAATCGCGTAAAAAACATACAAAAAAAAAAAACATACAGACGAATTGAGAACCTCCTCCTTTTGGAAAAATGAATGACGCGAATGAGTAATTTGCACGATTGCTTGCAGGCAGACTATAATACCTTTTTGGCTTTAAGATCTCTCCTTGTTAAAAAATGTATTTTCTGGCAAATAAATAATTTGAATTTGGTTTTATGTCACTATTTCGTTATTTTCGCTGATTTCATTATTTTAAATAAAGTATCGGAATTTAAAACTAATTAAAAAAAAATCTACAAAATAGCTTTAAGTCACCATCTTCTAATTTAGGGGTCTCACGGGAATGGTGGACTCCAGTCACCAGTCTCGGAGTATTTAGGAATAGAAAGTGTCATTTTTTCAAAAATAAAATAAAACCATCTCACGCCTTGTACGTAGGTCACTCAATAATTTTTGTCGTTTGGTATTAAAACAAGTTTACTCAGTTACTCACAAACTTTACTCAGTTATCGGTTCGCTTTTGTCTGGAGTGCACGCGATAAAACTAAAAATATGGCTTCACTTACGAGATCCCAAATTCGAACGCATATTGTGTGATATTGCTCCATCTCTCAGGACTGTCGAACGGTAGTATAAACTATTCGAGCGAGGCGACTTTAGTTTAGAAGACGATCCACATCCAGGACGGCCGCGTGACCCTCCCGGTTGGTTTCCGCATTGTCGAGGCGGAGAGGCTCAGTAGCGAAAAGGAACCCGAGGAGGGGCTGCTCGTCAGGGCTTTTCCCAGGAAGTCGATGACGTAGCAACCAACAGGTAGGTTGCGGTGCCGCTTGGGCGACATCGCAACTGAGGTGGGCCGCTATGTCGTATGGGAGGCATCGCGGCTGAGGGTTGGAGGCCGCGGCGGGAGAGGAGTGCCGGTATTGCGGTGCGCCGCTCTGACCTGACCGGTCGCAGGAGCACCAAGTGTGCCTAGACACGGGGTCGTCTAGCGCCCATGTGCTGATTTGGTCCATGAGGTGGTCACGGCGCGCAATGTGTTCTTGTGCGCCGATGATGGGGGGTGCTACCCAGAGGAGAGTCCGTGTCTGCCGTGGAAAAACTAGTTCGGGAAGATCGTCGAATCACTTATGTGCAAATTCAGAAGATTCTTAAGATATCTGCAGGGACAGTAAATAAAATATTAAAGCAATATTTACATTAAAAAAACAAAAAAATGTTCACTTTTTGTACCACACAAGACGAACAGAAGGCACATTGAGTGGACTGGTGCAAAAAAGGCTTATAAAGTTTGAATCCGGCAAGTCTTGTGATTTATTTTCAATTGTGACAGGTGACGAAACTTTTTTGTATTCTTATGATGTTCCAACTAAGACTCAGAATCGGTTATGAGTGTTTGAAGGTGAAGATTATCCGACAACGCCGAAGCAATCCCGATCGGTAAAAAAAATATGATTGTTGTTTTCTTTGGTCGTCGCGGCGTTATAAAAAACGATACCACTAGATAGGCACGCAACGCACTGTAACAGCAAACTGGTACATTGAACACAGCCTTTTTTTTTTGTGGATGGGAAATCATCAAATAACTTCTCCCGCTCTGGGTGGAGCGGGAGGGCGTGTCAGACTTCTACTGACTAAAACCCACCCGTGTTCCTTCAGTTGCCTGTGCCAGGGCCACGGTAACTCTTTCGAACAACCCGCAACCATGGCGGGCATCGTCCCTAGCGGACCCCTTCAGCTAGTGCTGACATCTCTTTGAAGCGCGCGTGGAACACAACGCGCCGTCGCCCCGGACCTGGGTCCTTACCGGACAGCGAGCTACCCGTTGCTCGCCATCCGCAAGTCCGCGCCTAAGGTGGCCGGGAATCGGCTATCGATTCCCGACGCCCAGGGCGTCTCCTGCGGCGACTAGGGGCGTGAGGGCGCAAAGATTGCCTCTCCCTCAAGCGTTCAGCCTCCTCCTTCGCGAGCATTACAGCTTCGCAGAAGGAGGTGAGCGGCTTCCCATGCACTCTCGCTCCGTAGCATGGCCTGTACCAGGGCCGGACGCGAGAGATCGCCGCCGCCGATCGCCTCCGCGAGAACGCGGCGGTGCTCTGCCCAAGCCGGGCAGACCTCCACCGTATGCTCCACGGTGTCCTCCGGGCGATCCACACAGTGGTAACACCCGGGCGTTTCCTCCCGCCTTATCCGGAACAGGAACCTCCCGAAGCAACCGTGTCCGGTGAGGACCTGCGTCAGGCGGAAGGTGAGGGTGCCATGACGCCTCTCCAACCACTCCTCAAAGTGGGGACTTATCGCCGCAATTGTGGCGTGCCCAGCACTGGGTTGCGACAGTCACACTCTCCATGTCGCCATGAGATCCCGCCGGAGCTCTGTCCGCTGTGCCATGATTTCTCGCGGCAGCGGACACAGCCTGCAGCCACTTTTCAGTAAGCTGATGGAGTTGCGCCCAAAAAGTCATTTGCGCACCTGGCTCCTGCATCACGACAATGCGTCTGCTCACCGTGTTCAGCTGTTCCATACAGTATCGATTTAGCGCCGTGTGATTTTGCGTTGTTTCTATATGCTAAAAAACTATTGAAAGGTCGCAAGTTTTTTACGGAAACTGAACTTCTGAATGCCTGGGAAGAAATCTGCGCCGCAATATCCGAGAACAAATGGAAGGTATGGTTTGACTATTAGTTTGAACGTATGAGGAAAGGTATTGGGTTGGCACAAAAGTAATGAGACACTACAAAACACTAAATATTTCCTTTTCAAGTTAATTATTTTCGATAATATTCTAGAATATAAAGCCGCCGCGATCGGTTTAGTCAGTTTGAAAAAAAATGGACGAGCTACAAGTTCGCACACTATACTTATACGAGTACTTGTTAGGCCACAGTACGCAGGCTGCGACTGACAATATCAACATTGCATTGGGCGCTAGAAGTTCATGCCATGCCACGGTGTCCCGATGGTTTGACCGTTTTAAATCAGGAGACAGGAGCCTTGAAATTCAGCCACGCCCTGGACGACAACCCGCAGTGAAAGATGACGATTTACTCCGCGAACTGCAGTCGAATCCGGATGCTACCACTCTTGAATTAGCGGAAGCACTTAACTGCAGTCACCACGCCGTGAAAAACCATCTGCATGTGCTTGGGTATCGAAAAGTTTTATCTCGGTGGGTACCGCACATCCTTAAAGACGCCAGTCGTGCAGTCCGTGTCGCTATCTGTCAATCACTTTTGCTGCGACCCCGACGTAAAGTTTTCGTCTGATCTGGTTACTGGGGATGTATCATGGATTCATTACGAGAACGATACACGTCGTGCTTTTTGGCTGCCTCCAGAAGACACGCCACTAACTCAGCCGAAACTGAGTCAAAAGAACCGCTTAAAAGTTCTGCTTTGCTGTTTCTGGGACGCGCAAGGCATGCTGTTTTATGAACTATTACACAATGAAACTATAAACGCTAACAAATATTCAACCCAGGTCACCAAAACTATCAGCTGCTATCAAGAAAAAATGACGAAGACGAGTCAATGTAGTTTTACTACACGATAACGCTCGACCTCATGTCGCATCTGCCATTCGCCAACAGTTGGAGAATTTGGGTTGGGAGACGATACCCCACCCACCTTATTCCCAGACCTCGCCCCATCAGACTATCATTTGTTTAGAGCCCTGAAAAAACATTTGCGGGATAAACAATTTAATGATTTCTCTGATGTAGAGGCGGAGTTGAACAACTTTTTCGAAGCACAGCCATCAGAGTTCTGGGCGAAAGGCATCCAAACTTTGCCGGATCGTTAGAAAGAAGTCTTAGATGCTAATGGTGATTACATTATTGACTAAGCTTTTTGTATTGTAATAATAATAAATAACGTAAACCAAGTATCTCATTACTTTTGTGCCAACCTGATATTAGCCACAATGGAGATTATTTTGAAAAGAAATAATAACTAGCAGTGTAACGACAATAATTATTGAGTGACCTGCGTTTTAAGTACCTACCTACCTAGATATTATAAGCTTGTGTTGGGAGCTAGCCGTTTTGACAGAGAGTTTTGACAGTTGCCTTCTCCATTGATAAGCTTTCCACATGATAGGAATACTAGGAATACCTACCCACTTAAAGAAACCTCTCTTTAAAAACTTAAAAACTACAAAAACCTTAGAATAATAAAAACTTACCTATAAAAAAATATTTTGAACCTTTGTTCAAAATAAGTTTTTATTTTTACTGACTTCATTCTTTATAAAAACTTTTAATCCAAAGAGTAGAATAACTTTATGTTTTAATCTATAGGGACCTCCTACTTATATTATATCCAAAGAGTATAACCAAGTATAACTAATAAATAGGGAGATTTATAATTATCTATGTCAAATCAAATTGACATATGCATATTTTTATTTTAACAACTATAAAACTATCAAATTAATAAGGAAAAGAGATCGAAAAACTTCCAAAATGACTTCGCACCAAATAGAGAATGTTCATTTGGAGTTATTGAACAAACTGCTGTCAGATTCTGGGTTAGAGTGCTTCCGGTCACCTGTGATATCTACTGATACATCGAGCAGTCCCAGAACTGTTGAAGAACAAGGTATGTAGACCATCAGGGTTAGTTAGAAGTAGTAAGGTTAGTAGCTGTAGGTTAGTAGTTGGTTGCAAAATAGCTGTAGGTCCACACGCGACGCATTTTATACACAGCCAAAATTGATATACCTACAGCTACTTAATAATAATATTCAGTCTGTATTGTCTCACTGCAGGCTAAAGGTCTCCCTTTCCTTGTTCCACTCAACTCGATCCTGAGCCAATATGGACCAATCCCTCCTATAAGCGTCAGGTTCGTCCCGCCGTCTACGCCTGGGTCTTCCGCGATGCCGTTGGACGTGTTCAGGAACCCATGTTGCAGTGGTCTATTACTTACCCACAATGCATCCGACATGCAACAAACGTCTCCAGCCCAGTCCCATTTGAGCTTGGCTGCTTTTTGGGTGACGACTGCGATTTGTGTCTTAGAGCGCAGTATCGTGTTCCGTACCCGGTCGGTAAGTCGAACTCCGAGGATACTGCGCTCCATCGCTCGCTGGTCAATCTCGAGCTTGGTCCTCTGCTGAATTGTCAAAGTCCAGGTTTGTGCGCCGTATGTACCTAGGTAAGGATAGAGAGAATGCACATGCCCATTAATTTATGTTTACAGCTACTTAATCAATGAAATTTAAAAGAATCATCCCGTTTGGTGAAAACTGACCGTTACAGTTCCAGAGGGATCGTAGGTCATCCTACTGTAAAGAGTCTCGAATGACTTTTACTTATTCCGGGATTTAGGCTGATGAATAATAAGCTGTTCACGTTAGACTAATGTATTTTAAGGGGGAAGCTCCAGGTAGCCCGCGAAATTCAAATTTTCTCGCGTTTTCTGCAATTTGCAAGTCAGTATGAGGTTGTATGTTGATTAAAGTATGATTCGCGACCGTAACATATGTATATGTTGTGTAATGTAAGGATTACTTATATGAACTTAGAGAGTTGTATTGATTATTTTAATTATTATAATTCTATAAATACATATTTGTTACGGTCGCGAATCATATTCAGATCAACATACGACCTGACACTGACCTGCAAATTGCAAAAAAACGTAAGAAAATTTAAATTGCGTCGGCTAATTGGAGCTTTCGCCTTAAAGACTTTTCTATTCTAGCGCGTTCGCAGGGGATCAACGCCCTAGCCATAACCCTAGAACAAACTCTATGCCTTTTATAAAAGTGACCGTTCGAATGTCAAAGTAACGCCAGCCTGATATAAGCAGACAGAAGCTTGAATAAAACCTCTACAGTACTTACCTACTAAAAGGAACAGTGGGATTTTAGTCGGTAGGAGTCCGACATAACTCTCCGTTCTTCCCAGACGGAGGATATCCATGAGGAGCTCACCACAGAAAGAAAAAACGAGCGAGCCTTACAGTAGTCGCATATGATGTGTGATCTGACATCTGTTTGGGTTGGAACCATCTGACGGGCAACTCTAGCACCGCGCGCGCTCTTTGGTCAAATCAAATAGCACACGCTTCCCCGGCTTCCTTTTACACACTTCCGTCTCTTTTCACGAAATCACTGTCATAGTTTGCAGGAAAGCGTGAGGAACGATGTTACACATCAAAAAAAGGTCATCCTATAGGCAAAACTCTTTAATTCTGTGAATACTTACACATTTGGTCACGGTCACGAATCATAATCAGGGCAGCATGTGGCGAGCTGTTGGGCAGAGCGACCCCACGTAACCTATCTCCATAACTAAAGTTAATACATAAATAAGTGCCCACAACCAGGTCCAGCAGAAGAAGAAGAAGTGCCTCCTACCGAAGCGGCGGAAGAAGAGCGAGTGAAGTTAGTCGTCGAGGAATCAGTGCTGGAGTTGTTACCAGAGATATTCCCCACGCCTTCTCTGCGACTCGTCCTGCCCGATAAAACGAGGGCTATTGAGAAACAGAACAGGTAATAAACAATGTAACTAGCTGTAGGTACAAAATAATGAAATGATGACTGCGGCGCCTGCGGTGCGTCTAGGTGCGCGTTTACCTCAACGTAGCGCAGCAGCAGCAGACATATCTTGTATTTGCAGTTTTTAACCCAATTCTACATTATAGGATCCACGTCCTCCCAGAGGAATTCAATACCAATATCGACCCACAAGCCATTCCAAAAATCTTGACCACGCCGCAACAGAAATACATAGAGATTCTGGCAGGACTGGTCGGATGTACCAGATATAAGAGCAGTCTGGCTGAGTTCTGGTTTCTGGATACCCTGGCCAATCTCCTGAGGAGGGCACAAGAGGATGGACTGGAAAGACGTATGTTCTTAATAATAATCTTACTTGCTACTAATATTATAAATGTGAAAGTTTGTGAAGATGTTTGGGTGTTTGTTACTCAATCACGCCAGAACGGCTGAACGGATCTGGATGATTTAGCACAGAGATAGATTATAGTCTGGAATAGCACATATGATACTTTTTATCCCGGACAAATGTACGGTTCCCGTGGGGTAATTTCCAACATCCACGCGGGCGAAGCCGCTGGCAAAAGCTAGTAATAAACAATAATACCATTTATGTCAGGCGACATAGGCCCAAAGAAAATTAATAATGAATCGCCAAGCCTTTTTGCAACTAAGTGTGTTAGGGCCGCTTCCATTCTAACCGCTTGCAGGTGAATACCAGTATTTTTGCATGGAGCGCCTACCTATCTGACCTCCACAACCTAGTTACTGGAGAATACGATAGGTAACACGGTAACACCTTTGTAAGACTGGGTATGAAATGGATGGTCTACGGACCAACCACGCATGCGACTCTTCCAACCACGATCCCTCGTAATATAAAACCTAATGTTATTTATAAGTAGGTACCTACAGGTAGGTACTCAATCACGCACGTATGTTTATACAGTCAATCAGCCGTTTGGCTGAACTAATAATTAAGGCACACAAAAAAGTACTTACTATATGTAGATACCCAGAAGCCGAGTGCAACCGCAAGCTTCAGCTAGTAAGTATAAGCACAGAATAATCCAGATGGGACACTCCGCAAAATTATCAGGTTGGCGGAAAAATATTGCACAAGAAATTGTAAATTACTAGAATTTTCCGGAATATTTAGTATTGATCTGAGATACGTAAGAATATTGTAGAAGGTTTTCGAAGCTATCACATCAAGGGTATATAAAGGCGCGCTAGTGAGGATTTGGTTAGTTTGTGAAAATGATTAGTGAACATCAACTTCGAGCTATCATCTTTTACGAGTGGCGTCAGGGACACAAAGTGAGTGTGGCTACCGCTAACATCAGCAAAGCGTTCGGTGAAGGTGTTGTATCGCGATGGAAGATAAGCCTCTGGTTTGCTCCCTTTGCATCGGGAGATTTTGAAGATCACGAGCCATCTGGGCAACCATCCACCTTCGACGATGAGGAATTACTCCGCTGTTTAAAGGCTAATCCAGAAATAAATAAGTGTGATTTGGCAGAGACTCTTGGCTGTCATCATTCGACCGTCGATTTACACAAACTCGGCTATCGTAAAGTAATGGCACGATGGATTCCATATCAACTAACTGACAGTCATCGTCAAGTCAGAGTTAGTATTTGTGAATCGCTTCTTTTTCAGCCACATCGGAAAGAGTTTCTTGAAAATCCGGTAACCAGCGATGAGAGCTGGATTCTCTACGATATCAACACACGGCACGCCGTCTGGCTTCCTTACGACGCAGAGCCACCAACGCAGCCAAATCCGTCACTCGCGCAAGCTTCTTCTCTCCGATTGGTGGGATGCGAAGGGTCCACTCTATTACGAGCTTCTTCCTGCGCGAAGGACGATTACGACTTCCATTTATACTGAACAGCTTCAGAAACTGGCTGACGCAATAAGAGAAAAACGACCGAGACGTGTAAATATTCACTTACTCCATGCGCGACCTCATGTCGCTTCGGAGACTCGAAAAAAAATCGTAGAGATGGCACCCGGTTGCCCAACCACCGTACTCACCGGATCTCTCGCCATCCGACTATCACTTGTTCCGACCGCTAAAGCTTTATATGCGTGAGAAAAATTTTCAAAACTACGAAGACCTCAAAATGGCAGTGGACAATTTCTTTTCTTCACAGCCTCCGGAATTCTGGGCGCAGGGCATCAACAATCTACCAACTAGATGGGCCAGAGTAAAAGAGTTATTTGGGGATTACATTACTGATTAATTATTGTAAATAACAAAGTTATCAATAAATTCATTAAAGTCTTATATCTTGGTGCAAGACTTTTCCGCCAACCTGATATTTAAATAAAAAGCGACTCTTGCTACGACACAATAAAGTGCAATTCAGGTCGCATGACGCTTATTACCTACAGTTATATGCACTGAATTGGGCCAGTGAGATGAGCCCGCCGCGTACTTGTAGCTTCATACCTAAACTGCGGAGTGTCACATTTGTATTAATCTGTGGTATACGTTGCCTATGCATTTATCTCAAAGTTGAGGTGACATGATTTTATTACAGCCACACAAGCAATATTGATATTATGGTTCTGCGAGTGGATGAAGGAAATGCAGTATTTCGATGCTGCAGACAGAAAACGGATGATAAGGAGATTCCAGGTGTGTTCCTTAAACTCTTTGTATGATAGCATTTATCGACTTCTGGTGGTCAGTCTATATTTTTTCAACAATTATGTGACCATGGCTTCATGTTATCCATCGAAATCTACTTTTTCCTTGAAATAGGAGCTACGACTTGACAAACCTCTAAGTATAAACCGTCTAATAGAAATAAATGCTCATGACTTAAGGACTAACTACACTAATTCAGCTTTTGTCCATAGAAATTATCAGTTTTGTATGGAGATTGGTCGCGGAACGGATATAGAAAACTGGTGTTTTCTAAGCTGAATATTGAGCTCAATAAGAGTAGTTAGTCCCTTTCAATCTTTACAGGACAACATGCTAGCAGCCACCAAATACATAGTGGAAATGGACCAGCTGCCGACTCCTGCGCAGGCTGGCGTATACTACAAGGCACTGGAACCTATTGAGTCAGTCATGATGCCAGTCTCACGAATAGTGACGCCTTCAGCCGATAAGGACCCTAATAACACACTCAATAAAGAAGTACACTTCGGAACATCTTTCGAATGCTGTATCAGAGATCTCACGAAGATTATTCACTATATTTTTGATTTGTTAGTTTGCTTTTAAATATTGCAATTTAAACACACAATAAATCCACATCAAACGTCAGAAACTAGGTGCATGGTTCTAATGGGTGGTTTCCTATGACTATGGGGGTAGTTTGATATTGATTTTAAAGTGTCAATTCGGTACAACAACAGAAAGTTTTAAGACTAATTTTTCAATCGTCAGATAACTTTCATTTACACGGTTTGACAGCTTTTGTATAGAAAATACTTTTGAAAAAACAGCCCTTGGTCGATTTATTGATCGAATTGTTTTGAAGGTATTAATTATTTTGTGCAATTAGTCGTTAACACACTGAAACGAGAAGAAAAGTAGGCCTTGTGTCTGAAAAAAATCTCAACAATGAATTTTTTTTGAACATTCAGTTATTAAGGGCTCTTGAATAATCCTATTCTACGGTTGCTTCATTTAAAAGAGGACGATCGGGCCGTGAAAACCATTTAGAAACATTTTTTATAGTGATTCCAAAAGCTTTTTATTCATCCTTGTCAATACTTCAACAATTTCCTTTCTCACTCAATTTCATTCTCAGATTCAGCACAGATTACCAGTACAACCTCGTTCGTTCAGTGTTTACCTTCACCCCGGAATACTCTCTGGTAGACGCACCATACCAGCTTCAGAATCCGAAGAAACTGTATGATCCTAAGTTGAAATCTAAAAAAGCTGAGAAGTCTCCTAAGAAAGACGCCAAAGACACAAAATCCGCCAAAGGCAAAAAGAAGGAGGCTGATAATGAAGAGTATTTGACCTTCTTGGAGGTTAGCATCAGCCAGTTTTTGCCTAATCATTTTTATCCCGTCTTATTAGAAAAGGAATTAATAACTGTAGTCCAGGCCGTCGAACCAGTTGTTGTTTCGGAGATTAGCCGGAATAAACAGACGGAAAAATGTTTAAAAAATTGTGTTTTTGTTATAAGTAGTATATAATTTCAGCTGCATTTAGTAAAAAGCTGTTATTTTGACATTACAAACGGACACTTCGATTTTATTTATTTATATGCAGGTGTCTGAGAAAGGGTTCCCAACTTAAGGGTGTAGTACAGCCCATCAAACTGAACAACTTTTTCCCCGGGTCCCATACAAATTCAATACCTAGATACTTGACCAAATGTATGGGACGACAGATGTTTTTTTTTTCACGATTACGATGTTCGTCCTCGGGACCTCAGTTGTTCAGTTTGATGACCTTAAGTTGGCGACTCTGTTCTAAAGTTTTCGTATAAGAATACTTTACAGTCGTCGGAATAAAGTTCAAAATAGAAGTTATAAACTTGTTAGTAGAGAACGTTTACTATAAAACTGAACGTCCCTCCACTAAAATTTCTATACAAACATTTGAAAAGTGTTATACAATATTAGTTTTAGTATATGCGAAACCCGTGTCTAGTATTTTTATGTAAAGAACCTATGTACAAAATTTCAAAACTATATCATGAAAAATGACAAAGTTATAAGCATGTTATGTTACCTGGTTGTCCGTCCAAAAACATGGTCACCACGCGCTCCGAGCACGCCTGTACCTCCAGCGTCGCGCTACGCTCGCTCATTGTTTCTAAACTGTTTCTTAGTAGTTTGAGTTCGCCGATTTCATATCTACCCTCAGTTTTTTTTCTAGCAGCTCTAGTTTTTGTGATACAGGTACTCCTTAAAATTTCGTTACGCGGCTTACAATTTTTTTTTTTGAGTACAAAGTATTATTAAATTCCATAAATAAATCGATATGTCTACATTAAGAAGAACTTGCTTAAACGATCCAAATAGTTTTTGTGCTGTTTGTGGTGAATATATCGCTGGCCTAGTTCAATAGTAAGATATCTTTAAAAAAATCTGAGTTCTACATGAGGTTATTATTAGAACTTAGAACGGGATATTTCGAGTTTCCGATATTTCGGCACTGTTGCAAGTGCCACGATCACGGATAAGCTGACGTTATTGCGGGTGGATGTTTACGATCAGACAAAACGGTCTACCCTCTTTCTTGTTCGTTTAGTGCGATTGACACCGCTACCATTGTCATTTGTTACACTCACAACTCGATTCTGTTCTCGACACACAATACTCACTGTGTCCGCTCGCGAACTTTTTTCGGTACTCTTGCGGTCTTTACACAATTGGACCACTGGATTCCAGGCTCACGACTGTTGAAACCCATCCTCACGGTTGAAGTTCTTATATTTGGTAATCTCAATCGCTTCTCTCACCGGTCTAGGTATATAGTGACTTTTATAATAGTTCGTAGGTTAGTTAGGCAGTTTATAATTCAATATTATTCATATTGAAATATAAATAACTCCCAGAAGCATTAAACTAAATTATCATTTTAATAAATCAACCACATTTAAAAAAATTACAAGTGAACTAAATTAGCTTAACTCATAGGTACCTCGATCAAAACATCTTACTATTGAACTAGGGCAGCCATATGTATGTTTCGAGTACGTCTGACTTTATAAAAAAGGCCTACTTGGACTTCTTTGGGACGCCATTACAAGTGTATAGTAAGCCATGGATCCCAATTTTTTTTGTGTGGTAGATGCGTAACATCATTGCGTTTATGGGCTAGTAAAAAATACCTACTTTTTGTGTTGTGAATATTACCGGAATAAACCGCTAAAATCGTTCCAAATGGACTTACCCGACTTTAATATCAGCTATTAGACCAATTCTAAATACCAGGTCTGATAAAACGATTTGTAAAAGCTCTCAACGAGGATGGGGAATGTTTTAAAATATATCAGTTAAATATTCCCGAAATTGAGCACAGAAAAAATAAAAGCTGGTGTTTTTGACGGTCCTCAAATCAGGGAACTAATAAAGGATCAAAATTTTACTGACAGTATGACAGATAAAGACAAATCTGCATGGATTGAATTTGTTTGGGTTGTGCAAAATTTCTTAGGAAATAAAAGTCTCAAGACTACACTCAACACATTGAGCAGCGCGTGTTGCACTTTCAAAGACTAGGATGTAATGGACATAATATCCTGGGACATTTTCACACACGGTCATCTGGTCCCAAACTAAGCAGAGCTTGTACTATGGAAACCAGATAACTGATATACTACATTATACTACTTTTTAAAATTATAAATACATACTTATATAGATAATAGCAACTAATAACAACACTTATATAGATAATTAATATGAGCATCAAGATGCATTTCCTCTTCAGCCATTTAAACCACTTCCCAGAAAATTTTGGCGATTTAAGCGAAGAACAAGGAGAACGCTTTTATCAGGATATTCGCACGATGGAAGGGTCCAGGGTCTTTGGACCAGGGTCTTTGGAATGCAAATATGTTGGCTGTGATTACTGCTGGAGCATTCAAAACAAGGCTGAAGTTTTGATTCATGCAAGAAATTTCTTGTAAAAGAAAGTTTTTTCATGTTAGGCTAGAGAAACTTTTTTTTTCATTTTATTATTCGAGTATTTTTCGCTAAAAATGTAATATGTTAATATTTCAAAAACTGAGCTGCTAGAGAAAAACTGACAGATTTGGAATCAGCGTGGCAGAATCATACAAAATCAGGTATGAAACTTCTTCATCAAAACAAAACTACTGCTTACTAGTGTAATTAATTTGGCAGTAGGTACTAACCGTACGGCTATTGTATTGTAATTAACTGGTGATAACATTTTCCATCACACCTGCAGGCTTGGACTATCGTAATGGTCACGTGTAGGTAGACATTATTATGTACTTTATTCGTAAATGCAGCCGTAAGTGATAAAATTAAGTCAATGCGATTTGTTGCACCTTATGCCAACCCCTTAAAGTTCAAAATGGATGAGGGTGAATATTCGACCTTTTAACCGCCGTCATTACCTTCCGCCAAAAGTTGATGAAAGAGAATATATTTAATGAAATATTTCAGCAATTCCTGATTCTGGTCCTTAAGCAGATTTTGGGAATTGATGAAATATTTCATTAACGATATTCTCCTTCATCAACTTTTGGCGGTTAAAAGGTCGAATATTCACCCATGAAAAGTGTTAAACATCGCATTACTTAAGCAAAGCAGGCTGTAGGTATAAATAATAACTTTCTATAATTAACCTTCTTGGCGTGTTTGAAAATGTTTATCATAACTATTTACAATAATTGATTTAATCACTATTTACGATTGATTGGCGACTGAGTTATCACGGCTAGCGGCTGTCGGAGGCCGAAAGGTACCGTAGTCCCTAGATCTTCGTGTGACGGAAAGCATTGTGTAATGTATTCCACTATACTCTGATGCCGAATTGCTCCTAGTAACACCACAAACTGCTACTGTACGTACCATTTCTGTGTACTGGACGTTTGTGTATGAGAAAGACACGGTTACACGATACTTTTTATATACGATAAGTACATACACGATCAACCAAAACACAACGGTAGGCCCACGGCAGCCACGCACTCGCGGGGAGCGTGACACGTCAACACGTGCGCGTCAATCTGTAGCATCTAGGAGACTTAAAGGGTGGTTTTACCCCCGCCCCGCTGTGCGCCCGCGCCTAGGTAAGTACCTGTGGTGTGCGCCGGTGATTGCCGATAGGTACTTAGTGTCGCTCGGTCATTGACTTATATCCAGTGATCGGATATTCTGGAGCTAGTATACCTAAACGTCACTTTTATTCCCACGAAAGAATAATACGGACATGCCTTTCAAAATCCCTTCTGTTTGTATAAAATACAATAAATTATTCGATTCGATCACTAATCTGTTAGTCACTAATCATAAATCAATTTCCACTACTGGACCACATTGTGCACATTATCATTTTTTATTGATATTCCATTTGTTTTGAATAAAATAAAGATAATAAATCTAAATAACCACTGCTATAATTTCATTAAGTTTGTTACAGTTGTTTTAACAAAATTGTTCAATCCTGGGAACCCGGGATTACTTATTTATTCAGAAAGGAATGTCTATATTATTCTTTCGTGGGAAGAAGTTTAGGTATATAAGCACCCGATTATCCGATCACTGCTTATATCGCTCGGTGTCCAATTTGTAACCTTTTTTAAATATTTTTGGTACAAAATATAACATGGTGTAAAAATTATTGGAATCGATTCAGTTACTTATTCTGAACAAACTATATTCAGGTTTCGCATATACTAAAAATAATGTTGTACACGATTTTTAAATAAAATAAAAATTAAAAATCTCTAAGCAAGCAACACACTTGACTCTTCTAAATCTTCATGCACTTATCCTACAGAAAAAAGCCACAGCAGATCGTACACTTGCAGAAGAAGCGGAACTCGACATGGAACAATGGACCCTGAAGAGTCACATCCTACCGCTGAATTTCGCTGCGACTGAGGAGTTCTTCAACAAGTACTGGCCTCCGCCGGTTCCGCCTCCAGTCGTTGAAGCCCTTCCTGAGAACTCCACAAAAGGCAAGGCGAAAAAGGGTAAGAAGTGACAAGGGAGGGTTGAGTATACCTAGTGATACAAAACCTAGTAGAAGTAATAGAAAATTAGGAATAAGTATGTCGCTTGGGCGTGTTGTATTGCTAATTTAGAAATAAATACATATAATTATATACCTACGTTTAACCATGAAGTGATATAGTATTTTTAGCGATCAGAAGTGAAAAACAGATAAAAAACAATTACAAACAACCTAAAACTAATTTATTTCAAAATACTTATTTTTAACACTAATTCCACTAATCATCAAAATTCGAGCAATCACTAACAACCGTTAATATTCAACACAAAAATCACAACCAATCGAAAAACCACTAAAAATAAAATATGGCACGAACTTACTGCAAAATAGCTTAGGTACAGACAACCTTACCGTTCGTAGACGTAGCAACAAAAAGGACCGCACTCGATCGAGCGCTTGCTTTTATATGAATCGGTGAGTACCGCCACTACCCACAATAAGTTCGGCTTATACGGCCTCTCCTGATCGTGCGCCGTCCTCGGCTGCACATGAAACTCCTCCCTCGGAAGCACTGGCAGGTACGGCGAGAGTTTTATCGCCGTCTTCGTCTGAATTGGTCCCGTCTGTACTCGAAGCACCAAGAGGACCAGCAAAAGCATCTGAAGGCTCACCAGCATCGTCAGGGTTGTCGTCATTGCAATCTGTATGAGAAACAAGTGGTTAATTAAACGTGACGACATACACCTTTGCCTATTCTGTCGTTCATCACGCGTACAAGGCCCTCGTACAAAAATACACTTTCACAACCCAAATTAAAGTACTTCGCTTTCAAGAGTATGCATACATCTTCACACATCATATCTCACTCATACTCATACTTGAACTTGTACAAGTTCACCCGTTAAAAACGAGTCAACCAGGACTGCGCCTGCCAGGACAACACCTGATGCGTGTCAGAGAACACGACTTCCGGGACAACACCCGATGCGCATACACAGTACGCGTCTTCCGGGACAACACCCGATGCGCATACATAGTACGCGTCTTCCGGGTCTACACCCGATGCGCATACATAGTACACGTCTTCCGGGTCTACACCCGATGCGCATACATAGTACACGTCTTCCGGGTCTACACCCGATGCGCATACATGTACAAGTCTTCCGGGTCTACACCCGATGCGCATACATAGTACGCGTCTTCCGAAACCAGGCACTCCAGGACGCTAGCCTTGGGAGCGCGCTGAATCTGGACCGCACCAGCCACCCGATCCAACCAGGAAGGCAAACATGCCTCACACTCACGCGCACGCATACACAACACGTGCATTACTTGAACATAAAAGAAAACATTAATAGGTTCGCTTGGAACTTACTTTCAAAAAATGCAGCACAGCTCTCAGGACACCACTCGCCTTTCCAGGGTACCATGTACTGAGCTGCGGCCTGAGTTGTCTTGCCTCTAGCTCCACTCAACAATTTCAGCTCGTAACGATCACTTGGTAACTTTTTAGTCACACGGTATGGACCCCTCATCCCAGGGTCTAGCTTCCCAACAGACTGAGAAAACTTTATTACGAACACCTGCTCGTTAACCTGGAATACTCTTGGCGGGTGTCTTTGACGATTTACCCGGACGTTTTGGTTATCTTGATTTTTGTCAAGAGATTCTTTAGCGGAGCTCCTGCTGAGTTCCCTCATGGCTTCTCGATTTGGACTGGAGTTCTCGACGGCAACGTCGCGGATCAGCGCACGAATCACAGGAGTGGTCGCGTTGGTACCGATTAACAGGTACAAAGCTGAGTACTGCGTGGTTTTTTGCTTAGTAACATTTAAAACTAACTGAATTTTACATAAACTATCAGACCAGGTGGAACTTTTATTATTACTCTCGACACGAATCATATTAAGGACGGTCCTCACATAACGCTCGACTTGCCCATTGGAATGATGCATTTCGGGCGTTATGTAATGGATATCACAACCCATTTCAGATACCCAGCTGGTAAAAACTGACGCCTCAAACATGCGACCACGGTCACAAACTATATGTTTGGGTGTCCCAAATAAAGATACAGCGCTATTGAAAACTCGTTTCAATTCGCTTGCATCTTGTCTGTATATAGGATAGAGTAAACAAAATTTGGTAAAAGAATCGACCAAAACAAGTATAAATTTATATCCGTTGGACTCTGGTAAAGGGCCTAATGCATCAACATGAACTGTGTTGAAGGGAATGTCTGATTTTTCCCATGACGTAATAGGCTGACGAGGAGCTCTTGGAACACGTTTCTTGGAAATGCAAATTAGGCAATGGGAAGTATACTTTATAACAAATTGTTTCAGGCCAGGAAACCAGAAATGTTTTAGAATAAGGTCATAAGTTTTGTCAGCCCCAATGTGCTCGTGCTCGTCGTGAAAAACACGTAATAAACTGAGCCGGTGCCCTTTAGGGATATAGCATAGTAAGCGCGACTCTTCACCAACAGGTGAATAGCGATAATAGAGCACATCGTTCTGACACACGTACCGTCTAGAGTCCAAGAGACCATCTCTCAATTTTTGGATGAGATCGACAGTCTCGGAATCAGCCGACTGGGCCATTTGTGCCCAATTCAATGGTCTATCAATGTTATTAACCTGCAACGTTGGTGGGTTTCTGCTTAAATAATCTGCGTGACCCATCATTACGCCCTTTCGATATTCAATCGAAAAATTGAAATCCTGTAAATAAATCCACCAGCGTGCAACCCGTGGAAGGAGATCCTTCTTACGTTCGGTGGCCTTTAAAGCATTGCAATCGGTTACGATTTTAAAAGTTATCCCGATCAAGTAATGACGAAAGTGTTGCAGTGCTTTGACTACTGCCAACGTTTCCAGTTCATAAGAATGGTATTTTGGCTCCGCGCCCTGAGTGACTTTACTAAAATAAGCTATCACCCGTTTACCACCGTCCGTGTGTACTTGCATAAGTACAGCACCGTATCCTGCACTGCTGGCGTCAGTGTGCAGCTCTGTAGGAAGGTTCGAGTCAAAAATCGCAAGTATGGGCTCGCTAGTTAACCGTTTTATAAGATCTTGCCGGACATGATCTTGATCAGGTCCCCACTCAAATTTTACGTCTTTCTTTGTGAGACGCGAGATACATGCGGTTTTTGTCGCGTAACTTTCGATATAACGTCGAAAGTAACCCGCAAGGCCTAAGAACTGGCGCACTTGTTTGACGTTACTAGGTATAGGTGCGTTAACTAGTGCCTCGATTTTGTGGGGACTCGGCCTAACCTGACCGTGACTAATAACGCGACCTAGGTACTCTACTTCGGCAGTAAGAAAGAAACACTTCCGCACGTTAATTGAGAACCCGGCTTCAGTCAAAGTCCTCAAGACATCGCGTAACAAGGTGATGCCATCATCGACTGTTAAACTCAGGATCAGCACATCATCAATATAAACCAGAACACTCCCTGCTTCTATGAATTTACGCAAGGTATTATTGATGATACGCTGATACACAGTCGGAGAATTACATAAGCCATACGGCATTTTTAAGTATTCATAGTGAGCTTCCGTAGTTACAAAGCCTGTCTTATGGATCGAGTCCTCGTCAATAGGAATTTGATGGAATCCCGACGCCATATCTAAAGACGTGAAGAATTTTGAGCCCCCAAGCCGATCAATGTGGTCATCAATCAAGGGGAGGGGGTACCTATCCCTGACAGTAATGCTATTTAGTGCACGAAAATCTACGCACATTCTGTCTGAGCCATCCTTTTTCTTGACCAAAATGACCGGGCTTGCGTACTCAGAATTTGACTCCCTAATAATCTTTTTGTCTAATAGATCCTGACATATATCGCGAACCTTAAGTTTCTCTTGAAATGACAAACGATACGGATGGTAAGCCACAGGTACGTCACTTGTCAATCTGATGCGCATTTTGCCAGTATTCACGGTAGTGGTGGCTGTACCGGATATTAAAAACGGAGAGAACTCATCTATCACAGCCATCAACTTAGCAAGTTCTGCACCTTCGAGAGGCGTATTTATTTTTTCAGGCTCGCTAACACTCACTGCGTTTACGTTTAGTACCCTATCCGGTGTATGAGTCAGGTACTGTCCGTGTTTCGTGCGAATAAACGTGACACCATCACGATTCAGTACGTCAGTCCCTATGATAATAGGCGTATTCATACACGACGCAGGTACTATGACAAAATCTACTTCGAGCGCGATATTACTAAACTCGACAGTTAATGTGATGTATTCGCGAGCAAAAATCTCTTTATTGCTTATTCCTTTCAAAGAACATTTAATTTGTTTACGCAAACCAGAAAAGTAATTTGCCACCTCTGACGATATCAAGGATACATTGAGTGCACCACTATCTATAAGGATGTCAACCGGAATACCCTGTATTACAGCTGTACTTATATCGTTGTTATCCTTCTCGTTTGAAAGTTCGCTACACAAGTTAACTTTACGCTGATTGCTATTGTTACTTTGAGACCCAGATCGAGCCTTAGCGAAACAGTCACTTTCTTTGTGCCCTACCTTCTTACAGAAAGAACAGACGGTTTTAGCCTTATTATTGTTATCGGCTGTATCATTATTAGCATTATACTTCTTGGGACACTTATCTTTAAAATGCCCTGTTTGGCCGCAATTAAAACATTTATTTTCAGATCTACTAAGGCCGTTAAAATTACGTCTTTTAGTCATATTACTGGGTAATGCAGACTTATCAGAGTTACGATTGTCAAATTTACGAATAGGTTTTACATAAGTAGCTAAAAAGGAAACTAGGTTTTCTGTCGTTAGGTCAGCATTGGTAGCTGCTGCGCGTACCTGAACATCATTGATACCGTAAATCACTATTTGAACCGTAAGTTCTTCGCTTAACCCTTTAACTACACGTAATCTTAATAATGAACGACGCGCATACTCTGCATATGACGAAAACTTGTCGGACGTGGTGTTTATAACCTCATGAAGAGTTTGCGCATAATCAATCTTTTGCGGACACAACGACTTAAATTCCTTAACGAAATTGGACCATGAGCGATCATTTGTGGCCCACTCGTTTAACCAGGTTCTTGCGTCCCCTTTCAAACAGTGAGCCACTCTCGAGAAACACTCGAGATCGTCCCAATGATTCACACGCCCAGCCCTGTCCACTTCGTTACACCACACCTCAAAATTATTCATAGCTGGATCAAAATTTGAAACATAATAATTGTTAGACTTGTTTTTTGTTAATACCCCCAACGCATCAACAAGCGCTTGGGTTGAGGAACCATTATTTTTAGCTAACAGGGGTGTGCTGTCACGAATTGACGGTGTAACATTCGAACCACTAGCGGTGTTTTCCTCAATAGCAGTGAGTCGCGACATAATAGTGCTTAACACATTTTTCACGGAAGTATCACGAGGGTAGGATCGAGATTTACCACGACGAAGATGTGAATTGACCGTCCGTGACTTAGGCCCTTCACGCGAACTATGATCTTCACCACTACGCGAGCGACCGCGACGTGATCGTGAACGAGTTCCACTACGACGCGACCGCGAACGAGTTCTATCACGGCGCGAACGAGTTCTATCACGGCGCGAACGAGTTCTATCACGGCGCGAATGTGTCCTATAGTGAGGCGATAGTGACCCATGCCTACCGTCCTGTCGCGATTCACTGTGACCACCAGCCTCAGAGTGTGGTGGCGTCCTAGCTAGCTTTTCACGTGATTTTGACGAACGTGGCATTTTGAAATTAACGGCTGTTTGTGTAGGTATCAAGGCTGATAATGATTGTGAGCAAATAAGTTCAATCCCACTTCTGATTTTAGCGATCAGAAGTGAAAAACAGATAAAAAACAATTACAAACAACCTAAAACTAATTTATTTCAAAATACTTATTTTTAACACTAATTCCACTAATCATCAAAATTCGAGCAATCACTAACAACCGTTAATATTCAACACAAAAATCACAACCAATCGAAAAACCACTAAAAATAAAATATGGCACGAACTTACTGCAAAATAGCTTAGGTACAGACAACCTTACCGTTCGTAGACGTAGCAACAAAAAGGACCGCACTCGATCGAGCGCTTGCTTTTATATGAATCGGTGAGTACCGCCACTACCCACAATAAGTTCGGCTTATAGTATTATTTAAAGGCAAGCGTTAAAAATGGGGTTAGGTGCTAAGCTCTTTTAGAAATAAAGATGCCCTTAAGTATGGAGTGTTTCCTTTTTTAGTTCTTTAAATTTAGATTCGAATTTTCGAACTTTACTCTTTATAGCGTTCCGTACCCTAAGGGTGCTAAATGGAACCATATTGCTAAGCCTCGGATGTCCATCAGTCTGTCAGCGAGCTGTATCTCATGAACCGTAATACGAGTACGTAGACAGTTTAAATTTTCACAGATTATGTATTTGTGTTGCTATAACAACAAATAATAAAAATAAAGTTAAAAATTGAAGGTCAGGTCCCCATACAAGAACGTGATTTGTCTTTTTAAACTGAAGTTTTTTTTTTTAATATGTAGTGTTAAATGTACGGTAGTGCGGAAGCCTTAGTGTGGGCGTCCGACTCGCTCTTGGTCAGTTTTTTCAAAACATCACACGGAACACTTCGCGGCCACCATAAGTTACCAGCTTCAGCATCTTTTCATACATTAATGGCGGTGGCCGCTTGGTCAGCCTTACCACAAAAGTGGTGATCGAAAGTGATCTGTGTGCGAATACAATCACGGAATAGAAAAAACAAGTGGAAGTGCCCACGCAACTTTCGGCGCGTGTCACAATTATGCCGAGAAATACGTAAAATAATAACAACCTTCGTCGGTTGTAATAAGTCATAATTTTGTATAAAAGCAAACTTTTCGTCAAAGTTGAATTTGTTGTTCATACAAAATTAAGACATTACAACAGGCGAAGGTTGTTATTATTTTACATATTTCTCCGCATAATTGTGACACGCCGGATAGCTGCGTGGGCACTTCCACTTGTTTTTTTTCTATTCCGTGAATACAATAATGGAAATACAAATATATATAAAAAAAAAACAACAAACCTTTATACATGTTACAGTTCATTTAATTTCCTATATATTACATCACTGACAACTGGTATTCAATGTACAAGAATAATGTCTTTTAGCAGTTCCCACTATTTAATACGCAAAATATCTTCATTTTTATATGAATTGTGCTTTATAATAACTGACATTATTATTAGCTAGACGAAATGCTTGAGCTTTTCAGCCAATTGTTACTGCGACTTTTACCAAAGGGTCAAAACTTTAGGAAACTTCAAAATATTATACACCCTGAATTTTAGTGGCTCAAAAAACTTATTTATCTAAAACGCTAGCTTAGCTAAAACGGGTACGGTTTACGGTTTTTAGTACTTCTATCATCTGAATAGCCGTTTCCCGACTATGTTGCGGTCGGCTTCCAGTCTAACCGGATGCAGCGAATACCAGTATTTTACTAGGAGCGGCTGCCTATCTGACCTCCCCAACCCAGAGACGTTCTGGCTTTTGACGATCCGTAACAACTGTCAAAGATCCACGAATGACAGCCGGGACCAACAGCGGCAAGCATAGCTTAACCTGATCGATCGACCTGTGCGGCTGTTATTACTTAGCCACGAGCCCCTCAAAACTTTAGTAAGTAATAAACTTAAAAATATTATACACCGTGATTTTCAGTGGCTGTTAAAATCTTTCAGTGGTAATAAATTAATGTAAGTTTGCTAAAACAACGTATACAATATGTAACAAAAACCCTGTAGTTCCTTTTAACATATGATTGTACTTTACTACGCAACCAAACCGGAATTCGCGAAAAAAAAATCAGCTGTCACATACATTCAGCTCCCATAACTCGTCAAAATAGCTTTTTTTCGCGACTGTTTGCTCCCATAGTAATAGTGTTAAAAAGAACAACAGGGGTTTTGTTACATATTGTATAAACTGGCTAAGTGCAGATTTCACCAAAAAAAAAGTACGCGATCAGCACATAATCCACGTTAAGTGCTGTCAGTGTCATTATTTTCTTTGGAATATTGACACTGACAGCTCTTGAACTCGGTTTAGATGTGCTGATCGCGTTCAGTTTCATTGGTGAAATTCGCACTAAAACGGATTATTTAGTACTTACGCAGACATTTTTCTAACTTCTGAAAACAATGGTGTAGAATCTATACCGTGTATAGAGAGTTTTGAACGCGATTAGCGCGTCTGGAACTACTAGTCTGATTTGAAAAAATATTTTTGCACTAGCCCAACTCTTGAGGAAGGCTGTTTAACATCACGCTACGACCCTTAGGAGCCGAGCGAAAAGAAAAAGTCAGAAAGAACGCTAGAGGAAGTAATCGCACGGGCGGGCGATGCCTTGCGACGCGATGGGTCGTGGGCCGAAATTCCACGCGAAGGCGCGGGCTGAATCTAGTGTTTAGATATATTAGGGTATTAAACTTTTTAACGAACTGAATATTTTTTCATAACCACCTCAAGCATTTCGTTTAGCAAAATTTTAATAAAAATGACTTTAATACATAAACTGGAATTCCTAATACATATATTTACATCGATAAGTTTATAAACTTATGTACTAATACGACATGTAGATTATATTTGGTTAAAATCGAGTAATATTTTAGTTCTTGTAACTATTATAACATATATTACCTGCTGCAGTCGATAACAAGATACCTAACCTCTTTCTTTGAAGTCGGTTAGCCAGGATCGCACGTTGGCGGCGCTGCTTAGCGCCGATAGTTGAAAATCCAACAGTGCGATTTTTTATGCGCTGGGTTACGTATTGTCGGATTCTCAACGCTCGGCTCAACACCGAGAGTTGAAAATCCAGTGTGCGAAAAGAACTCGCCCGTGCGAACCTGGGCTTAGTGACAAAGAGTTGGCAATTAGAATAATATTTACCTGTTGTAATAAAAATTCGACGCGGTAAATTGACATAACTAATTTTAAAGCCCTGGCCACACTTGTTTTGATAAAAAGAGCCCGTTCACACATGCCACAAACAGACCACATCGCAGCGACAAAATGTGTGCAAGAAGTGGTTACATGTGCATAGTGTCATTGCAGCTTCTTGCAGTTGCATTGTGTTAAATACAAAATGATAGCCTAGCCATGTAACCGTCGGACTGCCAAGTCGTCTGTCTCGGGATCGAACCCAAGGCAAGCACTTCTGACTTTTCGGATTCAAGTGCGTATTGTATAATATCACTGTATGCTAAAAAACGGTGAAGGAATTCATCGTGAGGAAACCGCCATGCCTGAGAGATATTTCTCAACGGCATGTGAAGCCAAGTCAGAGGCCCATGGGCGGCATAAAACCTCTGACACCAGGTTAGTCGCTAACTACACGAAAAAAAAAAAGAACTACAAAATTAAATCAAATAGTCGACGCAACGTTGTGGCTGCGACGTGTCCTTGAAATGGTCGCTATCGCCCACATAGTTAATTATGACGGCCAATGCAAAAAAAAATATAATTTCATTTTCATACAAATTAGCGCCCGTCCACGTGTTATCGTTTTGGTGTGGTAGGTGTGATAGGGCCCTTAGGAAGGCACGCTACTATTCGCGCCATTTCTCCATACAAGTTAGTTGACAGAATAGTTGCGAGCGAGTTACGCGTGGGATCAACTTCAGTTTGGCCAGCGCTTATCATTTGAAAATTACTACTTAATTATAATTTAACACAAAAAAAATCACATACTCATGGAATTCTTGATTAACAGTCTACACTCTATGAGTACAATGAACTAAATGTATCAGAACGATATATTTAAAAATAAAATTACATTCGACATCGAACTCTATGGTATATGCAAATGAGCATATTTTGGAATAATAAACAAATAAACAATAATTGTTTATATTTTATAAAACATATCCAGCAGTGGATGTATTTCGGCTAAAATTAATGTTTTATTATAATGGAATAAATATGGCGGTTTGACCTTTTTTGTAACTGTCATATTTATTCTTCAGATAAAAGTTATCTGACTTGAAAACCCAGTCCTAAATGGATTTAAATTTTCTGATAAAGGAATCTGCTTCAATGTCTCCTGACAGAAATACAGTTTTTTTTTTATAAAAGAAAGATAATACGTTAACTATTTTAATAAATTTGATATAAGTAATGGAAACATCTGGAATATTCACTAAACTGGCACTAAAATCAACTTATATTTACTATAAAATATTGCACTATATGAAAGTTGAACTATTTTCTATATTAGTGTGTGTCTTAGTTTTTGAATTAAGTGGTAATATAAATGCTTAATACTAACATTTTATTAGTAACTACAGTGGAATCCGCTTATTACGACTCGCCTATTTTGATTAATCGCTATATTATGAAGTAATTTCAGTACGAAGTTTGGTTTTCATATTAAATTATAACAAAGTTCGGATATAATGACTTCGCCTACAGTGACATGTCGCTTATTATGACCATTTTTAAGTAATTGGTCATAAATTCATAATAAGCGACATGTCGCACTAAGAAAAATGAAAAAAAAAATGTAATACCCGAGACCGAAACTGTCAAATTTTGCCAATCAACCTTGAACCTAATGCTTTAGCGATAAAGATGAAAATCTATTAAAGAAATTTGACAGAAACGATCCTTTAATACATTAGGCGCGGCAGACGCACATGCGCGTTTTCGAACGTTCACCAGGTGCTTGACGGCGCGTATGGGCGTCCATACAATTTACATAACTTTCTTCGAGTGCGGCGCGCCACACCTGTGCGTTCGTTGTGCATCTCTATTGTTTCGAAAACATCGTAAAATAAGGGTCGGTAAGGGTGTAGCATAAAGAAGCGTTTGCATAAAGAATTAAGCAGATAATGTGTTAAACGCATGATTGTACTCATGATAATAAACAACTTTACTGTGAGACCCAATCTGAAATCACGAAAAAAAAATCAACTGCTCCCTACATTTTGACGAGTTACGCGAACATATATGTAGGGATTTTTTTTTTCGCAATTTCAGGTTTGGTCCCATAGTAAAAATTGTTTGTTATCTTGAATACAATCATGTATTTAAGCATATGTCACTAATTACCAGTCACCCTATATAATAATATACAATTTGTTTCTCTAGTAAACTAAAAACGTAACAAAAATAGCAAGTTGTTTATTTTCTAAAACTATACTTTATGTAACGTCCACAAGACAAACACGTCCTTCTAATGACGTGTTTGTCACTTCGATGTCATTATATGCGGATTCTACTGTATACATTGACCAGTGAGTTAAATTGTTAGTTTACTTATAAACCGTTAATGGCAGTTTTAGAGGTTCTATAATATTGCTTATTTATTAACGAGTATGTTTTAAAACGTGACTTTAAGCTTATTACAGTAGGAAATGGAATACATAACCCCTTCTGAAAGCCTGATAAAAAAATCTGTCATTTATCATAACTCTGTGGTTTGACTATTTGAACTTTTGCATTAACTAATGGATAATCGCCGAAAATAAAAATAGTTAGAGTAAGGGAGCGTTCATTAATTACGTGGGGCGATTTTTCGACCCCCCTTCACGTTGCTGAGATGTCGTGAGATTTGGCTCAACCCACCCCCCCATATACTCACGTCAGATTTTTGAAAATGCGTATCTTTAGTGTAAATACGTTAATCTGTGCTTTGATTTTTTTTATAATAGGTAAGTACTTATTTTTTATAATAATTACCTAGTTTTCTCGCAATTTTACACTGTTTCACGCGAAAAAAATAACGTGTTTTCCAAGATCCCCCTCATCCCCACGTGAGATTGGGTGAGATTCGGATCGACCCGATTAATGAACGCCCTCTAATGAAAATCTCAAACTGTACTCTTTTTAACTTCCAATTCGATTATATTTTACTGTTATTTAAAATACCTACCCAAATTCTAACGGAAAAGAACTTTGACACAGTCGAATCTTTAATATAGCTGTCAAATGAACAACATTTAACTACAAGAAAATTGAGCTTCAACCTAAATATTGAGCACACGAGTGCAATGTAACGTGAATTTATTTTAATAATTAACTTTTTTACCAATGATATGAAATCAACAGTTTTCTAACACTGTATTAAAATATAAATTATTTTCTCAACTTTAATTTTTCAACAATATTTTTAGTGTGAATGTGATATATTTATGCATTATCTTCATTTTTACTGAAAATTGACAGTACCGATAATTTACTGAAAACCACGTCAAAATAAATAACACTCAGAAATTGAAAATATTTAACATTATTTGCAACTAATGGAAAAAATTCAAAGTTTTTTTTTCTTTCAACGAATTTCCTAAAAACAAAGTAGATAATTACCTACATAATATTTTTTTAAAGAAAAATTTATTCAGTCTACATTGTTACAACGTACAAAAAAACAGCATTTGGTTTTTGGTCTTGGAATTTTGGATAAAATTGAGCATACAACCTAATTTTAGGCAACGACCCATTTTAACCGGATTAGTGCAAGCAACAAGTAAAATACTGGTATTCAGCTGCATCCGGTTAGACTGGAAGCCGACCCCAATATAGTTGGGAAAAGGCTACGCAGATGATGATGACAGTTCAAGCAACTGTCTGCTTTATTAACCTTGCTTTTAAGAACCTATTGCGCTTGCAATAATCTGTAAATGGTTTTTAGAAAAACTGGAATAAAAACTATCACAATTTAGATATTTTCCTACTTAAACATTACAAAAGGAAGATTTTGTTAGCGAGACATGATAATTAATAGACTATTTTAATTTAATTCGTTACTTAAACGTAACAATCACAATTGCACCGATAACGATACCAGTAATTAACATTTTAGAAATGAAGTTATAGGATACTGCTCTAAGACGATATACAGGTGAATTTTTCAAGTGGGCGTGGATGGCCAAATTCGAAACTAAAAAAGCATCATTGGATTTTTTGAAAAATCAATATTTCTAGCCAGGAATCGAACCCGTTGATTTTGAAAAAAAAAAAAAACTGTTATTACACCATTCGATAGTGTCGCTAATGAGAATCGAATTCTGGGTAGTAATGACATACGGAGAGCTCATTTTTAACAAAATACTTTTTTTTTATTTTTCTTGTTACCTACCGATTAAACCTTGATATTAATTTTTCAAAAACCCAATAATGCAGTTTTAGTTTTCATCAAAATCTAGCCCGAGACTCCTTTGAGTACATTTCGCTATCCCTCATAGTTTCATAATTTCAGATGTCGTCTTATATCGGCCGTAAATCCTAACTAATATTATAAATGCGAAAGTAAGTTTGTTTGTTACCTTTTCACGCCTAAACCACTGAAACGATCATCCTGAAATTTTGCATATACGTTGTCTGGTGTAGAGACACGGACATAGGGTACCTTTCATCCCGAAAAAAGTACCGTTCTCCAGGAAAACAAAAAGTTCTTATGATAATAGATGGCGCCACGTGTCTTTCGAATCGTGATTAAATTATATTATTATAGACACTTTAGTAGTGTGTTAAGTTTTTTTCATTTTTTTATTTAAGTACCTAATACATTTTGTAACTCTAGACTTCCAGAGTGTTAATAGACCGGTTTTCATCTTCCTAATTATCGTAACTAATATTATAAATGCGAAAGTGTTTGTTTGTTGATTACGCTTTCACGCTAAAACGGCTGAATGGATTTGGATGAAATTTGGCACTTGTGTAGATCATGACCTGGAAAAGGACAGACTACTATTCATCCTGGTTCGCAGACGAAGTCGCGGGCAACAGCTAGTCTGCTCATAAATGAAAAAAAAATCTAAATCGAAGGAAGCTTGCATGAATGAACCCAAAATTTCTAGTGCCGAGCAAATACAATAGCTACGGCTGTGTCAGAAGCCGTAAGAAAACAGCTGGGACCAAACGTTTTCACGTAAACAAATGGCTCGGACTTGAACTGCGCCTACTTAATTTACTACCACTGCACATATTATTTTCAATAACACCATTTACATTAAAATGACGAACGCTTAATAAGTAAACTGGTATCGCTATCGGTACCAAAGCGATACTGACACTAAAGATATTGAGAATTAAATTCATAGTATTCATAGGATATTATACCCTACGGTTATATTATAGACGCTTATATACAGTCTGTTGTAAATGCAAGATTAACTAAGATATTATGAAATACATGTTTTATACTGTTATATAAGTAAAAAGTAGATCTGTTATTGATATTGATTTTGACAAACATTGGCTATAGTATTTCCCAAAATTTTTATTTTTTATCGGTTTGTGGAACTTGGGTTTTATAAGGTAACCCGCAAAATTCAAATTTCCTTGCGTTTTTTTTGCAATTTACAGGTTAGTGTGTCAGCTTGTATCTTAATCAAAATATTATTCGCGACTGTACAAACAACAAATATGTATTAATTATATTACAACCATAAGAACTATCAATACATCCCTCTAACTTAGATTTGTTCTAAACTTAGAAGAATCATATTATGGTTATAATTATGTACAGTACAACAATTTTCTTAATGTCCACTCGTCAGTAGTCGCATTTCCGAATACGAAAACGACTGCTGATTTCCAAGTCCATCAATTATTATATAATAACAAGCTGACCCGACAAACGTTATCCTGTCAAAATTTCAATAATTCATACAAAATGCCCATAGAAATTGCACTTTCAGTTTTCCCGAATTTTCTAATTTTCCCGGCAACTTTTCAAACATTTTCTTTCATACAAACCTTGTCCTAACAATTACAAACACAACAAAAAAATAATTAGCCAAATAGGTGCAACCGTTCTGAAGTAATGCGCCTACATACATTTCGGCGATTCATTTTTTTTTTTTATATATAAGATTTGAATTCAGAACTAAGGACTTTATTGTTGTTTCAAATCAAAACAAAACAACAAAATAAAGTACTTAGTTCTGAATTCAAACTAGTATACACAATAAATCTAATAATTGATGGACATGGAAATTAGCATTCGTTTGTATTCGGAAAAGCGATTATTGACGAGGGACATTAAGAAAATAGTTGTACTGTAAATAGTAAATACATATTTATTATAGTCGCGAATCATATTCTGAACCAAGATACAACCTGAAACTGACCTACAAATTGCAAGAAAATTTTAATTTCGCGGGCTACCTTTGCCCATCCACCTTAAACGAACTAACAAACTTGCTTGATACTATTAATTGATAACACAAACAATAATTTCGCAATGAACTAAAATTAACTTGATTTTATAGCCATCATGAAGTGTGGGTCAGAACACTTTTGCCTTATCTAAGCCAATATCATATATATTACTGGTTTTTCATAAGTTTAATGATTGACTAATCAACCAAGTCTATCCTCGCCTTTCCACAACGTTCTACTTATTCCAAAATTTAAAAATACCAACAACAGATACATCTTAAAAAACTACGGATAATAACACCATGAATTGGCAAACATATATTATTAATTACACCTAATAATAATATGCACAATAATGCCGCTTATATAAGAAAGCTCGCAGAGATCTGCCGGCTCCCTATGGGCCCGGCGCGATGATACGAAATGCAATTCCGAACTGCCCTGAGATTCTTTCGTAAATGCTCGTTTTTTTTTTTTTTTGTTGGGAATTTTACTTATTTTTTTTACACATGGCAACAAATACTGAGTACAAAATGTTGCTAGTTTTTGCACCAATATGAGGAAAGTGGAAGAAATTCAGACATTTAATTTTGTCGTTCTCATATTTTCCTATTATTAAATGATATTTTTAACGTCTGATAAAATGGACGCTTTCTTTCTATCATAAAATAAAAATATTACGAAGATTCTTGAAGATGGTATACATGCAAGCTAATCAGCACTTGCATGAAAAAATAAGTAAAATTCTCAATAAAGCGAAATCAAATCTCCATAGTAAAAAGTCGATGGCACATCAACACATTTGTTAGATCGCGATTTCGATTCCCAATGGCACACATCATTCAAAATCACGATCGTAAAAGTCCAGTTTGATACAATTTAGTACCCTATCCAAATAAAGATCACTTTGTCCGAATTAGGGTTGAGAAACATCCACAAAAGCACTTCATATGTGTCAAAAATCACTGTTGGAATCTTTTAAAAGTCGATGGCACTAGACGCAAAATCGATTCCGGTTTTTTTTTTTTTTAATAGTCAAGACACTACTACACATGTGTACCGTGTTTGGTTCCGATGGTGTGGTGATCACATGTGGAGTGCTGGGGGCGCGGGTTCGAGTCCCGGGCGAGGTTCTGCGTGCTACAGAAGTGCTCGCCGGCACTCGTCACGGTATGCGCCCATTGTTCCCCTGTTTCAGGTTTGCCATCTGTAATGTGGTTGAAAATTGGTTAGTTTTTATGAGACAAAAAGTGACTTCAATAATATAGAATTGTTCTATAAGAGGAATCGGGTTCGATTTCCGGTTCAGGCAGAAGCTTTATCAAAGCAGTTTTATTATTTCAAAGTTCAGGTCATGGTTCCTTTGACCGCTTTGCCCTACTACCCATAGTTTCAAATTTAACCCTGATGTGCAATCGCAACAATCAAGTTCATTTACGCGACAGACATATACAGTATGTTAACCAACAGAGGGCGTTCCCGTTAACCCGCAATAGTATAGCATCCATACATGCTAAAAAAAATATTACCTTTCGAAAACAAAATGGTTTTTATTTTTTTTAATATTAAAATATTCACTAAAAATGTTAAATTGATACGTAAAAGAAACACTCTGTACACGCGTACTTGAAGGACGGAAACATCGCAATTTAGTTTTTATTTTTAGTGAATATTTTTATATTTTTTTGAATATTTTAGTGAATATTTTAATATTAAAAAAAAATAAAAACCATTTTGTTTTCGAATGGTAATATTTTTTTTAGCATGTATGGATGCTATACTATTGCGGGTTAACGGGAACGCCCTCTGTTGGTTAACATACTGTATATTCCCCTGACTTCCAAGCAGCACTTTTTTTTTTGGTTGAAGATAATCCCAAAAACCGTCCCATAAGGTTTTGGCGCGGTATGAAGTTACTTTTTTTTTTACTACTATTTTTTCTATTTACTCTCGGAGCAGCTGACCCTCAGATCTCTTATACACTAAGGCAAAAGCATTTTTGGTATGATTTTCAGCCGGTATAAAATTACTTATCTACTAACTACTATCTACTTTATCTCAAAATTCGAATTATAAACTTCAAAAGGAGTTTTTAACCCTTTAAGACCGGAAAAAAAAGTCTTGCGTAGCTTGTTTTCGATCTTATATTCTAAGTACCCATGTCCAAAGTCATCCTAGAAAAATAATAAAAAAAATCCCGCCCCCTCCCCCCCTGAGAAAACGCCATGTCACGATAGTGCGATATCGGCGCGAAAATATTTTTGAAAGTTGAACGCACGATCGTATAAGAGCGTCGTTAAAGGGATATTGACCTGCTTTATATACACAATACCGAAATTTAAAAATAGAATCATATTATAACGTTTTCTTTAACAAAATAATATTATCAAACAATTTTTTTTTACCATTATGATGCAGGACAAATCCAAGAAGTTAATATCACCAAGGAGTTTCCATATTTTTTTTTAATGGAAGGCGTATGCGGGGCGCGCCATTTTTATAGCATTAAAAAAAATTAGATTAACATTTTTCTTGTCTGTGACAGCGCCCGTTTTAGCGCATGCGCGGTGATGTGCTGAGTTTTGACGTCATTCATACGTTTTGTTTTACTGAATTTCGTGGGATTTTTTTTATTTAGGTTCAATCCCAATTTATGAGAGTAGATAAAGTAGTGTATGAAACTGTACCTAACTAGGTATTAAAACACTCGTGTGACACTATTAAAAACCCCTCATTATGCAGCAGTTTCATAAACTACTATTTCAAACTAACGCCATCGCCCGTACTATACACAATATTTAATACATTACACACACACTAGTGACCGTCGACTGTAGCTGACGTTTTTTTTTGGATGGGAAATTATCAAATAACTTCTCCCGCTCTGGGTGGAGCGGGAGGGCGTGTCAGATTTCTACTGACTAAAACCCACCTGTGTTCCTTCAGTTGCCTGTGTCAGGGCCACGGTAACTCTTTCAAACAACCCGCGACCCTGGCGGGAACTGTAGCTGACGTGCAAGTCACTGCAGCGTCTAATGTAAAGTCGAGCTATACCTGGGTTTCTTACATTTACGTCCGTTTAACCTATCCACATTACCTCATCCTCAAGACAATCCTAAGTCCGGCAGTGGGCCGCAACCGGCAATGTGACTCCTACCTGGCTTTCTGCAACTCAATCTGTCCCTCCAAGGTCTTGGCTAGGTAGATGACGAACAGTTGGGATAGTGCGACCCCTAGTGCCACGGATGCGATGGTGTAAAGGTTACGCTCAGCCCAGGACCGGACGATTTCAATGCAGCCGCTGGTCCATACGCGTTTGCTTGCTTCGGCCACCTGGAGTTAGGTTAAAGTCGTGTTAAAGAATTTTGAATAAAATTGAAGCTTCCCGTGAGATGTCACTTCCAGTGAGGTGATTTTTGCAATATGAGCGCCACTGATTGCGATATACAGGTTGTGTAGAAAGGCGTGGTCAAATTTAAGGGTGTGATACAGACCATCAAATTGAACAACTTTCTCCAAAGGGATTAACATCGTGGTCGCGAAAAAAAAAAAATCAGTCGAGTTGAAGTTTTGTATGGAACAGCTGTTGATAACCTTTTTGGTACACCCTGTAGAAGAAAACTCGAAACATTATACTGTTAGGTGTTTATGCTGCCAAAGTGACGTCAGATATTTTTGATCACAACGAGGTATCACATTCTTCTGAATTCAACAGAGTAGCCAGATATTTATAGCGCAAGACATATCCGATATTTTTGATAAATTAAAATAAATTAAACTGTTAACATTAAATTAAACTGTACAAAGTTGTAATTCATTGATCATTGTCTATCTCATTGTGTTTAATGTTGCCTTATTTATGCGATTATCTGTTATATTTGTATTCAACATAGACTATATGGAGGTAATCTATTGTGTAAACATGTGTAGTTTTGGTATTTGAACTGTTTTCTTTTTATATTATGTATGTGTTCGCTTAAATTTTTTTCCCGTTTCTAAACGTGAGGACTTATTATTGGCTCACTGTTTATTATTCCATTACTATATTGTTTTAATGTAGCTGTTAGTCCTCCATATTTGTTAAATACATAAATAAATTGATGTTTCATGAGAACAGAACCCGTTTTGTATCAGGTTATTCAACACTGTCCAAGGTCAAGATTTGGATGGGTGACTGAAAACCTGAAGCCCTACCTGCCTGATTCTGCCTGATGATACATGTTAACGTATCAGGTTAAGCAACACTGTCCGAGGCCAAGATTTGGACGGGTGACCGACAATGTCAGAAAACCTCTGTCAATGTCAGAAAATCTGGGAAGACTGTCTTAAAGGCACATAGAAACAGCCAAAAGGAGCTTTTTCCTCCTAAAAGATACTCGGAACTTCTCTTATCATAGGTTAGATATCTTATCTTTCGACTCACCGGATAGTTCTGCACACCATACCCGCACATGATGTTGACGAGCCCCGAGGAGATGTCGGTCGCGTTGATGCAGCATGAGAATGGAACCCCGCAGCGCTCCACGGAAGGAGACGAACAGTTGAAGTACTCGTTCTTCGACCAGTCCATGTAGCCGTCTGAGGTTAGGCCGCAACAGTGGAACTGGAACACCAAACAAAATTATATAGGTTTCTACAAGGTAACTGCCTCTTACCCAGGAGTGCGTATTACCCAGTTACTAACATGTAAAATATTGGTATTCAGCTGCCCCAACATATTTGGGAAAAGGCTAGGCAGGTTGATTGATACAAGGTAACGGCCGCGTTGGTCTAGTGGTCGCAAGCACTACTGCTGAGAATGAAGTCCTGGGTTCAATTTCCAGGTCGTGAAACGTGTTATTGGGTTTTTCCATCTGGGATTAATCGGTTATCATCAGCAATTATCGTGTATTCATCGCGCGATCAATCGCTTAACATTATAAAAATCGGTATTATCTAAAAATCCATTTGCTAATCGCTCGCCGTTTGCTGATAAGCACTTATCGCTACGACACTAGCGCCAAACGAAGTAAAGGAGCAATCTTCGGAACTAACCCAGTCGAGGTGTGCCCACAGAACACAAATATAGAGTGTGCCGTACTCCATTAATTATATAAGGTATACAAATCGTAAAGTTTTTTTTTTCATAGATGACTTGATGATGATTTATTTATGTGAGTTATTTATGTAGTACAACTGTGACGTAGCATGACAACTAAAGTAACAGATATAACGTTTAGTCAGTTAATCAGACGCTTTTGATCGCTCTCTCGTCAAGTGGTTTTTTTTTGTTTTGTTTACGTTTTATTGCTGCTTTAAACGATATTAGGCTGTACAACAAGTAAGTTTTAAAATATGAATAAGATGTGAAACAAAAGTGTAATAAATAATTAATAATAATAATAATAATAATAAAGATTTTATTCACATAAAAAGTGACAAATTCTTAAGAGTTCCCCGATTCAGAGAGGCTAGGCGATTCAGAGACCTGTATTACAGAACTCAGTTATCTCTCACATACATAAATGACATAATTTTTTATGTAAATAAATTCAGTAGCCGGGACGTTTAAATGAGAAGGCAATTCTGGTAAGGGAGTATGATTTGGCGTCAGGGAGGGTGTGTATGTGTGAGTGTGTGTGGGAGTGTTTGTGGTGTTGTATGCGTGTAATTAACTTGAAAATGAACAGTACCTAATCTTGTTTCAGTCTAAAATGGCAAATAGAGTGTCAAATGATCAGCTAGAAGAACTATTACAGTTTCTAGCTGAGCACCACGCTTTAGCCAAGGGTGTTGGGCTTGGCTCAAGATCCAAGGAGACTGTGGAGAGGCAGTGGAATGATCTCGCCAGGAAGCTTAATTCTTTTGGCTCTGGGTCATCAAAGACGGGTGACCGGTGGAAAAAGGTAAATGGAATGTTTTATTTTTGTAATTCTTAACAGTTTGCTTTAAGCACGCTATTTGTAACTTAATTTGATAGTTGTCCCATATTATTCGTTTGATTTCATAGTACTGGGCTGACCTAAAGCATAAATGTAAGAACAGACTAGCCAAACGGAGAGAGGATGCTCGAGGTACTGGTGGTCCAAGCAGACAAGAAGATTTATCAGAAATTGATAAAAAAATCTTGGCTATCATCGGGGAACAAGCTGTGTTCGGTGATACTCAGTACAGAGTACCTGTATTTGTAAGTTACCTACTAAAATGACAAATACAATGAATATTTGTGTATGTAGGTACTTATTACTATACTACATTTTGTTTTTTAGAACATTCAACCTGAAGTCCAAGTTTCAGTGAAACAACCAGACGACATTGTAGTTTTAGAAGACGTTGTCATATCAGGTAAAAAAAAAACCCGGTCAAGAGCGAGTCGGACTCGCGCACCGAGGGTGCCGTACCATCATATACATAAAAAAGTGTGCTATTTAGAGACATCGTTTTATTTTTCCTGTAATCTTTACATAAACTTCTATCACACAGAATAATTTCAGATTTTTCGCTACGCAAACTTCGGAGATAAGGGGGAACGGTATTTTTTTTACATTTTTCATCAAAATTCTAAAACTATGCGGCCTAAAAAAAGACAAAATGTATGAAAATGTGCAAACAGCGCTCTTTTATATGATGCCACACATGCCCTAGTAGTCCCACTTCGAATTTTTAAGACCCCCATTCAGTCCCTGTTGCAAAAAAAATCTTTTTATTTCTTTCTTAATTGCAAAATAGTTGGGCAAACTTCATCTAAAACTATTCAAAAATTCAAGTTGATAGCATTAGTAGTTCTTGAGATATCCAGCTGTGACAGACGGGCAGACAGACAGACTGAGTCGCACCATAAGGATTCCTTTTTACCATTTTGGTACGGAACCCTAAAAAAAACCACAATCATTCGTAAATCTATTATTTTACAATTCTGTAGGTGAAAGCTAAAGGACCTTAAGTCACATTTTATAAATTATTCAGTAGAGCTCATTAAAGATGTCTATAGGTACCCGAAATCATATATTAAAATCGACCGTGTATAAAAAGTAAATAGTGTATCGTTGTAGAAAAAAAATATGATTATGAAGGTTTATTAAGCTATTATATTGTGATATTTTTTGACAAATATTGTTCCTTAAGGCTGTAAAAATAAAAATGGACTTAAGGTCCTTTAGCTTTCATCTACAGAACTTAACTCATCACATGAGGCAAACAAGCTGAATCTTGCGTTTTAATAACTACGACATTTTGCTTTGTAGTTATCGTTTTGTCTTTGTTTCTTCTCTTTTAACTAATTTATATTTTTGACCAATAACATACTTTTGAATGTTTACAGACAGTTCAGGATTTCCTGACCCTGTTGCCAGCCCAGTTGAAGTGCCAACACGACAAGTGCCTGAGCCACATCAGACAGGTTAGTTATTGGGCGTCAGTGTGTCTTTCAACACGAAGGCCTCCTCCAGCTCTTTCCTGTCTACTCTTGTTTTTCTGTGCCATAGTGGTCACGCAATCATTTTGATGGCTTTTTCTTTAGAAATTTAGGAGTCCTATTATTACATCAGACAGGTAATATACCTCAAATGCTTTAGATAAATCTTCTGTAAGATACAATCAATCTGCCTAGCCTTTTCCCAACTATGTTGGGGTCGGCTTCCAATCTAACCGGATGCAGCTGAATACCAGTATTTTACATGGAGCGACTGCCTGTCTGACCTCCACAGCCCAGTTACTGCGTAATACGATACCCCTTGGTAAGACTGATTGTCTTGTTCTTGGGCTTCTGGCGACCCGTAACGACTGTCAAAGGTCCACGAATGACAGCCGAGACCAACGGCTTAACGTACTTGAGTCTCGGTATGTAAAGATGATCATCCATTCATGGACCAACCCCGGGAAGCGTAGCTTAACCTGATGGATCGACCCGTGCGGCTGTTATTACTTAGCCACGAGCTCCTCTTTTTTTTAATAATAGTAAAGCCATTATTTTCCAAATAATATTTTACAGGAACAGGATTAGAGAGTCCCGTGAGTCAGCCTCAGCCTGCAAGAAGTCGCTCCCGCCCTAGACAAAATAGACAAAGTCTAAATTCTAATAGTACTTCTAGTGAGTATGTTTTGGTGATCCTATGGATTCAATTTGATTTATAGGTAATTAAAACATTCATAACATGCTTTTTTTATTTTTTTCGTGTTGGTTGTTGGTCTTGCTTCACAATTGTGACTAACGCACGTTATGTGGTTGGTCAGTGTTATTGGTATCTTTTTTTGGGAAATGCCTAAGCAGCTTGAATACAGCCAGGCGAAACGTGGCAGTGAATAGCAATAGCCTGACACCCTAATGTACGTATATACATGGGAACTATCAAATTCACTGGTAAACTGGGTATAAAAATGTGCACTTCTGCATACCCCTTAAAAGTTTATAATGATCTTTAATTCTCATTACAGTTTTATCATCAAGAATTGACCCCGAATGTTTGAAGGAACTAGAGACTCATAGAGTACAGGCGGAGAACAAGATGGCTGATGCTGCTCTCATGATCGCTGAAGCTGCAAATAAGATAGCTGAGGCATCTCTCATGAATGCTGAGACGAATCGCATGAATGCAGAGACGAATCGCATGTACGCTGAAACGTCTCGTATGCAGTTAGAGCTCATGAAGGCAATTAGTCAGGGACACGGTGCTTGATTAAATAAATTATTAACACATTTACCACACACTCTTTTCTTTGTCTGTTTGTCCTGAGTCTGAGTGTAATTATCTATATAAGTATGTATTTACAAAAAAAAAGTAGTATATGTAGTATATCAGTTATCTGGTTTCCATAGTACACGCTCTGCTTAGTTTGGGATCTGATGACCGTGTGTGAAATGTCCCAGGATATTATTATTACTCTTACTTTTAATATTAAAATAAATAATTGTTAAGCTTTAAATAGCTAATTTTTGTCAGTCAAGTGAGCCCCCCCACCCCCTAGCTAAATGGTTGCTTTTGGATATGTAAAACATTCACGGCAGTAGTTTTTTTTTTTATATTTCAGATGGGTTTGCTCTTGACTCTAGCTAGTCTAGGTCAGAGGTGACAGAAACAAAGTCGACGATGGAGTGAGCTTACCCAGAAGAAGCCGGTTCACTCTCACTTTGAAGAGATTAGGGTTGTATATACAGGGTTATTGGTAAAACACCAACAACCTCTTAAGGGGGCATTGTACTCATCATTATGATCAACTTTTACTATGGGACCAAACCTGAAATCGCGAAAAAAAAATCAGCTGTTCAATACATTTATGTTCGCTTAATTCGTCAAAATGTACTGAACAGCTGATATTTTTTTCGCTATTTCAGATTTGGTCCCATAGTAAAAGTTGTTTATAATGGTGAGTACAATGACTCCTTAAGAGCCATTTCACGTTTTCGCGCGAATATCTGAGATTTCAGTCGCCTAATTGACCATCTTAGGTAATACTCTGACATTGTTGAATACAATAAAAAAAAGATCAATCTTTCGTATTGATACTTCATGTAACATATTTACAAAAACTTATTTATTTACTTTGTGGTGATTAATCTCTCGCAACTAGTTTTCTGGTAAATCATCGCAGAGTCAATTTCAGACTCCTATATCTATCACTTGTATTTACAAATTCGACAAAAAAAAATACATAGAGCATCAAACATATAATTTTGTCGACACATAATGTACTAGAATATCGATTATTATTAACATGAATTAGTAAAAAAATAAAGTCTTAGGGCAATTTTTACGTTTTATATCGCTGTTTTATCGTGATTTTTCGGTTTGAAAAAGGTGTAATTACATTAAAAAAATCATGTCAAAATAAACTATTTTCTTTAACAAAACTAATTCCAAAGTTTTAATAAAATCCCTTCATTTAATTAGACATATTATTGTTATTAACATTACTCTAAATTAGAATAAATTGCGATGCATAAGTGGGCACCGATTAGTACGGCGCGAGCGCTCAATGACGTAGGACCTGTGCCATTTTTTCCCGCGTCCCGATTTTCGAGCGCACGTGTCGTGAACGCATTATTATACTACGACTACAACATTTTGATCTGCTTTGTATTTTTTTTTTTTTCATAAGGTAGGTAAGTGTTTTGTTTATTATCAAGTACATAAAATATTATTTTAGTAGTTTGTAGAATAATTATATATTTTTGTTTTATTAGTTTTAGCAATGGGGCGTAAAGGGTGTGTATACCATTGTATCAAAAAAAGGAAAAATAAAAATTCTGCAGCCTTAAAGAAAGCAACAGAAGCGAGGTAGATATTTTATTTTATTTGTTATTCATGTACACAGTAATCAATCACATAAGTACATAACGCCATGGACTATAGACCCCTAATTACAATTTTAAGGATTTGTTTGATTTGACTTACACTTCTATAAAAATATTTATTATTGAGTAAAAAAAAAATAATTGTAGGTGTCAAAACTTGGCAGTTATTTTGTTTTTTATTTTAGAATGAGAAATCGCGTGAATCGAGTAGAGGAGGATAGTGCCTTTAGAAGAGACGCCGTGCCGAGTACAAATGAAAAGTCAGATTCGATAACAGAAATTGTATGTAACAATTTTATGTTTAAAACAGAAGTTTATTTAGTAGTAGTAGGTGCTATAATAATTATTTCTTGAATGTTATAGGAAACAGAACCTGTTGCATTAGATCCTGGATCTAACGAATTAATGGATCTTTCAGACTCGATCGTAAATATTTTTAGTACTTATTATATTTCCTTAAATTGCGATGAAATCGATTAGATGTTTAATGTTGCTTTTGTTTTTAGAACGATTACATTATTGATGGCAGGCGTATAATTGATTTTCAATACTTTTGGAGTCAATTAATTAATATAAGCGAACACAGCGAGAAATTCGGCTGCAAATTGAGCTATTTGAAAATAGAAAAAGAGAAACAGGTGGGTCTCATATCTAAATTTGACTTGAAGTGTATGATGTGTGGATCTAGCTTTGTTCTAAAAACTTCGGAGACTGACACCACTGAACAATCAAGACTCGACCTTAATGCAGGAGCGGTATCAGGTGCAATCATTACGGGAATTGGTCTCTCAAACTTGAATGAGATCACTGCATCGATGGATTTGCCAACAATGCCATTTCGATTATACAGTCAAACACATGATGTCATTTCTGCCATGTGGAAGACTGCTGCCGAAGTGACAATGTTAAATGCTGCCAAACAGGAAAGTGAAGCGGCAATATCACGTGGCGATGTTAGCAATTCGGGTATAGCAATGATACCGGTCGAAGCAGATGCTTGTTGGGGCAAACGCTCTTACAAAAATAATTATTCTGCACTCTCTGGTGTTGCGGCCATAATCGGTGAACATAGTGGTAAAGTGCTACACATTGGCGTTCGCAACAAATATTGCGTCATTTGCGCCCGAGCTAACAAAAAAGGCAGCCCAGCAAAAGCTCACAAATGCACAAAAAATCATTCGGGATCATCTACCAGCATGGAGCAAACCATATTAGTTGAAGGTTTTAAAAATTCCATTAGAGAAAGAAATCTAATTTATAAAACACTAATCGCAGATGGCGATTCTAGTACTTATAAAAGTATATTAGAGAGTCGACCTTACCCGGATATACCCATACAAAAAATTGAATGCACAAACCATTTGTTGAGGAATTACAATGGAAAGAACTTGTTACTTCAAAAAGATACAGCTATACCTCTAAACGAACGTAAACTTTTAAATATGGACCGACTGAAAAGGTTACGTACTGCTGTTCGCGCTGCTATTAGATATAGACAACAGGACGATGGTTCAGATTCAAATAAAATAGAAAATCTTCAAAAAGACATTATTAATAGCCCACGACACATCTTTGGGGACCATTTAGAATGTGACAGTTATTACTGTACAGATGAGAGAAAAAAAGAGCCCAATCTGGTCCCACTTATACCAACACTACTTTTGAAACTAAAAAAGAACGCATCTCAACTCGCCTACAATTCCCGGAGCCTTTTACATTGCTACACTAATAATCGCGCAGAGCAATTCAATAGCATCGTGGCTAAGATGGTAGGTGGGAAACGCGTTAACTTTTCGTTGAAGGACTCCTACACTACACGATGCTATGCAGCAGTGGTATCGTTTAATACCGGCAAGCCACAATACACTTTCTATAAATCGATCTGTAACGCAAGTCCAAGAAAATCATTAAAATCGTTGGAAGCCAGGAGACATGCTAAAAATACTAGAGAAGTGATAGCTCGTAGAGGTAGAGCTCGCAAAAAAATTAATTATAATCCTGTAGATGCTCATTACGGAAAAGAATGTGAAAGACCGGATATGGACGCCGCAGACTATGAACAAGGGAAGCATCTATTTTTAACCAATTTAAAAGAACAGGCGTCAAATCGCCATGAAATTGAGAGGGCTACTGTATTACAAGCCGAAAGCTCTTTGTGGCTTGAAATTAGAAGGTGCATAGTCACCGCGTCCTCCTTTGCGAAGGTTTGCAAAAGGCGAGCGAATCAAAACTCTGCTCCTCTGGTGAAATCGATTCTGTATTCTTATAACTTGGACCATATCACATCAATAAAACATGGTAGGGACAACGAACCAACGGCGTTAGCACAACTCAGTGTGCAAGAAAACGCAAATATAGAAAAATGTGGCCTTTTTATAGACGAGGAGCACTGTTATTTAGGTGCCACACCGGATGGATTGTGCAGTGAAGGTTTAGTGGAAGTAAAATGTCCTAGCTCACTTTTCGGGATCGATCCTGATACCGCTATACAAGCAAAAAAACTTAAATGTTTCAAATTCAACAGTCAATCTGAAATCGAAATGAACAAAACCCATGACTGGTACTACCAGGTACAGGGCCAGTTGCACATTGTGAAAAAAAACTTATGTTTATTTGCTGTGTGGACTGGTCCTGATTTTCCATTGAAAGTAGTAAGGGTAGTCAAAGATGACGTTTTTTGGCAGGAAAAAATGCTTCCGAAACTGACTCGGTTTTACCAAGAATGCGTATTGCCAGAAATCATAGACCCTAGAAAAGCTAGATCAATGCCTTTACGACAAATATTCATTTAATGTACTCGTAAATTATAGTCATTATTACTTGATATGTGATTGTTTCCCTGTTATCTGCCTAGCCTTTTCCCAACTACTATGTTGGGGTCGGCTTCCAGTCCGGATGCAGCTGAATACCAGTATTTTACATGGAGCGACTGCCTATCTGACCACCACAACCCAGTTACTGGGTAATACGATACCCCTTGGTAAGACTGGTTGTCAGACTTTCGGGCTTCTGACGACCCGTAACGACTCTCAAAAATCCACGAATGACAGCGGGGACCAACGGCTTAACGTGTTTCCGTGGCACGGAGGAGGCTCGGTATGTAAAGATGGTCACACATCCACGGACCCGGCAAGCGTAGCTTAACCTGATGGACACGAACTCCTCCTTTAATTTTTTATTCCCTGTTAATTTTTTCTATATACGTTATTTTTATTATATACTTTACATAACATATATGTGTTTTTATTAGTCTAGAAAGCTTTTTTCATTACTTTATTTATTAAATTATTTATTAAAATAACTTTTTTCATTTACTATTATATCGGCTCAAGATTGTTTAGTCCGTCTCGACACTCGCGCTATACTGTTTGTATTGTGTATGTGTGGATAGCTACGCAAACATACACAATGCAGCCGTCTTTTACCTAAACTCGAGTGTTAAAATTTTGTGAAATGGCTCTTAAGAGGCTGCTGGTGTTTTACCAATAACTCTTTATAACGAAAAGGAAAACTATCACAGCTAAGTAGGGCTTTACAAGTTTACGAGTAAGTCGGCCAACATACATTTGCAGTTGGAGAATTGACCGTGACGTACTACATATATCGATATAATATGGGAAACATGTTTTTCAACTACAATGTTAAGTTTGTTTTTGTTTTTGGACTGTGTGAAAGATGATATGGCCAGAAAGGGAGTGACTACCGAGATGACGACTAATAGAGAAGTATGGAAGAAAATACATGTTGCGCCGACCCCAAATAAATTGGGACAAGGGCAGGAGAATGATGAATGTTAAGTTTGTTTTTGAGATAAATTCATCCCAAGGAACCCTTCATTGTGCGTGGTTCGACACACACTTGGCCGGTGTAAAAAAAAAAAAAAAAGTTGATTTCAGAACACAGATCAACAAAAAAAGTGGTAAATAAATAAAGTGATTAACTTACGCAATTTATGAACACACTACTTATTTATTAACACTAGAGTTCAGTTACACAATAATTTTATGATTGTAATAAATCTATTATAGCCTCCTACTGATCATAATCTTTGGACAATGCGATCTCGTTGTTATTGGCCTCTAGCTAGGAGCACTCGCATCTTGCTGTGGTTGTGCTGTGACTTGGTTGCTGAGATCGCCTTCAGTATCTGCATTCGGCATCTGTGGTGCTGGCAATCGCAACCGATGTTTCTTGCAGATGTTATGCAATACAGCACAGGCATTTATGATCATAGCCACTACATGATGATCATAATGTAACACCCTATATGCCAGTAAACTTCGCCAACGTGCTTTTAAAACACCTATGCAGCTTTCTACTGTATTTCTTGTTAGACAGTGAACATCTGTATAATGCTCATCTGTTCTATTAGATTCAGCATTCACAATTGGAGTTAAAAGCCATGGTCTCAGTGGATATCCAGAATCAGAATACATGGAGCCTATCTGACCTCCACAACCCAGTTACAAAATTGGATCACACTACGAATTCATTAATAAATTCCGCGCATTTAGTAGGGTGCGCATGATTTAAATTTCGATATTTTTTAATCGATTATTATTATTATATTTTTTTTAATTTCTGTTATATTGCTCCAGTTTGAAAAGTTTACTTCAAATGTGTACTATTTATTGATAGATCAATATAAAAAAAAAATCTAAGCCGTAGGCTTCTACTCTCAGAGGTTCTGGTTTATAGCGTTTCAGTTGTAAATAGATTTGTTTGTGGTCTGACATGGGTGTACCGACAATGGCTAGGTGGAAATCATTTAGTTTAAGATTTGAGCAAATGTGGTCAGCCGGTCTATTCTGTACAAATCTCACCGTGAAAATTTAGGCGAACTGAGCTTGTAGTGAGCTGTCATTCCAGTTGATGTTAGGGATTGACACTATAGACAGCTCACTCCACGCTCAAGTCACCTAAGTTTTCACGGTGAGATTTGTACAGAATAGCACGGCAGTACATTTGTGTTCAAGGGATGATCTAGGCACCTTTCTTAATATTTCTCATCTTGGAAAGAACTGCAATCGTGTCTGGTTCTGCGGCTTTCTGGTTCTGTCGAAAAGCGACTTTGCTGTCTTCCAGATTGAAGGCTTATCAAATAAGTAATAACATTAAAAAAATCATAGAATTCAAATTTTCCTGATGTAGGAATTTTAAATATATAATCGCGTTTAACAACAGACCTACGAACCATAGCAGACGACTACCAACTAACTGTACCAAATTAGCAATAAAATGCAAAACAGGAAAAATTAAACGGAGAGAACAGCCAAAAAATAAATCATTAAAATACTCACATCACTCTGTGCGAAATCGATGAAGTTCTGTAGGTCAGGGTCATCTCTATACGCGTGGACTACTCGTTCAGTGAAGCTCAGCTCTAGTAGTCCGTGAAGAGAGCGAGGGAAGACGAACCCGCAGACAGCGCCGCCCATCTCAACCAGGAAAAGTATTAGCAGGCAGAGTGAATACTGTGGAGGAAAATGGAAATAGGATGATTAGTTAGGTGCCCCTGCTTCACACGGGTCTAATAGCGATATGTAATTGTCATAGTAAGATGGTTGCAGCCGTGATTTAGTTATATCCCTAGGGATATAGCTATATACCGTAATATAGTTATACGAAAGCGGTTCGTAACTGTCGGAGTGCCCTAATGGAGATGGAAAACGGATGGCACAAATGTAAAAAGATGAGATAATTATGATCTAAAAAAATTGTTCCTATTATAGTGCTTTAGCTGGAAAGAAGAAGTGGCGCAACCAACTCCCAACAGCACAGCTGTCTGTTCAGTTAAATGATTCTATACTAGTAGGTACTTGCGCAAATTAATTGACATTACGCAACACAAAACATTTAATTATATTAAAACAAAGAATGTGAAAGAAAATGTTGAAAGTGAACATTTGGATCCGTGCCTCCATAATTTCACGTAGTCGAATTATGTAAAAAAAGTGAATTTCGTAAAAAGTTCAGTTGACTCTACTTGGTGCCGTCTTAGGACTCACTGCCGGTACGGCACGGCGTGTGCAAAGGATTTTATTACTAATCAAGTTATTTTGAATCTTATTTCAATGAGTTTAGAATTAATGTTACTTTATTTCGATACCACGATGCCGCGACGTACCGCGGGATGCTGCGGCATGCCGTGACGCGCATTTGCATCCCGCGAGACTTATGGGTCACTTTGTGTCGAGGAATTATGATTGCTAAGCTAGTTGACATAAGGTTGAAACATGTGCAGCGCTCATTTCGGTTAATGGGGCGCAGTCCGGTCGATGCGCGGGGGCAAGGCAGGGGCAAGACGCACTGGCGCGCGCTATTAATACTAAATCCCAGTCAACCATAACGACACAACCAACTTCCAACTTAGAATCCGCGCGGAGTAAAACTGATTGATGCCACAGTGGCTGGGCTTTCAGCAAGATGCCGGAACGCCGCGGGATGCCGCAGCACAACCTGCCGTGCCATGCCACGCCGTCATTGAGCGCCGGCCCTTACTGTCTACAGGAAACGTCATTTTAGCCTATTCTTCCGTCGACAAAACTCTTTTCTATGGTAGTCATGCTACGCCTGCAGGCACACAGGGAATTTTATTATGGAACAAGCCGTGTGCCCGATGAGATTTCCCATCTGCAAAAATTACGAACTTCCATACAAACTTTCATCCCTTGAATAGGATTTCAAGGTCCGACCGAAGGCGAGATTGCAAGGTCCGACCCAAAGAAACGCACAAACTGTTTCAATTAGGAAAATTTAATTCACAAGGAAACGCGCTTACAAAAAAAAACAATCAAACGTATAATAATACCTATAATTTGCTCGGTAACGAAACTATAGCGCGATCTATTTCGAACAAAACGCCACAAAGGGAAGCGTCAGGTAAACTATTGCACATATGAAAATAATATTTGACATCCTCCATTTAACCCCTTTAGGGGATGAATATTTATCCTTCCTTAGTGCTCACCTTCGTTCTAATAGGAACTCTTGTGCAAAATTTCATGTCTAGGCTGCAATTGTTTAGGCTGTGCGTTGTCTGTCAGTGAATTTAAGATTCCATAAGCAATTTCCAGGCACAGAGGGAATTTTATTGAAGTGAAAACTTCTTTAGGCGCGTTAAGCGATTTTTGGTGGGGGAAATTTAGCTAGGAGTTCGCATCACGTCACGCTGTCAAGTAATCACTTCTATCGACAGTTCCCATGACTATGTTCATTTTTTATGGGACTACTACAATCTTTCATCCCCTATATTTAACCCCTCTAGGGGTGAATTTTCGAAAATACATCGTTGTGCTCCGATTCGTTGTACAAGAAATTCTTGTGCAAAACTTCATGTAGATTAATTAAAGGCTTATCTCATTGTGCCGCATTCCTATGATTCAATTAAAATTAAAAACCTAAACAATACTATTAGTTTAGAATAGGGAAAACTAGCATGCAACAACAAATTAATACAAGTGGTCGCAGGTCGCCCAATTCTCGAAATTCGAGCATATTTATTTTATAGTTTCAATAGTGTTATTCGTGTGACAGTGACAAACGGATGACGTGGCATAATATAAAAATAAATAAATGTAAGTCGAATCAAAGAGGCCAAACAGGAGGAGAGGCGGCCTTTGTGTGTCAAACACCATGCTAATGGTGTGTATTGTTTTTTTATTAATTTAATTTATTTCTAATGCATCATCATCATCATCTGCCTAGCCTTTTCCCAACTATGTTGGGGTCGGCTTCCAGTCTAACCGGATGCAGCTGAATACCAGTATTTTACATGGAGCGACTGCCTATCTGACCTCCACAACCCAGTTACTGAGTAATACGATACCCCTTGGTAAGACTGGTTGTCAGACTTTCGGGCTTCTGACGACCCGTAACGACTGTCAAAGATCTACGAATGACAGCCGGGACCAACGGCTTAACGTGCTTTCCGAGGCATGGAGGAGTCTCGGTATGTAAAGATGGTCACGCATCCACAGACCAACCCCGGCAAGCGTCGCTTAACCTGATAGATCGACCCGAGCGGCTGTTATTAAATAAAAATATTAGCTTTCTGCACTCCTTCACTATATAAACTTTAACTGTGCCAAATTTCATACTCTTCCGTCCGCGTAATTTTCGTAAAAAGGGGTACAGTTTTTGATTCACGTATTACTATGATATACCCACATATATGTTTTCGTATATCAACCACCTCATAAGTAGAGACGTGCAGATAACGTTCCGACCGCACTGATAAGAGACCGCAGATAAAACAAGAATAATGTTATGTAAATAAACAATAATATCCTCATGTTTAAATTGTTTCGGTACCCGTTTAATATTTACTTTTCAAAACCGGTACAATTTTTAAGGTTCCGTACCCGAAGGGTGCCAAACGGAACCCTATTACTAATCCACCGCTGACCGTCCGTCTGTCTGTCAGCGGGCTGTATCTCATGAACCCTAATAGGTAGACAGTTGAAATTTTCACAGATTGTGTATTTCTATTGCCGCTATAACAACAAAGAATAAAAAATTAAAGGGACCCCCTTTAATCCAAACAAGAAACATCGTATTTTTTTATATAGTGTTTAAATACTCTATGGAACCCTTCGTGTACGAGTCCGACTCGCAAGTGGCCGGTTTGTAAAACATAACATTACCTCACGACTGGGTTAGGTTTCAATATTTTTCAATCCATTCTAATTTCCATACTTCCTTATACAGGGTTATTGGTAAAACACCAACAACCTCTTAAGGGGTTATTGTACTCATCATTATGAACAACTTTTACTATGGGACCTAACCTAAAATCGTAAAAAAAAAATCTGCTGTTCAGTACATTTTGACGAATTATGCGAACATAAATGTACTGAACAGCTGATTTTTTTTCGCGATTCCAGGTTTGGTCCCATAGTAAAAATTGTTCATAATGTTGTTGGTGTTTTACCAATAACCCTGTATAAATGCTTATTATTATAAATGCTAAAGTATAAACCCTGTCTGTATGTCTGTGTGTTACCTTTTCAAGCGTTAACGTCTGACCGGGTTTCTATGAAATTTGGCACAGATGTATACCATGATCTGGATTTGGACTTAGGACATAGGGTTTATGTTTATGTTCCCATGGGATAAAATTCCGACCTCCACACGGGCGAAGACGCGAGCAAAAGCTAGTTTTATAATGTTTAGAGCCAACTGCGCCTATGACCGAAGGTTTATGTAGTGGCTGTCCAGAAGCTCACACTTCGCCACCGAGCAGAGCGGTCTTGATCATTATGCTGGTATGTTACTTACAAATTTGAGCAGGCACGTATTCTCTCTGAGGGCGCCGACGCAGCCCGCGAAGCTAACTACGAAGACTACGCCGCCAAGCAGAGCGATCAGAAGACTTATGTTCAGCATTACATCGTAAACGGTATCCAGCTGAAAAAGAAAGAGAAAATTCAGTATTGTCTGTACGTAGAATGATGGAAGTGGTTTTAGGAAAGTCATCGAACAGAATGTACAGAAACTTTTCTTATTAGATTATACAAAACTACACCTATGTGATTGGTCGACATCAAAATCTGCCTAGGGCATCCAATTCCGCAGGTTTTTTGTAATCTCGGAATTTGTAGGATCGATGATTTGATCTCGCAAGATCTCGGTATTTGCGAGATCCCGCATCTACATATAAATGTCTCATGCTCTGCTGTGTGAGACTGCCTATACAGGGTTATTGATAAAACACCAACAACCTCTTAAGGGGTCATTGTACGCGAAAAAAAATCAGCCGCTCAGTACATTTATGTTCGTATAATTCGTAACCAATAACCCTGTATAGGCAGTTTTTAAAACACACTCATATATGTATGTGATATGAGCATCACTACCTACATATTATAAAACAAAGCCCCCGCCGCGTCTGTCTGTATGTTCGCGATGATCTCAAAAACTACTGAACGGATTTGAATGCGGTTTTCATCAGTAGATAGATTGAATCAAGAGGAACGTTTATACTTATAGTTTTCCGACATCAACGCGGGCAAAGCCGCGGGCAAAAGCTCGTAGAAATATAAATGACAGTTATGAGTGTGTTTTAAAGACAAATTTAATATGGTGAAAATAAAAATCTATAAATATTACTTTTATTTATGAGGAAATACTAAATACTTAGTAACATTAAGCCGTGTTTTGCTGTAAATATTTTCGGAGAACAGATACATGTCTACGATTTCGTCTGCCAGACTGCATCTAATAAGTATGGGATACTACATAGCGGGCAGCAGGTAAAGCCCTTTCAGCTTCCACACTACTGGGCGGAACAGACTTGAGGACATTAAATGCGAATGTTGAATACTCGCCCATCGAACCTCCCGTCATTTCTTACTCACGAGTATTCGCGAGCGCAGGTAATTAGATGCATGCAACTTCACAAATCAAAACATAAACAATGGCAGCCCGAATGCTACCCTGACGCCCGCGCGGCCGCCCGAACAAACGCTAGCCGCAAGCACGACCTCAGACCTGAGTTTGAGTTTTGAGTTCAGCTCAGTACTCCTCATTTGCTAGCGCCTAAGGAAGAACGTCTTTATGCTGTCCCTTAATCCCGCAGATCTCGCACTTGGATGTCTGCCTATAATGTTCCGACTGCTAAGACACAGGCATAACCTCGGAGAAAGCGAGCGGCGTAATCCACCAGGCTCAGTGCGGATTGGTGGAAGACACAATGTCTTCGAAAGGAGACGGATACGCTTTCATACAATCTTGGGCCTGGATGTAAAAAGATGAAATTGGTGTCAATTGGTTGCTACTATATTATCGGACGATCACTGAAAATTTTGCGGATTTTAGCAATCTGAGAGCTGAGTTATAAGAGATTTTGTAAAAGTGAGGTTATACATCAACCTACACTTAACAGCTGATTTTTGAAGTGAAAACGTCATTTGTTTCTTTTATTTAGAATATTAATTATATTTGTAGAGTGGAAGGAAGTTAGGACAAAAAAAGATTTAGAAACGAGCGTGTATATAGGATGACTGGTAATTAGTGACCGATACTTAAACAGATTGTACTCATAACAAACAACTTTTACTATGGGACCAAACCTGAAATCGCGTAAAAAATATCAGTTGTTCAGTACATCTAAGTTCGCATAACTAGTCAAAATGTAGGGAACAGTCGATTTTTTTCCGCGAATGGTCCCATAAAGTTGTTTGTTATCATGAGTACAACATGTGTTTAAGTATCGTTCACTAATTACCAGTCACCCTATAGACCATGCACTTAAAAGCAATAAAAACAAAAACAAAAAGACTCGTCTGTAAAATTTCGCTAATTAATCCAAAAAAAGCTCTGTAGTTTCGACATAGTTTAAAGTTGCAAGTTTTACCAAGTATTTAGAACACTGGATGGCCAATTGGACCGTGTTATGCAAAAGCAGCCATGTCGGGAAAGTGCAAACAGAGTTATAAGCATTTTTCCGTCGCTGGTTGCATTATGGATGATATGGATGATATGAGCCGTCAAATGCAGCCTTGTCCGTATGCTCATATCTCTGTGATAAATAGAGATATCGACATGCCTGTTTTTGCAAAAAATCTTGTATGTCGAAATTAGTATGGCTGTGTTTATAACTCACTTTTGGAAAAGTACCATATGCCTACTTTCTGCATAACTAAGTCCAATTATGTAGCATGTTCGCGGCAGAGAAGTGAATGGTGGAAGCTCAAATTAGGGCCAGATGCATCTGTGTTAAGAGGATGTTACGCAATAAACGTGTTGCTGCTTATTTAACGACAAATTAAAATGTAAGATGAGCTGGAGTCAGCTTCGTTCTTTGTCCGCGTAAGTATCATATTTGCAAACATAAACTCACGGCTTCTTCCCACGGAGGTAGGCAGAAATTACAGAATGTCACCTGCTACGATCCTTACATGCGATTGTGACCGACTAGTCGATGTCCAAAAAGGCTCGACTGGCTGTTCACAGTAGTGTGCTGGTGCTCTGGTGGCTACGCTTATGTATCGGGTTGGCTAATAAGTAATGAGCGTTTTAGTTTATAATTTCTAGAATTTTCGGAAAGGTTCGAGAACGTTCTGTAGCAGAGAGTATATAAAGAGCGAGTCGCGCTCATGCGCGTTATTGATAGTTTGGCTGTTAGTGCGTTAAAGTTCACAAAGAAATGAGTGATATTAAAACCCACGTACGACATTGTTTATTATATGAGTTTCAATCTGGGCATTCTGCTGCAGAAGCTACACGTAATATATGTCAAAGGATAGCTCACGATGCAGTCTCCGAGGCAACAGCAAAGCGCTGGTTCCAACGGTTCCGCAATAACGATTTTTCCTTAACCGATCAACCAAGGTCTGGGCGCCCCGTGGAAATAGATATCGATAAATTAAAACTATTAATCGAAGAAGATCCTTGAAGAACTACACGTGATTTGACTGTTTAGCTCGAGTGCTCTCATGGCACCATAGAAAATCATTTACATGGTTTGGGAGACTTACAAATATAGTGTTTGGGTACCCCATCAATTAAGTAAAGGTCAGCTGACCTACCGAGCTGATATTTGTGTACAACTTTTATCTTTCCGCCGCACATTTAATTGGTTAGATCATCTTGTCACTGGAGACGAAAAGTGGGTTGTCTATGTTAATCACACACGCAAGCGCCAGTGGCTGGGATGTAAAAAACAGGGAAAACCAATGTCAAAAGGTGATCTTCATCCTCGCAAGGTAATGCTTTCTGTCTGGTGGGATGTACATGGAGTAATAAGCTGGGAATTCCTTCCTACTAATACTACGATTACAGCATCTGTATATTGTGATCAACTCGAAAAACTGAAGCTTGACATCCATCGCAAACGTCCACAACACGACCAAATATTTTCCTGCACGACAATGCCCGGCCGCATATATAGCTAAGAGTACCAGGCTAAAACTATTAAGCTTAATTGGGAAATAATACCCCACCCTCCATATTCGCCGGACTTAGCACCAACTGATTTCAGCTTGTTCCGATCACTTGGTAATAATTTACGGGAAAAAAGCTTTGACGATGAACCACACTTGAAACAATACATAGATGACTTCTTCAATTCAAAACCAACGAAGTTCTATGCGGACGCCATTCACTCTTTGCCAGATCGATGGCGAATGGTAGTAGAAAACGACGGTGAATATATTATTAATGATTAACAATTATTCATTTAATAAATAAATATAAATACAATAGTTGTATGTCGCTCATTACTTATTAGCCAACCCAACATATAAGTGAATTTAATTTAATTTTATTTATTTTACGTCGATGGACCTATCTTTGGTTGTTTGTTTGGTTGTTTGTTGATGGTTTATCATTTGTGACTTCGAGTTATGGCTACTTATAGCTATATGTAAGTGGGCACGCCCTTTATGCCTGGAGGCTTTTATCAATATAAATAAAAATCAATTGCCGAATGTATGTACGCGCATCACTTCAGGGGGCCAATTCTACTAATTTGCAACGTTACACGTTCAATTGTGTTTCAACAACAGTTCAGTTTCGATCGCCGTTCGATAGTTACCAAAAAAGTCATTCTACTATTCTATAAGCAAAATGGAAACTAAACTTAAACCGAATCGTAACGGGAACGTAACCGTGGGTAACCTGTGTGACCAACATTCCAAATAGTATGTTTTAATAATACCACAGAAAAAAAAAGTTGAATCTAATAATATTACTAAATACGAATAAGTGCTACTAAAAGTATATCTAATACAAAAACATATCTAGACCATACTTATACTTTTAGCCTGTATATTTTTTTTGTAACATTTCAACTTTATAAATAATAAAAACTTAGAAGAATGTTGCGAAATCTGTGAAACGAAATGTTTCAATTATGTTAAAAAGATAATGATGCGACTAAACGTCACGCTCATGTTCAGTTTTGTTAGCAGAATAGCTTTTGAGATTGTTTCGATCGATCGGTGACTAAACTGAAACGTAACCGCAGTTGGATCGTTGTTACATTCGTGGAATGCGAAAACGCTCAAAAGCCGTGGTTCAGCTGCCATTCAATTGCGATTTTTTAACAATTTTATTAATAGAATCGGCCCCTAGAACGGTTGCACCTATTTGGCTAATTCTTTGTTTGTTGTGTTTGCGATTATCAGGACAAGGTTTGTATTAAAGAAAATATTTTAAAACTTGCCGGGAAAATTGGAAAATTCGGGAAAACTAAAAGTGCATTTTCTATGGGAATTTTGTATGCAATATTGAAATTTTGACAGGACAACGTTTGCTGGGTCAGCTGGTTTAGGTATAAAGTATAGTTCTGTTTACGTTTTTAGTTTTGTATTTTTATTAATTGCTTAAGTATAGTTTTCATTTTTTTTTTTTGTATATTCGCGTGTGCTAGCTGACTTATGGCAAATAATTTATATTTAATGTTTTGTTTTGCGCAATGTAACTAAATTATTTAGTGCACTGTTGTATTGATACATTTTTTTTAACTGAACAGACAGCTGTGCTGCTGGGGAGTTTGTTGCGCCACTTCTTCTCCCCAGCTAAAGCACTAGGAAGTGGTGAAGGGCGGGCGTTTTGGAGGATTGTCTTATGTAATTTTGACGTTCGAAAAGTGCTGATTCTCAGCCTAGTTTGAATAAATGACTTTTGATTTTAACTTTGAGTGTGGCAAAAGGGGCATGAAAGTAGAATAAATGCTGTGGAAATACGTTCCTTGCGAAGCGTGTGTGTTGTGACTAAGAACGATACGTTGAGGAATGATGTGATAAGTGACAAAAATGTTAAAAATTATGCTTAGATGGTTCACTCATGTTGAGAGGATGAGTGAAAGGCGACTAACAAAAGGCAGATGTGAGTGGAAACGCCGGGAGGGGACGCCCTAGTGACCTTATTGTTCTTCAAAAAGGTCAGTTGCGTAGTACTCGCAACCAGATGTTTATATCAGCCAGATGTTTATATCGGATGCAGCAAATACCAGTATTTTACATAGAGCGACTGCCTCTATCTGCCGTCCACAAGCCAGTTACGTACCGGGTCAGACTTTCGGGCTTCTGACTACCTTTAACGACTGTCAAAGATCTACGAATGACAGCCGGGACCAACAAATTAACGTGCTTTCCGAGGTATGGAGGAGTCTCGGTATGTAAAGATGGTCCACTATCCACGGACGAACCACGACAAGTGTAGCTTAAACTGGTCGATCGACCCGTGCGGCTGTTATGACAACCAGTCTTACCAAGGGGTATCGTGCAACCCAGTAACTGGATTGTGGAGGTCAGACAGGCCGTCGCTCCATGGAAAATACTGGTATTCAGCTACATACGGTCAGACAGGTAGCCGACCCCAACATAGTTGAGAAAAGGCTAGGCAGATTGATTATTTTAATACTGCATGCATTCTTTAGTACCCATACAATGGTATCGTCATATGAAAAAGCGTGAAATTAACAATTTGTAGGTTTGTATCAAAGAATAATTTATATGAAACCAACTGTATAACATTTTCCTCATGCTCCAAAAAACCCAGAAATTAATCAAATAATAATTCGACCTTTGTTTAGTATGTATATATGTTACGGCTAAAACCCGAAGTGCGGCTACACCTAGTTTTAGCCAGCTAGAACTAGGTGTAGGTAACCGAATGCATTCGGACCCTGGTACTCACCAGCCGCTGCCGCGGCACCGCTCGCCTCGCTCGCTCGGCTCGTGCATTGTGTGGTGAAAGTCCTAACCTACCCAGTGAACAAGAATAAACATGGAAGCATTACTTCAAGGAAACTAGACGCGCATCTTGACACAAAGTCTCAAACCAACACACAAAGGAACTGCATCGCTGATTCGCCAAAAAATTATTACCACTCAGGAGGCCCAGTTAAAACTAGGTGTAGCCGCACTTCGGGTTTTAGCCGTAACATATACATATAACTATGCGATACGAGGGTGGTACCTACAGGATGAGGGAAAAACCTGTTCGGACATCCGTTATAGCTTTTTGAATTCATCTGCCTACCCTTTTCCCAACTATGTGGGGGTTGGCTTCCAGTCTAACCGGATACAGCTGAATACCAGTATTTTACATGGAGCGACTGCCTATCTGACTTCCACAACCCAGTTACTGGGTAATACAATACCCCTTGGTAAGACAGGAAGACTGGTTGTCAGACTTCCGGGCTTCTGGCGACCCGTAAGGTCTGTAAATACTATAGTATATAGGTATTCAGTTAGTCCGGTTAGACTGGAAGCCAACCCCAACATAGTTGGGAAAAGGCTAGGCAGATTGATTTGGTACTAGCATTAGTGTTTAATACCGTATTGATTGTTTATGTAATTGAATATCCTTGTATTTTTTTTTGTGATAATTATTTCTAGCATATTATATAAGCATTTTAGTTATTTTAACATGGCAGTAGATGTCAGTGGCAGCTTACTTACTATAAAATAGTAGTTTAAGAAACTGTTGCATAATGAGGAGTTTTAATACGTTGGTACATAGTCTGGTCATAAGTTTTGTCACATATGGAAAGTTAAATAACTCACACAATGAGTTGCAAATGAGTCACAAATGAAAGGGTATAAAATACAGATTTACACCACATTAAAATTATTCGAAATGTCCTCCTCTTGCTTCGATACAAGCCTTCAATCTGCAAGGCCAGTCATCAATCGAAGCACGCACGACGTTCATGTCAATATCGGCGACTGCTTTAATCAGGGATGCTTTAAATGACTCCAAGTTACGATGGGATTTAGCGCAGACCTTCTCCTCTAAGTGCTGCCATATTTTGTAACCCAAGGGATTCAAGTCTGGACTGGATGAGGGCCAATCCTCATGCTTGATAAAGTCGAGTCCACGTGTCGTGAGCCAGTTTTGGGTACTTTTCGCCTTATGAGCCGGCGCAGAATCCTGTTGGAATACCCAGTGTGCTTGTTTTCGAACATTGTTTGTGAAAGAAGTTCCACAATATTTGTTAGGAGTGTGTTTTGATATACAAGGGCACTGGTTTTCACTCCTGTTTCACAAAAAAAAAAACTCCTCCGTTGGACCCAAATAGGACACCCCAAGCCAAACCATGAATGCCGAAGAGTGATGATCATGCTGAACACGTGGCACGTCTCCTCGCTTCTTCACTAGAGTGTGCATACATTTTATCGTTTTTGTTGAAACTCTCAACATAAAAAAATTTTTCGTCTGAAAAAAGTATTTCGCGGTATTTTTTTCCCGCGTACCGCCTTAACAAAACCCGGCTTCTTTCGAGTCCGATTTTCTTCAGCCGTGCGTTAAGAAGATGTGCTATTTTTTTTTCTATAAGCACGCAGTCCTATGTCTTCATTTCCCTTTTAACAGTAGTTCTGCTTAGTCCCATCTGCAGAGCCAACATTTTTTGCTTGCGGACAGGATTTCGTTGGATTCGTGCCTTCACTGCTCTGATGACCGCTGGAGTCTGAACAGTACGAGGTCGACCGCTACTTTATTTATCTTCTAATCTTGAATCTTCCCTGAATCGTTTGATAATACGATAAATAAATCTCAGTGGAATTTTCAAATTTTTCAGCACTTGAAAATGGCGTTTGCGCGTGACCGCAACGATGCAATGCAATTACTGCCTTCTAATGCTAATTACTGTCTTCTTTGCGTGTCCACTCCATTTTAGAAAATGAACAAAATTCCAGAAACCCTTTGTTTTTATTTTGTTTAAATATTCAAATTTCGAATGCCCATAATATTTACCTCGGCTTGCATTCTAAATTCTAAATTTTACCTATGTGACAGAACTTATGGCCCGACTACGTAGTTATGTGCAGTTTTATACACTACTTTATCTACACTCATGCTATAGGCAGTACCTAGTAGCAATAAAGTTAAAGAACTATTAAAGAAATTTTACAGATTGTAGTAGCTTGATGTGCTGGCGTCTGTACATGCATAAAGTCTGTCATTATGGTACTATTTTTGAATTCATAATCAAAACTTTACGAGAGCGTAGACATTTTTTTTTATAAATAATAGTAAAGAGAGTAGTTAGTTTATTTTGAGATTATGTGGAGAATTAATGTACAAAAACAGCGCTTAATTTGCTTTAGTAAGCTGTACTGACATTTTACTGGCAAGTTTATTGCAAGCATTAATGACAATGGGTTCATCCCCTATTATATGGGATTTAAATATAACCGGCAAAATGTAAGTGTACTTTAAGGTGCACCATTTCCTAACCCTTCAGGGAATACCAGTTTATTTTTTTAATTTCTTTTATTTGTGATGGGTTTGCTCTTGACTCTAGTCTAGGTCAGAAGTGACAGAGACAAAGTCGACGATGGAGTGAGCCTACCCAGAAGAAGCCTGTTCACTCTCACTTTGAAGAGATTAGGGTTGTATGCGTTCAGAAACACAGACGCAGGTAGCGAGTTCCACTCCTTTGCTGTGCGCATTATAAAAGACACTTGGAAGCGCTTAGTGCGAATTGGTGGAATAGCAACCAGGTAGGGATGGTAGAAGGGGGCCGCTGGAATGAGGTCGTGGAGTTCTCGGGCACACTCTCCGAAGTACAATCTGTAGAAGACCGACAAGCAGGCAACCTTGCGGCGATGAGCCAAGCTATGAAGCTTGGCATCCACCAGTTTTACGTCGCCAATGAGCCTCTTAGCTCTGCGTTCCACCGAGTCAAGCGCGGCTAGTTGGTACTTGGCGGATCCATCCCAAAGGTGGCTGCAATTCTCCATGCAGGATCGGACTTGCGCTTTGTAAAGGGTTAAAAGCTGTCCCGGCGTAAAGTATCGCTTCACCCTATTTAGGATGCCCAGTTTTTTGGCTTAATTAAAATTAATTAACTTACTTTTATGAGTCCTGTGGCTTGCCATTTGTCGATGAATGCGTAAAGGCCCACTGCAATCAGCAGACCTCCAAATAACTGAAATTAAAATAAATACATTGTTACCAACTTCAAAAATGGAGGAGGTTCTCAGTTCATCCGAATCTTTTTTTTTTTATATATTGTACTAACACGTCAACTAATAAAAATCGTATGCCAATATAATCCACTCGGGAATAGTGTAGCTATCCATCAGTGAGTTTTTTTTTTTGTAATTGGTTTAGTACTTCCAGAGATTAAGTACCTTTTAGTACTCATACACACGAGGGGCACGCTTCAACACGTCTGCGGCTGCCGTCGACTACGTGCCGCTTGTGTATTTGAGCACTGTCGTTTTCCAAGTCTACAATGTCAATGCACCTTAGCTTGGCACTGACTTCAAAAGCTGTTTTTTTTTATGAAAGTTATTTTATTCGTTTTAGGTTTTTGATGTCGGTTTTTACTTTTTTAAAGCAATTTTTTAAATTTACTGTTTTATTTTACACCTTGTTAGAATTATTTTCCTCTCACTGTATTAACGCATTAGGTAACGGACGTTAAGGCTGGCCGCATACGTACGCTTTCCTTATACGTTTTCCGAATATGGAATACAGACTCGGAATTCCGTGAACCTAGCGCAGACGTTCGTTTTTCCAAATTTAGAATTTTTACGAACGCGCGGGCTTGGCATTCAAAACGTACGTAAGGAATGGGTTCCGTTAAAAAAAAAAACGAACGTGTGCGGCAGTCAATGTATTTTATTAGCGTTTGATACCTATACGTAGTATCTCTGTTTGTATTGTGTGCGTTTGGTGCATTCGGGTCTCCGAATATGGAAAACAAATTCGGAAAACGAACGCGTAAAACGTACGTATGCGGTCAGTCTTAAATTATCTTTCAAAGCAGTAAAATCCTGGGTTTGTCACTCGATATTAAGAGTTATATTATATTTAATTATAGACAAATCGATTGACGTAAGACTCATCAAAATCGGCCGACGCGTTTGGTCTCTAGAGCGCCACAAAAGAACAAACATACCTACATATATAATGGAGAGGAAAACAATTTTTTTATCACGATAGATGGCGCACAATCGACTGTACCTTGTTTTGATATATTAGCTGTCAAATCGTATGGATGTTTACAATCTACTAATTTTAGCTTTCCTATTTTCCGTAATTTTGTCCAAAAAGCCTCAATTTAGTGCGTTAATTTGTACATACATTACCCTCCTGTGCGTAGCGCAGTCGGGTAAAAAAGAATGACGTTGGACACAACATTTATGGATATTTTTTTATTAAGACACACTGTCTTATTACAAAACCAGGTGATTCAGATGCAGTTTTAAACCTGACATTTTCATTCTGACTATGCTAAATTTCTTAATGCAAAACTGACAATTTAATACTGGATCAAGATGTCAGTTTTATATTAAAAATTGTATTTTGGTTACATTCATAATACAAATACTGGCTCTATAGTTTAAACCGTATCAAAAGAAAAGCCATGTTTTGTAATATATGACTGAAAGTATTTCTCCTAGGACTGGGACTACCTCGTTGGTCCAGTGGTTGCAAGTGCTACTGCTGTGCATGAGGTCCTGGGTTCGTTTTTCAGGTAGGCAGTGTTATTGGGTTTTTTCATCAGGAATTTCTCAGTAGCAGCCCGAGACCCGATTTATAACTGGATAATGGCCATAGGCTCACCACCCCTACAGGTATACCTCTGCCTAACCCTTCAGGGATTATAGCCATAAATTTATGCTGATAAGTTATGCTGTTATTTCTCCTGGGATCTGAATGAAACCCCAGGCAAGTTTTTTTTTGTGCACTGAAGACTGAAACTTCAGGAAAATTTTGACATTATAATAATCAAGCACATTTATACATAGGTATATGCAATTTATTTAACAGGAAAAATACAGCTTTGAATTCATTAATTAAATGCAATGTTCAAAAAATTTTATAACCAATTTCAAAAAAAGGAGGTTCTCAGTTTGTTGAATCTTTTTTTTATGTATGTTGCCTGATTACACAAAGATGGATGGACTGATTTGGAAAATTCTTTTTTATTTGAAAGGGTATACTTTTTAGTTGGTCCCATTGTCATCAGGTCAGGATCTGATGATGGGGTCCTGGAGAAATTGATGGAACTCTTCAAATATTGTAGGCACATCTATATTGGTGTAATTGCAGTATGGCGTTTTAGTGGAAGGATAAATAAATAAATCAATCAAATAGCAATTTGGGTATTTTTATAGTAACTCATGCACTTGCTCTCGGAAAGCACCATTTAGTGAAGTGGAACTGAGGATGAAGATCATAGCTAGCTACCAAAACTACTCAATAATAAGTATGAAATACTTATTATTGAGTATTATTGAGGGTTGCAATTTGATTAGGTACTTTAATAATGGTTGCTAAGCAATTCATGCTCGTCACAATGCATATGGTGAAGTGGAGCCGATGGTGACTTCACCGTAAACTCCAGTTACAATACCTTTTACAAAAGGTGATGAGCAGTTAACATTAGGCTATTGTAACTTAGATAATTATTACAAACTGACCCTCTAAATAGTGAAAAGTAAAACCGTTTTTCCAAAAACAACAACCAACTTCCAAAAGAACACTACAAAGTGAAATAATGTTAATTTCAAAAGTCTGTTAAAAAAAAGTAAAATACAGATCCAAACACACCGGCTTCTGAAATTGAAGTTATTTTTCACTTTGTAGCATTTTTTCTTTGGAAGTTGGTTGTTTGTTTTGGAACAAAAGGTTTTGCTTTTCTTGCAATGTAGCCATGCTTAAAGTATGTGATTTAAACGCAGGTTACATCAGAATATTCTAACCGGCAACCACATTTTTTTAAGCATGAAAGTATTCTATTGAGTTATGGAGCGTGTCTGTGTGAATATAATTTCTATACTTCAACTCTTAGTAGCAGGAATAACACCATAGTACTTGGTAGCCCATACAAATTTATTCAGAAGAGAAAATAACATTAAAGTTTTCAATAATACACTGACATCACAGTGTTTCTTCCTAAAATTCAAAGGTGATGCATACTTAAAGATAGCAATGACCAAATACGTTTTTCAATACTCAGCTGTTATTGTTACAAGCCAGTTTAATATTTCCTTGGCTTTCTGTTATCAAACATCAATGTATTGATTTTACGATCATTATGACAACTCTCGTATTGTGAGAATCTTTTGTCTCCAAAATAAAGCCATCACAGGGAGTGTTAAAAGTATTGCTAATTGGATATTCAAAAAATCAACAATAGCCAGCATTTATCACGATATCATACTATCGCTACAAAGGTCGGAACAATAGAGGACGGATGCGGTCGAGAAACAAAACGAGACTGTATGGCAGATTTCCCATGCCTACATGGATCATCGAAAACAATGATTCACACACAAACAATGATGAATGAAATCTCGCTGTTTTAACTCTCTAACATTGAAAATAAGCCGAATTTACTTGAATTTATCTACCTAGAATATCATACTTTAAATTAATCTCTATTGAAACAAGAAATAACTTACCCAGAATATAAAATTCAATACAAAAATCATGTATTTCACACATCCGCTCACATAAGTGAAGTTCGGTCCTCGACGACGATGCATTTTGATCAATTTCCCATAAAACAATCACAATTTATTACGATACACGATCCAATGTTTATTTTTGTTGTTAATATTAATTATCTTAAAAAAATCTCAACACTATTAAAAAGTGAGTAATCAACGTCCACCTCCGATTGTTCCTGTCAGTGACAAGTAAAACATTGTGCTGCCAATAAAAAAAAACCTCGATTCCCCGCGTCAGTGTTGTCAATTCCTCGAAATTCCCCGCTTTTTTTACTCATTCCCGAATTATTATATTTTTGGAATAAAAACACTGTTTTATACGAAATTTAATTTAAAAATACTTTACCATAAAACAATATTAACTCGTATATCTACAGAGTACATCCATGCTATTTAAAACAAAGGGTAATTTTAGTGCAGGTACAAAATAAAAGTTTTTATTTAAATCTTTAGTGGTCCTTATTTTATTTGGAATAGTCACGGACTAGAGAAAAAAGAAGGACTCCGCGCCACGCATATCGAAAGTGAAGCACAGTAAGTATGCCGCCGGACCGTTTGTACAAACGTGCCTTTTTTTTTTTTTTTTTTTGTGGATGGGAAATCATCAAATAACTTCTCCCGCTCTGGGTGGAGCGGAAGGGCGTGTCAGACTTTTACTGACTAAAACCCACCCGTGTTCCTTCAGTTGCCTATGCCAGGGCCACGGTATCTTTTTCAAACAACCCGCGACCCCAGCGGCATTGGCCCTATTGGACCCCATCTTTTGCTGACATCTCTTTGAGGCGCGCGTGGAACACAACGCGCCGTCGACCCGGGCCTGGTCCTCACCGGACGGCGAGCTACCCACTACTCACCGTCCGCAAGCCCGCGCCTACGGTGGCCGGGAATCGGCTATCAATTCCCGCCGCCCAGGGCGTCTCCTGCGGCGACTGAGGGCGTGAGGCTGCCTCTCCCTCACGCGTTCCGCCTCCTCCTTCGCGAGCATTACCGCTTCGCAGAAGGAGGTGACGGCCTCCCATGCACTCTCGCTCCGCACCATGGCCTGGACCAGGCTCGGACGCGAGAGATCGCCGCCGCCGATCGCCTCCGTGAGAACACGGCGGTGCTCTGCCCAAGCCGGGCAGACCTCCACTGTATGCTCCACCGTGTCCTCTGGGCGATCCACACAATGGTGACACCCGGGCGTTTCCTCCCGCCTTATGCGAAACAGGAACCTCCCGAAACAACCGTGTCCGGTGAGGACCTGCGTCAGGCGGAAGGTGAGGACGCCGTGGCGCCTCTCTAACCACTCCTCAAAGAGGGGACTTATCGCCGCAATTGTGGCGTGCCCAGCGCTGGGCTGCGACAGTCGCACTCTCCATGTCGCCATGAGATCCCGCCGGAGTTCTGTCCGCTGTACCGTGATTTCTCGCGGCAGCGGAGTTACGCCCCGGCGTTTTGCCTCCTCGCGCCACTCCCACACGTGCGCGAGGACTTTCGCCTCCAGATCCCACGGCGGCAATCCGGCAAGGAGGCTCGCCGCCTCACCGGAGACCGTGCGGTAACCCCGGACTAGCCAAATGGCCATGACCCTCTGGGACGCGTTCAACCGGCGGACTGGCCGCAGCCTCAGGGAACGCGCCCACACCGGTGCCCCGTAAAGGGCCATGGACCGCACGACCCCCGCGTAAAGCCTCCGGCAGGAGGCGTTTGGACCACCTAGATTGGGCAGGAGCCGCTTCAAGGCAGCCCCAGCCCGCTCCAGTCTGGGAGCCAAACGTCGGAAATGCTCCACGAAGTTCCACCGGCTGTCGAGGACGAGTCCCAGGTACTTCATCGTCGACTCGACTCCGATGCGAACCCCTCCTACCGTTATTTGGGAACCCGACGGTGGCGCATTCCGAGGACCATGAAAACACATGGCCTCGGACTTGTGCAGGGCCACCTCGAGTCCCAACTGCCGGATCCTCTCAACGACTATCGCAACCCCGCGTGTCGCTAATTCAGCCGCCGCCTGGTGCGACCTCCCCTGCGCCAGGACCAGCGTGTCGTCAGCGTAACATACTACGCTGACGCCGCTAGGGAGGTCGGCGCGCAGCACCCAGTCGTACCCGATGTCCCACAAATGCGGCCCCAGGACCGATCCCTGTGGGACACCGCACGACATCTCTCGCCGGTTCCACTCTCCCTGATGACCGGGGTAGATGACGGCCCTATCCGTCAAATAGGCCTCAACCACTCGACAGAGGTAGGTCGGCATCCGGTGATACCGGAGTGCCTCCCTGATGCAACTCCAGGGCAGGGTATTGAAGGCGTTGGCGATGTCTAGAGACACCGCCAAGACGACCCCACCCCGGGCCACAGCATCCCCCGTCGTGAGGGCTCGCACGCGCATGATGGCGTCCACCGTAGAGCGCCCCCTGCGGAAACCAAACTGGCTCTCCGCCAAATCCGGCCCCTCCTGCACCAGCCACCCGACGAGGCGGTCTGCAATAACTCTTTCAAAGAGCTTGCCCACCTCGTCGAGCAGCACGATGGGTCGGTAAGCGGACGGAGAGTCCGCAGGGCGCCCCGGCTTCTTAATGAGGACCAGTTTCCCCGTCTTCCAACGAAGTGGGAACTGGCCCCTCTCCAAGCATGCGCTTAGGAGCCCCCCTAGTCGAGGCCCGAGAGCCCCAAAGGCCAGAACCCAGGCTCTTCCAGGTAAGCCGTCGGGTCCTGGGGTGGCATTTTTGGCACTCAGCCTACGTACCGCCGCTCTCAACTCTACCTCGGTCACTTCCGGAGCATCGTCGTCGTCGTCGGTGATGTGGTCCGCAATGGGCACCGCAGGAAGCGGAGCCATGGGCGGGGGAGTATGTTCCCCTCGCGAAGGGAACAGAGCGCTCACCACGTCCTCCACGAGCTGGGGCCGGAGACTCTGCGTCAGCGGGGGCGCCCATGGGCGGAGTTTATTCCGCACCATTTTATAAGGGCGTCCCCATGGGTCCCTGTTTAGAGTCTCCAGCGACTCCTCGCGAGCCAGATCCCTGGCCCGCAAGATCTCCGCTCGGAGGGCGGTCTTCGCCGCTCTGTACCCCTCGTACAGCTCCGCCTGAATGGCTTCCGTATCCGGAGGGCGGAGCCTGCGGTGCCTGGTGTACCGGTGCCGCGCAGCAACGCACGCCTCGCGCAGAGCCGCCAGCTCCGGCGACCACCAATACACCTGGCGCCAGGCGCGACCGGGCTGGACCCGGGGCATTGCCACGTCACATATTTCGGACATGGCCTCCCGGAACCACTCCGCCTCGTCGTTGATGTCGGCAGGCCTGTCCGGTGGTGACACCCAGGCCTGCACGATCGAGGCTTCCAGAAGGAGCTCCCGGTCCAGCTTCTTCAGTGCCCACCGCGGACCACTCGGGGCCTGTCGGACCGGCGCGCTCGAGGTCTGGGCGGAGACATCAAACCGGATGTACCGGTGGTCGGAGTAGGTCTCCACCCCCTCTATGACGCGCCAGTCAACAACATGTGGCAACAGAGCGGGGCTGGCGAACGAAATGTCCACCACTGATTCGCCCCGCATCCGCACACACGTGGGGACAGAACCCCGGTTTAGGATGACCAGGCCTGTCTCCAGAGCCCAGTCCTCCACCATCCTGCCCCGTGTGTCCGTATACCGGGAACCCCAAGCCACATTCTTGGCGTTGAAGTCCCCGAGGACGAGCACGGGAAGGGAACGAAACCCGACGACGACGTTTTTCAACTCCGCAAGGGAGTTGTGGAACTCGGCGAGAGTTCGGTTCGGGGAGAAGTATACCCCTACCACGACAATCCCCCCGAACCGTGCTGCAACGCAACCCTGTCCCCTCTTGACGGCTTCGAGGGACAGGGTACCGGCGGCGGCCGACGAAATGAGGGTCAATGAGCCGCTCAGGTCCTCCACCCAGTAATCACTGGGCGGGACAAAGTACGGCTCAGCGACCACGGCGATGTTAATCGACCACTGCGCCATGCTCTGGAGCAACAGATCCTGAGCGGTGACGCAGTGGTTGATGTTCGCCTGGAGGAGGCGTAATGGGGCCATTACTGGCACTCCATATTAGCCCCCCCCTGAGCCTCCTGTGAGGGCTCTGCCGCAGTGAGTACGGCGGCGACGGCAGTGGAGGCGGCAGCGACGGCGGCCGTGGCGGCGGCTGCGGCCGTGACGGCGGTAGCGGAGGCGGAGGGCTTGCCCCTGCCCCGGGCTTTGGTGGGTGGACCACAGCCCTTGCTTCCAGCCCGGTGATCGGCCGGCTTGCCAGCTGCCGCACATAGATAGCAGTGCGAGCCGGCCTTGTGACCGGGCTGACCACAACGGAAGCAGTGACTGCTGCGATCCACCTCCGAGGTGCATTTTGCCCCCACGTGGTTGCCCACTTGGCAACGGAAGCACCTCAGAGGTCTGGGTTCCAGCAGTTTCACCCGCGTGGAATCCCAGCACACCTGGAACCTTCGGCCCTCCCCAACTATTTTGTGGGCCGCCGATACGGGGCAGCTCACCGTAACGGCTCGCATCCCCGTGAGGTCAGGACGGATGGTGCCTACCTTCACCTGTTCGAAGGCACACCCTCCAGTCTTGACCACGGCGGCCACCACCTCTCGCTCCGTCACGGAGTCGTCCAGACCCAGGATGCGCAAGTCAACGCACTTGGCGGGTCTGGACATTCGGGCCTCGTCCGCATTTAAGGACGCCCTGAGCCTTTCGGCCAGAGCGTCAGCGGTCGGGCCACTGGCCGCACCGGGGATCTCGAGCATCCGAGCCCCAGTCGCAGTGACCCTTACCCGCAAGCCCTCGGTAACACCGATCTCCTCCAGGTTCACCGCCGCCCTCGCCTTGGCGAGCACGTCGCGGTAGGACACGCCCTTCTTCTCCGCCTCCGGCTGTAGTGTGATCACTACAGCTGCGGACTTTGGGGCACGTAACCTCGCCGCGACGCTTCGCTCTTTGCGCCGCCGCCGCCTCTCCCTACGCTTGGCCGACCTTGCCGCCTTGCCCTCCTTCCTCTTCTCCCCAGCTACCTGCCATTCGGCGTCAGCCGGAGGAGATTTGGGAGGCGGGGGCAGCCGCTTCGTCACCGCCACAGCTGGGGCCCTCTCAGGCGCCTTCGCAGCCGCCTTCGTGGGTGCCTTCGCAGGCGCCGTCGCCGGCGCCTTCGCAGCCTCGGCCCCGCCCTTAGCCTGCCCTGCCGACCCTGGTTTGGCCGTGGCAGCCATGGCGGCATACGAAGCCGCCTTTGGCTGGCCCGAGGCCGCCAGTCGGCCTAGCGGGGGCCGCAGGACGATTCCCTCAAGGACCGAGAACCGGTTGCTAAGGGAAGCCAACTCCTTCCGCACCAAGGCCAGAACTCGGTCCTCTGCAGGCCCGAGGCCGCCTTGCCCCTGCTGCACCCCCTCCTGAGCGCCGGCTCCGCGGAGCCTGGCCAGGTCTGCTCGGAGCTCCTCATTCTCCTTTCGGAGAAGCTCCATGGCGGCTGTCAAGCGGGCGACCTCCGCCCGCATTTCGGACATTCCGTCCGACGGAGGCCCTTGAAGTAGAGCCTCCGCTGCCGCCATAATGGAGGCCTTGGCTGCGGGTATGGCCTTGTCTTTAGATGACTGCTTCTTCTTCAAGGCCACACCCTTGACTGCAGCGGCCACGACCTCCTCAAACCTGGCCCGGTCCGAATTGGAGCCACCAGCGGCGTCCGACTCATCGCCAGACGCCTCCACGGCGCTCCCCTCGGCCGACCCGGCTGAGCCGTCCTCTTGTGCGGCGTTTACCCGGCTCTTGCTCTTCCGGCCTAGGCCCCGGCGAGCATATTTTGGAGCCGATTTAACTCCGCCGTCCGAGGAAGAGTCCTGGGCATCTCCCGGATTTAGGGTCCGCTTCAGGAAAGCATTTTTCCTTCCAGCGGCCCCCACCACTACGCACTCCGGGCTCTTAAAAGTGCCCCTCGCGCCCTTCACTCCCGATGCGGCGTCGGACTCCGACCCTGCATCACTCCTCTCCCTCTCCTCTTCTCGTCCATTGTTTTTAGTTGGTTCCATATTTGTTCCCACGAGTAAAAACTTTATCACTGGCTCAAAACTGTGGTTCGCACTAGAGATTAATTTAGCTACCCATTAATCAAGCTACCAACCTCCCTCACGGTGCGCCGCCGCTTGAAGGTTTGGGGTAATTTTTTTATAGAGGTTTTCTTCCTCGCGGTCCGGGCGGTTAAGCCAAGACCCTCGACCCCCGTCAAAAGTCAGAGACATGACCTTGAACAATCTTCGGGGCTACGAGACTAACGGTGGCAGAAGGAAATGACTTCCTCCTGCCTGCCCGGCGGCAGGGTTAGTGCACACCGAGCCCGCTCTTACTCCGCCGCTGTGCGTCTCTGCTTAGAGCAGAGGGACACACGTTGGAGCGTACCTCCGACAGGATATTGGCATACGGGCAACAAAACCCCTTAGGCACACGTGCCTAAGGGGAACCATTGCCCGCACCCCAGGGTGCACCGTCCCGGAGACTGGCCTTCCCCCCGGACGTATCCGTAAGGGAACTCCAGCCCACGGGCACTCGGGGAGGTTTCCTGTCCACGCACCCCGTACAAACGTGCCTGACGCACACATAATAATATACATCATAGTATGCCGGCCGGCCGCCATTACGCGACACGACGAGGGCACAGATATTATACGAGGGCGTCTTTGTAAGTACCTAGGTACTATTTACGTGAAGTAATAAAATAAAATAATGCCATCTTGTGTTGTGAAAAGGTGTAAAAATACATATCACAGGTAAGGCACAATTTTACTTGTTGATTTATTGTATTTTGACGTTTTAAAATCATTACTATTGGAACACAAAACCTCAACAAACTTATAAGTGTTGTCAGAAAATAAATGGGTAATTTTCCCGAGAGATTGGGTAATTTTTTTTTGTGTTCTTTGTATTTCTTTGCAAGTATTGACGATGATTATTTTTATAGATTTCTTACAGCAAATCAACCATGGAACATGGATTGGATAAAAATAATAAGAAACTGCAGAGGTGAAGACCATTGGATTCCGTCGAAAAAAAGCGTGATATAAAGCGTGGTATTATACATTTTGATACAAAACACATACATTGATACATTTTTCGTGATATACCACGAAAAATGGACTACGTCGAGAATAGGTAACGTATGCAGTTCCAAAAAGAGTAAGATAATAATAATTTTCGTACTAAATATACTTCATCTGTGCCCATCATAATATCAAAATCAAAATCAAAATCAAAAGTCATTTATTGAAACTAGGCTGAGAATCAGCACTTTTTGAACGTCAAAATTACATAAGACAGTCCCCCAAAACGCCCGCCCTTCACCACTTCCTAGTGCTTTAGCTGGGGAGAAGAAGTGGCGCAACAAACTCCCCAGCAGCACAGCTGTCTGCTCAGTAAAAAAAAAAAAATGATTCTATATAACACTGCGCATAATAATTTAGGTACATTACGCAATACAAAACATTAAATTAAATTATTTGCAATAAGTAAGCTAGCACACGCCAATATACCAAAAAAAAAAATCGAAAACTATACTCAAGCAGAAACAAAATACAAGACTAAAAACGTAAGCAGAACTTTATACCCAAATAAAAGCCTCCAGTAATAAAGGGCGTGCCCACTTACATATACCAGTACATGTAGTCGTAACTCAAAGTCACAGATGATAAACTAGGACCATCGAAGTAAAATCAACAACGAGTTAAGTTACTAATAACAAAACAAAACCAAGGTCAGCAAGACGACCTGTCACCACAAGCAGCACCCGTTCACGAGTATAACGCAAAGATCAGCCATTACCCCCCTCGCCATATTTGAGGGAAGGAGACAACCCGACCCCCGACGCTACCGCAAGCAGTGACATCTAAGGGAGCATGACGAACTTGCTGCCGGTTGCTCGGGCAAGAAAAACTATGATCAATTGTCGAGGTCACTAGCTAACCACATATTGCAATACCACTCATAAAAAAACATTGAAATGAGTAGATTATGTCAATAATAAATAAAAATAAAATTAAAATAAATTGACCTTGAGAGTCAAACAAAATAAATAATTATATGAACTCATATAACCTGTCAGTAGGTATGCTAATTCTGGAGAAAGAACATAAACATTGTCTTAAGTTAAACACAGCGACCAACTATTCTTATCGTTTAAGTAATCGTTGATAGAATAGTATGCCTTTGAACAAAGGTTAGATTTTACTTTAGCTTTGAACGCATTAAAGGGCAAATCTAGCAAAGAAGAGAGTAGCTTGTTATAAAAAGATATACCAAGCCCAACAAATGAGTTATGAACCTTATGAAGCCGGTGAAATGGAGCACGTAATTTGTCCTTATTTCTGGTGTTAACATTATCCATCCGCCTAACCTCTTCCTAACTAGTATGGGGTCCGTTTTGATTTAACTAGATACGGCTGAATACCTGTATTTTACACGAAACAACTGCCGTCAGACTTATAAAATTTCAACTATATCTGGTGACTACCCAGTAATTAATCTTCTTCGCTGATTGTATAGTTAAATAAATATTTTTGCTTAGATATGTTAGCAGAAACCGGTACCTCCAAAGATTTTCTATTGAGTTTTAAGTGAGTAGTAGTATAGTCATGATGTTCACACTGTTTGTATTATCTTTTAGCTATTGTTTGGGCCACCAGACATCGAAGAACAGCCTGTGGAGCCAAGAATGACTATTCCTTTACAAAGAGCACACCAGTTCTCATCACATATGACATCTATTTTTCTTCCTTCATTTGTAACGAAAGACAACATTCGTACATATTAACTGAAATATTAGAAAACTTTATAGGCAATGACAATATTTTTTTTTAATTTAGAAGTCGGGTACACTTTCGCAGGGGTAGAACTCAAAATCAGTCTAATAAAATGCATTTCTGAAAAATATTTAGCCATCAGATTTCATCATATTTCCAAATTAGAATGTATAGCAAGGTCAGTGAACAGTAAAAGGCAGGTATATAAAAAATTAACCCAGCATAAGGGATTTTACCCTATTTTTTAAGCATTTATTTAGGTACGCTTTTCTGTAAAGGGTTTGTATCATCAATTGGCGATGGTTCTTAGATTGGAACGGATTCTAATACTTCTTCGATCGATAAAGAAAGCAGTGCGGGTTAGTGACTGTTTGTATGTATTGTGAAGATTCTGATTAAATGATTTGAATAAATATTTAACTTTTATTTTCTACAGAACGTTAAATAGTTTTCTTATTATACATAGGTAAAATCTTTACACCTTGTGTGTTTTAGGTAAGTAAGCTTTAATAACCCATCCCCCCTATCTTACTTATAGGTAATTAAAGACAATCAATTGCATTATATTCTACATCAGCGTTTTCTTAGTCTTGCATGGAGCAAATTAAATACTTAATTTTGAGTTTTAACTAGTATATGTTTGTAATTTCAATTAAGTGGACTTCTTATATTGCTTTATTCTAATACATGAATAAACTGTCAAAATATTAAAAAAAAGGGAAATTTCCATTCATCTGGTATCCCTCAAATCACGCACACATAGATCGGTACGGTGCTTCACTTTCGATACGCGTGGCGCGGAGTCCTTCTTTTTTCTCTAGTCCGTGGGAATAGTATATTATTTTTGCCTTAATTTCACAGTAATCATATTTCGATTAGGTTCGAATTTTGTAAGATTCCCCGCTTAAGCTATACCTTGCTTGGTAGGAGTCTCAACAATGGTGTCATTGTTGAGACTCCCACGGTGTTGTGTTTTGATGTTATAGGTTGCTGAAAACCCTCTCCAAAGACGCGTTTGAAACAACCAAGCGTAATAATCGACAACCAGAAATGGATGCGTTCAGAAATACAAAATCGTGGTCAAATGACAGTTGAGCGGCATTTGAGTGGTGTTGCCATTCAAAATTATGTTAGTAGTGGTGGAGCTGTATCTGCCAAGTCTGAACGTGATTTTTTAGTTATAAGTATTACCCGAAATCATTTTTTTTAGCCCACCGAAATAATTGGTGCGGATTCCCCGATTTTTGTCATTCGCGCTAACCCTCAATTCCCCGCAAGTCGGGAATTTTCCCCGCGATTGGCAGCGCTGCTCACTGTCACTCTGTCACCTCTGATCATAGACACTAAGAAGCGATAGATATTAGGTACCTATTCTAAGGCGAAGACCGTCGGACATTGACATTTACAACAAATTATAAAAAGAAGGAACAAAAACAATTTTAGCTATGTCTACGATTTTAATTATATGTCGTACGTCCACGTAGTGCCACAAAATTATCTGGCGTGGTGGCAAAAAGAGGAACTAACGAGACCATTTTTAAATATTAATCTGCCTGCCATTCGGTGACATATGCTCCATTGGTGGTTTGCGCCGTATGTTTATTTTTCGTTTAGTGGTTATTATAGCTGGTGAAAAATGCCGAAAGCGTTAGATTATAAGTCTTAGATTTTAAGAAGGAAGAAAAGCGCCTTCAGACGCCGATAATACCTTTCGAAAAATTGTATGAACGCCTAGCTGCCACCACAGGTCAGGACCACAGGATGTCAGCTTTTGAAAATAAATTCAAAGAAAACACTATTTCGCACGTACTAGTAAAATAGGGATGATGACAAAAAATGTATTTTTGTCCGTCATGTAAATTATTAAAATATATTATTGGACACGTATTTTTTCTTTTTCTACGTAATCAAAAGAATACGGCGATACATTGAGTTAAAATGTGTCATGACGGCACGCCTTCGTAGATTTTATACGTAGAAGTGACGTAGCAAGCCCCCACTCCCGAACTTTAATGCGAGTTATCCAAGTCATTTTTTATTAATATGATAAAGCAAAAAATACGTATCTAATATTTTATTATTATCTGACTGACGGACTAAATAGAATTTCTTTTTTTTTTTACCCATGCATCATCCCTAAATCGTTACTTTTGTTGTAGGTACCCGGGAGCGATTTGTTAGAAAACTTGTGAAGAAAAAAGAACAGGCAGATAAAACTGGAACAAAAGTTGCTAAGCCAGGGGAAAAAGCCAAAGGACGAAAGTTAACATTGAAGTGGATGATTTCGATCTGTGTCATATGAAGAAAAACTCATGAATTTTACACTATACTGAAAGAAATTCCCAAAGTTACTAAAAGTGCTCCAAGAAGACATGGATTTTAAAGGGAGTCGAGAAACTCTTCGGAAAACCAGTCATATTTTTGGATGAGCTATTCACACACACTCATACAGCTGGGTTTATTATAGGTACTCAGTACTCTGCATTAAATTGACTCAGACCAAAAGTAGATAAATGTATTCTAGATGTTGTAGATAGTAGACATTGGTGCCGATTCTCTTGTCACAACAAATGTCTCTAAGGCCTGCATTCCTCCTGCGCTGATGACGGTCGTGTACGTCGGTCGTGACTCGTGCGTACGAATATACATTGTGTTCTATATACCACCACACTGCGATGCTGACGTCAGCGGCGAGTACGTTGCTACTCACCGCGTATCACGCGCGTCGGTCTCGCTCATCAACACCGCGTACGTCGGTCGACTGATGAGCATGGAATTGTACGAGCGCCCTCAGTCTGTTACCGAAAATCAGCTGAATGCCATGCGTAAAACCAAGGAACTTATATATATTATAAGTTCCTTGACTAAAATCGAAATCATCAGTTGCCAGCCTATCTCATTTTATATATGTGTATTAGTCTATGGTTGCTAACACTGATATAATAACCGACCGCTCGGTTGGTTTCACATTACGGTATTTTATTATTAAAATTTACTAGCTTTTGCTCGCGACTTCGCCCGCGTGGTGGTCGGAAATCACCCTTCGGGAGCGTGCTACCGGGATAAAAAAGTATCCTAGATCCTGGCCTATTCATATGCCTTTCATCCAATTCTGATGAATGAAAGGCATACGCAATTATAGTTAAGTCAGACGATTACGTACAATTGATTGCATTTTTGCTTTCGCACTTCGTAAGCGTCCCTGTCTTGAAGCCCTTGCTGAGTAACTAAAGCCGTCATAGTCATAATTATGTAATAGCAGGTACCTAACATGAGAGGAGTGCATCCGCAAACCGAAAGAACATTAAAAACATACCTCCAATTTTTATGAACATCAAAACACTTATTTCCTATTCTCTCATTAATTAAATATTAATGGAGTGAGAGATTACTTACGAAATAAACACACTTCTAATACGTGTTTAACAGTCAACGATACTGCACATCTTTCCCAAAAAAACCTGAATATTCTGAAAAAAAAAAATAGGTACCTATTCATACATTGTCCGATCAGCTGTTAAGGTGGATTTTTAATTTATTCCTCGACCTATGATCCCTTGAGAAATTTGTGCAGTATCATTGACTTGCTACACTGTCAAAGTTTCGCGTTATTTATCTATTATTTACTACTATTACTATTATTTACGTTATTTTATTACTGGCCTGTTGGTCTAGTGGTTAGTGGCCCTGACTGCTATGCCGGAGGTCGTGGGTTCGATTCCCACCCAGGACAAATGTTTGTGTGATGAGCATGATCATTTGTTCTGTGTCTGGGTGTAATTTATCTATATATGTATGTATTTAGAAATATATAAGTATGTTTATCAGTTGTCTAGTACTCATAACACAAGCTCTGCTTAGCTTGAGGCTAGACGGCGTTGTGTGATAGTTGTGGAATATTATTATTATTATCTCCTTTATTCATTTTTTTTTTACATATAAATTATATTTTTAAATATTAGAATTAAAAAAAAAACATTTAAAAATATAAAAAATAGAAATCCACCGGCATGGGGAACAGGGTCCAAGCTACCGGTGGTTAGGGTCCCAGAGACAGGAACCTCCTCACAATACGTGCCGTATCAAGGAGTACTGCCTTCTGAATCAGGCCCTTCACCCAGCCACCCAACGAGAGCCTCTTGAGATGTTGGTCGAGGCTCTTAGCGATAAGGCCATTGACCGTAACGACTATCGGCACAATGATTGCCGAGTCCACATCCCACATAGCGACAACCTCGTGGGCTAAGTCGAGATACTTCAATTGTTTCTCCTTCTCAGCCTTCACGAGGTTCTCGTCATGCGGGATAGTGACATCGATTATCATTGTGCGGCGCACTGATCGATCTATTACCACTATATCAGGCTTATTGGCTACAATAGTCCTGTCAGTGATAATAGATCGATCCCAGTATAACGTGACATGGTCATTCTCGAGAACTGGGTCGGGCACATACCTGTAAAACGGTACCTCAGAGTCCACAAGGCCGTATTTCAGAGCAAGTTGCTGATGGATAATCCTGGCTACTTGATTATGCCTGTGCAAATACTCGCCGTTAGCTAAACGAGAACATCCAGAAGTAATATGTCTGATAGACTCACCGGGACAATGGCATGCCCGACATATGTCGATCGTCCCGTCTTTCATTATATACTTCCGGTAGTTATTTGTTAGCATAACTTCATCCATAATCGCACAGACTGAACCTTCGGTTTCCCCAAAGAGGTCACCGAAGCGTAGCCAGGCCACGGACGCTAAGAAATCTACGTCGGGCCCATGAAGGGCCCGGAAAAAGCGTCCGTGAAGCTCCTTGCTTTGCCATACTTCCTTGCGGTCGTTGGTACTAAGCACCACAGGTTTGCGCCAGTTCTCTTTAGCCAAGGACAACGGGGTGAGTCCCTTGTCCACTGCAACCACATCTCGGTGCATACCAACGTCAGCCTTGAGAAAATATTCTCTGAGACTGCACACCTCGCGGTTGTGGAGGGTCTTAGCATTTAAAAAACCTCGACCCCCGCACTTCCGCGGAATGTACAGCCTCATGACAGACGAACGTGGGTGATGCATCCGGTTTGCAGTCAGCAGTGACCGGACTCTCCTATCCAGGGCGTCTAGTTCCGTCTGGGTCCACTTTAGTATGCCAAAGGAGTACATCAGGACCGGCATGACCCAACCGTTAAAGGCGCGTACCTTGTTGCCGCCTGACAAAGAACTATTAAGTACCTTTTTCAGGCGACCGAAGAAGCGCTCCTGCAACGATTGTTTCATGTCAGGTCCGTTAATGCCTAACCCCTCTGACATACCCAGGTATTTGTAGGTATCCGTTGCGGAGAGTGATCTCAGGTTTATAGAATCTGAGAGTTGTAGTCCCTCAGATTCCACAATCCCGCCCCGCTTTACATGCATGACTGCACATTTATCTACACCAAATTCCACCCTGATGGAATCACTAAAAGTTTTAGTTACTTTTAGTGACTCCAGCAGTTGCAATTTGTTGGTGGCAAACAGTTTCAAATCATCCATATAAAGCAGGTGGGATATTACCTGACCCCCTCTCCGCAAAGGACAGCCCAGCCCTGTACCCTCCAGCAGAGTGCTAAGAGGGTTCAAGGCTAAACAAAACCACAGTGGACTCAGACTGTCGCCCTGGAATATTCCCCGCTTAATCCTAATAGGTTCGTTGCTCCCCTGAATTTGTCGGCATCCTGGATAGCGAAGAACCGTCCTCCACTGCCCCATACACGTCGTTAGGAAGGTGCTCAGAGTTGTATCAATTTTGTACAACTCTAACACCCTCAAGAGCCATGTATGCGGCACCGGATCAAAGGCCTTCTTATAGTCTATCCAACATGTCGACAAATCCTTTCGGGATCGACGGACCTGTTGGCTTATGGCCATGTCAATGAGGAGTAGCTCCTTGGTGCCGCGGGACCCATTCCTACATCCATTTTGAGAGACAGACATAATAGAATTCTTTTCTAAATGAGAATTAATTTTCTCTCTCAAAATGGATGTAAGGAGTTTATAGACCGTCGGCAAACAAGTGATCGGCCTATAATTTTTGGGTTCCGTGGCATCACCTGACTTATGGAGCAGGTGAGTAACTCCTGTTGTAAAGAGCTGTGGCAGTGACCCAGACTCTAAGGCCGACTGGAATTGCGATGCTAAGCACGCATGTGAACTTTGCAGCCATTTAAGCCAAAAATTGTGCAGTCCGTCCGGTCCCGGAGATTTCCAGTTCGGTATCGGACGGGCTGCACTGGCTACATCGGAGGAAGTAATAATTACTTCTTCCATCTCCGGTATGGCGTCACACACGCGTTCAACATCCCGCATCCATTCAGCCTCAGTATGGCAAACGGGCACCGACCAGATGTTACGCCAGAATATGCTAGTGGCATCATCATCCGGGCGGCATACGTCTGCCATATTTTGCTCAGGTCGCTCCCATGCTCTATACACCCACCTTTGATCACGCTGGAATATGCGATTCTCCGCTCAACCCGTCGCTTATACCTACGGATACGGCTTGCCCATGCACAGACCTTCTGCTTCAGGAAGTCAATGCGCTCTGTGACACGGGACATATATTCTTGAGGACTGATTCCAGTCCCCGAGAACGCCCGCCTCACAAAGCGCATCACTCTAGGGCGAGTATTGCCCTCCCTGAAGCAGTATAGTTTGCCGATGAGCACCCTGGTCCCCTCGATACGCCGCTCGATCCTGCACTGCCAGGCTGGAACAGCGGGTTTTGGTCGTGTAGCTATGTCACAATTTGGAAATTTGACATTGGCTATTATTATTATTATTATTATCTCCTTTATTCATTTTTTTTACATATAAGTTATATTTTTAAATATTAGAATTAAAAAAAAAAAATTTAAAAATATAAAAAATAGAAATCCACCGGCATGGGGAACAGGGTCCAAGCTACCGGTGGTTAGGGTCCCAGACACAGGAACCTCCTCACAATACGCGCCGTATCAAGGAGTACTGCCTTCTGAATCAGGCCCTTCACCCAGCCACCCAACGAGAGCCTCTTGAGATGTTGGTCGAGGCTCTTAGCGATAAGGCCATTGACCGTAACGACTATCGGCACAATGATTGCCGAGTCCACATTCCACATAGCGACAACCTCGTGGGCTAAGTCGTGATACTTCAATGGTTTCTCCTTCTCAGCCTTCACGAGGTTCTCGTCATGCGGGATAGTGACATCGATTATCATTGTGCGGCGCACTGATCGATCTATTACCACTATATCAGGCTTATTGGCTACAATAGTCCTGTCAGTGATAATAGATCGATCCCAGTATATCGTGACATGGTCATTCTCGAGAACTGGGTCGGGCACATACCTGTAATACGGTACCTCAGAGTCCACAAGGCCGTATTTCAGAGCAAGTTGCTGATGGATAATCCTGGCTACTTGATTATGCCTGTGCAAATACTCGCCGTTAGCTAAACGAGAACACCCAGAAGTAATATGTCTGATAGACTCACCGGGACAATGGCATGCCCGACATATGTCGATCGTCCCGTCTTTCATTATATACTTCCGGTAGTTATTCGTATACTTCCGGTAGTTATTCGTTATTATTATTATTATTATTATTTAGGTATGTGAGATGTTGGGATCGGGATTATTTGACTTAAATTATGCTATGAGACATATCCACAAGTTCCTCAACCATTTCCAGACAGCTCAGATAATTGCTCGTGTAAATTTTCAAGTCTATTAATCAAAGGAATAAGATTTTTCACAATTATAAACTGTATCCGTTCTTTTCACCCCCACAGGTGTGGAATTTTTAAAACTCATTTGGAAAGTTTCCATAACTTTCCTCAAAGATTATTCATCCATTTTTAGGGTTCCGTACCTCAAAAGGAAAAAACGGAACCCTTATAGGATCACGCGTGTGTCTGTTTGTCTGTCTGTCCGTCTGTCACAGCCAATTTGCACCGAATCTAATAGACTTATTAAATTGAAATTTCGTATATATATGTATTTCTGTGACCCAAAAAATGTATTTATTTACGTGACACGTCCGTGCGTGTCACGTAAATAAATAAATTTTGAATATGGGGGTCAACTTTGGGGGGCGAATAAGAAAATTAAAAAAAAAGTTTTGCAAACTGTTCCGTGTGATATATCAAATGAAAGGGCTTACTGTAAGAGTCTCAAATGTATATTTTTTATAATTTTAAAGTTATTTAAAAAGAAGACGGTGTGTGTGTGTGACGGGCGGCAGTAGAGGCTTAGTTAGAGTATTATTTTTACTTGAATACAAAATCTCATCCCCCTTTTCACCCTCTAAAGGGTTGAAATTCCAACAACACCGATATATACATTGCGTTAGTTTCAAACCATAAGCCTTTTTTTTTGGATGGTAAATCATCAAATAACTTCTCCCGCTCTGGGTGGAGCGGGAGGGCGTGTCAGACTTAGATCTACTGACTAAAAACCACCTGTGTTCCATCAGTTGCCTGTGCCAGGGCCACGGTAACTCTTTCGAACAACCCGCAACCCTGGCGGGAAACCATAAGCCTAAAGAGTGATTTTTACTTGAACTTAAATGAAGGACTTTCCATGCACAAATTCATACCCCTTTTCACTCCTTCGGGGTGGAATTATCAAAAACGCTGAGACACGTATAAATTAACTTTCAATTGTCAGCCTAAACACAAAATTTGAAGATCCTAACTTCAAAACTAGCGGACTTTCATATAAACTTACATCCCGTTTTTTACCCCGTTAGGGGTGGAATTTCCAAAAATCCTTCCTTAGTGAATGTCTACACTGTATAAGGTACCTATGTACAAAATCTTTTATATATACGAGTATATGTATATATATAGGGTGTCCCTGGAAGTATGGATCAAATCGAATAGGAGTGTAGGCAAGGTCATTTCCAAACTTTTTAACCCTAATGTTGGTGCAATTTTTTACGATTCAAAAGTTATGACCAATTTTTGTTTTCTTCAATCACTACGCATAGTGCTCAGTGGAAAAAATCATTTAAAAAAAACTAGCAAAGCTATCAATTACTTTTTTATCAAAACGTAGAAAAGTGGGCCTTTCTTTTGGTAATATTTATACGCATCTAGAAAATATGTGTTCAATAATAACTTAACAATATTATAGTTTGACAGTACTAAGATGGCACTAAGCTATTTAATTGAGTGAAAATGGTAATGGAGAACGAAACGATTACATACAATCTGGGGCCTGAATATAACGAGATGAAAATGGTGTGAATTAATAGATTCCAATTTATCAGTCCCTCTGAAAATTCTGTTTAATTTTTGACTAACGGAGAGCTTAGTTATTAGAGGTTTACTAAAAGTAAGGTTATGTTACAATCTTTAACTAACAACTCATTCCTGAAGTGCAAAAGATGTTCTTTAAACACTAATGTTAGTTTATATTCAGTGAAGAATGTTTGAAAAGCCAGGATATAGGTAGCTGGTTAGATGATGTTAAATTTACTTACAGACTGAGTTGCATGCCATTGCCGAATCACTGACAGAATTGACTAGTGCAATGACTAGTTGCTATCCCAAAATTCACACAGCGATCCATAGTCTCAACAAAATCCAATCTACAAGGCGGCGGTAAAATCCGAAATAACAATTCTTAGTCAAACGTGTGAGCAGTCTTCGGTGTCCAACAAGGTGTAACAACAAGGGACGCAAAAGGTAGGCAGGGCAGAATCCGTAAAAAAAAGCAGCGGTCGTTGAAACTTACTGTGAGGGTTTCAAATTTTTTTTTTTTATAATTTTAAAATAGTTTTTTAAATGTTATTTAAGGAAATAGACGAAAATAGACCATAAGGGGAGAACCCCTTATCTCTGAAACTACTGAGCCAAAAACTTTGAAAAAAAAAATACAGAAAATAGTTTTTAACTTATAGATTACAAAAACCTATAAGAAGTCTATAGGTCTTGAAATAACATGGTAAATCTCACAATAGTGGGCGTACAAGCTTAAATTTGCAGTTGGAATGTATGGGAGATCATGTTTTTCAACTACAATGTTAAGTTTGTTCTTGGGATAAATTCATCCCAACTATGGAAACTTTGGTCTATTTTATGGTGAACACTTGGTCTATTTTAAGGTTCCGTACCTAAAAAAGGAAAAAAACGGAACCCTTATGAAACTCATGTGTCTGTCTGTCCGTCTGTCACAGCCCATTTGCTTCGAATCTAATGGACCGATTAAATTGAAATTTGGTACACGTATTCAGAATGTATGTGACCCAAACATCGACGAGTAATGCTAATTAATGAATTTTGAATATGGGGGTCAATTATAGGGGGCAAATAAGAAAATTAAAAAAAAAGTTTTGCAAATTGTTACCGTGCAAATGAAAGGGCTTATTGTGAGGGTCTCAAATATATTCTGTTTTATAATTTTAAAATAAACTGTTTTAAAGTTATTTAAGAAAATACACGAAAATTGTCAATTTCCCTCTTTATCTCCGAAACTACTGAGTTAAAAATATTGAAAAAAATACAGAAAATACTTCTATACCTATAGATTACAGGAAAATCTATAAGAAGTCTATGGTCTTAAAATAATATGGTAAATCTCTCAATATTGTGCGCACAAACTTACAGTTGCTGTTGGAATGTATGGGAGAACATGTTTTTCAACTACAAAGTTAAGTTTGTTCTTGGGATAAATTCATCCCAACTACGGAACCCTTCATTGTGCGTAGTCCGACACGCACTTGACCGGTGTTTTCTATCAATTTTACTGAGAACTTACACGATTACCACCAACTTCATCTTCATACACGGTAAACTGTTGAAGATTAACTGGCTGGATATAAACAGGTACACTGAGCTGCTTTGAGTAAAACTTAAGAAGTAAAGTAGGTAAGTAATAACTTTAATTTCGGTAGTCGGTGTCTTTGGTTTTGTATTTTCGCTTTTAGCCACCGACTTCCGAAATTAAAGTTATTTTTCACTTTGTAGTGTTTTGATTTGGAAGTCGGTTTTATTTTTTGTTAAAAAGTTTTATTTTTCACTTTTTAGTGGTTCACATGTGCTTACCCCTTCATACCGTACCGGCGTGATGTTATGTTACAAACTGGTGGAAACAATAGACAGAAATGAGATTTCAGCAATCCCGGGCCATTTGCTATCATTGATTGAGGAATTCCGTTACCTATCTCCGAAGTTCTTCATCAGATCTTCACCAAATTGAAATGGGACCACTTCGAGAAAGTACTCTTCCAAAAACTACCCAAATCGCTTCAAGTGTGCCTATAAAATTTGAAGAGTTCCCTCTATTTCTCCAGGATCCCATCATCAGATCCTGACTTGATGATCATGGGACCACCTGGAAAGTATACCCTTTCAAACAAAATAAAAAAAAATCATATCAGTCCAGTCATTTTCGAGTAATCGGGGAATTTACATAAAAAAAAAAAAAAAAACGTTCCGACGAATTGAGAACCTCCTCCTTTTTGAAGTCGGTTAACAAGTCTAAGACACTATTAAGACTGGTACAACGTATAGGTATTATATCTTATGGCCACCGGGGACAATGATTCAATAACCAGTTTCATCTGCAAGAATATGATGGATGTAGGTAAGGTTTTGTATTGCTCATAACATCTCTTTCATCTGTGGTTGGTGTAAAATCTTTCAAGGCGACTATCAAACATGAATCTTTTTATGTGCATTTGTTCGTCTCTCCTGACACGTGGTACGCACACGCGGGCGTGCGTACCACGTGTCAGGAAAAATCTCATTATACAGGGTTATTGGTAAAACACCAGCAACCTCTTAAGGGGTCATTGTAATCATCATTATGAACAACTTTTACTATGGGACCAAACCTGAAATCGCGAAAAAAACATCAGCTGTTCAGTACATTTTGACGAATTATGCGAACATAAATGTACTGAACAGCTAATTTTTTTTTTTTTGATTTCAGATTTGGTCTCATAGTAAAAGTTGTTCATAATGATGAGTACAATGACCCCTTAAGAGGTTGCTGGTGTTTTACCAATAATCCTGTATAAACGTAAAAAAACCATCATCCAATGGCGACCGCGGGCTTATTTTTTTTATTTCATTAGTTATGAACCCATGGGGTTCGGTTGACATTCGAGCACATATTGATTACCTAGGTATATGTTTTTTTTTATTGTACGCATAACTCACATGTGACGGGGCAGATATCAAACGCTTCACTTTTGTTCAGTTTTGTCTTTCATTGGCATATTTCACTCGAAGGGAAACGTCTGAACACAAAATGAATCAAAAGTGAAAAATTAATTCATTAGTGTACCGATCCAACACCGTTGGACTTCGGCACTCGGCATCTGTCACTCGCCTACCGCATAATCGAATAATGAAATAGAAGAAGCAGATAAACGTTCACTCTTCTGTGAGCGTGGAATGTTACAAAAATCATAATTTATCACCATCTAATGTTGAGCAATTGGCTTCTTTTAATAGCTAAGCAAAATCGTTTTAATTAGCACTCATGCAGAATAACACTTGTTTATCTGTAATCGTTATAAAACTCGACCGTTTATTTATTAACATACAAGCATTTAATGCATTCAGGCTTCAGAAAAGGTTACAGCACTATTCTGCCGTCGTAAGAAAAAAGGGCACAACTAACATTTTTAAAAAAAATCTACAAAAAATTGAGCAGATTAGCCTTTTTTTTCTGATTCTAAATATGTATGTAACTCAATTTTTTTTTAAATGTTAGTTGTGCCCTTTTTGCTTACGACGGCAGTATTGACCATATACACACATTAGAACAGGTCATCGAGAAGTACCAAGAATTCCAGAGATCGCTCTACATTGTTTTCATTGACTACCAAAAAGCGTTCGATACAATTTCAGACTCGGCAATTTGGCAAACTCTATGCACTCAAAATGTTAACCAAAAGTATATAAACATACTAAAAGGTCTTTATGAGAAGAGCCAAAGTAGAGTACAATTAGATAACGTAGGACCACCAATAAAGATAGAAAGAGGGGTCAGGCAGGGTGACCCCCTCTCTCCTTGTCTTTTCATAGCAGTGCTAGAGTCGGTCATAAGCAATCTAGACTGGAAGAATTTGGGTATCAATATCAACGGAAATTACCTTTCACATCTATGGTTTGCCGACGATATTGTACTTTTAAGTGATAATTATAAAGACTTACAAACATATGATATCCACCTTACATAGAGCTAGCAAGGAAGTCGGCTTGGAAATAAACCTTAGTAGAACGAAAGCAATGACAAACAATAGCTACGAAACCATACATCTTGAAAATGTCCACCTAGAGTATGTGAGCAAATATCTAGGGAAACAAATATCATTCAGCGCACTAAATAACCAACAAGAAGTAGACAGAAGAGTCCAAAAGACCTGGACCAAGTTTTGGAGTTATAAGGAAGTGCTGAAAGGTAATTTTCTCATTACACTAAAGAGGAAAATAATGAACTCATGCCTCTTACCCTCCTTGACATATGCATGCCAAACATGGAAGTTTACTCATAAAATAAAAACCGGCCAAGAGCGTGTCGGGCCACGCTCAGTGTAGGGTTCCGTAGTTCCCCGTCCGTAAAAATATAATAAAATATGTAAACGAAGTTAAAAACAATGCTTGCATGTACGATTATACTACAAACTTAGTCCAGAAATTATTTTGTACAAATTTTTGTCTTTTTCGTACAAAAACTGTTGTTTCCATCAAGTTCAAAATGATTTTCCTAGAAAGTCCTTATAAAGTTCTACTTTTCAGATTTTTTTCATATTTTCTAAACTTTTGGTTCAAAAGTTAGAGGGGGGGGGGGGGGGACACATTGTTTTTTACTTTTGGAGCGATTATTTCCGAAATTATTGACATTATTAAAAATGATTTTAGTAAACCCCTATTCATTTTTAAATACCTTTCCAACAATATATCACACGTTAGGGTTGAAATTAAAAAAAAAAATCACTTCCCACTTTACGTATAGGGGGGCTACCCTAATAAAACATTTTTTTTTTCCAATTTTTATTTTACCACTTTGTCGGCATGATTGATATACGTATTAGTACCAAATTTCAGCTTTCTAGTGCTAACGGTCACAGAGATTAAGCGAGGACGGACAGACGGACGGACAGATAGACATGGCGAAACTATAAGGGTTCCTAGTTGACTACGGAACCCTAAAAAACAAGATAAAAACAAGTCAAAGAAGAACGGAAAGGAGCATGTTAAAGATAAACAAATTGCAGAAAATACCACATAGTATAATCCGGAGAAAGACAGATATCATTGATGCCTTAAATTACGCACAGAAACAAAAACTGAAATGGGCAGGCCATGTAGCCAGAACGACTGACGATAGATGGACCATACGAACCACGGCGTGGCCAGGATCAGCAGGCTACAGAAAGAGAGGCAGGCCGCAAACACGATGGGCAGACGACATAATACACATAGCCGGCCGGGACTGGGCAAGAGTAGCAAGCAACAGGGACGAATGGCAATCTCTGGAGGAGGCCTTCACCTAAGAGGGGTTCTTGCACAAAATGTTAAACTTATCACATAGGTAGAAATTTATTGAATAATTTATAATTGAACATAATAACATGTTATATAATATATAATTGAACATTATTAATTAGATAATTTATTCTGAATCAATTTGAATGGATACAAATAATTTTTATTTAATAAGTTTTACTTTAATGTTAATGTTTCAATGTTTATTTCTTCTATTTATTATGGTTTAATTTATTGGCAAGAAATAAAAGTGTAGCGACATACCTACATATAGCGCGTCTCACGTCCGACTACCGCCGCACGCTGAGTGCGCGCGCTGCGCGCCGCGGAGCAGGGCCGACGCGGCCAGCGAGACTGTTTCTAGAACAACGATCCGTATCGCCACATCTTCTCGAAGGACGCCGCGCGAACGCCGCGCGCCGCTGAATGCTCTAGATGGAAGACCAGCTACTCCGCGTTTCCTCGAAGCGCCGCGCACGCGCTCGCGCATGCGCGGGGAACAGTATATAAGGAGATGTATGTTACTGTATCTGACACTCACTCACTCACTCACTCAATAAAAAAGATAGTTCATCTTAGGCCGTTTACTATGTAGGACACGTCTTTTATTTATAAGTACCTCATAGCACGTATAGCTGCTACAATACCTAACGTACATTGATACCGTACAATTGGTGACCCCGAAAACCCCGAGTTTTTAAACGGAACATTTTAAGAAGATTTTTTTTGTGTCGAGCAAGCTATCATGTCTGAAGAGCAGCAACCGAAGATCCAGACCGAGATGAATTACGACGTGAGCGCAGTATCCGTGCAGTCGCGCCTCTTACCTTTTTGGAGAGAAATACCCCGTGCCTGGTTCATCCAATTTGAAGCCGTGATTGACCCATTGAAGACCACAGACGACCAGAAGTTCCGGTATCTACTGCAGCAGCTGCAAGCGTTCGACTTACAGCATTTGACCGATATACTTTGCAATTTCAACTGGGAAATACGAAAAAGTAAAACAACGCCTACTCGAAGCTTACGACAAATCGGATGTTAGGATCAGAAGCCCTCCCAGCTGTTAAGGAAGGTGCGAGAACTCGCAAGCGGCATGATTACAGAAGAAGGTCTCAGAATAGAATGGCTAAATCACCTACCCGCACAAGTTCGAGTCGTATTGTCCGTAAACAAGGAGTCATCTTTAGACACCTTAACTGCGATGGCAGACAAAATGGTGGAGTATGCAGAGAGTCCCAGCGTCGACGCAGTCACAGCACCAGCACCATCCTCGTCGTTTACTGCATCCACGACGCAACTAGAAACTCTGGTAAAGCAGATGGAGAAGCTCACGCTAGAGATCGCTGAGCTACGTCGAGGACGGCCACCACACAGACACCGTCGCCGCTCGTATATCTAATCCTCGTTTTCGATCCCGTTCACGCTCGCAGTCAACGCAACGTGGAGCTGCACCAAAACCTGTAGACGCCAACTGGGAATGCCACTACCATTACCGTTTCGGAGACAAGGCAAAGCGCTGTGAATCGCCATGTTGTAGAAGGAAGAAGACGTCGGAAAACTAGAGCCGACACCGACCGTGGCGGACGTCGGTGTCCCGTACACCAGTAATCGCCTTTGTGTACACGACCGCAACACTCACGAACGTTTCTCGTGGACACAGGCGCAGACATCTCCGTTTTGGCCGCCAATCACAAAAATAAGAAATTTGCAAGTACCTACAATTTATACGCGGCAAACAATACGCCGATCAAGACCTACGGACAGAAAACTATCAGGCTAAAGTTAGGATTACGACGAGACTTTGTTTGGTCGTTCGTGGTTGCGGACGTCACAACCTCTATATTGGGAGCAGATTTTCTCCGTCACTTTAAACTGCTGGTGGACCTGGACAAGAGAAAGTTAGTTGACAAGGTTACCGAACTATCTGTCGACGCATTAGAAGTTTCAACAAACACCGAATCAGTTCACATCATAAGCCACAATCAAGTATACCACGACATTTTGAAGCAATATCCTGATGTCCTACGTCCCATGTCGCTGAAGCAACCACCAAAACATGACGTTGTCCACCATATCGAAACTACCGGCCCCCCACTCTACGCTCGCCCCCGCCCGCTGCCCCCGGACAAGTATAAGGCAGCCAAGGAAGAGTTTGACCGCATGTTGGAAATGGGAATCTGTAAGCCATCAAAAAGCCCATGGGCCAGCCCTCTTCATGTGGTGAAGAAAAAAGATGGAGGACTACGCGTGTGTGGCGACTATAGACGTCTAAACTCAGTTACTCAACCAGATCGCTATCCCGTACCGCGCATTCAAGATTTCACGTACCACCTACATAACAAGAAAATATTCTCAAAACTTGATTTAAAAATGGCGTACTATTGGATACCGATTGCCAAGGACGACGCACAGAAAACAGCGATCACAACCCCTTTTGGAATGTTCGAATTCAATTGTATGACTTTCGGACTACGCAACGGCAGTCAAACATTTCAAAGGTTCATGCACGAAGTACTGAGAGGCATAGACGGCTGCTTCTGTTTTATCGACGATGTCTTACTCTTCGAAGAAAACGAAGAAAAACACAAGCAGCTTCTTCATCAAGTTCTGCAACGGTTAGACAAATATAGCTTTTTTATTTTATTATTCAATGCATATAACATACAATACAATAATATTTATTTTAGTTTACCGACCAGTAATAACAGCCGCACGGGTCGATCCGTCGGGTCGGCTTGCCGGGGTTAGTCGGTGGATGGGTGACTATTTGTCTTTTTACGTCTTTTTATCGCCTTCCTTTAAAGTTATTAGAAGTACCATTACATCGATGGTGGAGGAGAGGAGCTCGTGGCTAAGTAATAACAGCCGCACGGGTCGATCCTTCAGGTTAAGCTACGCTTGTCGGGGTTGGTCTGTGGATGGGTGACTATCTTTTCATACCGAGACTCCTCCGTGCCTCGGAAAGCACGTTAAGCCGTTGGTCCCGGCTGTCATTCGTGGATCTTTGACAGTCGTAACGGGTCGTCTGAAGCCCGAAAGTCTGACAACCAATCTTACCAAGGCGCCAAGTCATATAGGGTGCTGGAGTTATAACTCCAGCACCCTATATGACTTGGCGCCTACATGAGTCATGTATGTGGCACCGAGTCGTAGGCCTTATATAACCTTGCTTTATTGACGAACCTGTTGGCTTCTGGCCATGTCGGTGAGGAGGCTCTTTAGTTACTCGGAACACGTTCTTACATCTATTTTTAGAGGCAGACATTTAAATCGAGTTACTGTCAATGTGTGTATTAATTTTCGCTCTCAAAATGGGTGTAAGAAGTTTATAGACCGGCGATAAACATGTGATTGGTCTATAATTCTTGGGTTCCGCGGGACTACCTGACTTACGGAGCAGGTGGGTAACGCCTGTTGTTAGAAACTGCGGTAGTGCTCTAAGGATGACTGGAACTGAGATGCCACGCATGTGTCTGAACTAATTAGCCATTTCAACCAAAAGTAGTGCAGTCCGTCCGGCCCTGGTGATTTCCAATTCGGTAACGGACGGACTGTTCTGGCTAATTAGAATGGCTTAAGAGACCCCTGGAGCATGGGTAGTTCATACAAACGAAATACCGAAATAATTTGTGAATCAAACACCTTCTTAAGGTAGTGTGTATTTATTCCGATTGGATTACAGAATATTTAGGTTCCCAAACATATATTTTGAAAGGACACTGATTTGAACACGAGATGAGGAATTTCCAATTTCGGTAGAAAACTTATTTTTCTCATATTATATGTTTAAATCTCATTTAATATATATTTGGGAACCTAGATATTCTGTAATCAATCGGAATAAATAACACACTACCTTTAGCATATGTTTGATTTAGAAATTATTTTGCTATTTCGTTTGTATGGACTACGCATGCTTCGGAGGCCTCTTAATATCATTATTATAAGTATAGAGTGGTTAGACGTCGATATGAAAGTACTGGGTCCTTATTATGAAGTATTAAAGGCCGCTAAGTTGTAAGTACCTGCATTTGTAAACAACACCAAAATGTACACTTAGTATGCAAATAAATATTTGACTTTGACTTTGACTTATTAACGCCATCATGATTCCGTTGCGAAAAAGGTATGGTGCTATAGGTCATAACATATAGCTCCGTCTCTCTCTGGCTCTGGAAAAATGATGGGTTTAAACGTTCATAATACGGCCCCAGGGCCTAAGATATGTAATTCCGTTGTTTTGGATGCTCTATTGTTTCTAAAGAAAAAAAAACTGTATTTTTAGTTGAATAACTGGATAACTGCTATATGAGTGGCATGTCATGAAGAGTGAATGTGGTGGCTGTAACAGTAGTCGAGGCAGACCAAAGAAACGATGAATAGATTATATGAATTTGTATGAAGTATAATAATATATTATGGTCAATAAGGTGAGGTACTCGTATAGTGAGATGATGATATCAAATTAAATCAAACTTTATTTATTTGAACAACAAAGATCCATATTGTTAGTGATACCTTACAGCTAGTGTTAGCAAGTAATATTGTTATTAGAGGTAATAATAATAATAATATATAATAATAGTACGAGTAGTAGATATTTGAGGTAATTTTTAGAGTTTGAAGCATTTTGCACAGAAGATGACCAAGTGGATATAATAAATTATGGAGGGGATGGCCAAGTTATTCACTTGGCCATCCCCTCCATAAGATGCCTTAAAATGGGAGAATAAAAGTTTATTAGTAAATTTACTAGCTATGTATGTACCTATTGCCAACTATTGCATTTCGTCCACCTAGCTCGAGTTCATTCGAACTGTGTAAGTATAAATTAACATACCAAGTTCTTCGGGAATTTGTGAATCTGCTTATAGCATGTTTAAAAAAAAAGCGAGTGTGCCTTACAGTAGTTGCATATGATGTGTAACATCTGCCATCTGTTTGGGTTGTTACCATCTATCTGCCAACTCGAAAATCAAGCGCGCTCATTGGTCAAATCAAATAGCGCGCGCTTCGCCGGCTTCCTGTTACACACTTCCGTCCCTTTTCACGAAATCACTCCCAGAGATTGCAGGAAAAAGAGAGAAAAGATGTTACACATTAAAAACGTAGAAGTACTGCCGCGGGGATATCTAGTTAAATTATTCGAATACAAAATGATGAACTTGCAGACTCGAACGAGATAAAAGACAGTGACACCTGAAGTGGTTCCATCCCAAAGATTTAAGATAAAGATGTGTCAAGAGTCCTCAAACTGACACATCAGCTCGGTATATATAAAGCAGGTAGATTATGTCAACGGGTTAGTGCTTCAAAAATATCGCTGATATGAAGCTACTTGTGGTCCTAAGGTACGGATATTTTGATACTATATTTTGTGGGATTCTGATCATTACAATAATATTATAAAATTATAACCGACTAGCTTTTGCCAGCGGCTTCGCCCGCGTGGAGGTCGGCAATAAACCCACAGAAACGTACTATTAGGAAAAAAGGATCCTGGTTATAAACTATAATCCTGTTAGAAGCATAATACTAATTATTGAAATACTATCGTGAATTCATGCAAGCCTAGTACTTTTTGCTAGGTTTACTTCTCAGAAATTGTGCACTACGTTTCGTGAACAGAATACCGTCTTGTATGCATGCAACGTACACCCGGAATAAAAAGTATTGTATGTGTTAATCCAGGTTAAAATTTCATCCAAATCCGCTCAGCCGTTTCCGCGTGATTGAGTAACAAATATCCAAACTTTCACATTTATAATATTAGTAGGATTACCCTACATTATTTTTGTTACCTATTCTTTTGATTCCGTAAATGAAATCTACATAATCCAAATAAAAATGTGATTGATCAAATAAAAAACTATATCTGTGACTTTAATTGACTAAAAAAATGCTACAGTTAACTGAGTTAGAGCTATTTTGTGCATCAACCTACACATTTTACAATATCTGCAGTTACAAGGACTAGTTGAAAAAAAAAAAAATTAAGACATTTTTAAACATTTTTTTTTTCTTTTTTATGCAGTTTGGCAGTAGCAGCTTGCCATGGCTCTGCCGTGAGGCAACAGCGCAAGTTCCCGGACGACTTCCTCTTCGGAACAGCCACTGCTGCTTACCAGATCGAAGGGGGTTGGGATGCAGACGGTAAGCTGATAATTATAATGAATAAAGAGGTAGAATTAGTTAGATATATCTAGGCATATATACAGTCTCACAAACTTATCTGACCCGGTGAGAGAGTCGCTGTTATCGCATTTGGTGTCGCCAGTAAAAATAAATTTTGGTAAGTAAGTCGATGTATCAAAAACATTTTGGTCCAAATCGGTTAATATTGAAACGTTTCCGATTAATAGTTTCGGAGAAATGCGTGGTCAAACCTACATACATACCTATAAAAATATGTATATTTGTTTGGAAGCCCTAATAGCCCTAATAATTTCATGCCTTTCATTAGAAAGAAAGGCAAGATAATGAATGACTAACAAATGAAACAGAAGAGCCGCTTATGGCATTCTCCGATGTATTGCACTTAAATTTGGTACTAATTAGGTTAATGAAACAAAAACACCAGCAGTAGAGCCTTTAGCTTTCTTTTACCGAGTTTTCACGTAATATTTTCCACGTTTACACGACGCCAAAGTCACAAAGTTAAACAAATAAAGCAACACTTCTGTTGCTTGTGAGAGACTCCTATATGTAGCACAAAGTAGCAATGTATGTGCTCTTGGCGTACTTATAGTTTGTATTCCAGATTGAATAAATTACATACATAAACAAAACTTTGAACTTTATCTCTGGCCAGCGCGTATCAACGCGTGACATAAAAGGTATTGCAGAGTTGTAATCGGCAAAGGTAACGCCATCAATCTGCCTAGCCTTTTCCCAACTATGTTGGAGTCTGCTTCCAGTCTAACTGGTTGCAGCTGAATACCAGTATTTTAAATGGAGCGACTGCCTATCTGACCTCCACAACCCAGTTAGTGGGTAATACGATACCCCTTGGTAAGACTGGTTGTCAGACTTTCGGGCTTCTGACGACCCGTAACGACTGTCAAAGATCCACGAATGACAGCCGGGACCAACGGCTTAACGTGCTTTCCGAGGCACGGAGGAGTCTCGGTATGTAAAGATGGTCACCCACCTACGGACCGACCCCGGCAAGCGTAGCTTAACCTGATGGATCGACCCGTGCGGCTGTTATTACTTAGCCACGAGCTCCTCACAAACGCCATAATAACAGAGAAGATCAGTAACTCACTCAAATATATTTTCTAGGTAAGGGAGAAAACATCTGGGACTATATGGTCCACAACAACCCGACCGTCATCAGAGGCGAGACCAACGGTGACGTCGCTGCCGACTCCTATAACAACTACAAGCGTGATGTTGAGATGATGAGGGAGTTAGGCCTGGATGCTTACCGATTCTCTCTTTCCTGGTCTCGGATTTTGCCCACAGGCATGGCCAATGAGGTCAATCCAGCTGGCATAGAATTCTACAATAACTACATCGATGAAATGTTGAAATACGGCATCACTCCATTAATAACTCTATACCATTGGGATCTCCCCCAAAAACTACAAGAATTAGGAGGTTTTGCGAACCCTCTCTTCAGCGATTGGTTTGAAGACTACGCAAGGGTTGTGTTCGAGAATTTTGGAGACAGAGTCAAGATGTTCATAACTTTCAATGAGCCTAGAGAAATCTGCTTCGAAGGTTATGGAGCCACTACTAAGGCTCCTATCTTAAACTCCACAGCTATGGGAACTTACTTGTGTGCCAAACACTTGACAGTTGCTCATGCTAAGGCTTACTATGTATACGACAAAGAGTTCAGGGAGAAGCAGGGAGGACAGTGCGGTATCACAATCAGTATTAACTGGTTTGGTCCAGCCACTGACACTCCTGAAGACGAATTCGCTGCTGAACTTAGGAGACAAGGCGAGGTATAGTAGCCATTTCTTAATTATCTTGATCAACGTATTGAAATAACTTTCTATAATTCAAAGCCCTAACCAAATGTTTTAATTACAGTGGGGAATATACGCCCATCCAATCTTCTCAGCCGAAGGAGGTTTTCCGAAGGAGTTAGCACAGAGAATCGCTGACAACAGCGCCAAGCAAGGCTACGCCCGATCCCGCTTGCCAGAATTTACTGAAGAAGAGAAGGATTTCGTCCGAGGAACTTCAGATTTCTTAGGCGTGAACCACTATACTGCGTACCTAGTGTCGGCGACTGAGCGCAAAACTGAAAACCCTGTACCTTCTCTGCAGGATGATTTGGATAATGCGGCTTATGCTGATGACGACTGGGTTAAATCTGCATCTGCTTGGCTGACGGTGAGTGTTTTTGAATTTTATTCTAGAGCATGCAAGAAAATTAAAGCTACTACTATTCTTGACTCAAGTAAATGGTGCTTAGATTTATATGCAATACAACCGTCGATTCGTTTGACCAGTAAATTATGTTTGCTATCTATGTGAAGTTATCCAAAAAGTATACAGTATCGTACTTAGTCTTAGGTGTATTTAAAATGTCACTAGACAATGTTCAGTTTTTTAAATAGAATCTCCCATTTCCCAGTTGGCGCCAAACAGTATCTTCAAAGTCCTAACCCATTTGAGGACAATTTATAACGACCCAGTCTTCTACATCACCGAGAACGGCTGGTCTACTTATGAGGGCCGAGACCTGATTGATGATGACAGAATCACGTACTACAGGGCTTCAATGGAGAGTCTCTTGAACTGCTTGGATGATGGCATCAAGCTGAAAGGGTACATGGCATGGAGCTTGATGGATAACTTCGAATGGATGGAGGGATACATGTAAGTTGGGCTTGCAGTTGTAACAAGGTTAGATAGTCTGCAAGTAAAGAGCAGCTAACCTAACTGCCAAGAGTACGTCTGTCTGATGGACGCTAATTTCGAGATTAATGAACATTGGCTAAACATTATACTTGTCACTTTCGCACGACTGTATAACTACAAGTGCAAGAAAGAGGCGGAAACATATCTCAGCCACAATACTTGCTAAGTCACGTTTATATACGAGTATCAACACACTTGGAGCTTCTTAATCAAAACTGAAACTGAGAATCCTTCATGTATGGATGGTGTAGAAGGTGGTTTACAACCATTTTTTTTAAACCAAGGTTATTATTACCTTGGTTTAAAGAGCTACGCTAGCGACCAAGGGCGAATAGAGGAGGTTGAGTCAGCGGCCAACCGCGAGTACGTCATTCGCTCGCTGCAAACGTCGCGCGAGGCACGTGTTACGCGCGCAAGTTTTATTTGGTAATTTTTAGTTAGTAAAAATCGCATCAATTCTAATAAAATAACTCATTAAAGCATTCCGGATCCATTCTTAGGAAGTTATCTAGATAATCAGATTCAAGCAAATTCGTTATATTTACATGGATCAGTATTTATCTTCATTTCAGCCACCGCTTCATCCATAGTCTTCTTTGCTCGTGTAAAAAAGTGCCAAACCCACTCCTACTCTTTCTGAATTTGCTAAATTCGCCATGACATATCCGTCATCTCGAATATCATGACAGAATGGCACGTATGACCACGTAGTTGAAACACTCTGCGGGTCGTCAACCAAGGTTACCTCTGTCGGGGACGCGGTTGGCAACCGTGATGCAGTCGCTTAACGGATTGAAGATCACCGTTTCTATTTTGTTTTTACAGCTAAACCCTAGTGCAGTTTATTTTTTTTTTAAATAGAGAACTCATAGACAGATTGATGATGATTATGAAACTTATATTCTTTCCAGTGAGCGTTTCGGCCTATACGAAGTTGACTTCGAAGACCCCGCGCGCACGCGCACTCCTAGAAAGTCCGCGTTTGTTTACAAGCACATCATCAAGAACCGCTACGTTGACTACGAATATGAACCCGAATCTATGACCATGACTATCGATGAAGGACATTGAAATAATAATATTATCGAAATCTGATATTGTTTTATCTTGTGACTGATAAATTAAAAGTATTTTGCTGTAAAGTGTAAAGATTGTTTGTATTTCCTTGTTTTGAAGCTGCATTTGAAACTAACACTGTTTTGTGATTTAAAAACAGGCCAAGTGCGTGTCACGCACAATGAAGGGTTCCGTAGTTGGGTTAAATTTATCCCAAGAACAAACTTGCCATCGAGAAACACGGCGAAGCACTGGCTGTATCGCTTGACATCTCGAAGGCCTTTGACAGGGTCTGGCACGCTGCTCTGCTCAGCAAGCTTCCTGCTTATGGCATCCCAGCTGATTTTTGTAACTGGATATCAGATTTCCTTAGTGAACGGTCGATTAGAGTAGTTGTTGATGGCTGCTCTTCTGACCTTATGGCTATTGATGCCGGAGTTCCTCAGGGGTCTGTTCTCTCTGCAACTCTTTTCCTGCTGCACATCAATGACCTGCTTCGGCCTGGTATTGTTGGGTACGCAGATGACAGTACAGTTTCAGAGAGATACTTGTCCAGCGCAAAAACCAGCGGGGCCGAAGTCCGTTCCTTAAGAGAGGCCATGGTAGAGCGGACAGATTTGACCTTAAGCTTTGTCTCCCAGTGGGGTGATGATAATCTGGTCTCTTTTAACGCCACCAAAACACAGGCGTGTCTTTTTACCGCTAAAAAGAGTCATTTCGCCCAAACTCCTACTTTTCGGGGTACATCTGTTCCTGTAACTGATCGACTTGAGCTCCTAGGCATGGAGTTGACATCTGGTCTCAACTTCGGCGCCACCATCGAATACAAGGCCCAAACTGCGGCCAAGAAACTGGGCATCCTAAATAGGGTGAAGAGATACTTTACGCCTGGACAGCTTTTAACCCTTTACAAAGCGCAAGTCCGATCCTGCATGGAGTATTGCAGTCACCTTTGGGATGGATCAGCTAAGTACCAACTAGCCGCGCTTGACTCGGTGGAACGCAGAGCTAAGAGGCTCATTGGCGACGTAAAACTGGTGGATGCCAAGCTTCATTGCTTGGCTCATCGCCGCAAGGTTGCCTGCTTGTCGGTCTTCTACAGATTGTACTTTGGAGAGTGTGCCCGAGAACTCCACGACCTCATTCCACCGGCCCCCTTCTACCACCGGACATCTAGACGCACTGCCAGTTACCATCCCTACCTGGTTGCTATTCCACCAATTCGCACTAAGCGCTTCCAAATGTCTTTTATAATGCGCACAGCAAAAGAGTGGAACTCACTACCTGCGTCTGTGTTTCCGAACGTATACAACCCTAATCTCTTCAAAGTGAGAGTGAACAGGCTTCTTCTGGGTAAGCTCACTCCATCGTCGACTTTGTCTCTGTCACCTCTGACCTAGACTAGAGTCAAGAGCAAACCCATCACAAATAAAAAAAAAAATATTCAAGAAATATTCTAAACAAAAAAAATCACAAATTTCTGCCAAACTGCTGTACAGTTTGTCGGTAGTGTTCCCGGGGATACAGTTTTGTGACATACAAGTACTTATTGTCTACTTATAAAGAAAACATATATATTTGAGACCTACCCTTTCATTTGATATGTCACACGGTACAGTTTGCAAAACTGTTTTTTAATTTTCTTATTTGCCCCCAAAATTGACCCCCATATTCAAAATTCGATTTTAGTTGTGTCAAAATTATTTTTAAACCTAGGTTTTTTTTTGCTAAGCTTTTGATTGTCATAGCCAAAAGTAAGGAATTTTAGTGATAGTTTAGTTAGTTTAGTTCGATGTATACAAGAGAATTAGCACCAATGGCTATTAGTCTAAGTAACACTTATAGTTTCAACCTTATTGAAGTTCCAATTTAGTAGGAATTGTTGTCAAAAGTGATAAACAACAAGGTCGATAGTACCTATAAAATAAATAAAAAATAAAAATAAAATTCATTTAATTCAGGCAAAACCCAAAATTATTTGCCCCAGAATAAAAAAAAATCCATGACAAACTAAAAAGCTAACAGAATTAAAATTAAAATAAAATGTCACTGCAATTAAAATAAAAGAAAATTAAAAGAAACAAATTATCAGGGTCACAGCATTAAAAATTAACATTAATCAATTTCATATAAAAGCAATACAATACAAACAAGTCATTACAAATACATGTCAAAGTCAAAGGTCAATCAAAATTATGTGCCCTAGCTATAAATGTCTGTTACAGCTTTGTCGAATGTAGGGGCACTCAAATCGCTCAGCTATCATCACCAGAACAGTATTGGAACTGGCCCGCACCCTGCGAACTAAGAACCTATAGTTATCAATTATTGATCTGTTGAAAGTCTGACAACCAGTCTTACCAAGGAGTATCGTATTACCCAGTAACTGGGTTGTGGAGGTCAGATAGGCAGTCGCTCCATGTAAAATACTGGTATTCAGCTGCATCCGGTTAGACTGGAAGCCGACCCCAACATAGTTGGGAAGAGGCTAGGCAGATGCAGATTGTTATGACTGCATAAAAACTCATATTCATAGCAATGCGGGCTGTGCTGGGGTGACTGCTGCGGTGCAGAAAACCTCAAACGATGCCAATACTCAATCTAACTAGATCTTATGTTCGAGCCGTTTGGGGTTGAAACACTAGGGGCCATGGGTCCGAGTCCCATTTTTTTTGCGAGACATCACCGAGCGGTTGCTCGACTCTTCACGTGACCAGAGGGCTGGCCTATTTTTTGGCCAAAGAATCAGCATCGCCGTACAACGTGGCAATGCTGCCAGCCTTTTGGGCACGTTTCCTGTTGACAGCGATGCGGACTTTTTTGATGCCCTATGATTACATATACAGGGTGTAAGTATAAACAAAGTTATGCTTTTAAGGGGTCATTGTACTCATCATATGAACAACTTTTACTATGGGAATAAATCTGACATCGCGAAAAAAAATCAGCTGTTCCCTACATTTTGACGAGTTATGCGAGCATAAGTATACGGAACAGCTGATTTTTTTCATCCGAGGAGCGGTGCGCGGATTGATACATGATTGCTGGAGCATAAATCATCCTACAACCTAAAAAAATGATAGTAACGGAATATACAGGGTTATTGGTAAAACACCAACAAACTCTTAAGGGGTCATTGTACTCATCATTATGAACAACTTTTACTATTGGATCAAACCTGAACCCGCAAAAAAAATCAGCTGTTCAGTACATTTTGACGAATTATGCGAACATAAATGTACGGAATAGCTGATTTTTTTCGCGGTTTCAGGTTTGGTCCTATAGTAAAAGTTGTTCATAATGATGAGTACAATGACCCCTTAAGAGTTATTGGTGTTTTACCAATAACCCTGCATAAGCAGTGCGTGATGACATTGTTTACCTGGATTAATAGGTGTGCCTATAAAATTTGAGGGTTGCTCTCGATTTCCATGGGATCAGATTCTGACTTGGTGGCAATGGGACCACCTCGAGTGCATACTCTTTCAAATAAAAAAAGAATTTGGCAAATCCATCTAATATAGGGTGAGTGGTAATAAGTGACCGATACTTACGGAGTTATGCCCGAACATATATAAAAAAAGATAAACATCCGAATTGAGAACCTCCTCCTTTTTGGAAGTCGGTTAAAAAAGTTCAGGCAAACTTCAGCATCCTATCGACTATATAGTAAGTACCTATTACCAAATTGTACTTAAAGATAACGTTACATAATATTAGGTTGGGGAAAAAGTCTTTTCGCATTATAGTATGTATTCGTATGAACTTGTAAAAAAATCTCTTTGGCTATACTATTTGTATCTGGCTGGTTTTGGTATCATTGAAAGTTTAAATTTTAAAGAACATAATTCCAAATTCAAATTAGGAAAATGTGTGATTTTCATTTGTTTTTCGTAGCGTCAAGATGAGTGAATCTAATGAAGAAATTCGATACATTTTAAAATTTTACTACAAAAAAGGCAAAAATGCAAAGCAAGCCGCGAAAAAAATTTGCGATGTTTATGGACCTAGTGTAGTGTCTGTGAGAGTAGCACAAATTTGTTTTAAGCGTTTTCAATCCGGAAATTTTGATGTCAAAGATGCACGTCGCTCTGGTCGCCCTATTACGGATAAAATGGATGCCATTTTTGAAAAAGTGGAGCAAGATCGGCATATCAGTAGTTACGACGTAGCTGAAGAACTGGAAATTGACCACAAAACAGTTTTGGCGCATTTGAAAAAAACTGGGTACTCAAAAAAGCTCGACATTTGGGTACCTCACGAGCTCACTGAAAGAAACCTAATGAACCGTGTACTCATTTGTGATTCTTTATTACGACGTAATGAAACCGAACCATTTTTGAAGAAGCTGATAACTGGTGATGAAAAGTGGATCACGTATGACAAGAACGTGCGAGAAAGGCCGGTCAGGCTTCACAGACTGTGGCGAAACCCGGGTTAACTCGCAACAAGGTGATGCTGTGTGTGTGGTGGGATTGGAAGGGCATTATTCATTATGAGCTGTTACCACCAGGCAGGACCATCGATTCTGAACTCTACTGCGAACAACTGATGAGATTAAAGCAAGAAGTTGAGAGAAAGCGGCCGGAATTAATCAACAGAAGGCGTGTGGTATTTCATCATGATAACGCTACACCTCACACATCTTTAGCCACTCAGCAAAAATTAAAAGAGTTTGGCTGGGAGGTGTTAATGCATCCGACGTATAGTCCTGACCTTGCACCTTCAGATTTCCACCTGTTTCGGTCTCTTCAGAATTCTTTAGGCAGTGTCAGGTTAACATCACGAGAGGACTGCCAAAACCACTTGTCGCGGTATTTTGACCAGAAGTCCCAAAATTTCTATAATAATAATAATAATATAGCTTTATTTGCCATTACAAACATACCGGAGAAGACACATACTGAGCACTTATAAAACAATAAACAAGAAATAGATTAATGACCCCCATACTAGGAAAATAGCAATAGCATACTATAGCAATGGGATCATATCCCTACCTACAAGATGGCAAAAAGTTATCGAACAAAATGGTACCTACATACTTAAGTTAAATGTAAAAAAACTACCTATATTAAAAAATGTTTTGAATTTTCTTAAAAAATGCGAAGAAACTTTTTCCATATAACAGAATCTGTTCTGTCCACACACTCGCCTCATATCACCATTAGGTTCCTAAATAATGTTACTGCGCAGCCTTCTGCGCGAAGTACGGACTTGCCGAGATATTGCGGCCGTAGTGTACGTCTGCGATAGTTGAAGATACGTATATAAAGGGGAAGATGTAACACTGTTCGCGATAACACGGTGCATAAGCCACTGAGAGGCTGAACAGTATCGTCGATATGAAGTTACAGGTCTTAAGGTGCGTTGTTTTAATTTTTTACATAACATTTTTTTTTTTTACATTATCGTGTTGCCATATGTCACGATTTAGGTAGGAACATACTTAATAAAATAAAAAAACGTACGTCTTAAGTATGTAGATCACGCCTGGTCTACATACCTTTAAATTTTTTTTACCAAAATTACTAACATATTGAATAATAGGTAGCGCGCATTTCTATGGTCTTCTAAATATACAGATGTAAATCTAATAATAATTCTAATTTAATCTTATAATAATAATATTATAATTTCATAATTCTGCCGTCATAAGGAAAGAGACGTTCTGACATTTTTTTCGAAATAGAATTATATACAATATTCGGAAACAGCAAAAAAGACGCATCTGCCTTTGTATTTTGTATTTTAAACAGGGCAAAATATTTTTTTTCTCCATTTCAATATTTCTGTACAAACGTCCTTATTCCTTACAGCTTCAGAATTACTCCGCTTTGGTAGATAACTGTGACTAAAAACACCTTGAAAAAGACGGATAGTCGCCTTTTACTTCATCCAGAAAAACTCGTTGAAATATTGTGTTACTTACGCAGCATTTTCTTTAATTGGTTTTGTAAAACTTTAATGCAGTTTTTTGGTGGTAGCCTGCCACGGTTTGACCGTGAGGCAGCAGCGAAAGTTCCCGGATGACTTCATTTTCGGAGTAGCCACTGCTGCCTATCAGATTGAAGGGGGATGGGATGAAGACGGTGAGCTAACATTATACTTATGCGTATCTATTTACTAGTGTAGAACGTAATAACTCGTTTTGCAAGCAAGTAGTCCATTTTAGTACTGAAATAAATGAATCAATAATGCTTGATCACACGCACCGGAATCTGTGCTCTCGGCCACCTACTCGGCACGTGTGATCCAGGCATATGAGAAGTTGCACTTTCACGGTACCTTTCTTCATCTTTTCAGGCAAAGGCGAAAGCATCTGGGACCACCTAGTCCATACCAACCCCACCGTCATCCAAGACTTCAGTACCGGCGACATCGCCGCCGATTCCTATCACAACTATAAGCGTGATGTCGAGATGATGAGGGAGTTAGGCCTCGACGCTTACCGGTTCTCTTTCGCCTGGACTCGGATTCTACCTACAGGCATGGCTAACGAGGTTAACGCAGCCGGCGTCACGTATTACAACAACTTAATCGACGAAATGTTAAAGTACAACATCACTCCAATGGCTACTCTATACCATTGGGATCTGCCCCAAAAACTACAAGAACTAGGAGGCCTCATGAACCCCCTGTTCAGCGATTGGTTCGAAGACTACGCAAGGGTTGTGTTCGAGAATTTCGGAGACAGGGTCAAGATGTTCATCACTTTTAACGAGCCCAGAGAGATCTGTTTTGAAGGCCTTGAAGACTTGAACAAGGCTCCTTACTTGAACACGTCTGGTGTGGGTGTTTATTTGTGTGCCAAAAACTTGGTGGTAGCCCATGCTAAGGCTTACCACTTGTATGACAAAGAGTTCAGGCCGACGCAGAAGGGGCAGTGCGCTATCACAATTAGTGTGAACTGGTTTGAACCGAATACTGATTCTGCTGAGGACCATCTTGCTGCTGAAGTTATGAGGCAATTCCAGGTGTGTGAGCCATTTTTGAAGTTTCTTTGGACTATGCAGAGGTTAAAGTAGCAAAATGCACACAGTTTTCTTTTTTTTTTGTAATCTTCGATCAACTATGGACGAGTAGGTTAATCTTGGTCTTCGATTTTAAGCACTCATGTTTAATCAACACTGATTCTTTTGCCTTTTCAGTGGGGAATCTACGCCGAACCTATCTTCTCAGCCGAAGGTGGTTGGCCAAAGGAGCTGTCAGAGAAAATCGCTACGAAAAGCGCTGAGCAAGGGTTCTCTCGCTCCCGCTTGCCAGAGTTCACTGAAGAAGAGAAGGCTTTCGTCAGAGGAACCTACGATTTCTTCGGCGTGAACCACTACACAACTAACTTGGTGTCGGCGACGGAGTACAAACAAGCCTTTGCTTCTCCATCTATGTCGGATGATGCTGATGTTGGCACCTATATGCCCGAGGAATGGCCTAAATCTGCTTCGCCTTGGCTGAAAGTAAGTGTTCTTTAATATTCTAGTTTGTACTCACCTATTTAAGCGACAATCGAGTTATATTTGATTACGAGGTTTTAGTTTATCAGTGGGTTGATCGCTTGGTTGAAAATCGCGTCGGACTACGCACAATGAAGGATAGGTATCGACTTCTTATAGGTGACCATAGACTTCTTATAGATTTTCCTGTAACGTTTGTATAGAACTATTTTCTTGTTTTTTTTTTTCGTAATTTTAGGCTCAGGTTCATGGTTTTTCATATATTTTCTTAAATAAGTTTAAAACTATTTACTTTAAAATTATAAAAAAAACCATATAGTAAGCCCTTTCATTCGATATGTCACACGGTACATTTTGCAAAACATTTATTTTAAATTTTCTTATGATTGTCTCCCAAAAGTGACCCCCGTATTTAAAATTCATATATTTACGTTACACGTTCGTATTTGTGTCACAGAAATTAAATATGCGCACTAAATTCGTTCCATTGGATTCGGGGCAAATGGGCTTTGATGTCACAGACGGACAGACAGACAGAAAACGAGTAATACTATAAGGGTTCCATTTTTCATTCGGACTTACGGAACTATAAAAAGCTTGTTTTTTCAATAGAGTAACAACACACCTTTCGTCACAATTTGATACAATCATTGTTTTTCATTTACGTAATAACCAGGATCCAAAGCATTCTTAATTTACTAGCTTTTATTTAGTTTCACCTGTCCCGCAGGATTATTACATATCTTGCAGAAGCCTAGCGATAGCAAAATTTGCGCAATAATTGCTTTTCAATCGCTTGTCGATCGCAAATCAGTATGACGTATCGCTGATACATAATACCGATTTGCGATTGAAAAGCAATTATGCGCAAATTTTTCTATCGTTAGGCTTCTCCATGATACGAAATACGAATACCGGTGTGTCTGTAATCTAATCTTTCAAGTTAAATTTGACCCACTTCCCGGTTTCCGATTGAACTGAAATTTTACATTAGTAAATCGGATGACAATGCATTATTATTATGACATGGAGCTGATCTGATGATGGAGCCGGAAGGCGGCCATAGGAACTCAGGATTAAAACGATGTTACGTTTGATTTGTCATGGTCCTAGATGATATCCAGACTAATAAAAGCTTGATTAAAAATATTTTTTTTAATAATACCTACACTTGTTTATAAGTATCTGATCTAAAGTATATAAATAATGTAGATAGTGAGTTTGAAGCTCAATCATGTTGTCACCTATTACCATAGAATCCTTATCGCCCTCTTTTAGCAATGACAAAATGTTCTCGATGAGATAGTATTGAGTGTATTGACTTGATCTTTGGACCAAAATGTGATGTCGAAAGCACTTGAGTGAGTTGAGCCGATTCTCGTAAAAATGCAGCATTCATACTCTTTTAGATATAATTTAAAGGTTATTAAAAAAAAAAATTAAATTAAATTTAAATTTCCTCTAAACATTTATTGACCTTCTAATGGTATATGTGTTCAATTCATTCACTTATACATTACTAACGTAGTTCAACTGTTTTTTTCTGAAATCAAAATGGGAATTATTTTTACCATCGAAAGTTACAAATAATGAATGCGTTCATTTCAACGTGGTCGTGCTGGGCAGGAATCTTGCCAGCACGACCTGTATATCTACGATAATTGAGAGGTATAAAATGTATAATTAGTGGTAGAAAATAGTACAAATTAAAAGGATTATATTACCATCTAAATTTATAATGAATGCTTTCATGGTCGTGCTACGAAGTACAACACAGAGAATGCGTTCCTGACAACGTGTCAGTTGGACAATTTCTGGTTTTACTAAGGATCAAATTAGCAAAACATAAATTCGTTAGTAAGAAACTGACAGGTGTCTAAAACGCATTCTCTCGACGGCCGGACTGTAGTTTAAATGACTAGTTCTCTCTCTTGCTAATTTCGTCGTGGAGACGTGGAGACAGTCAGTTTAGTTTAGTTTATCTAGAACTCTCAGGGCTCTCGCTAATGGCGCTGATTCCTTTGTTCACAAACTAAACAAAATTTAAGTTCAGTGCATCTTTTTCTTTCTATTTCATTAAAAAAGGACAGACGATAAATATTAGTTTAGTCCTGTCAAATTAGTCAGCGCCTGACGTAAATTGACGTAGCCACTTTTGACTTAGTAGCCAACTATTTAACCACGTCTAAACTATGTAATGGAGTATCTTAACTTGACAGAACTAAACTAATATTTATCGTCTGTCCTTTTCTTAATAAAATAGAAAGAAAAAGATGCACTGAACTTAAATTTTGTTTTAAACAAGGGAATCGGTGCCATTGTTGTTTGCTACCCAAAACTGCCATTCCTCCAAATAAGACTCAAGGAATTCCTATTCCTTTTCCAGTTGGCTCCAAATAGCATCTACCACGCTTTAACCCACCTCAAGGAAAAATACAACAACCCAGTGATCTACATAACGGAGAATGGCTGGTCCACCTTACCTGACACCGGCCTGGAAGATGATGACAGGATCACGTACTACAGAGCTTCGATGGAGAGCATGCTGAATGCCTTGGATGCTGGAGTGGACCTCAGGGGGTACATAGCGTGGAGTCTGTTGGATAACATGGAGTGGTTGGAGGGTTACATGTAAGTTAAACATGTGCCGATTCTCTTGTTCAATAACTAAACCAAAATTAGAGAATCGCTATCTTTTACTAACAGGCAGCGCGAGAAAAGGACGGCGATATGAACTAAGATGTCAAACTATTATAGTTTACGCCTTGCGCTTCACCGGGTTTTTAGATGACATGTTTTTACGTGTCGTCTAAACTTCAGCTAAATTTGACAGCTCTAATTTATGTCCGTCTCTTTCTTGTTTATTTTGTTATTATTACTATTTATTATGACACTTCAACGACTAATTCACACAACTTATAAAGAAACTTAGTCTTACCTACTATATATAATTATTACAGCGAAATTGCCACTTAACACAGCACTTCCAATTTGTCTATTTGATTTAACTAGGTGATTACAGATTTATAGATAATTCATAGAATCAAATAAGTTAATAATAATAAAGTCAAATAAATTAATATTAATAAAATCAAATATAAATTATTCGTAATAAAATCAATCAAATTAATCAATAATAATACAGTCAAATAAAATAAAATAATTAGGTAGGTACCTACATTAACTACAAACTTAAAAGCAAAAATAAAAATATATATTAAAGAGAAAAAGTTAGCAATATCCTAAATTAAGTTTAGTTTGTGCACAACAGAATTGGCACCATTAGTTTTTTTTTGCATCACTTGGAACCGCCATGATTTGCCCAATGTTGGCCTCATCTTAAGATGCTTATCCATAAATCAACCCGCCCTGGGCTCGCGTAGGGGCGCTCAGGATCTCCCAGAGGGGGGCTGTTGTCCTAGCCGTGGGAACATTATAGACTACTTATTCTAGTTATTCTAATAGGTATACTGCATAAATATCTAGTTACGAGAGGACCGGTGCCAGTGTCCGGTCAATATACTGTTTAGTGGTCGCAAAGCACAATTACTCGCCAACCAACTCCATCCAGCATTGGTAGCTTAGGTATTTCCAGGGACCAAAAATGAAAACAGCTAAACTGGATGATCATGATTTAAATTTTATTTTATTTATTTATTAAAGAACACCAACAGCATTCATTTTTTTTTTTACATGAGCATTTAGGAAAGATATTACTACTAATGAATACACAAATTATAGGTGTACATAACATTATAGATAATAAATAAAAAAGAGACACTGGACAGAAGCTGCTTATAAATTAAAAGCAAAATTTAAAATTTAAACAGATTTATTTAAAATTAAATACATTTAAAATTAAATTTTACAATTAAAATTAAATTTTAATGATTTTTTTTGGAGGGTCAACGGTCGCTGGTAGTGTTGTTACTTGAAGTGTGAGTTGAGAAAATCTGTTTTCTTTTGTTTCATCATGTATTTTTTTTTCGCAGAGCTTGTTTTGGCCTGTACCAAGTTGACTTCGAAGACCCCGCGCGCACGCGCACTCCTAGAAAGTCCGCATTTGTTTACAAGCACATCATCAAGAACCGCTACGTTGACTACGAATATGAACCGGAATCTATGACCATGCACATCGATGAAGGACACTAAAGTCTAAAGGCTCCTTTAATCTTCGCGCGCAACACAAAGGCACCGCTCGTCGCGCGACACGCGGGGCCTTTGTGTCGCGTGCGATTCGCGTCGCGTGTCGCGCTTGTTTGAAGGAGCGTTTATCAATTTATTCAAGATAAATATTAAAAGTATTTTGCTGAAAGAGACTATGTTTCTGTTACCTAAATCTATAGCTGCAGTTTTAAAACAAACTAGACAACAGCTTTGTTAAAAAAAAATTAACATGACTACACACACAACACAACATATTTAATTATTTTATTTTATTATTTTTTAAATTTAATTTGCCTGGGATTTTTAGTAAGCAAGTCAAATGAAGACGAAATTTCGTCTTCCTTGCTTACTAAAACGTTTTGCTTAATTAAGCAAAAAATGTTTTCGTCCTTGTAGCATCCGATTTTTTTTCAACTCTCGGCGCTAAGCAGTGCGTTAAAAATCCAGTGCGCGAAAAATATCGCCCGTGCGAATGCACGAACGTACAAATATCGCGGCGGGATTTCACAGGCAACTATGTATAGTTCGCGTCACGTAAGTTTGCCGCTCTGAAACCAGGCTTTCCGATGCGCATGGCATGGCGCGCTGCTGTTTTAGTATAGATATTGACTACTGCGCAGTCATTTGTACTACCTACTTCAGAGCGACATACTTACATGACACGAACTGTAGCATTGAGAATCCAACAGAGTACTTCCCAGCGTGTCAAAAAAAATACACTGTAAGATTTTCACGCTGCTAAGGCGTTGAAAATCCAGTACGCGAAAAAAAAAAATCGCCGCGGGAAAATTCGCTTGTGCGAACCTCGGCTTTTGTGCTTTTTAAGTCGGCTAAAAACAGAGAGCTCAAAATTACACCCTGAAACAAATTTCCACATCACCGTGGATCTCGGAAGTACCCTACATGATAATTTAAATATCAAGACAATCAAGGAAGAGATAAGATCATTCTGTTCCTGATATAAAGCACGACTTGCAATTAGTGTTGCCCAAATGCAAGAACAAGACGAGACTTAGCCAGTCTTGGTCTTGGTCTTGCGCCAATACACCTGGTCTTGGTCTTGGTCTTGGTCTTGCGCTCCCAGTCTTGGTCTTGGTCTTGGTCTTGCAGCAAGAGTCTTGCAAGTCTTG